>WNWU01013802.1:7363689-7408515 GCA_012654045.1 Ptyas mucosa
GGGGGGGGGGGGGGGGAGGCCAGACCATGGTTTTAAGAGCCAGAACTAGGAAATGAAGAAAGGAGGGGAATCTATTGTTTAAGGTTTTTTTAATGGACATTTTTCTTTCTCTCTCTTCTTTTATCGTATTTTGTATAATACTTTTTTTGTTTATATAATTTTTATATAACCTGGTTGTTTGTTTCGATTTAAGATAATAATGTCTGTTGTGTGAGAAATTAAAAAAGAAAATAATAATTGAAATATCTTTATATAAAGATATTGAAAATTCAACATATTGTAAACTATAATATTGTATATTTTTAACCAATAAAAACTTTTTTATAAAAAAAAAAAGAAAACTTTTCTCTTGACTTCCGGTTCCGGTCCCGCGGGCGATGGACACTGATCGGGCTAGCTCTGGCCCCAGTGTCTGATCCCCCCCATCTGGAGGCCCTTTGGGCCAAACGCCCCAATTTTTGGGGCGTTTGCCGTTTGAGGGCGGCTCGCCAGGGGTCCCCTGCCTCACATCCAGGGGCCAGGAGGCCGATGCTGGTGTGTCCGAGGCTCCAGAGGGGGTGGGAGGCGATCGGCGGCCTTTTCTGAGGCTGCGGAGGCGCCACAGCGCCTAAGGGGACCGGTGTTTATCCATAAGGCACAGCGGACCGAGCTGATCGACTGGAGAGTTGAGCAGGCATCCTGGAGGTGAGGGGGGGGTTGGAGTTCCCCCCCTTGTAGCTGGAAAGGTGCCATGGCTGAGAAGTAGGGGGAAAGAAATGGAAGGAAACCCCTTTGTTGATTTTTCTTCTGAGGATGGCTGTATCAGAATTTGTTGGAGAGGTCTGGTGGCCTCTCTTCCTGGTGGTGAGCTATGGCGGCGGTCCGACTTCCTGCTTCTTTATTTATGATTGAAGACAACATTCTCCTCTAAGGCTTCCTGTTTGACCTACTCTATATTCCAGACTCGTTGCTCCTGTGAGCACCCACTGGTGGATATTTGAAAAATTACATTGGCTGTCAATCCCTCTTTCTTTCCTGGAGGTTTGCCTTTTGGGATCTTTCATCTTCTATTACTGCAAGATGGCTAAGGGTCATAAATCAACAGCAGTTGACATGGAAAAAATTTTGGAAAGACTGGCGAAATTGGATCAGAAGTTGGACAAGTTGGATGATTTGCAAAAAGGATTATCTGAAATTAAATCTGAAATGACACTTATGAAAAAAGATTTAAATGATGTTCAACAGCTGGCAGAGCAAAATAAGAAGAAGATGGGGGGTCTGGAGGGGGAGGTACGGGCACTCCAGAGGGTGGAAGAAGGGAGAGGAAACGCAATGTTAACTTTACAATTGGATAAGATGTCTTATTTTCTCAGGTTTCAAAACGTGGAACAACTTGAACAAGAAAATTTGAGAGAAGTGATGGTTAAAATGTTGGGTGAATTTTTAGAAAGAGATTTGGAGTCCATTGGAAGGGATGTGGATTTGGTGTATAGAGTAAACTCACAATTTGCAATTTTACATAGTTTACCAAGAGAGGTTCATATTAAATTTGTAAGAAGGGAACTGAGAGATGAGATATTGAGAAAACAAAGACTGGGGGCGCTGGTGTACAGGGGCAAGGAGGTCACCATCCTAAAGCAGATTCCCAGACAGGTACGAGAATTAAGGAGAAAATATTATTTTTTATCAAACAAGCTGTACCTTAAGGGAGTAAGTTTTAGGTGATTGATTCCGGAGGGCTTGATGATTTTTTGGGAGGACAGTAAGAAGAAAATTAATAACGTAGTGGAAGCTAAGGCTTTTTTTGACCAACATAAATCCTTCCTAGGTGGAGAAGATACAGGAGCCGAAGAGGGGGAAGTATTAGATGATCAAGGAGCGGGGGCGGACGGAGCTGTGGCGGCCCTGGAGGAGGGGGGAGGCCAGACCATGGTTTTAAGAGCTAGAACCAGGAAATGAAGAAAGGAGGGGAATCCATTATTTAATGTTTTTTATTTGACATCTTTTTTTTCTCTCTCTCTTTTTATTGTACTTTGTATAACACTTTGGCTATTTGTTTTTTTTTTTGTTTATATAACTTTTATATAACCTGGTTGTTTGTTTTGATTTAACATAATAATGTCTGTTGTGTGAGAACTTAAAAAAAGAGAATAATAATTGAAATATCTTTTTATAAAGATATTGAAAATTCAACATATTGTAAACTATAATATTGTATATTTTTAACCAATAAAAACTTTTTACAAAAAAAAAAAGAAAACTTTTCTCTTCAGGCATAAGGGGAGTTTATTCTTGAAAATTATGCTAATGTAGGAATACTGAACATTTTCTGAATTCAGCAGAAACATGGCTGTTGGGAGGAATACAGCATCTCTTTTGCTCACCATAAAGGAGACTATTATCGAGTAGTTTGATGCTGTAACAGTAATATTTATATTATAGTAAAGGTATATAAATAATATATTGCCTATATAAGCATTTGTATAGTTGCCCATCTTAAAACTGACTCTGGAGAGCCTACAACCAATAGAACAATATATACAATCATAAAACAAACAAAACCACCCTATATATGTATATTATATGAAATCAAAGAAATCCAAGAAACTTTGAAGATAAGTTAGTAAGCCTTTCAACAGCAGAATAGCTATGATTTCAGGCATGTTTTGAATCCCACACCTGCAACTAGCAATATTGTTTTGAAGCAAAAAGTTCCAATAGTTGGGAGGATATAACTGGGTGTACTCTCTCATCATACTTCTTTTCTAGTTTTTGATTGCAACTAATTGCCTTGGTGTATGCAATCTCAAATCAAAATCAACCCTCCTCTTTACAAATTCCTGCAGTTGCTCAATGGTGTTTCTCAATTTGTCACAGCCAGGAGGACTATAGGGTTTCTTTTGCATAATGAAAGCATTATTGCATAATATATTCATCATTCTTACATATAACAGCATCTTCTGACTTACTGTAAATTGTTGGGCACGGTGAAGTTCCAATGAATTTGCACATGTTTTTTGTTTTCTTATCCTGTAATGCAAATGGTGAAAATCCATTATTGTAGAAGATTTTCACTGTAATCCTTTGAAAATATTTTCAGTCTTGGAGAAAATGAGGACTCAAGTTGGGTTGTTTATCTCTACCTGATGCCGTTCATGTGTATTGGATTTCAATTCCAATTATTCCCATCAATTACAGCCTCTAGTTGGGAATTTACAAGTGTCATCCAATACTTATAGAGCACACTTTCCCAAACCTGGGTAAATTACCCCACATTGGGCAAAAATGGTTTTTCTCTGGGTAATGACCCACAAGCTCCATTATCTAATTATAACAGGAACATTTAAATTGACTTAAAAGTGTTTTACCTACTTTTCATAAAAACGACTTTCTGATAAGCAGTTTTGGATAACAAAAGAAAAGGTTTTAGAAGCATTGTGCTAGGGTATATAATCCTAGGAAAGGCTACATTACAGAAATTGTATACATACAATAGCATTAATGAAAATAAATCAGAATTCATGTGATCTATCCCTTTTATCTAATATAGATTATTGTAATAACCTGTATATTTTTTAAGAAGTAAAAAAGGATGCTTTTTCTTTGCTGCTAATAACCATATCTGTTTTCCTCCTAAACTGTGCTTTTTAATATAGTACAACAACTTTTTCTTATATTTAACAATTACAGACATTTTGAGGTTTGTTGTGAACAGTGGAATCATTTTGTAAAAAAACCTCTTAATTTTCCTGTACGCTGCTCCCACTATCCACGAATGGGTTAAATCCCTTCAGCCTTGGCAAACAACTGAGAGAAACTTAAAAGAACTTCCCCTTTCCCGGCTCCCTAGCCACGCCCCTTACTCCCGTGATACCCCAGTCTTCTCTCAGTTGTTGGCAAACGCTGAAGAGGTTTTTGGAGCTCCTGTACATCAGGTATTCCTCTCTTTCTTTCGTTGTTTTTCTTCTCCTGAAGTTAGTTTAAATCTTTCCCTTTCCCACAGCGTGCTTAGGCTTTTCTTTTCTTTTTGATTATTTCGTTGTTTTTCGCGCGCCGGCTTGCCGGCTTCTCCCAGATCAGCGCTCATCAGCTGGGCGTCGGGCTCGGCGTTGCGGACGCCCACGCTTTCTTTCAGCAGCGCTCAGCACGGGAGCTTTAATTTCGGCTCTGCGAGCCGCGGGGAGCTGCGGAGCGAGCTGCGGAGCCGCAATGAGGTCCTTTCCGCCCCCTTTTGGATTCGGTGAGGTCGGAGGACAGCGGAAGAGCGCACAGCAGGGGACGACAGCGGAGATAAGGAGGGTTCTCTTCTCAGCCGGCTGCTTCTCCTACGCTACAGAATAGCACCTCTCTCGCTCCTTTTTAACGCGCGGCATCTGGTAGGACCTTCGGGCCGCCAGTGCAAGACCGCTGCTAGAGCCTCCTCGTGGTTCGTCAGCCACGTGCGGCCGCCATTTTGACGGACCCCCGGGCCGCCATTTTGGTGATATTTCTGCCAGCCAAGGTCTCCCCTAATTTCAGGGAGCCAGCTGAGCCAACTTCTGCAGGAGCCAGCGGAGCCAGTCCCACGGGGCGGCCCGCTAGAGAGAGAAATCCGCCAAAAACAAGACAGGTACCGGGGTGCTCTAGCTTACACAGAGTGCGCCTGCCTCCTCATAGGCAGTCAAGTCAGCATCGCCCGCCTCCTCAGACCTGGAGTTGGAAGCAAGCCCACCTCGCAAGGGGGCAAAACACTCAAAGAACAAGAGGCGGTCTGAGAGCTCCGGCCATCCTCCCAAGCCGGACAAGACACTCCCGGCACTTGACAGGGATGCCTTAAGGCGCCATAATGCCCTAGAACACCAATGGGCTAAGGCTCAGAAGATGGCAGCGGCTACCTCAGCGGCAGAGGTTCACTCCGGGGGTATTCTTTCAAATCCTCCAAGGGAGGCCGGCTGACCCATCACAAGCCCATTGGTGTTGGACCAGATGCCAACCACCCCCAGGGCTAATCACCATTCTCCAGGGGCCGATCCCTTTTGTCCACAACAACATCAGCCAGAGGCAACTTTCACCCCAACAACAGCGGGGCTTAGGGCTCAAAGGGGCCCGGGGCCAGCCAACCAGCCGGACTTTCAGGCCATGTTCTCATCGGCTTTGTCCTCATTTTTAGCGGCCAGTTGGCAGCAGGCGTCACAACCGCCGCCACATCTCCTTCTGTCTCAAAGGGCACCTCAACAAGCTCATTTTCATAGCCATCCTCATCAGGGGTATTCATCTTCCGAAGAGTCTGACCAGGCTGAGGAGGGGCCAGAGGATATTGAACTCTTAGAGGACGAGGGGCTGATACCAGATACACCAGCCTTCACGCGTCTGTTCCGACCAGCTCTTTTCAACTCACTCCTTCACAAAGCCCGTCTCACAACTAACTTGGGGGTCCCGGGTGAAGCCAAGGCAGCGGCTTCCTCTGCAGCCGGGCCCCACGACACTCTCTTTAAATCAGCCATACAACAAAAGGACTGTATTCCCTGCCCACAATTGTTTGCAGACGTGATACAGAACCCTTGGGGACAGCCCGCCTCTCTAACGACACCCAGCTCTCTGGATAAGAAACTGTATTGTTCAGCACCGGAACTGGAAGAACTTCTGACTCTTCCAACAGTAGACCAACCAGTGGCGGCCCTATCCTCAGCTTCGATGATCTCCACAGAGGCTCTGGATGGCCTCAAGGCGGAGGACAAGAGGATGGAGGGGGCTTTCCGTAAGGCTCACCAGGCGGTGGCCTGGGCCATTCGGTCCGCAACGGCGACATCATTCTTCAACAGGGCAGTGCTTATCTGGCTGAAACAAATGCAAGAGAGGCTACCTGCAGAAGACACCAGACTCCATCAGGATGCCAATAAGATAATTGCGGCCACCGAATATGCGGCGGATGCATCGTTGAACGCAGCAAAATTTGCTTCAAGGTCTTTGGCCTCCACTGTCACAGCCAGAAGGCTTTTCTGGTTACGCCCCTGGAAGGCAGACCTCAAGGCGAAGTGGAAGCTGGCCTCAGCACCGTACAAGGCCCCAGGCCTATTCGGTGCAGCTTTGGAGCCCGTCCTAGTAGAGGACAAAGACAAAAGGAAGATACTTCCTTCAACTCTCTATAGACACGAGCGCAGATACTCGCCATACCCGTACCAGCAGCCTTTTTGTCACAACGGGGGGTCCAGGGGGGCCCCCGGTCACCGATCCCAGTATCAAGGGGGTTCAAGACTGCAGGAAAGACAGCAGTTCAGAGACCGAGGACGAAACCAACAGGCCAAGCGCCCCTTCCGCGGGGCTGGCGCCAAGTTCACCAGGAGGGGAAAGTGACGTCAAGTCCGGGGGTGCCATTGGGGGGAGACTCCTTTCATTCCACCAACAATGGGCCCAGTCAACATCGGACTCGTGGGTGAGGCGCACAACTTCATCAGGCTTATACATCGAATTTGTTGGTCCCCCTCCCTGTCGTTTTGCCCGGGGCGCAATTCCACAGTCCCTGGAGATCCAAGAACTTATGTCACAGGAAATCGCTCATCTATTGGAGATCAAGGCCATAGAACCTGTTCCACTGAACCAATGCGGATCGGGGTTCTATTCAAGCCTTTTTCTCGTTCCCAAGAACTCAGGGGGATGGAGGGGAATCCTGAACCTGAAGCGACTGAACCGGTCAGTACAATACCACAGGTTCAAGATGCACTCCCTCCGCTCCATTCTGGCAGGGGTGAGACAGGGGGATTTTCTTCAGTCAGTGGACCTCCGAGAGGCCTACCTGCATGTGCCCATCCATCCAGAACACCGCCGGTTTCTGAGGTTCGAGTATGCCGGGCAGCACTTTCAATACCGAGCAATGCCCTTCGGTCTCTCTTCGGCACCCCGCACTTTCACCAAACTGATAGCGGTGGTAGAGGCCAGACTTCCAGTGATTCCGGTGAGGGTCCTCAGCTACCTCGACGACATCCTAGTCCTCTCATCGTCTCAGGATCAAGTGGCCAGGGACATAAAGCTGGTCCTGGAGGCATTCCAGAATCATGGCTTCACAGTCAATTTCGACAAGAGTCATCTACATCTGTCCACACAAATCCTCCACTTGGGAGCATTGATAGACTCGGTCAGAGGGCTAGTATCTCTTTCACCGGACAGAGTCAAGAGTATTCAAGACTTGGTGCACCAGATTTTGACAAGGAAGAAGGTTCCGATACTCCAACTATCGTGCCTCCTCGGGAAGATGGTCTCCTGCTTCGGCATCGTTCCGTGGGCATGCAGACATTCGAGACCACTCCAATGGTTCCTCCTCCCCTTTCAATGGGCGGGAAGGGCCAACGAGAGGAGGGGAGTGCATCTATCCTCCCAAGCCCGTCACTCCCTGTCATGGTGGAATTCACGCGCGCTTCTCAAAGGTTGCGATTTCCTAGAACCAAACAGGTTGGTCCTGACCACGGACGCAAGCCTTCGGGGGTGGGGGGCACACCTCCTCAACCTAGTAGCGCAGGGCCAGTGGTCCAGTCGCGAACAACTCAACAGCATCAATGTCCTGGAATTACGGGCGATCAGACTAGCCCTTCGCCAGCTCCAAACCACGGTTCAAGGACATCATGTGTTGATCCTGACAGACAACATCTCGGCCAAGGCACACGTGAACAGGGAAGGGGGCACAAGGTCGCATCGTCTAATGCGGGAGTCCGAAGCTCTATTCGATTGGGTGGAACGACATCACCTATCGATCAAGGCAGACCATATCTCAGGGTCGACCAACATCAGAGCGGACTGGCTCAGTCGAGAGATGATAGACCAGGCGGAATGGCAGCTCCATCCCAGCCTCTTCCAGGAACTGGCAGCTCGCTTTGGGAATCCGGAAGTGGACCTGTTTGCAACGCTGGACAACGCGCAGCTACCCAGATTTGTGTCACGCTATCCAACACCTCAAGCGGAGGATCACGACGCTCTTCACTGCAAGTGGCCAGACGGTCTGCTGTATGCCTTCCCGCCGATTCCCCTGCTACCAAGACTCATCAGGAAGCTGATCATGGAAAAGGCCAATCTTCTTCTGGTGGCCCCAAACTGGCCCAGACGTCCTTGGTTTGCCGATCTGGTGGCACTTTCAGTAGACCAGCCGTGGGTGATCCCACCACACAGAGTCATCCTGTTACAGGGGGCGGTCTCGCATCCAGACCCACAGTGGCTACAATTAGCCATATGGCATTTGAGTGGATAATACTGATGAAGGACAATTTACCTATTTCAGTGGTTAGTACCATTCAAGCGGCTAGGCATCCATCGACCTCCCGCATCTACGAAGCTTCGTGGAGGGCGTTCTGCTCCTGTACAGTACAGTACAGCTACAGTACAAGATATCCTGGGGTTTCTACAGGCGGGGCTGGACAAAGGTCTGGCGCCAGCTACCCTAAGACGACAGACAGCAGCCCTGTCAATGGTGATCAGGTGTGCCCCTTACCAGGCGCTATCACATCATCCACTGATCAAAGGGTTCCTCCATGGGGCCACGAACCTACACCCTCCCACGGTGCACCGGTTTCCTTCTTGGGACTTACCTCTCGTTCTGCGGGCCTTAACTGGACCCCCCTTCGAACGGTTGGAATCAGTCGACCTCAAACATCTGTCCTTCAAACTTACCTTCCTCCTGGCTATCACGTCAGCCAGGAGGGTCTCGGAATTAGCGGCCTTGTCCATTCGCAAGGACTTGTGTATCTTCAGAGATTCTTCGGTGATTCTACGTCTAGACCCGGCCTTCATCCCGAAGGTGAATTCTTGGTTCCACCGGGCACAGGAGTTAATCCTCCCGGATTTCTGCCCATCGCCAAGAGATGACAGGGAAAGGCGTTGGCACACCCTCGACGTGCGGCGCGCGATTCAACAGTACATTCACCGAACAGCACCATTCCGTCGCACGGAAGCACTCCTGGTTTCGTTCAGCCAAGGGTCCATGGGCCAGAAAATCTCAGCCCCTACGGTCAGCAGATGGATTAAAGCATGCATCGGCCTGGCGTATGACCTAAATGCCAGACCACGCCCGGACAGGATTCTGCCCCATTCGACTCATAGTACGGCCACTACGGCAGCCTGGGCCACACAGGCTTCAGTTGCAGACATTTGCAGAGCGGCTACCTGGTCATCCCTGTCACCATTCATCCGCCACTACAGGATAGATGCCTATGATTCGGCTGAGGCATCCTTTGGACGCAGAGTCCTCCAACGAGTTCTGGCGGAGGAGGACACTGAAGGCAGCCAGCTACCCGCCCGAGGAATTTAGCTTGGGTATATCCCATTCGTGGATAGTGGGAGCAGCGCACAGGAAAATGTACGTTGTCTTACCTGAACGTCTGTTTTCTGGGCGCTGCGAACACTATCCACACCCTCCCTTGACTTCGGCTGCCTGCTGGGGAGTGATTAGTTACCAGGTTAAGTTGTTGTTCAATAAAGTTATGTTATCAGTACCAGACGGAGTATTCGTTTGCTTTGACTTCATTCAGACTGGGGTATCACGGGAGTAAGGGGCGTGGCTAGGGAGCCGGGAAAGGGGAAGTTCTTTTAAGTTTCAGTTGTTTGCCAAGGCTGAAGGAATTTAACCCATTCGTGGATAGTGTTCGCAGCGCCCAGAAAACGGACGTTCAGGTAAGACAACGTCCATTCTATAACATTTTTTTAACCTGGTGTCCTGCTGGAGCTGCATGTGTATTATGGAAACCACAGTCTAACACATCTGGAAAACACCAGATTTTTTTTGGGGGGGGGAAGGGCATTTGCAGGCAGCAAATTTCTGCCAAGTGGAAGCACTGCTGGAGTTGTCAAGCTAGGGTTTATGGATTTTGTATGTAGCATTCTATGGTATATATCATGTTAAGGCTGAAGTAATTGTCAGATTTTCCCAGAATTTAAGATCAGGAAATAGAGAACAACAGTCTGATAAAAATAAATAAAGCCACTATTTGGAACAAGTAAAACTCCCTTGAGCAAAAGTCCTTGCTTTCTAGAGTGAGCTCGGTTTCATACTGCAGCTGGGTTATGATTGGAGGAAAAGGGGGGGAGGAAGACCCCCCTCCACCCCCCATGAAAGTATGAAGTCGAGTTTCCTTCTTGCTATGTCATGAATGGGGGAAGCCAGGGTGGGAGTGCTTTTTGCATGGGGTTGGCTTGTCACCAAATGTTTATGGAAGGAAAGAAAGAGTTGCTGGCTGCCAAGGAGGGACCCCTGCAGACTGAAATGAAGGGGAAACAAGGGGAGGGGGGGTGAGAGGCTCTACTCTGTTCCAAAACAGCAATAGAGCTGCTACTGTGGGAAAGAAAGCATGCTGCCAAACCTCAAATGAAGGGGTGACCACGTGTGTGTCTGAGAATAGGGTTTATATTTTATATTTATTTTATATTTAAATTTATATACCGCCCTTCTCCTGAAGGACTCAGGGCGGTGAACAGCCAGAAGTAAAAAACATAGAATACAAAAGTTTAAAACAATTTAAAAATATATTAAACAATTTGGTCCAACAATTAAAATACCCCATTTAAAATTAAAATTAAACAATTAGAGAGTTAGGCCATCCCGGCTTGTTGAAATAAAAAAGTCTTGAGGGCCCGGCGAAAAGTACGTAAATCCGGAATCGTCCGTATCTCCGGGGGGAGCTCGTTTCAGAAGGCAGGTGCTCCCACAGAGAAAGCTCTCCCCCCTCTTGAGCTCTTACCCTATTTCTCAACCGTAGTCCTGCCAGGAGAGTTTTGCTGAACCACTAGCTTCCCTTTTCCAAACCCTGTTTCTACAACAGGGGTTCCCAAAACTATGCTGGCTGAGAATTCTGGGAGTTGAAGTCCACAAGTCTTAAAGCTGCCAAGTTGCCAAGTTTGAATACCTCTGTTCTAGAAGGTTGTTTCCCTCCCCCCCAGGAAAAAAACAACACAGGAAAAATAGGTTGCTTTCTGAAGCTTTTTCAAAAAATGAACCATTTTTCTATCCTAAAGTTTGTAACAACTTGATAGAATTACGAGAACTATTTCACATTGCATGGCTCTAGTCCAGGGGGGAGACCTTTAGATCGAGATGAGAAGCGTGTAAACGTCCAGATATGGTTGACCTGCAACTCCCGTGATCCTGTTCCATTGGACATTCTAGCAAGGGCCCTGAAAGGAATAAGAATTCAGTGTCATATGGTGGAGGAACTATTGTTTTCCTACGAAATCTACCTTTCAGCAGAGATATTTATTTTTCAATTCTGTATGAAGATGGATTTAAATGGTTTTATTTTTTCATTCAGAATCTTTTATACTTTGGGGACAACTTGGTACTGAAAAGCAGGGGTGGGCTTCAAAATTTTTAGCAAGGGGTTCTCTGCCCAGTTGCTGGGTGGGCATGGCCATGTGGGCATGGCCTAGTCAGCCTCCTGCACCACGACAGCGGGGGGGGGGCTTTTTGCCCTCCTCGGGGTCCGGAGGCTTTTCGTGAGCCTCTGGGAGGGCTAAAATGGCCTCCCCAGGCTCCGGAGACCCTCTGGAGGCCTGTTTCCAGCCTTCCTGAACTTCTGGTAGGCCTGTTTTTCGCCCTCCCCGAGCCTCTGCGGGCCCCCTGCACTTACCTGCATCCAAAACGGGCTGCGTGGGGACTCCTGGGAGGGGCGGGATAGGCAGGGCCAGCCAGGAGTGGGATTTGGGGGTTCTCCGAACTGCACAGACTCATAGCTAGAGGTTCTCCCGAACCCCTGCGAACCCCCAGCAGCCCACCTCTCTGAAAAGGCTGTGCGTGGCACAAAACCATTAAAGGTAAAGTTGGTAATTAAAAAAAACCAAACCCATATACTAATTATGTTTCTGGACATTCATTTAGAAGTCTAGTTTAAACAAGTAGCTTTGTGGTAAGAAATGCGTTTCAAAAATTATTTAAGAATAATTTTTGAAATACATCTGAATATTCTATACCAACATAAAGCTATATGGCTTTCTTAAACTCACAGACTTATTCATAAAGTGAAGATCTTTCCCAGTTCTCCAAAAGAAATAGTAAAATAAGGAGCTACTTTCAGCTGGAAATATAAATTTCCAGAACTATATGATCCAACAGGAGACAAGTTCTTCAACTAATGTGACAGTGATGAAGGAGAAATTTTTATGGGCAAAATAATTTGTTCCAATGTCTGGAATGCAGACAGAAGTGAATAGAAAGAATGCAATCTCCAAGTACGTTCACAAACAAAAAAACCCCAATCCAAATCATACTAAGAATGGGCAACCTGCACAAAGAACAAAGCAAATGTAATCAGACTTAGGGAGTATTGCAAGAGAAACACAATGCAGGGAATGGGTTAAAAGTACATTTTCCTTCTAATTTTCACACTCCTTCCCAAAATATTTTTTTCATATAGTCAGTAACTACTAAGATTTGTTTTTGTACATAAGCTTATATACTTGCAAAGTGTAGTCTGGCATTCACAAAAGCTTCTCTAGGAAAAAGAAAATTGTCACTGCTGGGTAGAATTTCTGTGATTAAAAATGAATGTTTTGCCAAGAATAATGTTTTTGTTTCAGACAATACTTGTTTTGACAACGGATATTCCATTTAAACAATGGCAAAAAGCTATATCTAAATTTTCATGGCAAGGGAAAAAACCCCAAGAGTTAAATATAAAGTGTAATAACATATAAAGGAAAGAGAGGATTGGGTTTACCAGATTTAAAATTGTATTTTGCTGCTTGTGGTTTGGTCTGGGTAAAAGAAAGGACACTTCTGAGAAATAAGAGACTTTTACAGCGAGGAAGTCACAACTGAGGTTTGGATTGCATGAGTATTTATGGTATGATAAGGATGAAGTTGGATTTTAAAATCATTTTATTAGATGGGCCATATTGAGAATATGGACTACAAGTAGTCCTTGATTTACAACCATTCATTTAGTGATTGTTCAATGTTGTAATGGCACTGAAAAAAATGAGTTACAACTGGTCCATGCACTTACATTGATCTGTGTACCCATGGTCACATGATCAAAATTTGGGCGCTTGGCAACTGGTATGTATTTACAATGGTTGCAGTATTCTGAGATCATGTGATCACTATTTGCGACTTTTCTAGCTTCCTTCTGTCAACGGGGGAAGCCAGATTCACTTAACAACCATGTGATTCAGTTAACAAGCAGAACATAAAAGGTTGTAAAATTAGGTGTGCCTCAGTTAACCATCTTGCATAGTGACAGATGTTCTAGTCCCAATTGTGGTCATAAGTCAAGGACTATCTTTAGATATAAACTCAGGTTGTGCCTGAAAACACCTTTATGAATCTCACCTCAAGAAGCTTAGGTAATCCTCGATTTAAAACCATTTGTTCAACAACTGTTCAAAGTTACAATGGCACTAAAGAAGGAATTTACAACTGGTCCTCACACTTATGACTGATGCAGTGACCCCATTAAAATCATGTGCTTGGCAACCGACATGTTCTTACAACAATTGTAGAATCCCGGCATCATGAGTTCATCTTGTACAACCTTTCTAGGGGGCTTCCAGCAAGCAAGTTAATGACTATGATTCGCTAAACAACTGTGGCAAAAATTTCATAAAATTGTGTGCAACTCACTTAATGACTACTTAATTATTAAGTAGTACTTAATGTACTTTAAGTACTAAGTAATGCACTATTTAGTAATGAAAATTCTGGCCCCGATTATGATCTTAAATTGAGATCTACCTGTATAGAAGAGAAGTAGCAGATAAAGATAAATGGTTGATGCATCAGGACCACTTGGAAAATTAACAAGACAAATTTAAAATCAAACAGGAGAACAATTAATAGTAGAAGGATATTGTTGTCAATGGTTTTCCCATTTACCGTTATCTGAGACATTTAAAATGGAAAAAAAGCCTTATGGTATGGAGCAAAGTAAGTCAAAAATTTGAAAGAGAGGAAGAATAGGTTAAAGAATGTATGATAAAGTGGGTTAAGAATTTAAGTGGCTATAATATACAGATGGATAAAGGGGAAATATGTCATTAAAAGGGCTGAAATTTAGATTATCATTTCAAAGAAAATCTTTATAAATAAAAAAAATAAAAACGATGTATCATTTATAAATGAAGCCATAGAAATTATTTAGAATATATAAAGGCATTTCAAATTTATGTTTGAAATGTGAACAACATGAAGGGATATTTTATCAGGTTTGGTGGACAAAATTAAAAAATCTGGATTAGTCAGAAAAAAGCCATAGAAGATCATTTCAGCGTACAATCACGGCATCAAGATATGCCCAGAGATGGAAAGATACAATACTGTGGAGGTATGATTGGTGAAGTTGATAGATTTTGCTGAAATGGATAAATTAACTTCTTAAATTAGAGAGATTATCTACATCTATTTGATGACTAGAATCCTCTCATGGACATTTTGCATAAAATGAAAACAATAAACTTATCCAACAAGATGCAGTTCACTTGTAAGAAAAGCAAAGTTGTGCACTTACACAGAAAAAACCAAACTGATAGATACAGAATAGGCAGTACAGTACCTGGCTCAACAGTAATACCTGTGAAAGGGATCTAGGTATCCTGATGGACACCTTTTAAATATGAACCAGCAGTGTACTGCAACTGCCAAAAAAGCCACTGCAGTTCTAGGTTGCATCAATTGAGAAATAGCATAAAGACCACGGAAAGTGATAATACTGCCTTATATAGCACTAGTGAAACCACTTCTGGAATATTGTGTCTGGTTCTGGTCACCACGATGCAAAAAAGATACTGAGACTCTAGAAAGAGTGCAGAGAAAAGCAACAAAGATGATATGGTTTCTGGAAGGTAAATTGTATGAAAAAATGACTAAGAGAACTAGAAATGTTCAGCTTAATAAAGGGAAAGATTAGGAGAGACTTAATAGCGGTCTTCCAATACTTGAAGGGCTTTCACAAGGTGAAATTTGTTGATTTACTCTTCATAGCACCCGAGGACAAAAAGCAACGAGTGGAAGCTCATCAGAGAGATCCAACCTAGAAGTAAGGAGATATTTTCTGATAGTGACAACAATCAATCAATAGAATAGCTTTCCTCCAGAGTTGTGGGTGCTCCATCACTGGACGTGTTCAAGAAATGAGATTGGACAACCATTTTTCCAACGTAGTATAGGATTGTTTGAGGACTCCTGCCTTGGACAGAGGACTTCCAAGGTCCCTTTCACCTTATAATTCTGAGTCTATCAGTTAGGATGATTAGGCAGGATAGATGATAGAAAGAAGAGTAATATGATCTAACTTTAGAAAGAGAAGTCAAAGTATATTTTTCCTGATGTGAAGAATATTGAAGGTCACTCTTTTATACTTTTTTCTTTTTTACACTTTTCTTAACTTATTTCTTGTCTTGCTGCTTTTTTTTTGCTTTTTCTCTGCTTTTTTTTTCTTGTTTATTGTCTGTTAGTTTGTGTTAGATTTTACCTTTATGTTTAAAAGTTTTAATAAAAATTATACTTGAGTTTAACTTGGTAAATTGGAAGCTGAAATTTTAGTATTGGATTTAGGCTTAGATATGGAGTAGATCTAGATTTTGTAACAATCGTTAGATTAGTCATGATTAAAATATAAATACTTAAAATGTGAATGGTGGATTTTGGAGCCAACTGAGAGTATAATGTTTTCAGACAACTTCAGAAGGAACTATATGTTCCAGGCAGTGGTAGGATTCAAGTAATTTAACAACCGGTTCTCTGCCCTAATGATTTCTTCCAACAACCAGTTTGCTAAACTGTTCACAAAGTTAACAACCGGTTCTCCTGAAGTGATGCGAACTGGCTGAATCCCACCACTGGTTCCAGGATTGCACAATGCAAGAAGCTCCAGTGCTGATAGTTACAGTACTAGTATGGTATATACCAGGGGCGGGTTCTACTTACCTTTACTACCGGTTTGCAACAGGACTGCACATGTGTTCTTCTGTGCATGCGCAGATCACCCATGATGATGTCATGGGTGGGCAGAGCCACCGGTTTTACTACTGGTTTTATAGAACCGGACTGAACTGGGAGCAACCCACCACTGGTATGTACATTCTCCCTGGACCTTATATCTTCTGATTCAATACCAAAAAGACAGATAAAAGCTTCGCAATTAGGGTACTTCTTGCCAGCCTTTCAAATTAAGCCTACTCAAGAAATAGCCACTGCAAGGATTTCATGAATGCCTCTTGATTGTTGTAGGGTAGGGTAAAAGAATCTTGAAAGCCTGACCAGGTTTCTTTCTGTCCCATTCAAGGCAAGGTTATTTTGAGTTTCTTTATCATCCTTACTTCAGTCTCTGGACTATGTAATCTCTTCTAATGTCCCCACTTAATGGTTCTTTCCTACTTTCCCCAAGTTGATGTCTAAATTTCTTAGACTTCTACATACAGTTCTGTTGCTTGTTCCATAACGGAACTTCATCTTTTTGATCCCATTCCAATACCAGAACTGAGAAGCTAAACCAAATTATTTCTATCTTGGTTGCAGTTCCAGAATTGCAAACGTTCCTTATTGAAATGTGAAGTCCTTGGAGGGGTTTGGTATGGCCATATTGCCATGGGCAGAAACTTTCATCTCACCCAATTTTCATTTTCTTAACCATCTTCTTTTCCCTTCAGTGAGTTTTTTTAATCCAGTTTCTTTAATAAAGGGCTAGCTTGGAGCTGTTATGATTTCCCCCGTCACAAATATGCAATGCATAGTTTACTCCCACCCACCAACCCCAGTTCTAAACACAGTGAAGCAAAGATAGGGATGGAGCATATGTGGGCTGCTAGTTTTTTCGTTCTTCCTTACTTGTGAGTTGAGGGAAGCAAAAAGACAATCATGCCCTCTCTAACTGTTAAACTCTAAGTAATCCTTGCATAATCCCTCTTAATGTTCTGGAAGCTTCTTAGTATGGAACTCTTCTTTGAATCATTTGGCAATTAGTTACTTATCATTTTCTAATTTCAATTTAACTACTGACTTCCATTTTGTCTTGTATTTGGTTGCATGTCTTCTTCTGCCTCCTTATTGTTTACAATTTTGATTTTAATTATGTTTACTGTGGGCATTTTAAACGGGTTTACATTTGTAATGGGTTTTTCTAAATCTGGAATTCTTGGAAGCTGCAATGAGGACAATTGGACATGACAAAACTGGTTCATAAACTCTAGGGGAGTGATGTTGACAATATATAGAAGAGCTGAATAATTAACCAAAATATGTTTAGCATGGGATTTAATCTTGGAAATTATTTATTTTGTCTCATATGAGAAGCAGAACACTTTCTACTTTCAAAGGCCATAGATAGTACTAAAGGTCTAATATTAGGAGTTGCGCATGAAAAAACACTGATGTTAACTAGGGCTGGGCAGCACTTTAGAGTCAATTGCTAGAAGGCGCTTCAGAGTGGGAGTGCAAATCTAAGTCTCTTTTGCAACCTCTTAAAGAAGCTGCCTTGTCCTGGCATTACATGCAATCCCAAGAAAAACACGGCTGTTATAAAATGTTGCAAGCATTATTCTATGCTATCTTTTGAAGAGAAAACTGCACACACACCATTTGCATTTGCACACACACACACCCCCGCCCACCCACACAACTAGGACAGGCAGGGATGGCCTGTTTGGTTGAGTTAGCATATTACGTTTTTCAGGGTTTATGGCATAGCATATTATATGCAACCAGCCAATTGTGACAGCTAAACAAACCATTAGTATAATATGTGAATGCAGTCACAGAATTGCTTGAGTTGAAAGAGGTTTTAATTTCCTTCATATATAGGCTTAGCGGTCAGGTTTGATATTCTATCATATCCCTGTAGCAGTAAGGAAACATTTCTTCCAGTTTTTTCCTCCCCCTGCCTCATTTGGCTCATTCATTGTAGTTTTAAAAATGTGATTAATAATAGGCCTTGAAGGTATTAGCAGTCACCCCACCCCCTAATTATAGACTTATTAACAGAGATCTTTTACAGCTGAACCAGAGTGGCAGTTGGACATCAGTCTTTCACTAAAACTGGCAATATTTTTAAAGCTCCTTATCTGGATTTTGTGACTGGTTGATGCCAGTAGAATAGAGCAGAAGGGGAAGGAAAAGAAGAGGATTGAGTTCATCCATGATGTGACACAATGGCCTAGTTCAACATCCCCCAATCCAGCATCTGCCAGATATTTTGATTTACAATTCTCAATGTTTCCAGCCAGCAGTACATACTAAGAATTATTATAGTTGCATTTTAGGATCACCAGGTTTGACCTGGGAAAGGCTGTTAGAATTTTGTTATTGTGCTTAATGAATTATTGCACCATCAGAAACTCCAAAAGTGTTTTATATCATGTAGCCTTAAAGTACAAAAATGTTATACCGGTAAAAGGAAAAACGTTAGAAGGAATTCTAGCTGCCCTTTTGTTCCAATTCATGAATATTGTAGAATAACAAAAAGAACAAGAAACTGCGGTATAGAATTAGCCTCTGTAATCCCAACCTCCTCTCTCTCTCTTTTCTGTCTTCCCACATTAAGTTGTAGCTCAGCTGTTCTTCTTCCTATACAAGAAAGCAAAGTGGATGGAATCCCTTTTTGGTTACCGTTTAATTTTGTCTACAACAGCAGATTCTCTTGACTGATCATCTGGCATGTAATCTAAGGTGAAGGTCTGGACTTCAGTCCAGGCAAAGGAATCTCTGCTAATATGTAATATCACAAGAGAATCCTGATGGTTGTATTTGTAGTGAAGAATAAATTAACTGTTTACTTCTGAGCTCCTAAGAATCTTTGCACATTAAGAGTAATTCTCAAGTAGTATTTAACTGCAATTGAAAGAATAGCTTGTTCTTTGCTTGTGGCACATTAAAAGAACAGAGGTGGTACTTTCAAAAATAGTGCTTCCATTACAAGGAAATCTCACAACACGGTTACTATGTTTGTATGTGTGCATTTGAGAGTGATAAAACCAGAAGATAATTTCATTACATTTCATTAAAAGTGCATTGAGGATGTCTGCGTCCTTAAAAACATTGATGTGTGGGCTAATGAAAAACCTTGGATGACACCTGAGGTACGCGAAATGCTGAAAGCACACGGAATGTGCTTAAATCGAATGATATGCTGGTGCTTAGAACAGCTAGAGCCAATTTGAAAAGCGCCAGAAAATAGCAAAGCAAGCCCGTTGTCAAAAAAAAGTTCAAAGCTGTTTTTAGGACCCTAGGAACACCACATGTGTATGTGGCAAGGCATCCAGGCCATTGTAGACTATAAGGTGGCACTATCATGGTGTAAGGGTGACACAGACATCTTAAATGAGATCTTCCACATTTTTGCATGATTCCAGGGATCAAATAGCACCCTTGCAATGAAAGCTGTGCCTCATCCTGATGAGCAAGTGCTTAGTTTTGATGTTACCTCTGTCTGGAAGACATTGCGGAAAGTTAACATTCGGAAAGCAGTAGACCCGGATAATATCCCTGGGCAAGTTTTTAGGGACTGTGCACATGTGCTTGCCTATGTTCCTAAACATATTTTCAATTTTTCATTGCTGCAGGCAGTGCCATCATGTTTTAAGATTACTATTATTTTGCCAGTGCCTTAAAAGTCTTCAGAAGTGCATTCTGAAGTCTTAATTTGCCAGTGCATTAAAAGTCTTAATGATTATCGTCTGGTTACGTCCATCATGATGAAATATCTTGAAAGACTGATAAAAGATATTATTGTATCCAGCCTCCCTCAAGCATTTGACTCACTCCAGTTTGCTTACTAGGCAAATTGCACCACAGAGGATGTTATTCCCTTTGTCCTCCATCTGAGCTTGGTGTACTTAGAGGAAAGAAATACTCACGTGCGAATGCTATTTGTCGACTTTAGTCTGGCATTTAATACGATAATTCCTCAGCATTTAGTAGACAAACTGTACCTTTTAGGTTTTAAAACTCCTTTGTGCAACTGGATTCTTGACTTTCTCTCCGATAGGCCCCAGTATGTGCACGTTGGGATTAATGTTTCTAACACCATTTTTTTTTGAGCACAGGTTCTCCTCAAGACTGTCTCCTAAATCCACTGTTGTTCACTCTGTTGACCCATGACTGTTGTGCAAGGTTGGTTATCAACCATATTGTGAAGTATGTGGATGATATAACAGTGGTGGGCCTTTTTTGGGATGGCAGTGATGGTGCTTACAGGGAGAAGGTAGAGGATTTGGTGGACTGGTATAATAAGAGCAGCTTGGTTCTAAATGTAGGGAAATCTAAAGAGATCATAGTTGACTTCAGGAAAGGCAGGCATAGCCAAATGCCTCTGTGTATTAATGATTCAACTGTGGAGGTGGTTAATAATATTAAGTTTCTGGGGATAAGTTAGCTTGGTTGTTCAACTGTAAGATGAAGTGGGCACAGCAACACCTGCATTTTCTGCATCATGTGAGAAGAGTGCATCTTCCTTCTTCTATCCTTACCACTTTCTACAGAGGAATAATTGATCGTGTGCTGTCGTATTGTATTACTGTTCGATTTGGAAGTATTACTGCTTTGGACTGGAAGCTGTAGAGAGCGTGGTGAGGATGGTGGAAAAGATTATTGTAAGTTCACTTCCTTCTATCCGGGACATGGCTTATAAGTGCTCCTTGACCAGGGTCCGCAATATTGTCAGGGACTTTGCAGATCCTCTCCATGACTGGTTTTCATTGTTGCCTTCTGGGGGGAGGCTTCGTGGCATCCGAAGCAGAACAACTAGATTCTGTAATAGCTTTATACCATATATATCAACCTTGTTAACTCTCAAGACTTTCCCCCCGTTATGTATAAAACATTGGCTGTGATTAATATTTATATTTATGTGTGAATGTGAGTGTGTGTGTGTGTGTGTGTGTGTATGAGTAAGCGCCATGATGGTTAGAATGCAGTATTGCAGGCTAACTCTGCTAACTGCCAGCAGTTCAATCCTGACTGGCTCAAGGTTGACTCAGCCTTCCAAGGTTTCAATGAGGGCTCAGATTGTTGGGGGCAATATGCTGACCATAAACTGCTTCTTAGAGAGGGCTGTAAAGCACTATGAATTGGTATATAAATCTAAATGCTATTGGGGTGTGTGTGTGTATGTTGTATAAGTTGGCACTACTGCTGTTATATTATTGTTATCCTTGGGATGGTGAATTGTTTGGTGGGTGGTTTCTTTTTTATTTTTCTTTTCTTTCGAGATTGAGCATTGGAATTTCATTTTAATGTGTGCTATTGTGTACGCAAAAAAATAACAATAAAGGTTATTTTTCTTATCTTATATTTCATTACTCTTATTTACCATTTGTTTTTTGCATCTACGTTGAGACCTTATGCACTGGAGACAAATTCCTTGTGTGGCTAATCACATTTGGCCAATAAATTATTCTATTCTATTCTATTTAAAAAAGTTAAATGAACATTGCAAAAGCTTGTTGGCTAATATCCATGACATTGCTGGAGATGACACTCGTATTTAAAAACAAACATTAACATCATTATGTTATGGATGCTTATTAGAAAGTAGCCCTTACTGTATTGGATTCATCTTTAGTAACAGACAAAGTACATCTGAAGTCAGTGGAACCAATTGTCTCACTGGTTTCAATGATTCTGTTGTATGCTTGACTATTTTAGATTCAGCTGAGTTTGTTCAATAGGGCTTGTTCTCAGAAAAAGATGTACAGAATTGCAGCCTTCATGTTTGTATTCACATGTGTGTTCAATTTTTTTAATTGCCACAGCTATTTGTGGAAAGTAGTCCTTGGAAATCTATATATCATATAGTTTGATATAGCATCTTGTGGTCTTTATCAGAGCCATGTAAAAGAAGCTGGAAAATATGTTTTACTACTTTTTTTTAAAAGTTACCGATAAAGGAGATAATATTCTTCCTGTATATTCTTCCTCAAAATGCCAAATAGTCTTGGTCAAATTAGTGCTCTAAATTTAGTTCATCTGTGCTTGAAACTGTTGTGGTTCCTGTTATTGTATATAGCATAAAACAGACATAAGACATAAAACAGTAACTAAGTCAGCTATTAAGGCAATTATTGATTAAAAATAATACTTTACAGTTGTTTCTATTTGTTCTCTAATTATTTGATTTCAAGATACTACAATGCCAGTAAGTAACTCCCAACTTTTTTTAAAATCATAGATCCTTTATATTTTGAATATAAATGAAGGGTGATGTAGATCATTTAATAATTCTATAAGAAGGAATAGAGTGGATGGAGGGGGCAATGTCAATTTTTACATGGCTATCTTTTCTTTCTGCTTAACAAAATAACTATAAATACTGAGCTCTTATAATTTAGCACAAATGAGGCAGATTTCAAACTTCTTGCTCCTTTGAGGAATAGATCAGTTTTAATATTAAAAGCAAATTAAGTCCAGGGGATCATTGGAAAATACTATTTTTCTACTGTAAAAGATTCTTAGAGAAAAAGAACTAGGAAAGTAAAGTACTTATTATTAAAATGGCTAGAAAGCATGATTCTTCTTTATAGGACTTACCGGTAATATTTAAAATTGATGGAGGACAGGCTTTGCCTTACTTCCACAGGTTTCAAGAATAACATGTAGAAATCAATAGAAACATTTGCTTATATAGGAAAAGACCCAAATCAAACTATGCAGTCAGAGATATCACTGGGTTGGGAAGTAAATCAGCTCATTGCCATTAGCGATCCCAATTCCTTTTGAGTGAATGAGTTTGCCTATTCCCCAATCTTTTTGTCTCGAGATTGCTTTAATAGTAACATAGCTGATCGAAACTGGAAAAAAATATTTCTTAGGCATTAGGTGGCAGTATACTGGTCTATAAGATAGGCCCGTGATGGCGAACCTATGGCACGGGTGCCACAGGTGGCACGTGGAGCCATATCGGTGGGCACGCGAGCTCAGCTCCGGGACACATGTGTGCGCCAGCCAGCTGATTTTCGGGCTTTCTGGACCCCCCAGAAGTCAGGAAACACACTGTTTCCGGCCCCATGGAGGGCCTTCCGGGGGGGTGGGGAAGGCCGTTTTTGCCCTCCCCAGGCTCCTAGAAAGGCTCTGGAGCCTGAGGAGAGCAAAAAACGGGCCTACCATGCCCACCGTGCCATTGCGTGCCAAAAGCAGGGAGAGCACGGGGGGTGCACAGAATTATGGATGTGGGCACGCGTGTGTGTGACCCCACCATGCTCCCCCCGCTTTTGGCACGCGATGGCAAAAAGGTTAGCCATCACTGAGATAGGCCATGATATTAATAATAAATATTCCAAGTACCATATTGGAAAATGCTCATTAATTTGATGATTAAAAAGCAATAGGACTACAGTATTTTGAATTTGTAATTTAGAATGTACAGGGATGAAAATGAAGCACCTGTTGGCAGTTCTTCAAAGCCGTTACCTATTTATGGGAAAGATGAGGCTGGTTTAAGCACCCTAGAAAGGTGTTATATTTTTGAGTAGCCCAAAGTACTTTTTTGAAATAGAATTTGAAGTAGCTTTAGAAATTTCCTAATTAGCTCAGTTCTTAAATGTTGAAGTCAACAGAAGTTATAATAGAGGAGGAGCTGATATGGTACATAAATTGTTTGAAATGGTCAGATGTCATGGTCCCATCGGAGTCCAATTTGGAAGAGGAGGAGTTGGAACTGAGCTCCAATGTGGTCATGACACCTGGCATGGAACGTCTCCCTTGGCATGTTGGGGAGAGACCAGGGGCTGAGGATGATGCTGTCCCAGGCCCCACAGGCATTGGGGGAGATGGTTGACCAAACTGAGAGTTGCCTGCCTTCACAGACACGGGGGAGGATCAGCTGCTGACAGGCAGTGGTGCTGATAGGCAGCAGCTCTCCTCTGATGAGGAACAGCTGCCTCCTCCACTTGATCCAAGGACACAGAGAGCGGAGGGTAGGCAAGCTCAGAGAAGGCTGCAAAGCTACTCGGGAGAAGGTTGCCCCACCCCTCCTCACAAGGAACACTGGGGGTGAAGTGACTTAAGGAGAAGCCTTTGGGAATTAAACTTTGACAGGAACAATTGTTCGTCTTGGTTTATTCTCCCTTGGCTTTGAGTGCCTTTTGCTGTTTGCCTTGCCTTGCTTTGAAGACTGCTTTTTGTCTTTTGTCTTAGACTGCCTTTCTCTGGTGGACTACTTCTGGCCCTTTGCTTCGCTTTTCCTTTAGAACTGCCTCTTGCCTTGTACCTTGTCTTTGCCCTGAGGACTGCCATTTGTCTTGGGCCTGGGCCTCTGCCTTGTGAACTCACTTAGCCAGGTGGACTGGACGTGGAACCCTGGATCTTGCCCTGTGAGCGTGTTCTTACTCTGTGGGCTTTATTTGTACTATAGGAGCTGTTGTTTTGTGGGACTGAGGGTGGCTGCCTTCAAGGTAGCATGGGGGTGGAGCCTTACCGGTCGTTGGAGGGCTGTTTACCGGAACATTTATTGAGAGCAATAAAGAACTCTCTAGAGGCCTGTCTTGCCTTGACCACCTGTGTCAAAATATCAGGCATGAAAGGACACTCTTTATTAATTAGATTTTTATCCTGCTCTTATTACTTTATAAGTAACTCAAAATGCCGAACATGCCTAATACTCCTTGCTCCTTCTATTTTCCTTACAACAACAACCCTGTGAGGTAGAACGGCCTGAGAGAGACTGGCCCAAAGTCCCCTAGAAGGCTTTCATAACTAACGCAGGACTAGAACTGGTATCTAGGCAGCACCTTAATTACTGCACCAACTTAGCAGGCATTGTCTGCTTGTCATGCAAACCCATACCAACTGATATTGCTAGGAAGTTGCTAAAACGTGCTTCTCCAATTGCAGACAATGTGAAATTGTTTGAGAAGAAAGGTTTTTTGAGTAATTTCCCCTTCCTGTAAGCTTTCAGATATATATCCTTATACTGTATATGGAACCTGTTTTTAGTTGTCCTAAGAACCTGTTGTTTTGTTATGTAGCAGGCTATAGGTAGTTCTTGACTTACAACAGTTCATTTAGTGACCGTTCAAAGTTACGACGACATTGAAATAGCGAATTATCACCATTTTTCACACTTATGTCCCTTGCAGCATCTCCATGGTCATGTGATCAAAATTTGGGTGTTTGCAATTGACTCATATTTATGATGGTTGCAGTGTCCTAGGGATCATGTGATCAGCTTTTGTGACCTTCTTACAAGCAAAGTCAATGGGGAAGCCAGATTTCCTTAACAACCGTGATAGTAATTTAACACGTGCAATGATTCACTTAACAAATGTGGCAAGAAAGGTTGTAAAATGGGACAAAATTCACTTAACAAATGTTTTGCTTAGCAACAGAAATTTTGGGCTCAATTTGGTTGTAAATCGAGGACTTCCTGTACAAATGTGTAGTACTTCTTAAAAAAAGAATATTCTTTCTCTGATCTTAAATGGATGCACTGATGTGTTGAATAAAAACTGTGCTGTCAGAATGATGTCTTTAATGCCTTGGTTAGGCTGTATTAATACATGAACATAATTAATCAGTTCTGGCAAGAAATCAAAAGGTATCCAAGAAGAGCCTTGGATAGTACAGTGGTCTAAAGCCCTGTTATTAACATCAGCTGCCTGCAATTATTGCAGGTTCGAATCTCACCAAGGCTCAAGGTTGACTCAGCCTTCCATCCTTTCTAAGGTAGGTAAATTGAGGACCCAGTTTGTGGGGGCAATAAGCTGACTTTGTATAAATATACAAAAGTATGAAGGCTATTGCTTAGTGCATTGTAAGCCGCCCAGAGTCTCCGGAGAAGGGCGGCATATAAATCAAATTTTTTTAAAAAAAGGATTCAGTGATTTAACAGAAATGATGTAATGCTGAAGCAATCTGGTCAATAGGAGGGGTGGCAAGAGAAATTGTTATTTGGGCAGAAATTTGTTTTATTTAGAGAAACAGACCTATATTCAGCTACATGTCTACAATCTGGTGTGCATATGGATACGTGTGCTCTCTTTTTTGTTCTGCTGATGTTTGCTTCAGGTCCTAAATGGGAGAGTTTAAGAGTAGCATTACTTTACTAGATCAAATTCGTAATATCTGAGAGGCTTTTCTTGATCTATAAACTTTACTTGCTCATTTTCTTTGAAATTGCATCACACTTAATAAGTAATAATCTCATTGAATTGAATAAACATTAGATTGTATTGATGACCTCAAAATTTTTTGCTGAGAGATGTAGACCACAATAATAAAAATCAGAGTATCTGTACAGTAAAAACATAACTCTCTGGGCAACATAGCAGACATTTCCTAATCTACTAATTGTAAGGAGAAGTTTCCTTTTCCTGAATTTAATCTGTTCCTAATTTAAAATGCTGTAACAATGGATGTCCCTATAGAATTCAGTGCACCTAGTTAGTTAAATCAGTGAATCAGCAACCATTGTAAGATATTTTTAAAGCTTGATTGTCCACATTTGTGTGTGTTATAACCAGTTCCTTGACTTTGTGAGGACAAGTTCAAGTTTATACTCAAGGTGTTTTATTAAGTTGACATGGACTGTAGTGCAAATATTTTATGTAGCCCACACAAATGACTGTGTCAGTGCATTCTATATGCTTCATGAGTTACAATAATTTATTACTGAAGTAATCTTTTTCTGAATAACTACATCTCAATTTGATAATAATCTTCCATAATTATTTTTATCCAACATTGCATCTAAACCACAACAATATTTTACATACTGAAAATGTGACAAAACTAACAGATGTTTCTTTAAAAAGTGGGCAAAAATAAATAACCAAATGTTTATTTAAATCTTAACATAAGGGAGAAGAAAAATCTAATAGTACATTATACATTATATAGCCCCTAAAATAAAAATAAAAATAAAAATAAAATAAAAGGTGTTGGTTTAATAAAGTGATTTGTCTTAATACTCCACATTATCTTAAGTTTATTTGGTGAACTCATAAAACATTTAAATTTGGTTAAAGATGTATGGTTTTATTTTTGATTATTTAATTATATTTGAATATTTCAACTCAAAATATTTGGTCATCTTTATTACAAATGCTTTACAAAGAAAATTTCTTGACATCAGATTCCAATCTCAAATACAATTGTCATTATGTCACCAGGAATCAGCTGTGAAACAATGGAAGCACTCCGCCAGTTTTTGTTTCATGATCCTTGTTTCCAGTTGGAATTCTGGCTTGATGTTCTCTAGTGTTGAACTTTTGATTCTTTTGGCTGTCCATGAAATATGAAGCAGCCTTGAGAACGATAGCTCAAAGAAATTAATCTTTTCCAACATTATCCTATCCTATCCTATCCCATCCCATCCCATCCCATCCCATCCCATCCCATCCCACCCCATCCCACCCTTCCTTGAATCGTGATGGAAATTATTCTCTGAATTTAGTAGTTTCCCGCTATTTATGCAGCAATATATTTTAGAACAAAAATTCCTACTTCATTCTTTCTCTGGGTTTCATTTCCAGAATAGAAAATTTTGAATTCATCTGGTTGGAAATGTCCCATTCCTAAACATTTTAATTAACTTACTCCTAGAATACTTGTCCTAATCTATTGGGCCCCGAAGGACTAAGGACCATGTATGTCCACTTTAATGATATACAGCTTTCCTTAATTCATACTGCAGATGTTCTATGATCCCATCCTAGTGTTTCTAAAAAGCTCCGAGCTTTTCTTTCAATTCTGCCTACTGTAAATCGGCATTTGGACCTTCCTCATAGTGACTCAACCAACCGAGTTAGACTTTTAAAGTTGTCCATGCTTGCCTTGTCATAAAGCCATCTTTAGATTTCTGTGACATTTTGTGTTCTTGCAGGATCCAATATGGGTCAACCACCAGAACCAGAGGTGCTCCAGCATGAGTCTGAAAGCTTGGAAGACTAAACTTCTGGTCCCGGTGACTGACCCAGATTGGGTCCTGCAACATTATCTGGGGCAGGTACATTTGACTTCATTTGTGAACAGTGTTCCTTTCCACAATCCTGCACATCCTACTTGTAATATCTTTCATGATCTATGACTGCTTATTTGTAGGGTACATGCCATTTATATCTCTGAGGAACTGACAACTAAGGGTGAGGGAAGTGAGTCTGTAGTTGGTTCCCATAGTAACTTGCCAGTATTATCTTTGCTGGTGAGAGGGGAGACTGAGTCCAACAAGGGAGATGTTGTGGAGGACTCTGGAGATAAACCTGAAGAAAGACTGCATGAATCATTATGTAAGCATCAATTTATTTCTGAGAAGGAAGAAAGGATGAAAAGAATCTCAGATTACTTCACTTTGATTTGGCTTAATATAAGAGGGGATATACCCAGGTATAGGGAAACAGATTTACAAGATTCTGTTATTATACTCTACAAAAATAGTTCCAGTACTCCTTGTGCAGTCTATTTCCTGAACTGGTCTACCTTGAAGGGCTGACACCAATAGTCACATAAGGCATGTGATATGTATTAGTAATGGGGACAGGGCTTCATTTTTCCAACCTTTTTAAATGCTTTTGTAAAGTGACTGTACTAAGATTAATAGGTGCATTACAACAAACAAGAGATTTGACAAACTGACAAACTCATAATGATATAAGTCACAGTACAATCTTGGGGAACTTGAAAGCACCAAAAAATGGGACTGTAGGCCAAAATCAGTTGTCCCCAGCAATTAGATTTATTCTGTCTCTTAGGAATGTTTACAGATCTTAATTGGCTCTGAATTGTATAAAAGCAAGGAGCGTTCAAGAACAGAAACAATTCAAACTGTTTAATTTTCTGATGATTGAATGCAGTGAACTAGGATGCAAAATGGAAGGTCATGCTGTAATACACAATGTGCCCCTTCATTTAAACACTAACTTGGCAGCTGGAGTGGTATTAGCAAAGGGAGCGTTGATGGGTTAGAAATACAGTAGTTGATTGCTGGAAGGAGGGGTACACTACTAAAGTGAAGTTCCCCTTTCCCATCTGTAGTTTGAAATAATACTTGGTAGCCCACTGAGAAAATCAGAGCACAGTCCCAAAGCTTGTACATAAGTAAACTTAAAGCCACAAGAACAATACAAACAAAGGAGAGGAAATCATAGAAATAAAGGAAGAGGGAATATCTTGATGAACTTTAGTGATCAGAGGTTCAGCTATTAACATATTCAAAAATAGCACTAGATATGATTCATACTATTTAACAGTTGTAGACCCTCAACAAACAGAGTAAAATGGAAGAATGTAAAGCAAAGTATGTTTATGATCAGGAAAAGCAATATTAGAGATTTAAAGAGATTCAAGTCTCTAATCTCTAAAGAGATTTAATCTCTTCATTTAAGGGTAAGATTCAGGGGTGCTGAGGATGCATTAGAATAACAATGAAAAAGCATGGAGGAGAATTCAAGGGTAGAGGAACAAGAAGGAAAAAGGAGGTATGCTTGCCGTTTTCTAAAACTTAAGATAGCCATAAGTAAAACAATGGAAAAAAAGACTTTTCCTTTTAAAGCTACAGTAAGAAAACTAAAATGGAACAAAATCTAACAAAAAACAAAAAACACCCACATAAAATATGGTCACAGTGATGAAGAAATATGGATTGAATACAAAAGTGAGTGGCCAATATGAAAGAAGTACCATGAGGTGGTTTTGTCCAACAATGCTGAATGGATATTGAATTGTAAAACAAATATATGAAGGAATGGGTGGCTTGATTGAGAAAATCAGGGTTGAGAGATGAGAAATTTTAAAACAAAAGGCATGACCTGAAGCTAAATTTGGATATGGCAGAAGTGAGGTTGATTTGCAAGGAAAGAAAGGTATGGAAAAGTATAGTAAAAAGAGGATTTAGTAGATGTGGATGACTTCCAACCTGGCACTTCCTGTTTCACTTTTTGGCATCTATTTATGAATACGAAGACGACAATATTTAAATAGACTAAGTAGAAGGGAAAATATAAAAACATGCTTGACTTTATCAGATTTTATTCTGCTCCTTGAACTCATCAATTGTGTTCTTCCATGGTTCAGAAAGATGTGATGAAAGATTTCCTTAGTGCTGATCGGTTAGTTTAGTATTGTAACTGTTTTCTTTTGATACTGGTGAGAAGGAAGTGTAAAGCAAAGGAATTTAAAGCAGCATCCCAAGCAAGCAGTACAAATTAACTGCAGATATTACAACAAATTGCAACACTTTAAATAAACATTGGAGATCCAGGTAGATGACACTTGTCTTTTGAGGGAAAATTGAAACAGATGGAGCTATTTCATGTAGAACAATTTTTCTCAACTCTGGCAATTTTTAAGATGCATGGACTCCCAGAATTTTTTAATCAACATGGCTGTCTGGGAAATTCTGGGAATCGAAGTCCATGCATCTTACAGTTATCAAGGTTGAGAAACACTAATGCAGAGAAACCGTAATCTCAGTTCTCTCAATGAAGAGCTATCATGAAGAAAATGGAGCAAACGTCTTTATTATTCAAAGACAGATAAGAATGAAGAATCTAAAATTTCAGGGAAATTATTTATGTTAACAGTTGTGATAATGTCACAGACTGTTTTGGGAAATGATAGGTTTTCTGAGATATTTAAGCAGACACTGGACAATCATAATTTGTAGGTTCTGTAGTTATATTGAAAGAATATATGGCTGTTCTTTTTTAAAAAAAATTAATAATTTTATTCATAAACATTTTTGAATACAGTTTATTGCCAGGGTATACCATTTACAAGAAAAAAAAGACCAGATAGAAAATAGTAATAAATATTAACACATGAACTAATAACAGTAATAATAATATAACACATGTACTGAGAATAATAGTAACAATATAACCAAATAATTTTAACTAAGTTTCTTTTTATATTGGCTTATTTACATTTTTGTTAATTGTAATGATTGTAGTTATAAACATCTCTATTTTTAATACAAACATTCATAGTCTTTCTTCCTCTAATTTCTACCTCTTGTCTCTAACCACTCATAAAATCTATTCCATATCAAATAATATTCTGTGTTTTCTCTATCTTTTATTTTTAAAGTTAGTCTGTCCATTTCAGCACAGTCTAAAAATTTTCAAATTACTTCCTCATCTAACAGGGATATAGGCCTGTTCTATGCATTTATGTTGAAAGCTTCATTGTTTTAATAATTCTTTTAACAATTGGCCCCATCTTCTCCCAGATTTTTAATAACACTGAAGATATGTTATGTCCCTTCTTGCTTTAAATGCTCTACCATCATCCTGAGTCCTAAGAAATCCATCAGGGATCTGAATGAATACAAGCCAGTTGCTCTGACATCTGTAGTTATGAAGACCTTTGAGAAGTTAGTGGTGGCCCACCTGAAAGTCATCATGGATCTGCTGTTAGACCCATAGCAGTTTGCCTACTGAGCAAATAAATTGGCAGATGATGCTGTCAATATGACATTGCATTACATCTTGCAACATCTTGAATCCCTGGGAACTTATGCATAGGTCCTTTTTGTGGACTTCAGCTCAGTGTTCAATATTATCATTCCAGAAATTCCTCACTCTAAACTGATCCAGCTCACTGTGCTTATTCATACTTGTAGGTGGATAATCAGCTTTTGACAGATAGGAAGCAACAGGTGAGGCTAGGGAAAATTACATCTAGTAATCAGCAATTAGCACAGGTGTCCCTCAGGGCTGTGTGCTGTCTCTGTTGCTCTTCTCCCTCTATACCAATGAGTGCACCTCAAGGGAACCCATGGTTAAAGTTCTGAAATTTGCAGATAATACAATGATAATTGGCCTTATTTGATAGACAGTGATGAATCTGCTTATAGATGGGAGGTTGAAGAACTGGCCCTGTGGTGCAGCTGTAACAATCTGGAGCTGGAGATGCTTAAAACTGTAGAGATGAGAGTAGATTTTAGGAGGAGCCCTTCTATTTTACTTCCTCTTACTATATTCGACAACACAGTATCAGCAGTAGAGTCCTTCACGTTTTGGTATTCTATAATCTCCCAGGACTTCAAATGTATCTTAATATTTGTTTGCTTATAAAATTTATTGGCTGTCCATCTTACCATAGAGTAATTAAAAAGAAAGAAAGAATGAAAGAAAGAATGAAAGAAAGAAATATAGATAGATAGATAGATAGATAGATAATGTCAGTGGTGTACTCACTTTTGTTGTCAGCAGTTTAGACATTAATGGTTGTGTTGTGTTATTTTGAGGGGACAGCACATTTACACTGTTATACAAGCTGTATACTCACTACTATACATTGTAGCTAAGCGTCATTCCTTCAGTGTTGTCAAATGAAAAGATATACTTAAATATTTACAAAATGTGAGGAGGTGTACTCACTTCTGTGAGTAGATGATAGATAGATAGATAGATAGATAGATAGATAGATAGATAGATAGATAGCTCTATCTATGAAAGATCTCTTATGAAAGATCAGGAGAATTGAGGCTGACCTCACATCGGGGGTGGGGGTGGGGGAGAAGTTCCAGGGGGCAGGTGCAACAGCAGAGAAGGCCTTTCTCCTGGAGCCTGCCAACTGGAATAATTGGGGTGATGAGACCAACAGCATGCCTTCTCTACCGGCATGGGGGGTACAGGCCAATTGAAGTTGGATGAGTAATAGTAGAACCATCATTAAAAAGGCACAACAAAGAATTTTCTACCTGAGTCAATTTAGGAAGTTCAGACTCCCACAGGAACTGCCGATATAGTTTTACAGATAAATTATTGAGTCTGTTACTTGTACTTCTATAACTGTCTGGTTTGGTACAGCAACCAAATAGGACAGGTACAGACTCCAATAGATAGTCAAGGCTGCAGAAAGAATAATTGTAACCAGCTTGCCTTCTGCAGAAGTCCTGTATACTGTGTGGGTCAGAAGGAGGGCTAAGAATATATCTGCAGACTCCTCACATCACTCATAAACTGTTTGAACTCCTTCCTTCGGGATGGAACTATAGGGCATTGCCTTCCAAAACAACTAGACACAGAAGTGGTTTTTTTCCCTTGTGCCATCACTGTTGAATTCTGTCTAATGTGTATTTATATTAACCCCTACAGGGTGGTGTAGTGTTATTCATCCTTTCTATTATAGAGCCGTGGTGGTGCAATGGACAGAATGCAGTACTGCAAGCTACTTCTGCTAATCACCAGTTGCCAGCAGTTTGGCAGATTGAATCTCACCAGGCTCAAGGTTGACTCAGCCTTCCATCCTTCCGAGGTCGGTAAAATGAGGACGCAGATTGTTGGGGGCAATATAGTGTAAACTGCTTAGAGAGGGCTGTAAAGCACTGAAGTGGTATATAAGTCTATGTGCTATTGCTGCTATTATCTTCTTTACTTCCCCCCTTTATTGGTATTTTTTAAAGGTTATTCTCTCTATTGCTTTGCAGGTATACTAAGTATTTCTGAACTATATACAAATTTCTTGTAGGTTCAATCACACCTGGCCAAATAAAGTATGCAATCCAATCCAACCCAATCCAATTGTTTTAATTGCTTTAATTTTTAATAATAAAAAGCTTTAATTGTTTCTAGTACTTTTTTACTTTTTATTATATTGTACAGTGCCCAGAGTCATTGTATCAGTGAGATGGGAGGCATAGAATTTTAATCAATCAATCAATCAATAAAATAAATAAATAAAGCTGGATTCTAAACAGCAATGAGGAGAACAAACTAAATTTGATTTAATTTATTTTAAGTTCAAATCAAATTAAATATACTTTAATTTGGTAGAAGCCTGGAAAAATAAATATGTAGCAACTTTGGAGGAAATATGGGGGTTGCATCTAAAGATGGACTATTTATCCTGCTTTAGTTGGATTCTATATTGTATATCCTTTAATGAGCAAGATGATCTCCAATGTATATTCCAAGCATTGAATTATATGATCTTATCTTCAGAAAGAAGTGATGAAAACTGAAGAGCTCTTAGCTTAATTTCTGTCCATCTGGGAAGATGGCTTCCCTAATAGAGAATATAGGTAGTCCTCAACATATGACCACAGTTGAGGCCAAGATTTATGTTGCTGTGAGAAATTTGTTAAGTAAGTTTTGCCCTGTTTTATGACTTTTCTTCCCACATTTGTTAAGTGAATCATTGCAGTTGTTAAGTTAGTAACATGGTTCTCAAGTGAATCTGGTTTCCCCATTGACTTTGCTTGTCAGAAGGTTGCAAAAGAGGATCACATGACTTTGGGACACTACAGCCCAGGGGTGAAATGCTCCCAGTTCGGACCGGATCCCTGATCCAGTAGGGATGGCGGCAGTTGGTTCGGAGAACCAGTAGCAAAAATCCCTGCCCCGCCCCCCCCCATGCTCAGCTGAGTTGCACGATCATCAGAGGCTTCTTTTTTTTTTTTACTTTTAAAAGCATTTTTTCTACAACCTCTTCCGACAAAAAAATTCTTTTAAAAGTTAAAAAAAAAAGCCTCTGATGATCGCGCGTCTCAGCTGGGATCATCAGAGGTTTTTCAAAACACTTTTTTCTGCAACCTCTTGGCCGAAGAGGTGGTTAAAAAAATGCTTTGAAAAGTCTCTGATGATCCCAGCTGAGTTGCCTGATCAGCAGAGAGGCATTTTTTAAAAAGCCTCTCTGATGATCCCAGCTGAGTTGCCTGATCACCAGAGGCTTTTCAAAACATTAGAAAAAATGCTTTGAAAAGTTTTTTTTTTAAAAAGTTAGCCACACCCATCCAGTCACATTACCTCCACCACCAAGCCACGCCCACAGAACCGGTAGTAACACATTTTACATTTCACCCCTGCTACAGCCATCATAAATGTGAGTCAGTTGTCAAGCATCCAAATTTTGATCATGTGACCATGGGGATGCTGCAACGGTCGTAAATGTGAAAAATGGTCCTAAGTTACTTTTTTCAGTACCGTTGTAACTTCAGTCACTAAACAAATTGTTTTAAGTTCTGTATCTTTATATAACTGTTTGTATAACTGTTCCTGTATCTTTATTGCATTTGCGGGGGATAGTGAAGTTTTAGATAATGCAGTAGAGAGTAAGATGAAATCCAAGGTATCTTTTTTTGTCAGTTAGCCCATTAGTAATAATTAATTTCAGCAATGATTAATTCTAAAATGTTGCACTTCCATTTTTTAGAGCACAGTAATGGGCTGGTTCAATCATCTCTTGAGGCAAAATTACACATCAGAAAATAGAAAAGATTGTCACCACCCTTTTCTTGATCCCCCCCTTTTTTGACAGCATGAATTTTATCACAATGTATTACTTTGTTTTCTATTTTTCTGCTGGATAAGACCCTGTTTCTCCCAAAATAAGACATCCCCTGATAATAAGTCCATCCCCTGATAATTTTGAGTGCATGGCAATAAGGCCAAGCGCTTATTTCAGGGTTCAAAAAAAATATAAGACAGGGTCTTATTTTCGGGGAAACATGATAGTCAGATGTGAGAATATGGAAAAATACATATAGTAGTCGTGATGTCAGTTCTTAAATTGCTATAAAAATGCATTACAAGAGGGAGAAATAAAATGACAGCAGCTTAAAGTCTTCTGCATCAAAGAAATACAGTATATGTTTCCCAAGTGGCGAAGTACTAGCCCTAATGCATGATAAGATCCAAAGAACTGACAAATTTAAATTGTTGTCTTAGGTGCTTGAACCACTGGAAGATGATTTCCTCCATGGGACATTAATTCCCTCTATTTCTTCCTCTTTAAGTGTATTTAGTACTTTAAAAAGGGCAATATATTTCTCAATGCATCTCACATGGAAGCTACAGCTGAAAGATACAAAAAAAATTCACAAGCATCCTTGAAAGCATGAACCCTCCTTCACTTAGTGAACAAAGGATGCTCAGAAGCAATTATAACAGAAATGTCCTGCATTTTCATGAATGAATACTGCCCATGATTCTGATGAAATACCCAAATCCCTCTCTGCCCCTCTGTAAGTGTGTGTGTGTGTGTGTGTGTATGTATCTATGTATGTATGTAGCCTCTTATTTTGGGGGAAACACGGTATGTGTATGAATATTTGTGTATGTGTTAGTGCTATATAGGTATTAGATTAGCCTGCACTATTAAGCAGACATACATATTACACAATATTCCTCTTATGATATTTTCTATATTATTTCACTGGGAAATTCATACAGACATATATTGTGTTTTCTTGCTGATGCTAGATGACATTAGCTCTGGAATGGAATTTCTAGTTAGAAATATAATAGCTGAATAAAAATATTAAAGTTTCAATATTTTTATGGTTAATTCATCTAATCTGAATTTGGGAATTTTCTAAAGTTATCTAAACCATTTTTGAGGTTTCAGTTGGTCTTAGCTGCATAATGAACAAACATGTAAATTAAATCCCAAAAGGTGCTTTTTCAAGAGGCAACTGGACTTGCTGGTTTTTTCTTCTTCTTTGAAGACACTTACTTTTCATCCAAGAAGCTTCTTCAAAGAATAAAACCCCGGAAAGTCCAAATGCCTCTTGAAAAAGCACCTTTAGGACAACCATGACCTGGATGACTGAGAATTTCCATAGATATGAAAATAAAAAAAGAAGTTCATTCTAAGTGAGATATATCAATGTTGGTCCTTAGTATGAATTGTCTTTTCAATTTGCACCTGGCTTAGAGTCCTGTAGATAGCCATTTCTGGCAACATCTGAAACTGTTCCCCTTTTGTATAAATTTTTCTTGTTATCTTGAAGACAGACAAAAAGAGTCTTAAAAACCACAAGACTGTATTTATATTTTTATCTGCATTACTTCTTCATTTCTCTTTCAATCTCTAAAGCAATACCTTCCCCCATAATTTAAACTTTCATTTTGCTTTCTTTAAAAAAATCAAGTTGCTTGCCGACAGAAAGGGAGAAAAATTCCAAACAGCATTCTAATTAAATTAAACATCTTTGTTCAGTATAAGGGAATCCATGCCCCTCCTAATATTGCGAAACTATAGCAGAGTCAAAAATGAAGAATGCAGGGCTTTACATATGAAAACACCTTGTGGGCCAGTGGCTTCTTAACCCTGAATTAATAGCAACATTAGCAACTAAATAACAAAAAATCTAACCTATTAATGGGGTTGGACTGAGATCACTTCTCAAATCCATATGACTCATGGTGTCCATAAAAGACAATGACTTCCTTGCCATCTCTAAAATTTTCTTCCTTTTGGGAATAAGAAAACTGTGTAGGAAACTTGGCAAGCCAATCATTCTCTTGAAACCTTCTTCTTAGGGTTGCCATTGTGGAGAATAACTGGAGACTTCATGTAAGCTCTTTTCGGTTGATGGAAAGCCAAGATGTAAAATTTTAGGATTTCAGCTAACATTAATTACTTAAATGAATATTGTCATTTTTGCATGACTGAAAGTATTTTTATATAGTTATATAAAATGGTAGCAGAGCTACCTCTATGTGTAATTTAACTGCCTAGTTCGTTTTGTTTAGTGCTTTTACAGGTCAGAGCAAAACTCCTAATGCAACTGACAATTAGAAAATAAATTACATGGAAGTCAGAATTAATACAAAGTTCCATATAAGAATAGTAAGACTTGAGAAGACCTACTAGTCAATCTGCAACCACAGTTTTGTCTAGGACACCAAGGGTCAGTGACTGAAGTCACAGGCTTAATAGCATGGCAGAATTATTGTTGCATTTGTTTTATCGTATTGTGTAGATTGCATACATTTGCGAACAGTTCCTATATTAACATTGATCTTCTCCAAATAGCTTATTATACCTCTATCCTATATCTGGTAAAGTCATTTTTATAAACATAGCACTGGTTTTATTTTCCTCTATTATTTATGTAATCTTTCTAAAGATCTGTTGCTAGTGTCCTATGTCAATGATTGATTGTACTGGGAAAAGAGAAATCTGAAAGTGTTTAAGCATTCTTGCAAGCTAGTGAAAAAAAAATGACCAAATGTTTCCTCTCTTCCCTTTCTCTCCATCACAGGATGAAGATGAGACGTCACAAGCTCTTTTTGACTCTGTGCATGGCTGGTCTCTGCCTCATCTCCTTCCTTCATTTCTTGAAGGCCCTCTCCTATGTCACATTCCCCAGGGAGCTGGCATCGCTTAGCCCTAACCTCGTGTCTAACTTATTCTGGAACAATGTACCAGTCACACCTCAGGCTAGCCCTGACTCTGGGGGTCCAGAAATTCTCCGTACCCCATTATATTCCCATTCACCACTGCTTCAGCCTCTCTCCCCAAGCAAAGCTGGTGAGGAGCTGCACAAAGCTGAGTTTGTGCTGCCTGAAGATACCACAGAATACTTTGTACGCACCAAAGCTGGTGGTGTCTGCTTCAAGCCAGGGACTAAGATATTGGAGAAGCCACTAGCAGGACGTCCAGAGGAGAAGATAGAGGGAGTTATATCGGGGCGCACAGGCCGTAAACCTCTGAGTGCCAGTGGAACAAAACGACGTAAATGGGTGGAGTGCATGTGCCTGACAGGCTGGCATGGACCCAGCTGTGGTGTTCCCACTGTGGTTCAGTATTCAAATCTCCCCACAAAAGACCGTCTGACACCACGGGAGGTGCCCAGGAGAGTCATTAATGCCATCAATGTGAATCATGAATTTGACCTCTTGGATGTGCGTTTTCATGAACTAGGTGATGTGGTGGATGCCTTTGTGGTTTGTGAATCAAACTTCACAGCATATGGTGAACCACGCCCTCTCAAGTTCCGTGAGATGCTACTCAATGGATCCTTTGATTACATCCGCCACAAGGTGCTCTATGTCTTCCTGGATCATTTCCCCCCTGGTGGCCGTCAGGATGGCTGGATTGCTGATGATTACCTGCGTACTTTCCTAACTCGAGATGGCATCTCTCGCTTCCGCAATTTGCGTCCTGATGATGTTTTCATTATTGATGATGCGGATGAAATCCCAGCCCGTGATGGTGTGCTTTTCCTCAAACTCTATGACGGTTGGACAGAGCCTTTTGCCTTCCACATGCGCAAATCTCTTTATGGATTTTTCTGGAAGCAGCCTGGCACTCTAGAAGTGGTTTCTGGTTGTACAGTTGGAATGCTCCAGGCTGTTTATGCCACTGATGGAATTCGCCTACGCCGGAGAGAATATTATACCATGCCAGGCTTTCGGCTGTATGAAAACAGCACAGGTCACATCCTAGTACAGTGGTCACTGGGCAGTCCACTCCACTTTGCTGGCTGGCATTGCTCCTGGTGTTTTACACCTGAAGGAATTTATTTTAAACTGGTTTCAGCTCAAAATGGGGACTTTCCCCGTTGGGGTGACTATGAGGACAAACGAGACCTTAACTATATTCGGGAGTTAATTCGGACTGGTGGGTGGTTTGATGGTACCACCCAGGAGTATCCACCTGCAGACCCCAAAGAACAAATGTATGCCCCCAAATACCTTTTGAAGAATTATCAACGGTTTTGTTACTTGTTGGAAAATCCCTATCAGAAGGCAAAGGGAACAGGGTGAGGGGAGTGGGCTTGCATGAGAAAACAGGATCTTTTGGAAAAAAGGGAAAGTCAGACTGTGTCTTTTGTTTTTCCCCCCTGCCCCATTCTGCTGGGATTTGTACATTCTCTCTAACCTGTCAGTCCCACTGCAGACAAGAGACTTAGGGTATGTGTGTGTGTGGAAAGGGACATTCCTGTCCCCTGGAACTAGCTTTTTGTAGGATTGAAGAAAAACCTGATGCAGGAAGCATGGGATCTGGGGAGCATGCAGTGGATGTGTGAGGGTATGAATGTGCCAAAGCCTCTACAGCCTTTGTAGTATAGCTAAGGATAACATTCAATTCCATTTTTAAAACCCAGTTTCTCCTAAGTACTTTGGCATCAATGGCTTTTTCTGCTTTCCTAATATATGGCCACTAAGAGAGATTTTGTCAGTGAAAATAGACATTGAGCTCATCTAGGATCTTTATATTTTGCCATATGCATCTGTTATATGAGGATATAAAGATGGGAGCACACACAAACTGGAAGCATAGTAGCACCAAAGAATTCTGCTTTCCATCTCATGATTATGGACATTCAGGGAAACTTTACAAACTGGCAGGGTATGAAGGTTGAAAAGCTGTCTGATTTTGGATATATTTTGGATAGCTAGCTTTTAACATAAGAATAAGATGACAGCACAACCCGTTGCCCACAGATTTGAAAAGAGTATAGCGATCACAGATACACTTCCCTCTTCTTCAGCAACACAATGTGATGTTTACATTTTCAACTAAAACAGGGTGTGTCTAATGCTTCAGAGGAAAGGAGAGGTCAGCTCCAGTGCCCGTCTTTCTACTTCTGAAACAGAAGAAGTGCAAAGGTACTTGGCTCTATGATGCCATCGTTTTGAGGACAAGATAATATTGTTGCTATACCAATACCAATCATTTGGTTTGCAAAGGCAGAGATGGGAAAGGAGGGTGTCTATCTGATGGAAATGAAATGAGAAGCCAACAGTTATAATCCAGATGCCAAGCATTTCTATGTTCCATTTTTTTTTTGCAGCTTTCAATGAAATATATCAGTGCCGCCCCCCCCATCACTTATGCATCTATGGCGCTAAGTCAGGATGAAAAACAGGTCAAGGTTTACATTTTGCTAGCTGCTAGGAAAATATATGAAGCAATGAGTTTAAAAAGAGTTTCTTTGTCATAGTGTGTTATTCTGGCACGCACCTCTTTCCTTATTTGATCCACCCAGCATTTCACACTCTTTGCTGCCTTTACAATATCTGAAGTCCTACCATTCTAGAGACTGCAAGCCATGTTGTATGTGATTTGTCTTTTGCACATTTTGCCTGTGCAGTATACTCTGCCAGTTCATCCTCTTAACTTTTTTTATATATGAATATCTAAATACAGACTTTTTTTCAATAGCAAAGTTTCAGGAAAGAGGATTTGAGCAGGGAGAAGATGAGTAGGATTTTTTGGTTTGTGCTTCAACGGTGGCTCCTTTACCAGCAAAGTAATATTCTGTTGGTCGAGTGAATTCATCAACAGTTTTAAAAGAAATTATTTTATGATAGTACAAAAGAGCCCTGAGCTTGCTTAAAATCTGTCTTGTTACCAAGAAGAGATCTATACTACTTTTTATCTTTTGTGATCAGCATAAGGATGAAATCAATGTTAAATTATGTTAAACTTCCCCTCTATAGATGTTGTCACTTGCTCTTTCATAAAATTAAACTGAGCCAGAGAAGATTCATATGCCTTATATTGTGAGAAAGATTTGTCATGTCAAAGGAGAATGGAAAAGAGTATTTCAAGGGTCACGTGGCTATGCTAAAGCAAATGTGTAGCAATAGCAAAAGAACCACTTGCGAGGAACTGAAGGTAGTGAAACACCAAGTTTCTTAGTGTTTCTTCACTTCCGATGCAGGAAATGTTTTGCCTTCACCCTTGTGACAAAATGAGAATCTAGGCCACAACTCCATTGCTCCCTAGTTCTAATTAAACAGGAAGTCTATCCACATATTCAGTTATAAGAAGTGACAGGAGTTGATATCCAACCTCAGAAAGCTTGCAAGTTGTCCACTTTAGCTTAGGGTCAACTCTTTCCACTGCAGTGTTCTCTAAATATGTTGGACTTCACATTTGGAAAGCTGAGGAAGGCTACTCTAGAGATGATAGCTTTTAGTGCTTATAATTGCATTAAAAAGCAGTAATTGGGAGATGCTTCTTCAGTATTGATAGGAACAAAGCAAATGGAGGAGGTGCTTCCAAACTACTGTAACAGGGGGGGAAACTGCACTTTTATATTGGTGAGACATGAACTGAGAGGTTGAAGGATATCTGGCCATTGGGTTCAAGTCTTTCAACTTTACTTAAAGAGACAAACGAGATGTTTTTCTATTCTATTACTGTGGAGTTTCTTAGAAGAATGCACCCTTCCCTTCAGCTCAGTCAACGTTGATTGTGATACACATATAATTTACCACTTACATTTTGCGACTGTGATCGACTTTTACAATGAATGCCCATGAATTCTTAATTCACCCATTAGCACAAATTCTTGGCTCCACCTGTCATCAAAATGCAGCCAAAATGTTTCTGAGTTCTTCTTTTATCGTTCTACAATTTTTTTTGCCACCTTTTTCTTTCCCACATCTCTTTTTCTCCCTTTATTTTCTTTCCCTTCCACAGTTGTTTCCAAGGAACAGATCCCATTCTAAATGGATAAGTTAGCACTAAATTCCTCTGGGACGCTGAAAGGAATCTTTGTTCTGGTCTCCTCCTCCAATTGCACCAAAGTGAAACTTGAAACTGACCTCTAATGGGAGAGAAAAGGAGAATTTACAGTAAAACCTTTGCTTTAATAATAGTAACAACAAACTTTTGCACAGGGTAGCCTGAACTTCTAGTGTATGAACCATCTATTTATTTATTATATAGCTACTAGCATTCAGTTTCATAGAGCAGACTGTAAGGAACTTTGCACTAATAACAATCGTTTGAGCATCTGTTGTGAGGTTAGTTATGGGAGACTTAGTTTTGGGAAATGGCTCTTTTCTTTCTTTTTGCCTTCTCAGCCATCATGAATAACTGGAACTAATAGGATAATGCCTCTTAATGGCTGTTGATCAAAAATATGTATTTTCTTTACAGCCTTTACCGCACCCTATTCTATTGTACTCTGCCAAACAAATCTGTAGACGAGTTTAAGCATAACTGCCACAGTCAATGGCAGCCATACTGAGTAGTTGGTAAGTGGTGCCTACTTTGCAGTCTGCTTTGGGACTTTAGTTTCTCATTTGTATAGTGTTCAGAGAACGCCTTACTCCTATGACATTCTACTCCTTTTTCAATCTTACAGCCCAGTTTAATATTCATCCTAGGGCTAGGCTGTGCCTCTCTTCAATTGCAAGTGGGGGAATTCGATGACCTTCTTTATAAAACATAAATGTCTCTCAATATAGAGAAGTACATAAGGAGAGAGAAGATTTTTATCTTATCGGCTTCTATGATGTGCTAATTTTGTGACTGCAATTGGGATGTGCTCTGTTTTCTAGTCCATTTTTTGCAGCTTACCACAGCAGAGGCCAGGAACAGTTCTATTACTTACTTCTTATACGAACTAGGCTAATCATGGCTTTAATTTATTCTTATCTTATTATCTTTTAATCTCTTATACAATACAGGCAGCAATTTAGGAGACATCTGGAATTATGCTACCGCCTTTGTCCATTTGTTCTAATTCCGGTTTTTTTATGTTTACTACAATTCTGGCACATCTTATTTTAGGTTTCCACAACCTGCTCTTAGAATGGCAGTCAAATCAGCTTAAGCAAAGTCTGTGGTGCCTGAATATTAATTCAATTGCCGTCTCAATATCTAGGAAAATAGCAGGTTAAGAAAAGCTTTTCTAGTTAAGTAAGATATCTGGCATTAACTAAAGGATTGTATACGTTCATCATTTGTTTCTCTGTGGGGTTCTTTTCTTACTTTCTCTCTTTCTCTTACTATATATCTCCTTATTATCTTCCAATATCTGTATTACAAAAATAGGAAGCTCTTTTTATTTTCTTTAGCAAACATGCTGTTCAAGGAGATTCTGAATCTTTCAAAAGTGTTATAATTTTTTAAAACTGCAGCTGAATAGACCTTGAAACTGAATTGATATTTATTTTGATTCATTGTTTGCTCCTGGCCAATCACTATGTTTTTCTCTTTTTTATCCCTGGTTTCACAAGTGATGGCTGTCTGACCTATACTCACAATCTGGCATAGATTGTAAGGGACAAGATATTATGTCTGGTAAGTCCATTAAAAGATAGCTGCTTTAATAAAGGAAGGGACTGCTCTTGCCTTCATTTATGTCTACTTCCAAGGTGCTTTTCCACCTTTGGAGAAACTTTAAAAGGGAAAATGTGTTGCCGGTAAAGTCTAGTTGTGTGGGTATAGGAGGAAATAGAGGCCTTAATAGCACTACAGTATTAGGACATAGAGGTAATTGTGTTACACCATCATTGAAGTTACGAGGCTTGGTACATTGGCTTAAAAAAAAAATTGGCAACAAAGATGCACCACTGTCCTGTGTAATTACCACAGAGAGGAGTTCTGAAAATAGGATTTCTGTTTCTCAAGGAAAGGATGTGGGATATCTTATACTAGCAAACTGAAATAGCTTTTGTGGCCCGTGTTGGCTAAAGTTTATGTGGGACTTGCCAAAATACGTAGAAGTCCTCTAAAGTCTAATTTATAATACCTATATTAATAATTTTGTAAGAGTAAATCAGTGTGTACATACTGAAATCATTTTCTCTGTAAATGGTTGGATTTCATTTCACCCTTAAAGGGATGTTTAAAGGGAAAAAAATAAAACAAATTACACAATGAAAGGGAACCTGGGACGTGTGTTTGTTTTTATTTCAAACTGGGACAGGAAGACGCTCGAAGAAGAGGATGAGGGAGCCTGTTTGTTTCAGCTCTGAATAAACACACATACATATATGGAAAAGTATGCAGTGTTAAAATATTTGTCTTCTTTTTAATGGAGTGTAGAGTATGCAAGCACTTTTTCTCACAGTTGTGACGGCTTGATTCAGCCATCTATCCTGGTTGTTTAAACAAACTGCATGACAATGTAAGACTATGAATTAACTTCGTGCCCACTGGATTCTGAAAAGGGCTCCAGTTACCGTTAAGAGTTTATAATCCGGACACAGAAGAATGCAGAAATATTATATTAAATATTATAATTAAAATGCTTAATATTGCTATCAGTTCATAATTATCAAGATAATTTAGAAAGGATATGAGCTGGATATTGATGTAAATTGACAAAGTGTTTTTTCCCATTGCAAATAAAGTTCTGGACCGAGTGGAAAAAGTCACTGGGAGGTCATCTTACACTAAAGTTTCTGCTTCAAAAGTGGGAAGAAGCACTGCTACTTTACCTAGAGCAGGGGTCTCCAACCTTGGCAACTTTAAGCCTGGCGGACTTCGACTCC
>WNWU01013802.1:7408915-7426386 GCA_012654045.1 Ptyas mucosa
TTTTTCTTCAGCCAGGTATTTTCCTACGTAAACCAAGTTTTTAGCCATAGCTCAGTGAAATCACATCCACTATCCTAGGCTTCTTCAGACAGCAAACCAGCATTTTGTCTGGCTTGCTTTCAATAGGCAGCAAAATGCTGTCTTGCTGTCTGAAGAAGCCTAGGATAGTGGATGTGATTTCACTGAGCTATGGCTAAAAACTTGGTTTACGTAGGAAAATACCCGGCTGAAGAAAAATACACACACACACACACACACACACACACACACACTTCTACTTTTCTGTTTATTGGCTTGAGATTTGTTTAACATACAGACAAATTGGCTGGGTCCTAACAATAGCATCTACTTTGAGCATGTATTTATGTAAATGCTATTTTTCCCTTACTCCATTTCCTTACCTATTTCTGTCCAAGCATAGGGATAGAATCATGTTGCAATGTCCTTGTAAAAACAAAGAGACTCTTAGAATACTTGAAACAATACTGCTCAAAATGGCTGTTCGATTCATGTTTGCAACAAACCAGTGCATTTCATTCAAAGATAAGGACAAAGCTGTTTGAACTTGATTCGGTCCCAAACTCAACATGCTCAGAATATCTGTTTCAAGCTTGAAATCTTTTATACATCCATTGTGAAATGTATATCCAATGTATTAAAATAGAATTCCACATAATTTAACCAGTGGACAGTTATTCATTCGAAGCGTAAGCATTATAAATCATGGATCCACTTCATGTATTTTGTTTGCAATTTGAGATTAGTACAGAGATTAACTGGTGACAGTTGGCATTATCATTTATAAACATATCTCCATCCCTTCAATCATTAGAGCAGTTAATACAGATTTTGGATTTATATTTTATAAAGTTAAGATGAACAAACACACCCACAATGAGTCCTTCTGATACAGATAATGATCTCAGACTGTACAGAAAATTCAATTTGTCAGTTAAGATCAGTGTTATCATTCACTCATTTGCAGTCACACTATATCAAGTTTTCCAAATGTTGGAAGGGAAAGATTATTGGATCATTTAAAATAGCAATAATTGATTTAATAACAATAATTAGTGCCTCACTAATTAAATAAAATGTATAAAAACATCTTCAAAATTAACCAATTTAAAATCTTCAGTTAATGGAGAATAAACAAACAATATAAGCTTTGGTTCACATTTCATATTATAAGAACTTGTCACAGGAAAAAAAAAAGTCATATTCTTCCAACTCATTATCTGAACTGCTTAGTGCTTTCTCATTTAAAACAAATAACTAGCCAAATGATATCTGTGAAACTCGGACGCAGAGGAGAGCCCCTACCTGAGGCTGTATTCTCATCTCAGTGCCCAGCTTGGTGTCATCTGCTCCCAATTTTGTCCGGTGGTTGAACAAGATGTATGGTCTCAGCTGGCCTCCATGTTCATGAAAGGAATGAGAAGGAAGGACTCACTGGAGAAGAACCTAATGCTCGGAAAGATTGCAGGCAAAAGAAGAAGACGACAGAGAATGAGGTGGATGGATGGAGTCACTGAAGCAGTAGGTGTGAGCTTAAATGGACTCCAAAGGATGGTAGAGGACAGGAAGGCCTGGAGGAATGTTGTCCATGGGGTTGCGATGAGTCAGACACAACTTCGCAACTAACAACAACAACCAACTTAGAGGAAGTGGGTTTAAGATTCAAGTGGGAATTGGACCTTTTAATACTGGGGGAAAGGAGTAGGAGGTGGTGCTGAGAGATTGGTCAGTGGTCAGATTCAGGGGAGAATATTGAGATAATGACAGGCAATGGAAGATATGGCAGAAGTTGGGATGGGATGCACACAGGGAGCATGGGAGCAATGTGTTGTACCAATCTCACTTTACAACCCTCTGCCTTTATCTTCAGTTACATATTACTGAACCTTATGCAAGCAAGGTGTTTTAAATGTCAGGTTAGCCTCTAATAATGTTCCTTATGAGATCTGGAATCAGGAGATCAGGAGCCCTGATAGCACAGTGGTTAGAATGCAGTATTGCAAGCTAACTCTGTCCATAGCCGGGAATGGCTTACTCTGAAACATGCCTAAGGGGTACCAAACTGCAACTCTAAGCCAGAATGGGGAATGCCTATTGTTTTCTTAAGATCTGCAGGAGCTGATCTGCAAACAACTGTGTTTGAGTCACAATGGTGAGACTGGGTCTTAAGACTGAGTTCTGCTCCTTTACAACCTCCCTGCTACTTGGCTGCCTCCCTGCCTGCTCTGCTCAGTGCCGCCTCTGGATTTGTAATGAAGTCCCTCAGATCTATGATTTGGGAGGACTTTAATCTTTGGGGACAGACTTAAGAGGCAGTGTAGGAGTTCGTGACCACTTACCTTTGCTACTGGTTCAGAAATGGGAGCTCATGGGAGCATGTGCGCGCTATGCGCACGTGCGCCTCTTCTGCACATGTGCAGAACCTGCAGATGGCAAAAAACTGGGGTGTAATGATGTCCTGGCAGGTGGGCGGAGCCTCCCGCCGCCGCTACTGGTTCGGTGAGCCGGATAGAACCAGGTGGATTTCACCACTGGATTTGACTCAGTTTATTGCAGGGCCAATCCCCAGGACAGGTCATAGGTTAGACTCAGTTTTTATTTTTGGGAAAATGCATCACTCCTTGGTGATCTTGGACTTCATTTTTTAATGATGTATGGTTATTTCTTTTTTGTTAATGCTTATTCTTGTTGTATGTTGCCCAGTCATATTATTTGAGTTAGGCTTAAAATGAATAAATAAACTTTCTGCGAGGAATACTGTGCACTGTACAGGAAGAACATCACCTTATATTTATAAGAAATGCCTCAACTTTTCATATAAGGTCTTAGATTTGGAAATATCATTACTATGGTCACAAGTTTCTAATATCATGTACAAATAGAAAACTAGTGAGACAGAGGCATATTCCTTCATTTTTAGTTTCAAATAATTAAAAAGAAACTAGCCCATATTTGATAACTTACTGAAAATAATCTAGACGAATTAAAATAAGTAGGTAAATTTTATATATCAAGAGGTCTGTGGGATGTTCAGAGCTATCTTAGGACTTACCTGAGTAGTCAAAGTGCAAACTGAAAATGATCTTGTGCATTGGTAATGCTTAAAGATTTGAGACCCAGCAACAGGATTATTCAAACTTCTCCCCAAATGCTTTGCTTAATAGGAGTGAAACACTGTCTGGAATATTATGTTCTGTGAAACTAAATATAGAAATGTAAAGAGGTTAAAGGTTTGTGACAGTAACGTTTATGGAGTTTCCATGTCTCCACTCAGCAAAAAAGGGTAGAAAAATTGTATTTGATAAATTTGCCTCACCTACCAACTTTCTTTCAAGAACTGAAAACTATTTATACATTCAGAATTCAACTGTATAGCTCCAGCTATACGTATTTCTTGACAGAAGTGTTTTTCTGGCTGCTAATTTTACTAGAGTACTTTTTCCCTACACACATTTTGCTTTTGAAAATGAAACCAGAATGTGTCAGTCACAAGTGATCCTTATACAATTCCAGCTGGCTTCAAGAGGGTGAATAGAAATTCAAACACAGCTGCAATCCTATGCAACCTGGCCTTCTGAATAAACTGGTACAGTATAAGATTGGAATGTGTGTGCTGCATTTTCAATTGGCATATACTGTATAATCACAGTTTTAAATATCTCTTTCATCTCTGTCATATTCTCTCCTAGTTCTGCGAGAAAATTGATGATACTTTTGACCAGCCAGTGAATTGCGTTTTACTTACCAGAAGATGATGCAAGATTTTAAAGAGAAAAATGTGGTCTGCATGACTTTTTGAAGAAGCTACTATTTGTAGCGAAAACATAGAGTCTACTGTAGTGGGAAGAAGGAGAAAGTATCTGAAATTATGACTCATTAATTCAGGGCCAAACTGTGGTTGTACCCCACCACATCTGAATTTGCTCTCCTGATGAGTTTGTACCTGTCAGGTTCAGAAATATTTAGATAATGGTATATACCTCACATGTAACGCTAAAGTTTGTTTGGCTTACCGTTTATTTATTCTTGCTCTTAGTTACAGAAAACCTCAATGCAATATATATCTGCTGAAAGTGTATTGCATTCATGGCCCATTCATCAAGACACAAAGAACACAACACAATGAAGGATTAAGCAGAACCAACATATGAAATAAATATTTTTCCTTGTAATGCAGATGCGTCCAGAATATTCTTGGAATATCTCAACTGAATGGAATGGAAGCAGACTTGCCCTCATAACAACAGTGCAGTTTAGAATCCGATCTGAAGGACCTGATATGGTAGTATGCTTTTAGGGTGTGTCATTTAATGCGGTGAAAATTAATTTTTGCAATTTTTTTCAGTGAGGGATTCTAAAAATATGTATTTTTACACAAAGAATCCAAACCTGTTAGTTTTGCAATTGTACAATGTTTAGCTTGGTATGATAAATCCACATCTGATCATATAACCCATAAAAGTCTCTTATAATGCAAATACTGTTAACTTTATCTTCTCAAAATTACACCTTGTGCCACAAAAATTAAACTTTTTTCTGCAGGAATCTTATCTAGCTAAGCAAAAAATAATCCATGAAATGATAAACTAACATCAGAAAGCAATTATCTGAGTTTCATAAAGTCTTGTTTTGAATCGTTCTTCAATATCAGCCACTGACTTACTTCTTGGCCTTTGATATAACCTTCACATTTCTCATGTATACACTCTGCTTCCTGCCTCTGTGATTTGTTTCACACATCTCTCATTGATTGGGCATGACAGGGCCACTGTGGTACTTACATTGGTTCATCAATGAACTTTTTTATTTCTGCTGTAGTCAGTTTGCACATCAAAGGTGGCTCATATAAACCTTCAGACCAGTCAATCAGCTCCAGCAGAGTGGATGCTCTGGCATTGATTAAAGGCTTTTTTCTTGCATGTACAGAAAAGTGTCCCAGTGCGTCATTATCTGCACCCCTCAACTTGATGATCTTTTGCACACTAGCTCTCCTCTCTTGAATGTCATCTGAACACAAGAGTGTCTGGATTATCATTTCACTGAAAGCATACCATACTGAATGGTTGGCAAAACAGTATGTATTACAGCTTTCTTTTGCAGTATGATTTACTGCAGCTGGAACAACACATGACACGGGACTTCAATCCAGTAATATTTTACTTTGACGTTGAACCAGCAAGGGTAGTACACATCAACAGTGTATTCCAAAGCCATGTTTTGAAACCTATATTTAACAAAGCTTATTTGCAGTTATCAACCAGGATGAATGGCTTATGGGGCCAATTTCCAGAACAGCCAGTTTTGTGGGAAGTTCTCCTGTTCTTATTGCCTGCGTGATCCTATATCCATACGTTTGATCAGTAGAGAGAGCCTTTACAACATTGTCGCTCAGTGAAATGAGAGGCTCACCATTTGAAACTTTGGTGAATGAAGGATCAATGTCAAGTCCTGTTGCAGTGTCTAGCATGTTGCCAATTTTACATGCCCAATTGTTGTTAGACAAGGTCTTCCCATACAATTTTGTGATTAAGTGTCCTGGGGTAACTCATTCATGTAGAGTGTACACACCAACCAGATCAATGTCTGGCCAAGCTTGACCTCTATCCAGTGTATGGCATCACCTTCACAGCCAGTATTAACATTTGTAGAATCTCCTCCAATGGCCTCCAAGCTTTTGTCAATGAATTTCTTCTTCATGAAATACACCAGATTATCTGCAATCACTTTAACAGGTTTTCCTGTTTCTGAGCCGTTCTCTGGAGTAAAATGATAAAGATATCTTCCACCTGGCTCACTGCACACAGAATAATATTCTTTGATGGTACTGGGGAATTGCTGGTCTGAATTATTTGCTTTCAGCATAACTTTAGTTCAGTGGTGAAATCCATTTTTTTTTACTACCGGTTCTGTGGGCCTGGCTTGGTGGGCCTGGCTTGGTGGGCGTGGCTTGGTAAGCATGGCAGGGGAAGGATACTGCAAAATCTCCATTCCTTCCCCACTCCTGGGGGAAGGATATTGCAAAATCTCCATTCACACCCAACTCTAGAGTCAGCCAGAGATGGTATTTGCCGGTTCTCCAAACTACTCAAAATTTCCACTACCAGCTCTCCAGAACCTGTCAGAACCTGTTGGATTTCACCTCTGCTTTAGTTGCATCCATATGTCCGTCAAAGAAGATGCATTCTATTTTGCCCTTCTTACAGAGTCTATCAAATTCTTGATCTAGGGACTTCAGAATTTTTTCCTGGGCTTTCTTGACTTTATTGTGGTCAACTACAAGTCTCTTGTCTTCTTTGGTAATTAAACCAGCAACTATAAAGGCGGGTGTGGCACATAGACCAATACTGTATATTATGCTCTACTCTGCATAGTGACTTTTGTTATTTCTAATCTATTGCATTCTGTCTTTTCTTTTGAAGTAGAGGGCATGTGTGTTTGGTCTAAAGCATCTTCATAACTTCCATCACATTTCTCTTCATCTTCATCATCTATTGTCTGTCCTCCATTTTCATCGTAAGAGATAATTATTTCATTTGTCAGTATTGAAATGTCTGGAATATTTCTCTGCTTATATTTGTCTCTCGTTGTCTTACCACTTTTGCCTTTTGACTAGTTATTTCTGCTCGGGCACATCTGGAGTAACAAAAGAACTGTTCGCTCATTCCCACTTTTCAAGCACTTTTGGATATATATCTCTTGCTAGACTGGTTGCTGGATAGTTTCTAGCATTATCACTACTTTGTTCTTTTAACAGTCAGCCATATCTTAGAACGTCTTGCAATGTTGGGAGTTCTCTGCTAACCCCAATTAGGTTGCTCATATGAATGAATGTTCCCAGTCTTGTTCTTTTTTTAGAATCCATTACAGATCAGTTATCACTCTGACAGGAAATGAGGCCAGCAGTATTAACACTCTCAGACAAAATAAGGTTTAACAAAAAGAGAAAGACAGCTGAACCTGTGAAATGAAATAAACAAATGTTAAAAAGTTATGATATTTATGTAGTTATTTATCAAGCACATCTAAATTATATTAAAGTAACCAAAATATATTTACAATCCCCAAGGTATGTCACAACCTTTGGGCACCCCTAATGTTTGAAAATCGAAAGTTGAAAAATTTGACATGCCCTATATAATTGCAACAAGCTCTGCCAGAGCCAGAATAAATTAAGCAAGCTAAGGGAATAATAATGATTTCTGAATGTAATTTCTGTAGTGTGGGTTTGATCAGGGTTTTGTATTTTAGCTCCTTCAAGAGACTTAGTTTGGAATGCCTTAGTCAGGGACTAGACCCTAGAGGGAAGATGGCACTGTTTCTGTGGCAGGAGGGAAATAATGAACAATAGAATGACAGCTGGCAGCAAAGGTGTACTTGATCATAGCCCCAAGATTTGGAGCTATGGAGTTCAAGACCACAGATTCATTACTATGGGAAAAAAACTGGGACTAAACTGTCTCGGCCTCCCGAGGTCTGCTGCACACGAACGCCCACAAGAACACACGTATTCAGCGTTTGGTTTCTTGCCTTCTTTAATCGTGACTTCAGCTCTTAGAGAAACCGGAATGTGGAAGCATAGTAAAGTCGCGGCTACCGAACGCTCCCCCCGCCTCCTATTATAGGAGTGGCACTCATGGGCGGAGCCCTCCACGCCGAGCCGACTGCCAGCTGGTGATATTTGATTCTCCCACCGCCGATCATGTGGAGCACGGTGATGATGTCATCAGACCCAGCCGCTCTCTCTCCGCTGTCCGCGTCGGATGCAACCCCGGCGGTCCGCGTTCCCCGCTAATCCCTCCACCATGGTAAGACACCTAAATGCACACCTTCCCCCCTGTGACCGCCCCGCGCCTGCTACCCCCATCCGCGCCCAGCGCTTGTCTTCTTCTCGTTGCAAGGGCGTCGAGTCATGGTGTCGAGTGCTGCTTGATGCTCAACAGGCGGCCCCCCTACCAGGTATCCACCTGCAAGGGAAAAGACAAAAACAGTCAGTGCATAGGTGGTGGTTGCGGTTTATGGGGGTTATGTCTGTGGAACTTTCGTATTAGTCGTGGGCCTTTAATATCTTTAAGTGGCACCCAGGATGCTTCTGTGTCTGGATAACCCTCCCACCGGATTAGATATTGCAAGTGGCCCCTCCGGAACCTTGAATCTACAATATCCCATACCACGTATTCACACCCGGCTACTGGTCCTGGACGTGTATGTGGGTCTGTGGAGCAGGTGGCAGGTTTCAATAGACTTGAGTGGAACACCGGGTGTATTTTACCGAGTAACGGAGGGAGTTTTAGTCTGATGGTTACACGGTTGATAATTTTTGTAATAGGGAAGGTACCTACGTATTTGGGCCCCAACTTTCTACTTGGCACCTTTAACCGTAGATATTTAGTGGACAGGTATACTTGATCTCCAACCTGAAATGTTGGGCTAACGTCACGTTTCTTGTTCGCTTGTTCCTTATACTCCTCCGCAGCCTGTTCCAAAGCTTTCTTCACTAGGGGCCAAGCTGTCTGGAGTGTCTCTGACCAGTCGCGGGGATTCGCCGTTGGTGGGGATTGGAGGTCCAATTCTGGGATGGCAGCAAATTCCTCTCCCATCACTATCTGGAACGGGGTGTACCTGGTACTTTGATGGACAGAGTTATTGTATGCTGTCTCAGCGAATAGTAGGAATTCCACCCAATCAGTTTGTTGATATGATACATAGGAACGAAGATACCGTTCGACCATGGCATTAGCCCGCTCGGCGGCTCCATTTGTACTAGGGTGATATGCCGAACTCAACCCCTGCGTCGCCCCGATGGACCGGAGGAACTCCCTCCAAAACCGGGCCATAAATTGTACCCCCCTGTCGGATATGATTCGCCTTGGCACCCCATGTAATCGATAAACATGGTAGAGGAATAGTCTGACTAGTCGTCGGGCAGAGGGCAGTCCCTTACATGGCACAAAATGGGCTTGCTTTGAGAATAGATCGAGTATGGTCCATATTACCGTATATCCCTTACTGTTTGGCAGGTCCACGATAAAATCCATTGAGATTTCATCCCATGGTCTTCTGGGATCAGCAGCCGACTGCAAGAGGCCTAACGGTTTTCCAGGTTGCGGTTTGGCGGTAGCACAGACATGGCAGCGTTGTCTATAGTCCTTGATCTCCTTATGCATTCCTGGCCACCAGAACTGCCTTCCTACCAAATGCAATGTTTTTAAAAACCCAAAGTGTCCTCCCGAGGTCTGCTGCACACGAACGCCCACAAGAACACACGTATTCAGCGTTTGGTTTCTTGCCTTCTTTAATCGTGACTTCAGCTCTTAGAGAAACTGGAATGCGGAAGCATAGTAAAGTCGTGGCTACCGAGCACTCCCCCAGCCTCCTATTATAGGATTCTCCCGCCGCCGATCATGTGGAGCCCGGTGATGATGTCATCAGACCCAGCCGCTCTCTCTCCGCTGTCCGCGTCGGATGCAACCCCGGCGGTCCGCGTTCCCCGCTAATCCCTCCACTGTGGTAAGACACCTAAACGCACACCTTCCCCCCTGTGACCGCCCCGTGCACACTACCCCCATCCGCGCCCAGCGCTTGTCTTCTTCTCGTTGCAAGGGCGTCAAGTCATGGTGTCGAGTGCTGCTTGATGCTCGACAAACTGCTTCTTATGCTTGAGGGGCTTTCTAGAAGATTCTTAACATCTATTTGACTGTGGGATCTTGTAGATTTGCACTATCCAAACAAAAGCAGCATTAGAGGAAAACAACATTCAGTTCAGTAAGTAGCTAGTACAGACCCTTCTTTGGCATAAAGAATGTGTGTTTACAGAGGTAAAAATCAAGATTGAAATCCTTTTACTAGACTGAATTTCTTATGAATAACTAAGTGGAATGGACATCAATCCCAGTGACCTAGGAACCTTGCTGCTGGAAGAAAGTCTGAAATATATCTACACAAATATCTTTTTAACATACAAACAGACTTCATCGCACTCCAGTATCTGTTTAAAGACCCTCTTCTGTACTTGCTAGTTTATTAGATAGCAGATGAAAAAAGAGTGTATGAAGGGAGAAATATTAATGTTATGATCATTATTTTTGTAAAAAAAAGACTCCTGAGGTTGATACTTTTTAAAAGAGGTTTTGAATTATTAATGTAATTTATTGGTTATGTGTCTTGCTTTGGTTTGTGACATTATATGGTCATTTTAATAACCAATTTTTAAAAAATGTCTTACCCTGATTTAAAACATAGAACTATGAATGTTTTAAAGTAAATTGATTGTAATCCACTGTCGTCTGATTGCGGTGAGAGTAAATTGAATAAACAAATAAAAATAAATAACTTAACTAAAATCTAAGGTTTTCCACAATTCTAGTAAATTACCCTTCTTTGCCCATCGATACTGAATCATTGTCACTGTCTTTTTAAGGCCCTTCTGAAACCTGGTGACATGTGGGGGTTGCTATATAACTGGCCATCCCCTTTGCCCTATTTCCAGATTACATAAAAAGTGGGGAACTTAATTGGTTTAACAATAAGATATGCAGCTTCTTTTCCTCTTTTTCTGAACAAGTCTGAACTCTGCTCTAAGTAACTGCAATACCAACAACACTTGCTCTTCACAATCTATGTGTTTTATATACTGAAAACAACAGGAGCACGGGTGGAATTCAAAAATTTTAGCAACCGGTTCTCTGCCTGGTTGCTGGGTGGGTGTGGCCATGGTGCGTGTGGCCTACCGCAGGCTCCAGAGGCTTTCCTCGAGCTTCCAGGAGGGTGAAAACGGCCTCCCCTGGGCTCCGGAAGCCCTCCGGAGGGTCCATTTCCAGACTTCTGAAACTTCCAGGAGGTCCATTTTTCACCCTCCCCAGGCTCTGGAGGCTTTCTTTGAGCATCCAGGAGGGCGAAAACAGCCTCCTCTGGGCTCCGGGAGCCCTCCGGAGGGTCCGTTTCCAGATTTCTGGAACTTTCAGGAGGCCCATTTTTCACCCTCACAGAGCCCCTGTGCGGGCCCTGCACTTACCTGGCATCCAAAATGAGTGGTGTGGAGACTCATGGGAGGGGAGGGGCAGGCGGGACCATCCAGTCCTTGCAACTACCGATTCGGCAAACCAGATATAAAATTAGCATCCGGTTCTCCCGAACCAGTCTGACCCGGCTGAATCCCACCCCTGAACAGGAGGTAGTAAACATGATATTTTACCAACTGCACATTCATTTCTTAGACAGTAGATACAGAAAAAATGAGTCTCCCAGGGAAGTTTTGTTATTTCATGAGCTGAAAAAGAAAGAGAGAGGAAAGAAAATAACAATTTTGTCCCTTCATCATACCAGTACAGAAAAGATTTTGGTACACCCAAACCAAAGTAAGATACATTTTATTTATCGTAAAATATTAAAGACCAGGTTCAATCAAAACTTTATGTTGGCTCTAGCCCATGAATCATCTTGTAAACCCAAATGTAAATATAATCCATCTCTGATCTTTTCATGCCCAGACTTTCAAAGCTGAATTGCAGGCCCTAGAACAGATAGACCAATCCCAATTAATGAACGATATAAAAAATACCATATCAAATTGTGAAATGACTCATAGGAACTTGTGACATGGAAAAAGCATGTTGTTGCTAAACATACAATTTAGAATTGAAATAACTGGTTTTATGCATGTGTAGAAAAAAAAACATCTTTGTTCCCCTATAGTGCTTGAAATGTTGAAGCATTTAACTTACCTGTGCCATAATATTGTGTTAGCCTATAAAATTCCAAGAGCGTTTGAGTTCATACAACAGATTAGGATACAATGTGGTTGGCTAGTTTGTGTCTCAATGTCTTATATGAACCTATTTTATGAAGTTCAGGGCATTGTGCAAACCAAGCCATTATATATATCATTATACATACAGCTTGGGAATCTCCTATTAACTTTCTTAAAAGTCAAGCTTTCACCAAAGCAAAAAGTAATTATAAGTCTGAAATACCAACAGGCACAAAGTATTTAGGTAAGATGAGAAAAATCTTGCTGAAACAGTCCAGAAAGAACTTGGCAATTCAATTTAGTATCGATAGTGATGATACTACACAACTTCATGAAGTCCCCCAAGAGTATTGACATAAACTATGAAGACCAGAGGTGGGATTCAGCCAGTTCGGACTGGTTCAGGCAAACTGGTTGTTAAAACTCTGCCCAGTTCGGTGAACCAGCTAATCCCATCACTGGCTGGCCCTGGCCCCACCCCTGCCTGCTTTTCAGGCCATTTTTTGGATCTTTTTCGGTCCATTTTTCAGCCACTTTCAGCCATTTTGGAGCTATTTTGGATGTTCGATACTAGTAAATAAATAGAGAGGGAAATTGAGTCAAAGGCCTCAACAAGGTACAATTTCCCTATTTATTTACTACTACTGAACATCCAAAATGGCCCCAAAATGGCCTGAAAATGGCCAAAAAATGGGCTGAAAAAGGGCCAAAAACCAGCCAAAAAATGAAGATTCAATCACCTCTCTTAAAGCTGTACAACAATCTGGATTTGAAAGGGGAAGAGGAATTCATAGCTTGTGTGGGCACACACTTCAGACCTCTCAATACCTCACATCCATTGTGCTTTTTCCTGCTCTGCTGCACAAATCTTTTAAATATTTGCTGGCAAACACAAAGTGAGCCTTCACCCTAAAGCATATTCCCCCTTCTAAATTTGGATTATTACACAACCATATGAAATAGTATAAAATTGCACTACTAAGAACAGTAACTGGACTATAGCAAAACTTTGTGGAAAAAAAATGATATAAGTTCTCATACCCTATATAGAGATTATGTTGAACAAACGTAATGTCTTTGGGTTGACTTAAAGCCAAGATATGAAAATAAGGAAAACAAGAAGATTTCATCAAAACTTAAATTGCCATAATGTTGACTTCCTAAAGTCCCCTGCTTCCTTCTGTTCCAATGACAATTTCTGTACTAATAAACTTTACATCCTGTTTTAGAACCAATTCTGAGAAAATAAGCTTGAAAGAGGATCAAAAATCCTTCCACCCACTTGGATCTTTCCCTCATATCAGTACATCTGTAATGAGGTGGGGTAGGGAAGGAATCTTAAATATCAATGTAAAAGTCCCTTTTTTCCCAGTGATAACAGTTCTAGGATAAATCAGATCAATAATAATGTCTGTCCATGTATCTCTCCTGCTCAGGTTTTCTTCATTATCTGACTATTCCAGAATATAAATAAAGAGAGAGGAGGATGGTTTTATGATTGGGAGAACTTTGTGTCTATTTTTAGGACCAGAATGATCACAGCTCAATGACAGAGCATAGATATTGCAAATTCAGGCAAAGCAGAGCTGAGGAAAACATGTTGAGATCATTGCAAACTTCTCATAAATTATTAGTAATCCTTTTTAAAAAAAATTGATTTATATGCCGCACTTCTCCGGAGACTCAGGGCGGCTTACAATGCGTTAAGCAATAGCCTTCATACTTTTGTATATATTTATACGAAGTCAGCTTATTGCTCCCACAATATGGGTCCTCATTTTACCTACCTTTGAAAGGATGGAAGGCTGAGTCAACCTTGAGCCTGGTGAGATTTGAACTTACAGTAATTGCAGGCAGCTGATGTTAATAACAGTGCTTTAGTCTGCTGCACCACCAGGGCTCTTTAGATGCCTTTCTATATTTTTATGTATAAAGCATGTTTCTATTAGTTTTCCTTCATAGATATGCTGCTCAGGATAATCTGTAATATATTTTTTTAAAAGGAGACCAAAGCACAGATCCCTAAAAAGGATCTTAATTTGCCCATTTTTGACAGGGTTTTTCAAACTTGCGATCCTAAAATGTGTGGACTTCCAGAATTGCCGGGACAACATTCTGGAAGTTGAAGTCTACACATCTTAAAAGTTGCCAAATTTGAAAAAGACTCATCAGAACATCTAGCTCAGGGGTATCCAATCTTGGCAACTTTAAGACTTGTGGTCTTTAAAATGGGCAGGGGCGGGGCCAGCCAGTGATGAGATTAGCCCAAACTGGCTGAATCCCACCTCTGCTTTTGAGGTGAGTGGCTGGGAATCAAGGCTGGGTGTGATGAGTGACGTTGAGTTGGCCACGCCTACCCAGTCACATGACCACCCAGCCACGCCTACCCAGCTAGTCATTATGGCAGAAACCGATAGTTAAATTATTTGAATCCCACCAGTGACGGAGACCCTCCAAAAATTGCAACAAAATTGATGCTTGTGATGTCAGCGCTCTAAATCATTCTTGCTCCATCGCTGACATGAAAGAAAAAAAATTAGAAGTAGCAGTTTGAATTCTAGCAGCTTGGCTTTTCACCCAGTTCTTCTCTCCTTGGCAGATAACGTCACCTAGGTGATGGAGGGAGGGGGGAAATGCCTGTGATTTGTAGCAGCTGGGATGAAAGACTGATTTGGAAGATGGCCAATGAGACACTGGGATTTGAGGAACGGAAAGGGAGGGGTTTGGGATCAAAGAGTCAGTTTTGGCTGCAAATGAGTTCAGGACAGATCGTTATTTTTCAATAAATGAGAGATTTCATCAAAGACTTTGTGTTTGAGAATGAAGTTTATTTGAGATAACATCGGAACCTGACATGTAAATTATCAAATGCACAAAGGTTAATATTAACTGTATTTAATAGTTTTAGATAAATTTACACAAATTAAATAACATGCAATTTTGTTCTAGTCCAAACTATTTCTTTCAGTAAGACCTCTGGCATGCCACTCAATGGGAAAGTGCCTATTCCTGTTTTAAGATTACCTAAAATAGCACGAATATTCATCTTCCATATTTTTGAGTACTTTTAACCCAGCATGTATTTATAAAACACTATTATTCTTTGTCTCTTTTACTAATGAATTCATTTTAGAGTTTTGAAATTGTCTTTGAACTTTAGAACTCCTGGCAGCAAACTCTGGTTAAAGGTTGGACTTTGTTTCCTATTTCCCTTCCCCTTTTGAGGATAACACAGAGTTCTGGTGGTCTAAGAAGCTTATACTCTCTTTTCTGGCATTTTGGTTGGTCTTTACAAAAATTCTGCCCCACAGAAGGTTTTCATATTCATAGATTTGGAAGCTGTTCAAAATTTTCCATAGGTATGTTCTCTAGTAAAAGTAAGCAATTCTCTAGGCCCGTGATGGCGAACCTATGGCATGGGTGCCACAGGTGGCACGCGGAGCCATATTGGTGGGCACGTGTTGCCCTAGCTCAGCTCCAGTGCACATGCGCACATCGGCCAACTGATTTTCAGGCCTTCAAGTCCTACCGGAAGTCGGGAAACTGGCTGTTTCCAGCCTCCGGAAGGCCTCCGGGGGGATGGGGAAGGCTGTTTTTGCCCTCCCCAGGCTCCTAGAAAGCCTCTGGAGCCTGGGGAGGTGGAAAAACGGGCCTACCAGGCTCACCGTGCCATCGCGTGCCAAAAGCAGGGGAAAGTGTGGGAGGTCACATGCGCATGTGCGGGAGGGCGGGGCGCATTGAATTATGGATGTGGGCACACACACCTGTGACACCCCCCTGCTCCCCCCGCTTTTGGCACGCGACAGCAAAAAGGTTAGCCATCACTGCTCTAGGCCCTGGCATCATTTCTCACTCTGGTGCCTTCTGCGTCTGTTTAATGTCCAGTACCTCTGATGCAGAGACATCTTGGGAAAGAATGTGTTGCTTCCCAAGCAACACATTCATCATGTAAATAAAATTCACATGATGAACATTTTCAGAAAGAAGTTCACATTCTTAACTTAGGAAAGGAAAAACTATATATCCTACTTTTGCTGCATTTTAGTCCTAACGAGAATAGAATTAAATCATGCTCAATTAAAATCGTTGTTGCTTCCACAAGGAGTAAAACTAAATGGGAAAATCTTTCCTTCTTAGTACCAGGGAAGGTCTAGTTCTATAAAATCCTATATTCCCAATGTTGTAAGATACCCTTAATGTTTTGTCAGTTTCTGCACCAAAAAGCAAGTGGAGTACATGCCTCCTTCCACTGCATGTTTATGTTCTCTTAATTTGTTCTGAAAATGTTTTGTCCATAAATCAGCCAAAAGGTGGCGCTGTTGATTTGATTCAAGCAAGCTTCCTAATCTACCACCAGCAAAAAAAAGTGCTTCATGTGTACCTCAGAAATCCTCCTGCTGACTCTATCATGTTGTTTTATCTCTATGATCTAAGTTGGTTGCTCAAAACAAACTTGAGTTTCATTCCAATACAAATTTTTGATCTATAAACATTCTTTCTTTTAACTCCTATGCGTATGCGCTCCCAACATGCAACTTATTGATGATTATTATAAAAAGAAATAAGACTTCCTTGTTAACTTTTTGTGCTGACTAGTTTTCTCAAAGGTTGAATATGTATTAATAATACTGAACCCCCTAATGAATTTCCTGGTAACATTTACACTTCATAGTATGGGTATAGTTATGTCAGATTGCAGGTATTAGGTACGTGGCTGACAATTCAGTCCTATAGGCAGTGAATTCAAAGGAGTTACTCCCAGACAAGTTGGATTCTGAATCTATTTAATTACTGCTTAAATTGTGAAGAAAAAGAAACTTTTGGCCAATTCCAATGTTTCTCAGTTTGCAGAGGCTGAGCTTACATAGCTAAAATGCTATTGGCAAGAATTAGAAAAGAATCCCATAGGCCAGTGGTTCTGTGGGTCCCTGAGACCCTTTCATGGGGTCAGTGAAGACTAATAAATGTTCTAAAATGTCTGTTTTAAATTATTAAATAAAATATCAACAGATATATCCCACAGAAGCAAAAGCTGTCTGGAGTCCTCAAATGTTTTTAAGAATGTAAAGGTGACCTGATGGACTTTAACTGCAGAGATCAAAATATTTGAGAACTGCTAATGTAGACCATTGAATCCACTTTTTACCCAATAAAATAAATTCAGACCCACAATATTTTTTATATACTGAACCTACTAAAGCAGATAATTGGCTCCAATTACAAATAAAAAAAAATTCCTAAGAAATTCATCGTAATGTTCAACTTGTTTTTATTCCTCTGCAGCTAAATTCCATCAGATCTATATTTTTTTTGTCCTGTGTGACAACAAACATTAAACCGGACGAATCAGCAGTAAACCTGGGAAAGTCCATTTAACTTGGAAAACTCCTGAGGACCCCAAGCCATGGCATCAAAGAGGGAAATCCTTGTTATTATTTGAGTAATGTCTGGGTTTGGGGCGTTCAAAAATGGGAATTCCAAGTAGGCGATGCAAAGTCAACTTTGTAAGGTAGAAAACCCTGGTCGGGCAGCTGGGAATGTGGGCGGTTGTACTTTTTACGCCTCTCGAGGGCATCAGCGTGGGAGAAGTTGAATGAAATTTTGAACTATCAGGACGACCGCTAGCGCAGGCGCCTACAACCTTGGCCACTTTAAGACTTGTGGACTTCAACTCCCAGAGTTCCTCAGCCAGCTTTGCTGGCTGAGG
>WNWU01013802.1:7426786-7446139 GCA_012654045.1 Ptyas mucosa
TCCCAATTGCGCACCACCCACCCACCGCCTCCCGCTTCTCGCACATCGACGGAGTAGCCACGGAGACTTTTCGCGGAACCGTTCCTTCCCTTCGGAAGGGTCGATTTCTATGGTTAAAAAGACCCACGCCCCGGAAGCAAAGTGGCCATATTGTTGCCTGACCCTGGGAACTCTGCCGGTTACGGGAAGAGGCGGGGTTGAGAGCTCTGAAGCGCGGCGGATTCGCTCCGAGGCATCGAAAGCCGAGTCCGTTTCTTTTATTGCCGCCGCCGATTTGACGGATTTCCCGCCCTCTCACGGGTGAGTCCCAGCGCCTCCGAAATCCTTCCACTCGCCCGTCCGCGGCCCTCCCTAGGTTTCCCCCGGACGTGAGACCCAGTTCGGAGTAGTGAAGAGGGTATTGGTGAAGGAGGAAATGTTTGCTCTCTTTCTAGATTCCCCTGATGGCCTTTCAGCTTCTTTATGAGCCTCTTTTTCTTGAGCTCCCTCCCTCTCTCCCTCCCTCCCTCCTTCCTCCTCCTATGGAAGAGATTTCTACCACAGGATGCTTTGTCATATCACTCGTGTTTGGGGTCTCGCTTGAGGAGTTCATAACCGACTTTGTGGGAAACATGTCCGTATATTTTTACAAAGAAGCATCCATTTCCTTACCGTTGTGGGAGGTTTATGTCGAGCCTAGATACTCCTCTCATTGAGGATGGCCCTTCCTCTATGATTGCTAAAAATACAACACATAACACAGGTGTTTAAAAAAAAAAAACACCTTGGAGGAGCAAGTCAATTAAACAAAATAGGATTCTGCCCAGATTCCAAAACGTTGAGAGGTAAAATGCAACACACCACAAGCTTGAGAAGTTGTGATACCTGAGGAAGGAATTGGGACGCATATAAAGAAACACTTGACTTGGTGAAGTGGTGGTATACTATTAAATAGGGAAAAGCTAAACCGGTGAACGAAAGATCCGTGTGGGTTTGAAATGAAAGCATTGCAGATTGTACTGTTGATCATGTATAAAATTAATGTCCCTATTGTGTACATGAAGGTAATATTTTGTAATGACCACGTTTTCTTTATTAGTTACTACTGTGCTGGTAATACTAGTGCTATGAATTACTGGATTTATTTTGATGACTAGGTTTACTTTACTCATTCTTTTAGAATTAATGAAATAACTGAAGTATAAATTCTTTAAAAATATATTACTTCATTTTCTCTGTTTTGTGTGTCTTTAGTTCACTGTTCCTCAACTCGTCCTCCATGGCAACGTGGAGCCGTGAAGCTGTGCTAAATCTTTATCGTGCACTGTTGCGTCAGGGACGTGGCTTGCGCTACACTGATCGTGATTTCTATCTCAGCTCGATCCGGAAAGAATTTCGCAAGAACCAGCACCTTACGTCCCCAGAAGATAAAGAGCGACATCTTAAAAAGGGCCAGGCTTTTTTGCACAGCCAACTTGGAGGGCTTATTTAGGAATTTTTTTTTTCTTGTAATATATTTCTTTGCTTTTACTTCCCTTTATTTATTTAGTAATTTGAACTGGATGGTCAATATCAGAAGTTTGCTGCAAATCTGTAAAAAACAAATCTCCCAAAGTATCCTACATATATCCCTGGGAGCATTTCTCCTTTCTTTTTGCAGATGCATTAAGCCTCAGGTAAAACATAGAGAGGATGTAGTTTGCTATTTTAATTATTCATTATTTGTACAGATAAAAAGCCAGCCTGAGTAATTAGAGTACTAATTAGTATTAACTGAGTACTAAACTGAGTAATTGGAAGTTAATTTTTATTTATAGTAATAATAAAATTCTAGCATGCTTGAAATTGGCATGAAGGATGTACTATGTATGCTAATAATAACTACAAAATTAATGTTTACACTACAGAGGATGGAGAAATTTATATCCAAATTTTATTTCTGAATTTACTCCCCTTAAATTCTGGAAATCAGTTTGTCTAAGGGGCATCCATTGAAATATTGTTTCATAATTCTACATTTCTAGTCTACCTGTATGTATGTGTGTGTGTGTGTTTCATCTCTTTAACTTCTAAATGTATTATTTTTTTCTTAGATCTTCACAAACCTTTTTGTGCAAGTATAACTTCTGCATCTACATTTTTTCCTCCTTGACAGTGTTTACAATTATGTTTTAGCTATTCCTTTTTCAGAAATTCCCTTTCACCATGAAATCCTTTTTTTAAAATTAGTCTCTGCTACTGGGGAATTCTATTCATAATAGCTCTAAGTTTATTAATGTGAAAGAGGGTCTCTTTCATGTCAGATATGAACTAATGTGAGTTTTAGTGCTTGGTCTTGAACAAATCTCACTTCAAGTCAACCTTACCCAGCCTGGTATTTTCCAGAGGTGGTGGTTTTGGCTGAACATTATGGGAAGGTCCCAGGTTAAAACTCTGGTTGTTTATAGTGAACAACCTTTGAATATATTAATGACTGCAATGATCTTATATGCTTCCTTCTTAGATTCCTTCTTTGGAAGAATGACTAATTAAATTGAGGAAGTTGCTTTAATGTCTAGAATAATTTCATATTTAAAAAGTAAACCTGATATAGAATTCAGTTCTAATTTGAGACCATTCTTGGACTATAACCTTATACGTGGATTTGTACCACACCCCCAATTTGGCCTTTTCTACATTTTTCTACATAGTGTTTGCATTTTAATTTTATGGAAAGTGAAACTTTTAGTATTAAAGTTTGGTTTTAGTTACTGATTTATATTGTATTAAGTAGCATTGTGATTATGGTTTTTACAGTTGGAATTACAAAACATGTTTTAAGGTGATATATTTAAAATAAACTTAGCTTGAAATATATAATCTTAGTAAAACTCCATGGAATTAAAACCAAATAAGCACTGAATGGCAATCTAACATTTTGAACAGTATGCTGTTTGGGTTTTTTTTCCTATGTAGGAGCAATGGCAGGCGCTGGAGAGCGCAAAGGAAAGAAGGATGACAACGGGATTGGCACGGCTATTGATTTTGTGTTGTCCAATGCTCGACTTGTACTGGGAGTGGGAGGTGCTGCTATGCTGGGGATTGCTACTTTGGCTGTCAAACGGGTAAGAAATGTTTATTTCTGTCAGAAGCATCACAATTAAAATAAGGCATACTATATGACATAACATTTAAAATACAAAATACAAGATTAAAAGAAATAATATAGTTGGCAAAGGAATATCAAGATTTATTGAGTTTGGAAAAAATTCAGTAGGGAATAGAGAAATTAAGTCTCATTAGGTCAGTTAATCAATATTCTACTCTCACTCTCTGCAGATGTATGACAGAGCAATCAGTGCTCCAGCCAGCCCCACCCATTTAAGCCAGTCAGGAAAGAGAAGCTGGGAGGAACCAAGCTGGCTTGGGTCGTCATCACGATTACTGAACCAAGACATGAAGACAAATCTTAGCCGTTCTCTGCAGACTCTGCCCACAGATGCTTCAGATTTTGAAATAGGTGAGAAATAGTCTAAAGAAAGAATATACACATCGAACTGACTTTATGCTATATTTAATGTATTAGCATGGCTTTGTAGTTTGTCTCATTTGATTTTTTTTAATAACAAAAGATGTCTGCTTCTAGATTGTCCCATGGATTTACTTTCTCCCTTAAACCTTACGCTAAGGCTATTTTGTTTGTTAAAAATTACAAGTTCAGAACAGAATAATTTCAGTGCAGGCTTTACACAAGCAATTTGCAGTGAAATATTTGGATCTTTTTGAGTTTTTCTCTGTTGTATTACCCGAACAGATTCCATCAAACCTATGAAGCATAAATCACCTGCTAAAAGAAGCCAGGTGGAATTGAAAAAATCCCGCCTTCGGATGTCCTTGCAAGAAAAATTGTTTGCTTATTATCAGAGAAAGGTGGCTATCTCTGTAGAAGAACAGATCAAAGCCAAGCAAGCTGCTGTGGATATCTGTGCTGAATTACGCAGTTTCCTCCGTACCAAGTTGCCAGACATGCCTCTGCGCGAGATGTATCTGAGTGGTAGCCTCTGTGATGACTTACAGGTAAATTGAATGGATGAAAAGCTTTAAATGTTCTCCAGCAAGAATAATGTTGGTAGAGATAATATATCCCACTATCATATTCTTAGGGTTATCTCTTGATTTTTGTGTGTGTGTATAACCTGATCTTGTGCAAGAAAAAGAGCCCCTTTTGGGGCCAATATCTACGTTTTTGTATTCTGTGTCTTTTCTACATCTGTTCAGCAAAATATATTTTCAAATTGTTTAACTACAGTATAGCATATTATTTTTAGACTAGCATATGGTGTCCATATGTGCTACTTTTCTGTTGTCATTCAAAATAATACCTATTTATTTTGTAAGTTTGCTGTAGCTGCCTCTATGACTTTAGTATAGCTAAAGGATACTGTATTGAACATCACTGATACTGCAACTGAAATGTTCTTAGTATTCCCAGCCTTCCTTCTGGCCTAGCTTTCCCCAACTTGATGGCCACATTAGTTGGATTATACCCTTTAATTATGAGAATTCAAATGCAAACACTTGGAGGCACGTAAGCTAGTTGATAGGACCAGTCCTCAGATGTTTAATGCTCTCTTTTATTTCTCTCTGCTGCTAGGTTGTGACAGCTGATCACATTCAACTTATTGTTCCTCTTGTGCTAGAACAGAATTTATGGTCATGCATTCCTGGTGAAGAAACCATTATGAACATCCCTGGCTTCTGCCTAGTACGTCGGGAAAACCCAGAGTATTTTCCTCGTGGTAGCAGTTATTGGGACCGCTGTGTAGTGGGAGGTTATCTCTCATCTAAGTCTGTTTGTGGTACCTTTGAGAAAGTAGTGGCTGGCTCCATCAATTGGCCAGCAATTGGATCCCTCCTAGATTATGTGATTCGTCCAGTCGCACCCTTAGAATCTCTAACTTTGGAGGTGCAGTATGAACGGGATCAGCACCTTCTGATAGACTTTTTACCATCTGTGACACTAGGTGATTCTGTATTGGTAGCCAAGCCACATCGACTGGCCCAATATGATAATCTATGGCGACTCAGCCTTCGGCCAGCAGAAACAGCTCGTCTGCGAGCCTTGGACCAAGATGACTCTGGTTGCCGTTCTTTGTGCCTTAAGATCCTCAAGGCCATATGTAAACTCAATCCAGTTCTGCATCGTCTTTCTGCCAGCCAGCTTACCAATGTAATACTACACCTGACTCAAGAAGAAACTGATTGGTCACAAGATGCAATAGCTGACCGTTTTCTTCAGGCTTTGAGAAAACTAATTGGCTATTTGGAAGAAGGAATTCTTCCGAGTGCTTTAAATCCCAAGGTGAACTTGTTTTCAGAGCTTACTACTGAAGAAGTAGATGAATTAGGCTATACTCTGTACTGTTCACTTTCAGAACCAGAACTTCTGCTGCAAATGTAATCGCTGCCTTAAGTATGAGTTAGTGTTAGAACTACTTGCCATGACAATTGTCTTCTGAGTGACCTATGCACATCTTGCCCTGGTTATTTTGCAAGTCTGCCTCTGCATTTTTATTGTTATTAAATAGGAGTGGGGGGCTTTAGATTTCTTGGTGCTACTGGTCTATTCCACTACACTCAAGGAATTGAAGGAAGAAGCAACTTTGAAGATCTGCTCAATTTGCCATAATGTTCTTGTTGATGTATCCGCTGCTGGAGTCCCAACATATGCTCTATTTCCTGTAATACTTAATACTTTGCTGCAGTGAAAATTCTTACCTCCTATTTCAAAAGTGTAGAATTGTCACTAACAATTTTAAGAACCCCCAAAGTATAATAAGGTTTGTTCCTGTTGATTGGTGACTATTTCCCCCCTTTTTATTCTGAAAGTGCTTGACAGAAAAGCTTCAAGAAAACTATTCGTAGCAGGATATATATTTGTGAATTCTGTACATTGACTGTATTAATATTGTTTAGAGGAGGGTTTTTTTAAAAAAAGCATGCTGCTTAAATTTATGTGACACTCAGAGAGATGATAACTCTATATTTTGAAAACTGAGTGCACATTGTCTAGGACTTGCTGCTTTGCCAGATTGGAGTCCTTCACTGCACAAACACATACAAGGTCCTCAATACACTCATTTGAAAAACTGGTAGCAAATTGCTAATTGATGCAGAGGAATGTAAGAAGAGAAATTTCATATTCACTGCTTTTGAAATTATTTGTCCATGTGTTAATTGTTTGAGAAATTAGGAAATATCACTAAGGCACAGATGAGGAAATAAAAATTCTTGAATAAGTGCTATGACACTTCAAAAATGTTGTGCCTTAAAATTATAACAAAGAGTAGATAATAGGTGACTATATGCAAAACTGAAGAGGGCAAATATGCTGTACTTGTTATTGATGGTCAGAGATGCCCAGTCTGAATTTGAAGCACCTTTGCCCTCTTCAATTCTGAATATTGCATATCATTAGTGCTTGAGCTTCAAATTATTGGCTAGCTGGCAAATATATGGATACTGACATACACTTCCTGAAGGTTTTGCCTATAAACTTGGGCACAGGCAATTAGAAGAAATGACACTACTGGAGGAACGCAAAATAGTTTTAAGTGAAAAATATATATTATGCTGTTTATATTTAAAGGAGGTGGCATATATTTAACTAGTTTGATCCAATTGTATTTAAGAAACTACAAAGCACATTTTCTCCTATGTGGTCTTCCGTATATAACTTACATAACTCTCTTCTTAATTTCTACTCATTCTTTGAAATGATACAACATTTAGGGAGGGGCTTCAGTAGCTGTATCTCTTGCTTTGCAGATACAAGCATGGCACGGTGAATGTGTAATCTCTTGGGAATATATGGTTTGTTAATGCTGCTATCTGGTACTTCTTCCATCTTCCCCCAAGGGAAGAACAAGAGGAGGTACTCTTAAGAGATGAAACTGTCAAACTTGCATAACAAGTATTGCTACAATACATATGTAATTCTGAGGGTTACCTTGTTTCACATATCCACCCTCAACATTAAATGGTAGAGTGGATAATGAGATAATTTGCAGGTCTTGGGAATTGAACATAAATCTTCCATATTCTTTCTGTTGAAAATGGTGCTTACTAAGGCTACATGTGCTTCAGAACATTTTTGAAAGAAGGGGTTTGGTCCTTGTTTGCACAGAATCACCTGATACTCATTAAAGTAACCAGTTCTTTTTTCAGGGTGCTACTTAAAGAGGTGTGTTAATTTTAATGAATGGAATCTGTAAAGCAGTGGCATATTTTGGAAGCCTGAAAAAATGAATTTAATAAAATAGCACAGAGCTGCTAGTTTTGTTGTGCAAAGCCCAAAATGCTCCTTTCAAATCACTGTCAAAATAGAGCTCTAGTGCTTATGTTATTAAGATACTCTTCAGTTTAGTTGTAATGTGTAGGCTCCAATTCTGTAGCTATGGAGAGTGCAAAAACTCATATTTTGAGATCAGATTGTCTTTTACAGATGGCATATATTGTGGCAATGGAATCAGTATTAGCCTAATTTAAGTTTCAGTGTTATAGCCAAAGACGAAGTTGAGTGCCTGGCAATTGTAACCTGGGAAGTATTTGTTTTTGGTTTTTTTAGTGAATAATATAGTTTCCAGAATACATTCCTCTCCATTCTCAAACTTCCTACTACATGAGTTGATGAACACCTACAGAGCAGGGGTGGGTTCTACTTACCTTTACTACTAGTTTCCATCGCACCTGCACACTCTTCTGCGCACGCGCAGATCACCTATGATGACGTCTGGGTCAGTGGGCAGAGCCTCCTGCCGGTTTTACTACTGGTTCTTGCGAATTGGTCCGAACCGGGGGCAACCCACCACTGCTACAGAGGCATTATGCAGTTAGAGACTTTGCTATGAGGCCTATTGTTTGCCATCTTTGCTCCATTTTTCCTTTTGTCTCTTAGTCTGCTGTTTGTTTAGAGCAGGAAAGCAAATCATGAGGCAAGAATTAGAAGAATCCAGTATCTCTTGCATTCCCATTTATCTTACTTTTAAAAATTGCAAAAACATTTTATTAAATTTTTAAAAATTGTTATAAGGTTGAATATATATTGTATGTAGCTTTAAGCAACTATCCCTGTGACAGTAAGATGCCATTTTGATTTTTATTTCACTTTCATGTCTTTTAACAGTTATTTCCTACAAAGCAATGATGAATTGGGATTTTTTTTCTCTTTGAAATATGTAAAAAAGATTTAAGTCTATTTCACGATAAGGCTGATAACACAACAAATTGCCACTGCCATCAGTGCAAAATCCAAGCTGAAATAAATGTGTTTACTCTTCCTTTCTGTTGAGGGTAATATACCTTGCATTCTATGTGAATCAGATTGTGTGAGGCAGCTGTAAGTATTTCCCTGGAAAATTCAATTTGAAAACTTAGTATTCTTAAACTTACAAGTATTCACTTAAATTGTATGTGATAACTTCCTACTGGCAGGTTTAGTTTTCAGCTCTCAGTCTGTAAAACAATCAGAACATAGATATTGATTCAGTAGTATGAAGTACAACACATGACCATTGTTTTAAATCACTGGGAAGTGGGAAGCCAGCAACAGCAGCTGATGGTCTCAAGCCAATAGCTCAAGTCTGCTCATCCTGGAATATACCTTAGGTGTCAAACCAATCAGTAGAAACTGCAATTATGACCAGCTAGCTGAATAATAAATTTGTCTTCACTTGGCACTGTTGACCTCCCAGGTTTGATGAAATACTTGGGACATTTGCCCAGGCTGAAATGTATAAGGGTTGGAGGAGAGAATTCTAATGGTCTGTAACAGTGTATAAAAGTTGTAAAATAAAATCCTCCACAACCAATGTGGCTCTTTTTAAATATATGCTGGGGCCTTTTCTATATTATTTTTATGAAGAGAAAATACAATCAATCATGTAATTACCTTCTTCATTTGCAACACTTAATGATACTAAGAAGAATGTTCTCAAAGTGAACCTTAACCTTTATAATACTATGTCTAGAACTAAGGATAGAACTACATCTCTGTACAGTAGTCGTTGACTTACTAGCCATTTGTCTAGTGACCATTCAAAGTTATAAAAAGTGGCATAACTACTTTTCTTATGACTGTTGCAGCATCCTCATGGTCATGTGATCAAAATTCAGACAGTTATCAACTGATTCATATTTATGACAGCTGCAGTGTACCAGGGTCATGTGACCACCTTTTCAGCTGCGTGTTGCCGACAGCCGAACTAGACTTTGGGATCCTGTTTCAAATTTATCCTGAATATAAAAATTATTTACATCCATCCATATTAATCCTCCTGTAATATTCAATAGAAGAGAATATATGTAGCTGTGTTTCCTCCCAGCATTGGTGACATCACTACCAATGTTTTCTCTTTTTATTTATTTTATTACTTGATTCAAAGGAAAAATTCAAATCCAGGAACTACCAAGGAGAAAACCACACCTTTACCAACATTGGCAGAGTAAGCTATATATAAACAGGAAACAAACTTCACACTCACTAGCAATGGTGATATTACCTAGTCCGGTAATGAAGCATCTGCAAGAAAACAACCAAGCTCACAAAGCACCAAGAACTCAGCTGTAGTGTAGAAGTATATAGACAGTAACAGCACATACAAAATTCAAAGCAGGAAATTTAAAATTGACTAATGTTAAGAGAAGTTCTTTAAGTAGCATACAAACTAAGGCTCTTTATTTTTTCTGTAATACCAAGCTAAATCAATCCATGTATCTTTATATCTTTTGCTGAAATTCAGAATGAGCTGTTTCATTTACTATCTCTTCAATAAGAGGCAATTTTTTTTCCAATCATTCTATTTTCATTTAAAAGAAAGGGCAATGAGTGGGTGAATGTTGAGGAACCTTTCATACCGGCTACTCACTATAGATACCCACTCAGCCACACATGCAAGTGCATAGATGCATTTTCTGTTTTTGAAAAAAATGGTTTTGTTTGTGGTGACGGTAAATTAATTTTTCTACATCACTGATGTGCTTTTGTAGATTCTTTTTTTGGAGCACAAATGATAAAACTGAAATAGAATTTGTTAAGACTTTTTAATATTTTATTCGAGCACGCTTATTGTACAAATCTTTTTAAACTCTGAACACTGCAGACAACTTGTACTGTGTTTCCCCGAAACGAAGACCTTTCCAGAGAATATGCCCAATTGACCTTTTGAACGCATATGCTGAAATAAGCCCTTCCCTGAAAATAAGGCCTTTGAAGCACCTGCGCAGCCAGTCCCTGCCATTTCCTCGGGGCGGGGGCGGGACATGCCCCACGTGCACCTGCCATCCACACGGAACGGCCTCATGGAGGCTGCTCCAACAAACCCTAGCTACCGCACCCCTTCTTTTAGTGGTGGCCGCAAAAAGAGCAGCAGGCCCAGCGATGCGCCTCGTGCATCCCTCCTTACCTACCGGTAATGGTGCAATGGTCACAGCAGGCCATCCCACTGTTCACAAAGCAGCTGTTTCGCCGGTGCCGCTCAGGCTGCCGCCTCCAGCAACTGTGGCCACTTTTGCAGCAGTAGGTCTAGAGACGCGCCCCACGTGTCATGGGCCTCCTCGTTGCTTCCCATGCAAACAGCACGAGGTGAGGAGGCGAGGCGGGGAGGAAAGGAACATGTCCTTGCCATCCACGTGGAACAGCCTCGAGGAGGCTGCTCCCACAAACCCTAGCTCCCGCACCGTACTCTTAGTGACGGATGCAAAAACACTGGCAGGCCCAGTGACGTGTGAGGCGCGCTGCTCTCTTGCCAGCCCTAGCCCTGTCAACCTGGAACTAGCAGGAGGGGGACTGGTGCCGGAGCTTCGAGCAGTGGCCGATGCGGGCTCTGTCTGCACAACCATGAAGTGGGATCGGTGTGGCTGGTTCTTGCCCGCAGCATTGCTGGCCAGGATTGGGTTCAGAGCCACTGCCAGCCTAGATCAGCAGACCAGATTTGGTGAGCCGGATGTACCACCAACACTCGGGAGGAAAAGAGAGAGAAGAGGCACTGTGAGAGAGCCCATTTTTCACGTTCTTCTCTTCCTGGGCGGTGGTGGCGCATTCAACTCACTGAATCTGGCCTGATCTCGGCCGGCAAAGGGGAGTGGCAGGTGGAGCAGGGGAGAAGCAAGACGTGTATCTTACCTGTCTCCAGCTCTGTCGCGTTTCTCGCTATCGTGTGCAGGGAAAGAAGCTGTACTGTAAAAAAACCACACGAGTTCAATCAATTCATTCCAACTTCTTGAACTTGCGAGAATTTTTTTTTTATGGTACAACTTGTTTCCCTGCACACAACGGTGAGAAACACGATGGATTTGGAAGTCAAGTAATACGCGTGTCTTTCTTCTCCCCCACTCCACCCCTCTCCACCTGCCACCCCCAAATTGCATCCATAAAGGGGGTGGGTGGCTAAGCGAGGGGAAGGAAGCCCTGCCATGCCTGGCGAGGGGGGAGAAGAGATGGCAAGGAGCCCCATCTCGCTCGACGCATCTTGCTTCTCCCCCATCCCACCTGCCACCCCCCTCGATAAAGAGACGGTAGGGAAGGGAAGCAGCCAGGCTGCTGTTGCCATTGGGGTGCATGGAGCAAGAAGGGCCTCCTCTTGCCGTCTTACCTGACTGCCAGCTCAGTCGTGTTTCTTGCCGTTGTGTGCAGGGAAACAAGTTGTACCGTAAAAAAAAAGTTCTTTCAAGTTCAATCGATTAATTCCAACTTCTTGAACTCATAAGAAGTTTTTTTTAAAGGGTACAACTTGTTTCCCTGCACCCAACGGCGAGAAATGTGATGGAGCTGGAAATCAGGTAAGATGGCAAGAGGCGGCCCGTCTTGCTCCATGTACCCCAAAATAAAACCTCCCCGAAAATAACGCCAAGCGCTTATTTCGGGGTTCAAAAAACATCAGACAGGGTCTTATTTTCGGGGAAACATGGTATCAGCATTTGTTTTTTCAAAACCTGCCCTGATAAAATAAATTGGATATTCAATGCACACCTGTGACTTCTTTAATACATTCTTTATTCTTTTAAGAATCTACTTGATCGTAAGTGCCAAATATTTAAAAAATTGCTTCCAAGCATATGAAATATAGATACATACTCTCTCAAACTCAAAATAAAATTTGTTTAAAAAGCTATAGGAATATAATTAAAACTGTTCAGCAACATATATAATAAAATAAACTGGTAAATATATTTGGTTACATAACCAGTTGTGTAATATAAACTGCCCCTTCATCACAAGGACACAGCTTTAAAGAGTAAAGGTTTCCCCCCCCCCCCAAATATCTCTTCCAGGATGGCTGTTCCTAGTCCTTTAAAATGTTCGAGGGTTAGTGATGTCTTAAGTTTAGAGATAGGTATTTGGTTTAATTGTATTAATAGTGTAAAACAGTAAAGACTGACTACTGAAAATCATATCTAGGAAGGCCAGCAAATCTAATTGCCATTCTACCTCCATAATATAATTTTAAGGCTGAGTATTACTTGTTTATAGCCCCATCATAAGCAGTATATCAAATGAAAAGCCATAACCCAGTAATTTCCAATGAATTAATCAATTAAATAATCATTTTAAACTACTTTCTCTGCCGCAATCTGGGCTGAAGCAGAATTAAACCTGCTCCTTTGTGTTTTCTGAATGGATTTTATAGGAAGGAGGCTTAATTTCACACCCACACACACCAGCCACTTTATCTACCTCATTTAGGAAGCATGGAGGAGGTAGTCAGCAGCAGCAAAACTCAGTATCTTCCAAATGGGATAGGTGAAGGGTGGAGGGAGGGATTCTTGCTCCAGGCTACTTTAAAATAATTTAAAGCCCGCCCGGCCGTTCAACTCCAGCAAAGGTGGTTTCCTGGAACTTCTTCTCCTTGTAGCACTGAGCTCCTTGGCTTTTATTTTGAAATCCAGCACTCCTGGATTTCAAGAGTGCTCAGGAGAAGCAGTGCTGGATTTAAAAAGGCAAGCAGTTTAGTGCTACAAGAAGTGCCGCTTGTGGCTGGGAGGGGCAAGGGGCATGGCCAGGTGTGCAGAGCTGAATCCACCACTGTGAATTGAGTTTCTGAGTTTGTTTCAAAATAACTAAGGTAACAGGTTGCCCTATTTCAACAAATAAAATTAAGTCTGATCTTTTAAGCAAATAGGGAATTGCTTTTTTGTTAATGAAAAACACAGATACTGGTTTGTCTACCTACTGAATGTTTTTCCCCTTTCTGATTTTGAGCAATTTATTTCCTCTTTCTATGTCCTATGAAAATGTCACTGTATTAAGGGGAACAAAGAATTTTGTTCTTGTTAATTGCGAAGTCGTGTACAAACCATCGTGACCCCATGGACCACGTTCCTCCAAGCCTTCCTGTCCTCTACCATCCCCTGGAGTCCATTTAAGCTCACACCTACTGTTTCAGTGACTCCATCCAGCCACCTCGTCCTCTGTCGTCCCATTCTTCTTTTGCCCTCAATCTTTCCCAGAATTAGGTTCTTTTCCAGTGAGTCCTTCCTTCTCATTAGGTGGTCAAAAAATTGAGTTTTATCTTCAGGATCTGGCTTCTAAAGAGTAGTCAGGGTTGATCTCCTCTAGAACTGACTTATTTGTTCGCCTTACAGTCCAAGAAGGAGTAGTCTCAATTCTTTGCGGCTCAGCCTTTAACAAAGAATTACCAGATGAGAAATACTGGAAACATTACAAATAGGTTTAGCATTTTTTTGGCTAGTAATGTAGGTACCAGTATCAGTATTATATGGATAAGCAAACTTTTAATCTTTCGTTTAGCTATTTTTGTATTTCACTTGAATTCTGGGACTAATTAAATTAGGTTTAAAACAGCTCAAGAAAAGCAGATCAAAAACTGAAAAACAAAAGTATTCCTTGGGCATATGCTCAGTTTAGGATTTTATTTCTGGAAACAGAAACAGAATTTATAAACTTTGTTATGAACAAATATACTTCAGATTTTCCCTGATCCTGATCTTGAATGCATTTGTGCAGCCCCATTTTTAGTTCTAGCATAGGGAGATAGGCTTGTAGCCTGCCACGAATGTATGTTGAGCAAAGCTGAGGATGCCGATGTCACATTTCAAATAAGGCACCACCAGAAACAACCAGAAATTTCAGAGGAAAAACCAGTTCCTTATTATCTCTTCCCGTTTTTTTAGTTCTGCTTCAGTACACAGTGTTGCCCAATTCCTTCCCTACTTAGGTTTATTTTTATTGTTTTTGAACTTCACTATCACCCTTTTCAGCCATCAATTCTCCAATCACTGATTCAGTTAACTCCCTCAAAGAGTTGTGAATTTTATTACAAATTAAATATATGGAAATGATAAAGAATTACTCCAGAGGTCATTAGGAAGTTTATTTTGAAGCAGTATCTGGGAAGAATCAGGAAACAAAAGTGGAGGTACATTTGGACATATCTATTTTGAGATTAATATTTTTGTTTTGGTGCAATTTTTTTTACTGATTTTAGGTGCCTGTGTGATAACGCAGTACAAAAATACTTTTTTTCCCACAAGCATTGCAGTCTTATTTTAAGAGGAACATCTGATTTGTGATTTTAAGGATTGGAAAAATAACAGATTTGGCATGATTTGGATCAGATACTATCTAGAAAACTTCTAAGAGGAAGCTTCAAAAAAATCTCAGTAGTTGGTAGCTGGGCATGGAACTACTGATTGGTTCAAATATGGGAAAGGAGATCTGCAAGGCTGTATACTGTCACCCTGTCTATTTAACTTATATGCAGAGCATGTCATGAGAAAGGTGGGGCTAGATCCATGATGGCGAACCTATGGCACGCGTGCCACAGGTGGCACGCAGAGCTGTATCTGTGGGCACGTGAGCGGTGCCTTAGCTCGGTTTCAGTGCGAATGCATGTGCCAGCCAGCTGATTTTCGAGTCTTCTGGGCCCACCAGAAGACGGGAAACGAGCCGTTTTTGGCCTCCGGAGGGCCTCTGGGGGATGAGGAAGACCATTTTTGCCCTCCCCAGGTTCCAAGAAAGCGTGGGAGGCAGGACATGGGGGGGTCATTGAATTATGTGTGTGGGCACGTATACATGCAACACCCCCCCCCCATGCTACTCCCGCTTTTATTTTATTTATTTATTTTATTTTATTTTTATTTTATTAAATTTATATACCGCCCTTCTCCCCGGGGGGACTCAGGGCGGTGAACAGCCATAAATAAAAAACATATGTACAAAATTTAAAAACCAAATAAAACCGAATTAAACATTGGCCCCAATACTTTAAAATCCCAATTTACAATATTGAAATATTAAAATATTAAAATCCCCAAATTAAAATTTTTACAATTAAAATTTCTAAATTCTTTTACGACAGAAGGGGAAAAGGGAAGAATTAGGCCAGGCCCGCCTGGTGGAACAGGAAAGTTTTTAACTCACGGCGGAAGGCACGAAGATCCGGGATCCTCCGTAACTCTGGGGGGAGCTCGTTCCAGATAGTGGGTGCCCCCACAGAGAAGGCTCTCCCCCTGGGGGCCGCCAGCCGACATTGTTTGGCCGACGGCACCCGGAGGAGCCCCTCTCTATGGGAACGTACCGGTCGGTGGGAGGCTATTGGTGGTAGTAGGCGGTCCCGTAAGTACCCGGGTCCTAAGCCATGGAGCGCTTTAAAGGTGGTAACCAACACCTTGAAGCGCACCCGGAAGACCACCGGGAGCCAGTGCAGCTCGCGCAGGAGGGGAGTAACATGGGAGTGCCATGTCGCTCCCATCACCACCCGCGCGGCCGCACTCTGCGCCAGTTGGAGCCTCCGGGTGCTCCTCAAGGGGAGCCCCATGTAGAGAGCATTACAATAGTCCAGGCGAGAGGTGACGAGGGCGTGAGTGACCGTGTGTAACGAGTCCCGATCCAGAAAGGGACGCAACTGGCGGATCAGGCGAACCTGATGAAAAATCCTCCCGGTCACGGCCGTCAAATGCTCCTCAAAAGACAGCCGCGAATCCAGGAGGACGCCCAAGTTGCGCACCCTCTCTGCCGGGGCCAATGATTCACCCCCGATAGTCAGCGATGGTACCAGCTGGCTATATCGGGACGTCGGAAACCACAGCCACTCGGTCTTGGATGGGTTGAGTCTGAGCCTGTTCCTCCCCATCCAGATCCGCACGGCCTCCAGACACCGGGACATCACTTCAAGGGCATCGTTGGGGTGGTCTGGGGTGGAGATGTACAGCTGGGTGTCATCAGCGTACTGGTGATATCTCACCCCAAAACCACGGATGATCTCGCCCAGCGGCTTCACATAAATGTTGAACAGGAGGGGCGAGAGGACCGACCCCTGAGGCACCCCACATATAAGGGGTCTCGGAGTCGACCTCTGCCCCCCTGTCAACACCGACTGCGACCGGTCGGAGAGAAAGGAGGAGAACCACCGTAACACAGTGCCTCCCACCCCTAACTCTTCCAACCGGTGCAGCATGATACCATGGTCGATGGTATCAAAAGCCGCTGAGAGATCTAACAGGACCAGGACAGAGGAACAACCCCTGTCCCGGGCCCTCCAGAGATCATCAACCAACGCGACCAATGCCGTTTCCGTGCTGTACCCGGGTCTGAAACCCGACTGGAACGGATCCAGATACGTCGTTTCATCCAGGTACCGGGGAAGCTGTTGCGCAACCACACTCTCAACAACCTTCGCCAAAAAGCGAAGGTTGGAGACCGGACGATAATTTACCAACATTGCTGGGTCCAGGGAAGGCTTCTTGAGGAGAGGCCTCACCACCGCCTCTTTCAAGGCGGCGGGAAAGTCACCCTCACCCAGCGAAGCATTTATAATCCCCTGGAGCCAGCCTCGTGTCACCTCCCGGGAAGCCAGTACTAACCAGGAGGGGCACGGGTCCAATAAACAAGTGGTCGCGTTCAGCCTGCCCAGAATCCTGTCCACGTCCTCAGGGGTCACAGGATCAAACCCAGTCCAGATAACACTCACAAGACCTGCCCCTGTCTCTCTCCCCGGGACTACCCAGTCGGAGTCCAAGTCTTCCCGAATCTGAGTGATTTTGTCATACAGATACTGAACAAAATCCTCAGCTCTACCCTCCAAGGGGTCCTCCCGCGCTTCCTGATGAAGTAGGGAGCGGGTCACCCTGAAGAGGGCGGCTGGGCGATTATCTGATGACGCAATAAGAGCAGCAAAATAGTTACATTTAGCTGCTTTTATCGCCACTAAGTAATTCCTAATATGGGATCTCACTAGTGTCCGGTCAGATTCAGAACGACTGGTTCTCCAACTACTCTCTAGGCGTCGTTTCCGGCGCTTCAACTCCCTCAACTCCTCAGAAAACCAAGGAGCCAATTGAGATCGGCGCCGGGTCAGAGGCCGCAAAGGCACAACCCGATCCAGAGCACCCGTAGCCGCCCTATCCCAGGCGGCCACCAGGTCTCCGGTCGAGGCGTGTGCCAGAGCCTCAGGAAATGGCCCAAGCTCCATCTGGAACCTATCAGGTTCCATCAGGCGCCTGGGGCGGAACCAACTAACAGGCTCCGCCTCCCTGCGGCAGGGTGCGGCGGTTTGAAAGTCAAGACGAAGGAGAGAGTGATCTGACCATGACAAGGGCTCGATGACTAAGTCCCCTATCTCAAGGTCACTCAACCACTGTCCAGAGACAAAAATCAGATCCAGTGTGTTTCCCCCCGTGTGGGTAGGGCCATGAATTAACTGGGTCAGGTCCATAGCTGTCATGGAAGCCATGAACTCCCGAGCCACCTCCGACGTCTCGCCGACAGATGGGAGGTTGAAATCCCCCATGACCATAAGTCTAGGGGTTTCAACTGCCACCGCGGCGATAACGTCAAGGAGCTCGGGCAGGGCTGCTGCCACGTGGCAGGGAGCCAGGTACGTGACCAGCAAACCCATCTGAACCCCATGACCCCACTTCACAAGGAGGGACTCACAACCGGTCGTCTGAGGAACTGTGGCCTCCCTCGGTCTCAGACCTTCTTTAATAACAACCGCTACTCCCCCGCCCCTGCCCTGTAACCTTGGCCGATGGAATGCGAGGAAACCTGGTGGGCACATTTCAACGAGGGGAACCCCCCCCTCCTGGCCCAACCAGGTCTCCGTAATACCTGTCAGGTCCGCTCCCCCCTCACAAATAAGATCACAAATGAGGGGGGCTTTATTTACTACGGACCTGGCATTGCATAACATCAGCCGAAGGATCGGGCCCTGAGGGTCTGTGCAACCTGGGGAACGGGTGGAGTCTTGGGGGCCGGAGCGCGCTACCGCTCGTAAACAGCGGGCGCGCACTCCCCTAACTCGATATGGCCCCCTACTCCCGCCATATCTACCCCTCCCACTCACGGTAGTGATGTTCCGGGCACTATCCAGACAACCTCTAGCTCCCCTCTCAACCCCAGGATCCCCTCCTCCCATGCCATGATTCCTTACCAGGCCTGCCCCTCCCCCTCCCCTCCCCTCCCTCCCCTCCCCCTCCCCAGAACCCCTTAAAATTTAGTTAATTTAGTTAATGACAATTTTAAAAAACCCCTTAGCCCCCTCTTGGCCGCATGCCACCTCTCGGGGTTCTTTGCGGCTTTTGGTACGCAACGGCAAAAAGGTTAGCCATCACTGGGCTAGATGAATCAAAAGTTGGAATTAAGATTGCTGGGAGAAGTATCAACAACCTCAGATATGTAGATGATACCACTCTATGGCAGAAAGCAAAGAGGAACTAAAGAACCTCTTGATGCAGGTGAAGGAGAGTGCAAAAGTTGGCTTGAAACTCAATATTAAGAAAATGGCATCCGGCCCTCTCAATCCTGGCAAATAGATGGGGGAAGAAATGGAGGTAGTGACAGATTTTATTTTCCTGGGCTCTAAAATCACTGCAGATGGGGACTGCGGCCAAGAAATTAAAAGACGCTTGCGTCTTTGCTCCTGGGGAGGAAAGCTATGGCAAATCTAGACAGCATTCTAAAAAGCAGAGACATCACCCTGCCAACAAAAGTGCATATAGTCTAGGCTATGGTTTTCCCAGTTGCAATGGATGGCTGTGAAAGTTGGACCATAAGGAAGGCTGAGTGTCAAAGAATGGAGGCCTTTGAACTATGGTGCTGGAGAAGACTCCTGTGAGTCCCTTAGACTGCGAGTCCCTTAGACTGCAAGGCGATCTCTGGTCCTAGAGATCAACCCTGACTGCTCTTTAGAAGGCCAGATCCTGAAGATGAAACTCAAATACTTTGGCCACCTAATGAGAAGGAAGGACTCACTGGAGAAGAGCCTAATGCTGGGAAAGATTGAGGGCAAAAGAGGAAGACAGAGAATATGATGGCTGGATGGCGTCACCGAAGCAGTTGGCGTGAGCTTAAATGGACGGGGGGGGGGGGGGGGGGGG
>WNWU01013802.1:7446239-7469766 GCA_012654045.1 Ptyas mucosa
GGGGATGGTAAAGGCAAGAAGGCCTGGAGGAACGTTGTCCATAGGGTCGCGTTGGGTGGGACACAACTTCGCAACTACTATCTGGAAAACTTCGAAGAGGAAACTTCAAAAAGATCTCAGTAGTTGGTATCATATGCTTAAGTAATAAACCTTAGGCACCTCCCCTTTACCAATACGCAGGGAGCAGGGTGCGCCCCTTTGTCTCCTATCGAGCCGCGTCATTTCTCGGGCTTGTAAAGTCCAGGACATCAGGTCCACTTTCTAGGTGACGCTGTTCCGCGAAGAAGCCCCCCCTCCCTTCGCCCGGAATAGCCCGTGCCTCCGCCTTTTCCTCAACAGCAAAAGCTGCAGACGCTACCCCGCCCTCAGACATCCGCGAGTGAAAGGGCGGTGGCTGTTCCAATGAGGCACCTGCCTCAATGAGGCGTTTTTTCCCCCAGCAGGCTGGGGGGAGGGGATGGAGTTCCCGCGCCTCTCACACCAGCCGAAGAGCGTGAAAACGGATGCTGTGGTAAACTCGTTCCCCGACCGAGCCCTCTTGGGCGGTGCGTCACAAACGGCTCCGAGCGTAGGATCTCCATGTATGGTGATTCGTCCCAGACCAGGCCTGAGGAGTGGTTACTACTTCCAGAACCGATGCTTAGCCTTGCTGCCTTTAGCCGGCTATGCAAAGCTTCCAGCCACCATTTTGGTCCCCTTGAGCGCGGCGGTTAGGGATTAGGGAAGGTCGTAACCCCTCCGCAATCGCCCCCCCTCCCCCAGACTTGTGGGCAATCGGGCATCAATGGCCGCTAACCCAAATGGCGAAGACAATACGAAGGACTAAAGAAGGGAGCCTGGCAAAAAGGACGAAGAAGGCTGATCTCCCATTGACATCTAGACAGAAAATGTTGATAGGAAGAGCAGCAGTTTAAGAGAAAACAGCAGAAGCCCCACCCCGCGACTCTATTTTTAGTGATCCTGGGCGACCCTACAAGAGCATTTCCCTCCCCCTCCCCCCAACAATTAAGCACAATCTTTGACATGGTTTCTTCACTCGGCCAACAATACTTCACAGGACACGCGAAGCTAACGTTGCCGACCAATCAGGTGTTTCGTGTTCACGTCCTTCAAACTACTGGAATGCAGAATCGGGCACCCGCCCCCGCGCCCTTGGGCAGCCAATAGGAAAACTAAGTTAGAATTCATTTTTTTCACCGTCACGTGTCTGACCTTAATTGAAGCGGCGGCGGCGGCATCCGACGTTATGATTCAACAGCTTAGAATAGTCCCTGTAATCCTTCCGCAAATTGTTGAGTAGGACTAATAGAATGCGGGTACGAAGCCTCGCGGAGTGTTTGCTTCAACCCCGGCGTCACAGAGAGGGCTCTGTGAGGAAGTCTACTTTTTTCAAGTGGCACAGATTCAATTTTGAAGATATTGGGCGGAAGGATTTGCTGGAACCGTTGCTTACTGAAAGGCGGTTCTACCGGATCTCATTGACTATATAAAGAGAAAACGCGCAAACTCTCGCTCCTATTGTCTCGCTGGGAAAAAGATCTGGGTCCTATTTTGTCATCCCCCCCCCAAAATTAGTAGCGCCTGTCCGCCCCACTTTTTTTCGGAGTGTGACAGTGACCAATCGAGCAATCGAGGAGGGGTTTTAATATACGCGGCCGCCACCATGGCATGGTAGGGGCGGCAGCGCAAGCGACGGCATCGGCCATTGCAGAAGCGCAGCAGCGGCGGCCGCGGCCTCGGCACCTCCAAGCATCTGCAACCATGGCGTGAGTATCCTGGGGGGGGGGGGAGGTGGAAATCCACTAAAGGTGGAGGCATTGGCTTTTATTAAATAATGTATAATTTTATTAAATAATGATAAGACAAACGGTACGATCGGGTTAAGGAGTTGAGACTTTAGGGAGCGAAGATCTATGTATGGATTTAAAACAGATGGAGTTTGCGAATATATGGGAAGAAATTAGAAATCTCAGCCAAGGAATAGTATTTGTTCGTGACCGAAAAATACGGGGGAGGGGGTGGGACGGTATCAAGAAATATGGTAGGTTAGCGCAAAGAATTCCAGACTATTGAATTAGGCTATTTATGAAAAAGGGGAGGTAGTTTAATGAGCCCTTGGGTTTCCCAGACTAATTAGAAGGCAGAAATAATTTCCTTTGTTGTCGGGGAAAATCCCCCGAGATTTAAGCAATTGGTATACTAATAGTTTTTTCAGGACCAAAATAGAACTTTGACAAGTTAAAATTGTCCTACTTTAAGAGGAAGAGATAGTAATCTAAAGAGCTTTTCACAACAGAAATACCACAATTTAATTTTTTTATCGAGAGATATACTGATAGGACTCTTCCTAAAAACATTTTGCTGAAATAACTAATGGCGTTAGGGTGGAATGCAGGTTTGAATTGACTAATAAGGTTAAGAGGTAGTGAATCTGTAACTTTAAAATAAGCTTTTTCTGTGGAAACTGTCAATTTTTAAATAAGTGGATATAAACAAACATATTATGTGGCTGTTACATCTTAATCATTAAGATTCTCAGTGACCTAAATGTAAACGTGGCAGGATACAAAATGGCGGCCTATTCATAGATTATAGACATGCACAGCAAGCAGATCATGAAATGGCTGCAGCTGTTGTCACTAATGAATTCATGAATCAGACCAAGATGGGTGGAGATTGAATTGAAGCTGTGTAGTTAGGAGGAAATAGAGGGCTGACTTGCTGAACAAATTCTAGTTGGCGCTGTTGTACTGTAGTTCTAATTGGCGTCTAAGACAGATATTTCAGATGAAGTCTAGAGAGGAAAAAAACTGGAACTGTAGGAGTCATTGCTGCAGTATTACCATGCACAATTTGCCCTATGTGATTTTTAACTTGAAATTCAAATTAAAAGCTCTTTTTATAATAATTGTTACCTTGTTTCTTCCAGGTTTTTCAAATCTTCACACAGCAGCTTTGCTGTAATTGATAAAGACACCATCTATTTGTCTAGACAAATTGACAACAAAGTACTAAAACTTGACCAAAATGAGCTGCTCAAACACAGAGATGTTGTTGGGGGACTTTCTGTCCCCATTCAGCCAGCAGTGTCTGGTGGCTGATGAAGGTCTGGGGCTCTTAGATGACTACTTGGAGGTGGCCAAGAACTTCAGTTCACATGGGTTCTCCAGCGCTAAGGCTAAAGTGGGCTCCTCCGATTGGCTGGATGTGGGCAGTTGGAATAATGCCACAGACAGCAACCAGGGTAAGATAAGTTATATTCTGCCAATATTGGGTAACCTTTTGAAGTTTTTGATGCATCTGTTTAAATATTTATAGTAGTTTAATGGATCTAAAGCAGAGGGAGAACTTTTTTTGTACTTATTGAGATAATCTTTGGAATAACTTTTTGTTTTGTTTGTTTTACAGAGGATGCCTTTTCTGGCATGGATTGGATGGTGGAGAAGATGGACCTGAAGGAGTTTGACTTTGATGCGCTGTTAGGTATTGATCTGGAAGCCACCGTCTCCCCAGATGAGCTCATGGCCACGTTGGAAGACACGTGTGACCTCCTTGACCCGCCCATTGAAGAAATTCCCAGCAAAGAAAGTTTATTAATGCCAGAACCAATTAATCAATCCCCCAGGTCTCCTGAAGCAGACCAGGTGGCCCCATTGACTACATTGTTGCCATTTCCAGTACCCCAAAGGCCACTAATTTCTACTGTTGACCATTCATTCAGTTTAGAGCTAGGTAGTGAAGTAGACATTCTTGAAGGAGACAAGAAAACAGAAACCCCCACTACTTTAGTAATTCCCAAGAGTGAAAAAGAGGATGAAGCACATTCTGACAATGATAGTGGAATATGTATGAGCCCAGAGTCTTACCTAGAGTCACCTCAACAAAGTCCTGCCACTTCTACTAGTTCCCTCAGTGATAACCAATCAGTTACAACCCAACTTCATGTTTCTGTGAGGCCCAAGCCTTATGATCGCCCTCCAGGAATCATAATATTAAAGATTAAAGAAGAAAAGAGAGTAGATAAGAAACTGAAGAAGATGGAGCAGAATAAGACAGCTGCTACACGATACAGACAGAAGAAAAGGGCACAGCAAGAAGCTTTATCAGGAGAGTGTAGAGAACTAGAGCAAAAAAATGAAGCCCTGACATCGAAAGTTGAGTCCCTAAGCAAAGAAATTAAATATTTAAAAGATCTGATTCAAGAAGTCCGCAAAGCTAAGGGCAAAAAGGTTAAAGCCCCAGAATAGAATAGTGGAGTAGGGGTTACATGCATGTATATTGCTTACTGCAAACAACTGTTTTAATGCTTAATAAATTATTTTCTAATTTGGATATGTGTATTGTTCAGTGAAGTTTTGTTTGAAATTTATTTGGCTCCCTCAAAACCCCCAATTTTTACATTAAAAATGAACAGCAAAAGATAGCAATTGCAGTTTAATCTATCTTAAGATGCCTTTTTAAATTTCATTCCGTGTCTTACAATTTTGGAATAACACTTTGTATTTGTCAAATTAACAAATACGTTACTTTTCTTCCTCAATCTTAAAACCATTCTACTCAATTCTACTTGAATCTGTGCCTTCATACTTTTGGACTTTAACTTTGGACTTGGTTGATTAGCCAGTGTACCAAATGTTTTAGCTTCTCATCAACACTGTCCCTTTAAATGGATCTTACGCTAATACATCAGGCTCTCTATGTCTCTACCGTATCCCTCATTTTACCTTAAATCTCTTCAAAACTTCCAAGACCAATATAAACAATAGGGATAATGTACATTTTTTGTTCATAAATCATAGTAAGGTTCTTTCATGTGCCCATGACCAAAACAGCACTTGAGCTGGAATCTATATACAGTTGAAACATACTTGGCATGTTAATTGGGTAGCATAATTTGAGTCAAGGAGCATGCCCATCAGCTATGTTCCATGTAACAATTCATAGCATCCATAATATTAGCATGATCCTGTTAATGACTAATTGAATTTTCAAGAGGTGCAATTTTTACATTATAGTGAGTTTTTTTAGTTATTAAATGAGTTCAGTTTTATATAAAATTCTGGCCTGCACTACTCGGAAAAAATTCCACCTGAGGAATCTGCTGCTTACTTGAAAGAAATTAGAAACGAAGATATTCCTTATTACTGAATACACTACCTGAAAGAGGTCCTTTTCTTGCTTAGGTTCTCATCAAAATCAACTAGAATTTTAAACAGGCTAATTTAAGATGATGAAAAACTGCATCAGGAAAATTCCTCTTGCTTGTTTCGTGTGTTCTTTCGTATCCAAAACATTTGGGTAAGAATTTACATTGGTTTTGTTAATTCTTGTAGGACTGTTTTCAGTCTTAGCCAATACTAAATAGACATTCAGTAGCAATAGAAGCATAGTTTTTAGTTAGATTTTAGAGGCTATTCCTTTTTGGGTAGTAAATGGTTTCCTTGATACTTTGAAAGATCTGGTTATGTCATCAGGCTTGGGCTCTTGGGAGACTCATTGGCATCCTTCAGTCTCAAGAGACTGGTATTGTGCTCTGGAAAGAGGTTCTAAAACAGCATCTAGTGTGACTAAAAAGGCCAATTTGAGAGTGGCAATCCCTTCCACACTGAGGGCAGATACATTCTGTCCCCTGCCCAGCCCTCAGATTTTGCTGGTTCCAGGACTGCCTCTTTGCCTCAGCCTACTGAACAAGTGTCTCTTTGAATTGGAGAAGGCCATACTGCGTCTTTAGGAGACTGGCGACACGCTTATATAGTTCCATTACTTGAGGTAACCATTCTCCCATCACCTAGAGCGGTGATTGCGAACCTATGGCACGCGGGGCCATATTGGTGGGCATCTGAGCGTTGCCCTAGCTCAGCTCCAGCACGCATGCGTGTGCTGGGCAGCTGGTTTTCAGGCCTGGGCCCACCAGAAGTCGGCAAATGGGCTGTTTCCAGCCTCCGGGGGGTGGGGTGGGGATGCTGTTTTTGCCCTCCCCAGGCTCTTTGAAAGCCTCTGGAGCCTCGGGAGGGTGAAAAACGGGTCTACCGGGTCCACCGTGCCAACACATGCCAAAAATGGGGTCACGTGCACATGCACAGGGTGCAGGATACATAGTTATGGGTGTGGGCACGCACGCGACCACCCTGCACTCCCCGCTTTTGGCACGCGATGGCAAAAAGGTTAGCCATCACTGAACTATAGGGGTTTTTTTTACAGAATTCATACTCATTTTTATGCTTTTATCCATTGCAGTTTCCCAACTATTGTGTGCCACCCAGAATTGCCTTTGATGAGATGGGTGCCTATATACGTTTCGTAAGTAAAAAATATATGCCAGGACAAAACAGATTTTTTTGTAGTTAACGTTTGGCTGCAATAATCTAATTGCACTCCACAATGATATACAGGACAATTAGAACAAGAATGTACTTAGCCCCATTTTTTCCCCAGAGCAATTCCAACATGAAGTACATGGTGGCCCATTCTTGATCTTTCAGCACCTGTCTGTTGCTTTCACTAATAAAAGATTAACTCAAATGTCTTAAAGGTATCTTGGCAATATAGAACAAACTCCCAGTGTAACATTTGCTTCCCATTCAGCTTCTGCTTTTAAAATACGTGCTTTACTTCACCTTGGTTTCTGCTAAAATACAAGTTTGTAAAAATGTTTAAACATTAAGGAATAGGCTTCCAGTGAGGCATATTCTACCTGTTCCCTACCTTGTCTCAATCGTGATCACTGTTACTGCTTTTTTTCTGCACTCCCCCAAAACAACTACTTCATGCTACAGTATAAGTGGAACAAAATCCTTTTCTGCAAATGGATCAAAATATAAAAAATGCAGATTAACAGGATAAGCTTTACATGCTCAGGATGCCTAGAACATTTTGTACAACCTTATCCAATATTTAACATCAAAGTTAGAAATTCAGTTTGGTTTAAAGCACAGGTTGAACTTATCAAGTTATTTTGATCCACAAGCAAATGTGGAATGTCATTCTTTCTAACCACAGTAAACTTTAATAAGTTTATGAGCAACATAAATTGACTACCATTTAAGCAATTTTGTATTTGTTAAGTTTTAATGTATAAATGATTGGTAGATGATTGGTAATAATTTATTTAACCAATAATTTTGATGGTTTTAAGCCTTTCAAACAATTCAGACTGTTCCTACAGCTGTCTTGTTAACAATTAGCTTCACTACATTGTAGTCACTAAATGCTAACGCTAATTGTAGATAACAGCTAATTGTGTAATTAAATAAGCTATAAAAATAAAAAAAATAAATAAAAAGCTAACTGTAGATAACATTTGTTAAATATTAAAATATCCAAATAAAGTTCTGTTCCTTTACAGTGTATTAGGCAGCCACTGAGAAACAGCGCTTCCTGGCCTTTTTTTCAGATGTTTGAGGCTGGGGCTATTTGGTTCCAAACATGAACTGAATTGAAATTGATTCTGGCAGAGCTGGTTTAGGAGGTGGGGTGGGAGTGAGCAACGGGTATTGGCATTGGTTGGGGGAAGAAGAGACTTATGAATCATCACTTGTGGCTGACTAATAGTTAAAATATACCAGCACCTTTCATGCACATGCTCAGCTACAAACTAATCACTGTAGCCTAACATGATAGAATAATTTACCTATCTGGATAATGTAGGATAGTATGTTAGGGAAACCTATACAATTAGGTTAATTTTACCACAGAAATGCACGTTCAGCTAGTAAAATGTGCTCCTTCCTGCAAAATGGAATAATTTCCGCCACCCAGTGTCACTGAGTTGGGCAGCTTTATAATTTTTTTAAATAAACAAGGTTAAAGACTTGCTTTATATGATTTGAAAAGTAGAATAGTTTATTCCACAATTACACTTTTGAAAAGAATAAATAGGAGACACCATTCTTACAGCTTTTTTCAGGATGATAACTTCAAATATGAGTATGTTTGCCCAACATACTAACATTAACAATAACCTTGTCAACTACTGTGGTCTGCTTAATGTATATAGTTCCCTCGATTCATCCAGTACACTGAACTACAAATTAACTAAACTGATTGGGTTTCGCAAGACACATGCCACTGTGTAGCCAACTCCATGTAAATCTGAAGTATTGTGCACTTTCAGGCAGAAGTATTTTCAAACATGACTTTATTCTGAGAGAGTGGCCAGCCCAGACTACATCACACAATTGTAGTGGGGAAAACAGGAGAAGGAAGGTGTGGATATGTTCACCATTTTGAATTATTTATAAAAATATTAAAGGTGTGGTGCAAACAAATAACTCATACCCACATCCTACTAGTGAAAAAGTACAATGGATGATACATATTATAATTAGCTTAATGCTAGTAATGAGTAAGGGATGAAAAAAAATCATGTTTTAGTGTGTTTGCATGATTTTAGTAAAATGCACAAATTACTGTTCTTATGTAGTAACTGCAGTTTTGAAATCATGCATAATTTTACCACTATAAAGAACCATGGTTCTTATCGGAACCATGCCGATAAGATGGTTCCGCCCCAGGCGCCTGATGGAACCTGATAGGTTCCAGATGGAGCTTGGGCCAGTTCCTGAGGCGCTGGCACACGCCTCGACTGGAGACCTAGTGGCCGCCTGGGATAGGGCGGCCGCTGGAGCTCTTGATCGGGTCGTGCCTTTGCGGCCTCTGATCCGGCGCCGATCTCAACTGGCCCCTTGGTTTTCCGAGGAGCTGAGAGAGTTGAAGCGCCGGAAAAGACGCCTAGAGAGCAGTTGGAGGGCCAGTCGCTCTGAATCCGACCGAACACTAGTGAGAGCCCATATTAGGACTTACTTAGTGGCGATAAAAGCAGCAAAACGTCACTATTTTGCTGCTCTTATTGCATCATCAGATAACCGCCCAGCCGCCCTCTTTAGGGTGACCCGCTCCCTGTTCCAACAGGAAGCGCGGGAGGACCCCTTGGAGGGGAGAGCTGAGGACTTTGTTCAATATCTGTATGATAAAATCACTCAGATTCGGGAAGATCTGGACTCCGACTGGGTGGTTCCAGGGGGAGGGGACGAGGCAAGTCTTGAGACCGTTACCTGGATTGAGTTTGATCCTGTGACCCTTGAGGATGTGGACAGGATTCTGGGTAGACTGAACGCGACCACTTGTTTATTGGACCCGTGTCCCTCCTGGCTAGTACTGGCTTCCCGGGAGGTGTCGCGAGGCTGGCTCCAGGAGATTATAAATGCTTCGTTGGGAGAGGGTGATTTTCCCGCCGCCTTGAAAGAGGCGGTGGTGAGGCCTCTCCTTAAGAAGCCTTCCCTGGACCCGGCAATGTTGGTAAATTATCGTCCGGTCTCCAACCTTCGCTTTTTGGCGAAGGTTGTTGAGAGTGTGGTTGCGCGACAGTTCTCCCAGCACCTGGAGGAAACAACGTATCTGGATCCGTTCCAGTCGGGCTTCAGACCCGGGTACAGTACGGAAACGGCATTGGTAGCGTTGGTTGATGATCTCTGGAGGGCTCGGGACAGGGGGTGTTCCTCTGTCCTGGTCCTATTAGACCTCTCAGCGGCTTTTGATACCATCGATCATGGTATCATGCTGCACCGGTTGGAAGGGTTGGGGGTGGGAGGCACTGTGTTACAGTGGTTCTCCTCCTTTCTCTCCAACCGGTCGCAGTCGGTGTTGGCAGGGGGGCAGAGATCGACTCCTAGGCCCCTTATATGCGGGGTGCCACAGGGATCGGTTCTCTCGCCCCTCCTGTTCAACATTTATGTGAAGCCGCTGGGTGAGATCATCCGTGGTTTTGGGGTGAGATATCATCAGTACGCTGACGACACCCAGCTGTACATCTCCACCCCAGACCACCCCAACGATGCCCTTGAAGTAATGTCCCGGTGCCTGGAGGCCGTGCGGATCTGGATGGGGAAGAACAGGCTCAGACTCAATCCATCCAAGACCGAGTGGCTGTGGTTACCGACGTCCCGATATAGTCAGTTGGTACCATCACTGACTATTGGGGGCGAATCATTGGCCCCTACAGAGAGGGCGCGCAATTTAGGCGTCCTCCTGGACTCACGGCTGTCCTTAGAAGACCATCTGACGGCTGTGTCCGGGAGGATTTTTCATCAGGTTCGCCTGATCCGCCAGTTGCGCCCCTTTCTGGATCGGGACTCCTTACTCACGGTCACTCATGCCCTTGTCACCTCCCGCCTGGACTACTGTAATGCTCTCTACATGGGGCTCCCCTTGAGGAGCACCCGGAGGCTCCAGCTGGCGCAGAGTGCGGCCGCGCGGGTGGTGATGGGAGCGACGTGGCGCTCTCATGTGACACCGCTCTTGCGCGAGCTGCACTGGCTTCCGGTGGTCTTCCGGGTGCGCTTCAAGGTGCTGGTTACCACCTTTAAAGCGCTCCATGGCTTAGGACCTGGGTACTTGCAGGACCGCCTACTACCTCCAATAGCCTCCCACCGACCGGTACGCTCCCATAGAGAGGGACTCCTCCGGGTGCCGTCGGCCAAACAATGTCGACTGGCGGCCCCCAGGAGGAGAGCCTTCTCTGTGGGAGCACCCACTGTCTGGAACGATCTCCCCCCAGAGATTCGGCGGATCCCGGACCTTCGTACTTTCCGCCGTGAGTTAAAAACTTTTTTATTTCATCAAGCGGGCCTGACATAGTATCTCCCTTTTTATAAGAAAATTTTAAATTGTATAATCCAAATTTTTAGATCTGGGACTTATATATTTTTAAAAAAAATGGGTTTGAATGGTTGGGCAATTGTTTAATTTGGTTTTAATTCGGTTTTAAATTTTGTATTTATGTTTTTTATCTCTGCCTGTTCACCGCCCTGAGTCCCCTCGGGGAGAAGGGCGGTATATAAATCAAATAAACCATAAACCATAAACCACTATAAATATTGCATCAATATGAATTTTCCAACCACTGATTAACATTTGATTATCTCTCTTGTTCCTGTATAGAATTCTTTCAGTTTTTCTTATTGTTATCTGCTTAGTTCCAAAAATGATATATTCTTAGGCTATTTATTTCTGGTACTTCACAAACAATTTTTGCCTGAACAGTTTGGTGTAATTGGTCATTTTATTTCTATAAAAGTTTTTTTTAGTTTTTATTAAAGAAATGACAAGTGATACATTGAATAAACCCAAAAACACTTGTATAGTAACTAACAATATGGTAGGAAATTATACAAACTACATTTTGAGAAGAAAAGAGTGTTGCAGGGGTATCCTTTTCCTAAAAGATATCACAAAAAAGTGACATACTTGCATCTTAAGTATAGCACAAATAACTCTGATATCCTTGAGGAAGCACTTCAAATGCCTATAACTGACTGTTTCTATGTTGTTATAAATGAACTAAAAATATTTGGCTATGAATTAAATCAAGGTTTCAAATTACTACTCAGAAGTATAATTGTTAGTTTGTTGCAACAAAACTTTGTACAATAAAGCACATACTTTCAGCTCTGATATTGCAATATGAAATCCAAATTCTCTGTTTCATATGTATAGAAATTACTTGTTTAACTTAATTTACTCCTAACAAATGTGGCAAAAGACTGTTTTGTCTGGTTCAAGGTAGATATTTTTTCTATCAAAGAGCCAAGGTAATCTTGAGAGTCATATGTCCAAACTTAGCATCAAAGATCTGGATTCTCCACTCTGGGCACAAACCGTCATTCCATATGAAGTGCAACAACTGAGCAGATCATATGTAGAAATACTGTAATCTTATAATAGACGTACTTCCCAACCACAATAATACTGGCAAGCATTTGCTCACTGATGCTGATATTTTTAGCAATGATGGACAAGTTATTTTTGTCAAATTGTTCCAGCTCTTCCAAAATACTCTCTCTCAAATCTCTGGAAGTCTTTCTCAGTGAAGACAGTTCCTTCTGGCTTCTTCTTCTTCACTTTTTCTACAGGGTGATCTTTAGCTTTCCTCCCTCTATTTTGGGTTAAAATCTACAGAAATAATGCAAAGGAAAAGAGTACCTCAATATCTTTTAATATATATAAATGTAATCAGTAATCAGTAGTATAATAAACCTTCCAAGTTTAACCAAACTTAATAAGAATATTTTATTAAATTGATGATAGATACAGGTATGCAATCCTAAACACCACTCAAGGTTTGTATTTGTTGGAGCATTTGAAAACAGCTTTTTATCTGGATTCACAGAGGTATTCATTTTAAGGTACTCCCAACATATTTATTTATTTATTTATTTATTTTATTAGGCTTATATGCTGCCCTATCTCCAACGGACTCAGGGCGGCTCACAACAATAAAACCACAATCCAATGCAAGTTAAAATGCCTAATTAAACAGATACAGTTAAAACCCGTAAAAAAACCTATCAGTCCAGGCCGGGGAACTCGAATAGCCAAGTTTTTAATTTGTGGCGAAAGGTGCGAAGGTCAAGGGCCAGCCGAAGCCCCAAGGGAAGTTGATTCCAGAGGGTGGGCGCGCCTACAGAGAAGGCTCTACCCCTGGGGGCCGCTAGCCGACATTGTCTCGCCTACGGCACCCTGAGCAGGCCCTCCCTATGGGCACGAACCGGGTGATGGGATGTTGTTGCTGGCTGCAGGTGGTCCACCAAATATCCTGGGCCTAAACCATGTAGGGCTTTATAGGTCATCACCAGCACCTTGAATCTCACCCAGCGGGCAACCGGTAACCAATGCAGGTCACGCAGGAGGGGTGTTACATGGGAGTATAGGGATTCTCCCATCGCAACCCGTGCGGCCGCATTTTACACCAGTTGAAGTCTGCAAGTGGTCCTCAAGGGCAGCCCCATATAGTGGTCCTCAAGGGCAGCCCCATATGCTATATGTATGCCCATACAGGCTGTGAATTACAATTTGTGCTTTGAATTGCACAGTGCTAATTTCAAATAATTCAATTTGAAAACTCAAGATCTAAAATATTTGGCAAGGACATTAGAAAAAATTGGAAATAGAGACATGAGAAACAAGATCCCTTCTCCAGAAGCTATCAATTGTATATAAATAGAATTGTCTTATTTTTCTTTTATTTCTAATAGTATCTTCTCTCCCCAAATAAACAAGTGACATACAAACTGACCTTTTCAGTAATTGTACTGTCTGCCACAAAATGAGTACCCATCATATATTGCATGTTCTTCTTAAAGTGGTCAGCTGCTTGATGTTTCTGATATTCCTCTGGAAAAAAACAATACAATAATAATAAAGCATGTAGATAAAATTCAGGAGGAAATAAATTCATATTTGTCTTTAGGGAGTTAGTACTGCAATTGTAAGTCTGATTCATCCTGCTTGCCTCATGTTTTAATTTGATTTATTGCAGCCACTATTTTGGAGGTGTCAAATTGCATCAAGGTATATGTGAATTTTCACATGCAGTAAATGAGATGATAAAGCAAAAAAAAAAAAGCCTTTTTCCTAAGGGAGTTTGTTGACATAAGAAAATCAGTGGAAGGTTTTATACTTATCTCCTTTTTGAGACAACAGAAAATATGATGAATAGTCATCAATGCATTTTATTATTGTCTTCAGTTATAGGGAAAACCTGTGTACTGCATAAGACTTCAAGGAGTTTTGTATGCAATAGTCTGCAACCTGGTTGTCTCTAAGTAAGTTCAAATATAAATCACAAAATATAGCTCTGTTGGCTGAGGAACACTATAATCAAAAACATGACCTCCAAGTTGTGGGTAACTACTCCAAAACATGCTTTTAGCTTATGTGGAATGTAGATCAAACTTTGGTGTTTTCTTGTTTATTTATTTATTTATTGGTTCGATTTATATGCCGCCCTGCTCCGGAGACTCAGGGCGGCTTACAATGCGTTAAGCAATAGCCTTCATACTTTTGTATATACCTGCTTAGTAGGGCTTTGGGCCCCCCCTAAGTGGTGTTCTTTTTTATACAAAGTCAGCTTATTGCCCCCACATTCCGGGTCCTCATTTTACCTACCTCGAAAGGATGGAAGGCTGAGTCAACCTTAAGCCTGGTGAGATTCGAACTTGCAGTAATTGCAGGCAGCTGGCGTTACTTAATAGCACTTTAATCTGCTGCACCACCAAGGCTCTTTTTAATTGTTTAATCTTTTTAATTCAATTGTTGAATTACCATAAATGAATAAAGAATGCACTTTGGGGCATAGTCAAACCTATTATGGTACATTTGTGGGAGAGCTGGAAATAATTGAATCAGCAAATGGAGTGATAAGATATAAGCATGAAAACATCAGCAACTGCTCAGGGAATAGCAGGAAGAGAAGGAACTGGAAGTTCAGAGGGCAGGAAGTTTGGTACTATGTCCCACACTTAGACATTGATACTGCTGAAAGGAAGAAGAAATAAAATGCAAAGATTGGGCATGGGCAGATGAATAGACTATCACACTGAAGGATCCTGAAGGGAGCAGAGAGGGAAGCATCTTCACTGTCCCTGCCACTTTCTCATTCTCTTTTCCCTTGCCTCTATCTACACCACTTTCAATTACTCCTGTCTGGAATAGACCTATTTTGTTCTGTGCCTCAACCAATACATATAACACATACAAGTTTCAGCTTGGGCACAGATCACACCACCTCAATTCTGAGTACATACACATTATAAAAAGATAAGATGAAAATATCATCATCAAGCTATGACATGCAGGCCTTTAGAACACATTTTTTTCCAACACAATAATGCATGATTTTATTATTTATTTTTAATCACTTGGGAGGAAGCATATATTGTCATTTTTTTAAAGCATGTATATTGTTTGAAATTATAGTTATCTTGAATGGGATATGAAAGGACGTACATAAAGTAGGTAAAAATATAGTTACACTAATAGGAAAAAATAATGTTATGCTACAACTCTCATGCATGTCACTCATATGTCTCTGTGCGTAAGACTGTATACAAAGGTTTTTAATTGACATCAGTTGAGTAAAGATGTTTCTGTTTTGCTTAAATGTAGAATGGAAATTTCCATGAAACTTCCATGCAATGTTATGCATTTATTGTTTAACTGCAAAATGCAAGTACAGCTCAAAAATTTGCTCTAGTTAGGCACAACCAAAGTAAGATACCCAATAGCAATAGCACCTAGACATATATACAGGCCAGGTTCATAGTGCTTTACAGCCCTCTCTCAGTTCCAGAGACTCTGGAAACCAGACTCTCGGTTTCCAGAGTCAGCATATTACCCCCAGCCATCTGGGTCATTTTACTTCCCCCTCGGAAGGATGGAAGGCTTGAGTCAACCAATAAATTCGATGAGGGTCGCCCACTTGGTCGTCATTCTCCATCTTCCCCCTACTCACCTAATGCAGATTTGATAATTCTTCCTTTGATTGTGGCCTTGTCTTTTTTGGACCTTGAACGCTTGTTTTTCTTCTTTTTCAACAGATTATTGGGTCGGGCGGCGGTCCCTGATCTTTGAGAGGAGGAGTCGGACACTAGTTATCAGACAGAAAAAACAGAGGGATTATTTATCTTAAAGAGATTATTTAGCCTTTTTCTCCTTTGGCCACCCTGCAACCCTCGGTTACCTCCCGCCGTCTCCAGTAGTTCCAGTCCCTTTCTTAGCAGGGAAGCCGACATTTCTCCCTCTCTCCAGACACGTGAATTATCTCGAACTTCCTTTCTGTTTCAGCTCTATGGTCTTTTCATGATTATGCTACTTCCGAGTGCAGGTTTTTTTTGCCACCCTTCCTTCGACCCACTTCGCTTTACCTTGCCAAAAGTCGCCACACTTCCGGTGTCATTCATCCCGAGTGGACGGGTTAGTCGTTTAGGTCTTCAAACTTGGCACCTTTAAGACTTGTGGACTTCAACTCCCAGAATTCTCTATGCTGGCTGGAGAATTCTGGGAGTTGAAGTCCACAAGTCTTAAAGCGGCCAAGTTTGAAGACCTCCGGGTTAGTGTCGACAGCGGTTTGAAAAAAGAAAGAAGAAAACGATGTATTTGTAAGAAGGCGAAGGAAGGAGAAATTGTATCTCATTTCGGAAGCTAGCAATGTGTTCTGATCTTTCATTCTGATCTACAAATTTTCTTGCTATGTAATCGCTTCGTTTCTAAGTAACGTAAGACAACTACTAGCAATCAACAAGTTTTATAAAATATAAAACAGCCTACTAAACATTTAATAGGTTATTAAAATGTATCGCTTTAAACGTGTGCACTCTGAAAGCAAAAATATTAGGAGACCAGGAGCTGAACTGCAGTATCATCTGAATTTAAAGAGTCAGAAACACATGCTATAGAATTAAATGGGATTTACTAGAAACAACTGAGGGCAGGTACTAGGAATTCAGCTCTATTGAACATAAAGGATTTTGTTCTGAATAGTGTTAGACTTTCAGGGGTAATTTTAAAAAATCCATTAACATATGAAGGACTGTTAAAGATGAGTTTTGCCATTCATTAAATGTATTCCTGAAATAAAGTTTTATGGATTTGTTTAAGATAAGAGATGGGATATAAAGATCATTTCATTTTAAGAGATGGTGAATTCTTTGAGAAAGTTATTAAAATTGTTGCTTGCTATGATGAAGAGGAAAATTATTTTATATATTTATTATTTTTCTTTTCAACACCTATTTTGTTCTTTTATTATTATTTTGTATTAGTTTTTACTGTAATCTTTAATTAAAAATACTACAAAAAATGAAGTATAAAGGCAACTTGGTGCCGATTCTCATTCTACCCTATTATATTTCACGTTACAGACTGGGTCCTTCTTTCTATTCCTGGTAGATTTCAATTATCCTCTCATTCTTTTTTTTTTACATTTTTATTAATCAAACAAATAAACAAAGACTAACACGTATACATACAATACACAACTAAGACTAAATACAAATTAAAATCAAGCTATGGCTTGAATCTTGAAAGAAAAGGGTGATACATCAGTATTCTATATCTATTTTGTATATATACATATGTACATCTCTAATTCCAGCATTATATAACGATATTTTTTTTTAATTTTAGGTTCTTTTTGGTATTCCCTTCTTTTTTTATATGTTTTATTTTTGTTGCGTTTTCTTTTTATCTAACCAATCGTACCATTTTTGCCAAATTAAGTAATAATCTGTCTCTTCTTTGTCTTGTAGCTCTTTGGTTAATCTATCCATCTCGGCGCAATCCAATATTTTTTGTATTATTTTTCCTTGTGTTGGCATCTCTTCCTGTTTCCACATTTGCGCGTAGGTCATTCTCGTGGCCGTTAAAATATGTATTATTAAATATTGTTTTTCTTTGTCGTATTGTTTTGTTAATATTCCTAAAAGATAGGTTTCTGATTTTAAAGGCACACTTTGAGAGATAATTTCTTCTAATTGTTTCTGTATTACTTTCCAGAATTCTTTTGCCTTTGGGCACGTCCACCACATATGATATAGTGTCCCTTTGTGTATCTTACACTTCCACTTTATCCTCTCATTCTTATTGTCACTGTTGATTCCTCATACAGCATGAAATTAATCAAGATATAAGATAGAAATATCTAGCTTCATGACATATATTTATTTATTTGGAATTTATATAGCTGACCAACTTGAATAATTGCAATTCTGGATAGTATGCAATCAATAACAATGAAATAAACAGCAAAGAAGCCATATGGTTAAAAATAGCAACAGAAATTGGTAAGAAACATGGAACACCAAATTTACCTTAGATCCTCCAGGTGAGAGTGCTAATCAATTAGGCCTCAGTGCCCAAGAAAAAAAGACATTGTTTTTCTGAAGGCGACATATATTGGTTAAAGGGGAGGCCGTTCTAAAGGCTAGGCAATGTCTAGTAGTTCCTGCCTTAGCTATGAAAGCCAGTTAGGTGACCAGTCACTGTCAGCCCAACCCACTTCACAGGGTGGTGGTTGTGGGGAAAATAGGAGGAAGATGTGTCGTATATGTTTGCCGCCTTGAGTAATTTATTAAAACACAGCCAGATGCAAATAAAAAAGACATACCATATGAAGGCAAAGGACCACTGCAGCATTGCTATACTACTAGAATGAGCAGAGAGGCTTCCACAAATAACCCAGTTTCTGTCGTATGTAGCTTTATAGGGGATAAATAGCACCTTGAATTGCACCTGGAAAGCTTATTGGGAATAAATGCAGATTGCAGAGTAGTGGTATACAAGGTGTGCGCTTAATTGGCCATGCTGCTGCATTCTAGATAGTTAACAATTTATGGATTATCTTCAAAGGCACCCGTGCAACTGGTACAAAAGATAAAGTTGTGCAAAGACCTCCCTAGCCATAGCTGCAACCTGCTTTTTGAGCAGGAATTGTGACTCTCAAATTGCATATTAGATCTCCGTGAAGGTGTGCTCCCCACCCAGGCCAAAGATGGATAGTCTGCAGTCTTAAAGTTGGAAATGAGTTGTTATTTAGATATACGATAGCTGCCAATTCTATAATAATCCTAATAAAGTAATAATAAAGTATTCTTTGGAAACATACAAGAGAGAAGCAGATTTAAATGATTGCTTCAACAGAAAAGTTTTAAAATTAGTTTCAATTTTTAATCTTTACTATCTTTCTGTAAAAACATGTTACACATTGAAATAGTAATTTACTGTAGAGGGCAGGTAATGGATATAGCAAATTAATGCAATTTAAATTCATACAAGCTACAACCAGGAGGCTTTCATAGACAGTTAAAGCCAGTCACCATCACCCTCCTTATTTCAGTCTCTACTTCCTTCTCAGGCCAATTGGCACTCTTGACATGAAATTTGCACTAAATTGATAATTTCAATAGCCCTTGTCTTTATAATAGGAATGCTGGCATGATTGAGATATTTTTCCATTACATTTTCTATTCTTGAAGGAATCAAATTTATCTCAGCCTTGCCAACAGCAGACAGATCCATTTGTGCCAGCTCTTTTATTGACCAATGACTTTAAATTAACTTGTTATAGTAGGTACTACATTTTTAGATATTGTATAATTTTATCTGAATCAGCAGTTTTTTAATAACATTCTTGAAATTAAATTCAGTACTTGGAATTGCTGGCAAGTTCAATACTCTACTCATTTAGTTAAAAATCTTCACCTTATGTGAAAAGATTCTTGAGTTTGCATTAGATTCTTTTAGAGGCCTTCCTCCTGGCATTGCTTTCCTCTATTTCACGAGGTAGAACAAAAATTTGCCATACTTTGTGCTAACCTCATTGCTAAATCCTATTCTGCTTCAGCTGTGGGGCCAGTGATTGGTGCTGCCCTCAGAGACTAATATGAGACAATTGAGGGAGCAAGACTGAGGAATTACCCCAACTACCAGCTGTTCTCCATAAGGGAAGTGTCATATCCTGGGGGGGGGAGGGGCGAGGTGAAATTGCTTATGATGTCCTATTGTTTACCAGGGAGCATCCCTCTCTGTTCTCCTCTTTTCTTACCAAACTCTGAGCCCTAGCAGTGTTCAGGGAGAGATGACTGTTAATCACTACAGGTAGTCCTCAACTTATGACCATAGTTGAAATCGGAATTTTGGTTGCAATTGTTAAGTAAGTTATCACATGATCAATCAGACCTGATTATTTGCTTTCCACATCTACCCTCCTATTTCACCCGATGACCCTCATATGACTGCAAAATATGGAAAGCCTGCCTGTTTTCCTCAGGCATTTGGACCAGGTGGGTTAATTAGTTATTACTGACGGAGAGCGGGGTTATTGTTAATCCTTGGGCATTAAGGGTTATGTGTGGTGGGCTTTTGAATTTCAATGTTGCAAGCCACCCAGAGTGACTTGTTAGATGGGCATTTATATAAATCAAATAAATGAAATAAAATTGGCATTGGCAGTCTTCCTGTAAACTGATATTCACAAATTAACTCTTGACTGACAGGTTGGTAGGATGGAACAGGCTGCAGTGTGGGTCGGGAGGTGGGGAACTCACAAGCCTTGATATCTATTCACTGTCAGATCTTCAATCACAAAAATCCACTAGGCATTGTTTCAGAAATGGCAGGGGAAAAAAATCTAGCTGTTTGTGTTGCCATCCTAACGTGGTGGTGGTGGTGGGGGGGAAATCCCCTTCTGCTTAATTGCCATCCTAAATCCAGACTGCCAAGAAAAGTGTCAAGTGGCTAAATAACTGCTTTGTTTCCCTTTTCTCTTGTCATAACTCTGTATTGGCAGCCTGGCCAGGTATACCATGGAAAACAGGAATTGGGGAAAGGCAGCTTGGTTTCAAAGATCTGGCCACTCCTGCCAGAATGAGTGACTTTAAAAATGTCTAAGGATCAAAAAGATGTGTTTCTGGCTGCCCATATCAGCCTCAAGGAACCAACTGTAGCTGAGCTGAACCTATCATCAGGAGCCCTGTTGTGTATAGGCATTGTAGCAGGGGTGGATTCTACTTACCTTTACTACCGGTTTGCAGCGAGGCTGCGCGCGCACGCTCTTCTGGCATGCGCAGAAGCATTTTGATGATGTCGGGGTCAGTGAGCGGAGCCTCCCTCCAGTTTTACTACCGGTTCTATAGAACCAGTGCAAACCGGGGGCAACCCACCACTGCATTATAGTCAATTCAAACTGCAAGAATTGTTTTGGGACAAAAGAAAAAAAATCACTTTAAAACTACACTCCGGTACATTCAGATGTAGATGCCTTCAGAGTTATCTGGCTATGAGTGGAAGATGACATCATGAAGATGCAGCTAGTGAGGCATGTTCATCCCATTGTTAGCATGATGGGAAGAAGCATTCTCAGTTTTTCTATTCAGATTTGGATCAGTGACCACAGAGCTGTCTTTTTTTCTTTTGGTTTGTTTCTCCCAGGTGACTTGTCTCAAACATGGAAGTCAGTCAGTTTCTCATTATCTATGGTGACCAGATAGCCACATTTAACTAACTTTATCTGATACAGAGAAAACTAAGCCATGTCAAATCTTGTTATTATCTCAATAGGAGACTATTGGGAAATTCCAAATCTGTAGTCTAGAGTACAACTGTATTGTCACAAACACTGCACAGACCCAGCCATATAATCACTAGGCGCTTTGCTAGGGTTGAGAGAAAGGTTATCTTTTTTTCATCATCAATTAGCCAAATCATTGGGTTTAACAATAATATGTCAGCTTTTTCAGAAGAAGTTGAAATACATATTTAAAGATTTTTGTGTATTTTTAGTGTAATATAAATAACGATGCATGCAATTAGTCTACTTCAGAAATATAGACTTAATTTCTTTTAAAAAGAAAATGTTTGCAAAGTTACTGTTTCATCACTGTTGTAACTGCAAGTGGTTGCTGAATGAGGCAGTTGCTTAATGAGGACTATCTGTTGTCCTTAAGAGAGACTTCTTCTGTAGCCCTATCAAAATAGATGGGAAGCAAGTAAGCATTCAGAAAAACTAGTCACATACTGCACTAAGCCATAATGGTTGTTTGGTTGTGGAATGGTACGTTAGAGCAGGGGTGTCAAACTCAACATCATCACAGCATCATCACGTGACGTATCGGGACTTTTCCCCCTTCACTAAACTGGGAGTGGGCATGGCCAGCGTGTGATACATCCGGCCCGTGGGCCAGACGTTTGACAGCCCTGCATAAGAGAAACCCAGCCACTATACTGCAGTTGGTAAGCCATTGTTTAGGGCTTAGTGTGTTGTGTGAATTTGACTATTTGTGATTTATTCAGAAAAATCATACGTAACAAAATTATAGCTTAGCATGATGTTTTAATCAGATCATAGTTTGTCTTCTTTTAGATTTTAGGAATTGAAGTTCTAACACAATTGGTTTGCTTTCTTTTGTATTTGGGTCAAATGTAATACATTTCCCCCTATAATTTACATTAACCATCTTATTTTAATGGAACCAATTCATTTTCTAGTCCCTCCTATATGTGGCTTGAGCATGAAAATATGATTTCTTCTCAAATGTATACAGTATTATATATTTTCAGTTGAAATTATATATTATAGGCCAACATCCACTCAGCTGTTGTTCATGTATACCTGTATTTGCCAACCTGAGGCAATTTTCTCTACAGTTGCTCTACTTAGACACAGATTTAGACTTGCTGTTCTGCAGGTGCATGATATAGCTGCTTTTAACTGGTGACTTTCCTTTGAAAAATGATGTTTTCTTCCTGTACATTTATAACTGACTGAATCCAAGCAAATGGGAGGCAGTTATATGCCTTTTGCTCTTGAACATATCTTTTTGAACTCTAACGTTCCAAGACATACCTCACTGGGATATTTTCTAGTACTACTTCTGTTGAAAGAACTGGGGATACTTCCTGGAGAATTTTGTCTATATTTTCATAGTCCTACTTTTTCAACAACTTAAGAACAAATGAAGAACTCCAATATTTGAGGGGCTGTCACAAAAAAGAGAGGGTCAACCTACTTACCGAAGCACCAGAAGGCAAGACAAGAAACAATAGATGGAAGCTAATCAAGGAGAGAAGCAACCTACAACTAAGGAGACATTTCCTAAAATAGTATAGGGCAGTGATGGCTAACCTTTTTGCTGTCGCGTGCCAAAAGTGGGGATCATGCGGGGGGGTTGTGCATGCGTGTGCCCATACCCATAATTCAATGTGCCCCACCCCCCCACCTGCGTGCGTGACCCCCCCTGCACTACCCTCACTTTTGGCACACGATGGCACAGTGGGCCCAGTAGGCCTGTTTTTTGCCCTCCCCAGGCTCCAGAGGCTTTCTTGGAGCCTGAGAAGGGTGAAAATAGCCTTCCCTCCCCCACCTGGGAGGGCCTCCAGAGGCCGGAAACAGCCCATTTCCCGACTTCAGGTGGGCCTGGAAGGCCCAAAAATTAGTTGGCCGGCTCGCATATGCACGCTGGAGCTGAGTAGGGCAACGCTCGCATGCCCACAGATATGGCTCTGTGTGCCACCTGTGGCACCCGTGCCATAGGTTCGCCATCACGGGTATAGGGTCTCCTGCTTGAGCAGGGGATTGAACTAGAAGACCTCAAGATTCTTTCCAACTCTTGTTATTCTGTTAAGGATTGAGTAGAGATATATATGCTAAAACAGTATTCACTTCTTAGCAATTCCTACAAAACAGATATGACAGCACTATGAGTACATAATTATACTTCATATAAATGAAGTAAATATTTATTGCACAGAGACATAGAATGTTTTCTCCAAGTATCATATCTGTCCTCTGTGCACTTGGAGAGTAACTGCAGATGTCATCAGTTCATGTTAGATATTTCTTGTTAACATTTATAGAATATAGAATAACAGAGTTGAAAGGGACTTTGAAGGTCTTTTAGTCCAATCTGCTGCTCAAGCAGGAGACCCTATGCAATTATGGACAAATGCCTGTCCAATCTCTTCTTTAAAATCCTCCAGTAATATATTGACTGTTTCCTATTATGATTTGATTGCTTATTTGTTCCCTATGACTATCATTAAGTGTACCTTATGATTCTTGATGAATGTAGCTTTTCTTTTATGTACACTGAGAGTGTATGCATCAAGACAAATTCCTTGTGTGTCCAATCACACTTGGCCAATAAAGAATTCTATTCTATTCTATTCTATTCTATTCTATTCTATTCTATTCTAT
>WNWU01013802.1:7469776-7494929 GCA_012654045.1 Ptyas mucosa
TATTCTATTCTATTCTATTCTATTCTATTCTATTCTATTCTATTCTAACCCCCACAGTTTCTGGAGGCAAATCATTCCACTGATTAATTGTTCTCCTTGACAAAAAAAAATCTTCTTAATTCTAGGTTGGATCTCTCCTTGGTAAGATCCCATCCATTACTTCTTATCCTGTCCTCGGGTACTTTGGAGAATTGGATGATTCCCTCTTCTCAGTGACAATCCCTCAAATATTGGAAGGCTACTATCATGTCAACCCTAGTCCTTCTTTTTATTATACTACACATATCTAGTTCCATTCATCATATATTTTAGCCACCAACCCCCTAATGATCTTGGTGGCCCTTCTCTGCACTCTTTCTAGAATCTCAACATCTTTTTGGTATTGTGGTGACCAAAACTGAATGTAATATTTCAAGTGTGGGCTTACCAAATCAGTATAAAGCAGTACTAACACTTCACATGACCATGATACCATCCCTCTATTGATGTATTTTTGGATTGCATTGTTTTTTTTAGCAGCTGCAGAACACTCCTGGCTCTTATTTAAATGGTTGTCCACTAGGACTCCTAGATCTCTCTTCACTGTTACTACTATTCAGCCACATACCACCTATTTTATACCTGTGCATTTGGTTTGTCTTGCATAAGTGTAAAACCTTACTTTTCTCACCACTGAATTGCATTTTGTTGAATAAGGTTCAGGTGTTCATTTTGTATCTTGAGCCTATGTTCTAAATTGTTGGGTATTCCCCCCAGCTTGATATTATTTCAAATTTGATGAGTTCCCCTTCCATCCTTCATCTAAATCATCTATGAAGATGTTGAAGAGTACTGGGCCTAAAACAGAATGGAATGTATTGATATATATGAAAATTCTTCATGTAATGCTTTCAGAACATCAGCTGATTGGCATTAAGCCAATTTAATTTCCAAGCCAGGCCTAGGTTTGCAGATGTATACAAACATAAATGGTAATAAAACATAAATTCAGGGGAGTTATTTTTGAATAGTTGTGCAAAGGATACTGCTATAAATCTTTAACAATCAGTTAAGAAGATATCCTGGTTTAATGGAAGACTTGCAGTGTTTTATTTATTTAAAATATTTAGAAACCATTTGTTTAAAGGACAGTAGGTTAATTTCTATTAAAAAATAGTTGCAATCAGGTAAAGGTTTTGCAGAACTGAAAACCTGTTACCCCCCCCCCCCCCCCCCCGTTAACTTATGGCAGCGTTATCTAACTTCCAGAAATTTGAGATTGATGAGGAAGAAATATGGGTTCAGTACAAGTATACAATGAACTAGATCCTTTAACAGCAAAAGAGCACAAATTCATATTTAACTATTCAAGAGTGGGCTTGAACTAAGCTCTTACTATTCTCACATTCAGCAGTGGAAAGCAATTCATCATAGCTCTTAATTTTTAATGCTATTAACCACCTATTCTTTCTTTTATTGTGCTGTAGCTCATGCTTTCTTGAGCTGTTCCCTTTGAGGTTGAAACATAACCTAGTATGGAAATGAGTTTCTCATTTGTAGGGGCTTAAAACATTACATTTTGGATGTGTCTAGGCTGCCATTACTTTTTTTCATCACAAGATGTCACCCTCCCATGCCAAACTTCTTTAAATATTTTGTTTCAGAAAACAAGAATATATGGATGGGAGAAAATGTCTAGTATTATTAACTTGTGCTAGATTTTGTGCATATCACACATTTATCTCTGTGTTATCTTTGTATGTGACCTGAGTCTATCTTTCTCTGGTATATGTGTTATTTTTTTCAACAAGCAGAAAGTTGCACAGTAAATTATTGCTTTCATCTTATACAACATTAGATAATTGTCACTAGTATTTCTATTACAGTGGCAAAAACTGGCTGTGGGAGTGTAAATTATCTCTCAGCCAAAGAGAACCACCCATTGTTGATCAGAGTTCTGAATTTTGACTTCCCTGACCCACATTTAGCATTACACGGTAGTACTTTTTGCTGATGTTTTTATATACCGATGAGACTACTGCATCTTTATTTATTCTGTTTTATTACCATCCAACGCCAAGTGATTCTGGACAACTCACAGACCAAAGAACATCCACAAATTACAAATAAGTATGACTATAATAAAGTTAATTGCAAAAGATTACAAGATTATTACAAGATGGCAAGTCAACAACACATCAATCTCAAACAGGGGGGATATGCACACAGTCCCAAGGCCTGGGAGAACAGCCAGGTGTAATAAGGGGTTATCAAAATATGCAGCCCATCTATCATAGATGTAAAAGGTGACACAATTTCTCTGTCTTCCTTTGCCCCTCTTTAGAAGAGAGAGTTTTCTCTCTTCTAATGGATTGAATTTGATCCTGACTGGAGATTTTGAGACCTGAAATCCATGATAGTTGGAGAGGCTCATGCAACTGAAGGATATTCTATATATTTCTGATCAACAATACTTTTTATAACGAATGTGTAACATTGGCTGAGAATTGCCTGCATCATTCCAAATTTCTTGTGCTCCATTCTGAAAGTTATACCATGTCATTGTTAACTTGTCTAGACTTTTTGATGGCAAGTTTTCCATAGCAGCTATTCAATCAATTCTCAGAATGAGTTAATTTATTGTATTAAGCTTCAGTACACTTTTTTGAATAAACCAGAACAATGGGATTCACACAATGTGCTAAGCCAAAACCAAATTAAACACATTATACTTAGAATCATGTGTGAACCCAGTCAGAATTATTAGGTGATGTTTCTCCTCACAGTTATATGATTCAGCCTTGCTAATGGCACATTCAGGCTTGCTTCCTTTCTCTGCTGCACTGTTGGTATTCATTGCTTTATCTCTAGTTTCATTTACTTATTTAAGTGAAAGCTTTATTGTCATGACAATATAGTTTCATGGTGATGTGCGCAAAGTGCTGTACGCCCACAATAGCACTCTGTGATCTCAGGACTAGGTTTGTTGTTTCTCTAGATGTGGCATAATTCTATTGTCTTCATACATAAATGATAATTTGAAGTGGCATTGGATGGTAGAAAATGCAATAAGCTTCAGGTCCTATCCTGCTCCCAAAATATGGGATGAGATCAATAATAATAAAAAAAACCTAACAGAGTTGTAAATGTACAAATGGCACACTTTGGAGTACTGTGGTTCTTTGGAATCCTGGAAAGATATAATTTGATCAGGATTCTAGAAAAATAAATGAGGTCACCCTACAGAGATAAACTGAAGTAACATTTTGATGTTTGGAACTCAACACTTTGCACTTCTGTGTCCTCATTTGTGATCTAAGGATGCTTCCATACCATTTCACTTGCCCACTCCAACTACTAGCAGCAATTTTCTGCTGCTGTGTGACATAGCAGACATGTCACCAGCTCCTTGAGCCACTTAATTCTTTCTCCAGAAGTGCTCAAAATAGCAAGTGGCCAGCACTCCATCCTTCCTTGTTCATGTACTGCTGCGTTAACTTCTCATATGAAGGACAGAAAATGAAACAACTGCTACAGAACAAGTCACTATATGGGAACATGATAAATGAGAAGGACATGCAGAAAGTGACATGTTCAAATTGTACCCAGAGGAGGGCTCTCCAAAGGTGAAGATGATGGTAATGAAGGAACAGTGGGAAGGAACATGGCATCTTCTCTTTTGGAGGATATGGAACCCATAGAAGGCATGAATACTTGCTAATGAGAACCATTCACCCTACAACTACAAACAAACGAATGCTAAATTTGTCTTCACTGTGGTTCTTTAGAACAGCAGCTATTGTAAGTTGATTGAGGTGATGTACAGAAGCTGCTAGACGCTCCACAGTTTATAGAGACAAGCTTTTGGAAAAGCTCTAACACAGGGGCTGGGAAAAGAGAATAAAGGATCACGAGGCAAAGGAAAGAAAAGAAAAGAAAAGAAAAGATGATTGTATATATTTTGGCTCCTTGCTGTCCAGTCCAGCTGCAGTGCTGAAATGAAACTCCAGGAAGAAATGAGAAACTCTATCTTTATTAGCAAACAAATAGTGTATAATCATAAGGATGCCGCCTGCCAACCCAAACATCCATTTGTATTCCACCTTATAGACAAATACAGAAGGGTTGCTATCCAATTAAAAGGACACTCGTGTCTGTTTGGGACTGGCTAAGAGGGGAGGGCAGATAATCTATATTGCATACGTGCACAGCTGTTTTTCTCTAGCACAGCCAGAAATTCAGCAACTGTCCCTTTGCCTTACTTTTATTGTTCCTCTCTCAGTGTTTTCTTTCATGCTCTATCCTCATCTTGGCTGGTCGTCTTCTTCTGTTCTTTTCCACTCATTCCGCCTCTTTTCTGAAGTCAGCTGCTAGGAAATATTGTATAAAATCCAAGACTTTTGTAAAAGAAGCCATTCAATTTGTCTGAAGAAAGCAGTACAAATGTATTTATTTACTGTATTTATCTTCCATATTTTCCTTAGAAGATCAAGGCAATGTATGTGGCAGTCCGTTCCCATTTTACCCCTACAACTACATCCCTTGGAAGAATGTCAGCCTAAGAGACAATGATTGGTTCAAAGTCACTCATGAAGCTCAGTGATTACCTGGAGAGTGGAACTATTGCTCTCAATCTGAAACTTTTATCTATAGCCTTTCACAGTTTTTTCCATTTTTGAGTTCTCCAGCTTTCTTCTCCATTAATTCCCATTTATTGTTTCCCTCCATTTCCATTATGGAATCTATTTTGGACAGTACTACAGAGGCGAATATGTAAGTGTAGTTATCAATATTTTTGCAAGTATAGTCCTATCCTCACGCATAAGCACATTGAAATGACAACAGTCCTCTTCCTGTTAGATTTCTGCTTCTTTCCTGTTCCAGGTCTTGTTCGTCCCTTCATATTGCAAGGAGACTGATAGAAGCCAAGGTCTCCAAGCAGGCAGTTTGAACATCTGGAGCTAAAGGGAATGTGGGGAAAATAGCGCTGGGTTTATGCAGGAATGGAGAAAGTGCTCACATATATCAGGAGCCTGGGTTTTTTTTAATAGAGGCAAGTCAGAAATCCTAATGGTTCTGCAAAGCATATTAGACTCTTTTAACCTCTGTTGCTTTATTGTGCTTTTAATACCATCCGACTTTCCCTATGCTTGCTGTTTTCGCCTGCCTTCTAAAAGATAAAGATTATATATATATATATATATATATATATATATATATATATATATATATATATAATATTCTGTTCTTTTTGGAGGTGGGGTGGGGGTAGGCTAAGGAGGAAATGCAAAGTATTTTAAATTTTAAGTCCTCAGATCAAAAGCCCATTGCTGTGTAATTGTGTAGCTGAGTGCTCTCTCTCCCTCTCTCCCTCTCCCCCCGCTCTCAAATTTTCCATGCAAATGATATTAGAAGGCAGGGCGGACATATTGAAGGGGTGATAGGTATAGCTTTTCCAAGGTTTTATTTTAAGTTTGCAAATAATCTGTTACTATCCTCTGTTATAGGTCTCCTGTGTGAGTAGGGGGTTGGACTAGATGACCTCCAAGGTCCCTTCCAACTCTGTTACTATTACTTGCAAATGGGGGAGTCAAGGGGGTGGAAACATCCCCCCAAACATCTGCTTCTTCCACAGTTCTGGACTGCAGTTGTCATTTTGGTTTTACTGGGCAGGAGGCCTGCACACAACTGACTGTATAAAGTGCCAGGATACATTAATTTCTGCTTCATCACACTGCTGTGTAATTAATATTTGATTCCAGCAAATAAAGGAGGGCAATGGGGTTAAATGGGGTTACCTAAGAAAGAAAGGGAGAAGTTATTTCACAAGAAGCCCCATCAGAACACTTATTCTTCCTAAAGGGAACTTCTAGCTCTGTTCTCTTTCCTTCTCCCCTCCCCTAGTAATCGGCGTCGCCATAGAAACAGCCCTAAATGGTCTGCACAACTATTTCTACTGGTGAAAACACAGTAAGGAGTGGGCAACTATGGATCATCAGGAGATATCCTAGATGACTAAACAATAAGCAGTCAACATTTTGGAACCTTTCTATCCACTCATCCATCAAAGTCCCAGGAGAAGATATCAGAGGGAACTATTTCATTTGTTCATGATATTCTAAAATCTTCCAGCGCTTCTAGTTGTAAATGTTGGTCTTCTGCCTGTCTTGGAATAATTTGCCAAATTTCCCAGTGGTAAGGAACAGGGCTAGAAATGCAGGCCAATATACACCCTACGTGTATATTTTAGCTTCTTCTCTACAGTGGCAAGATATAAATCTATCAAAAACTCACCCGAGGCAGATGTCAGTGTGTAACTAAGTAGTTAATGGGTGAGTAATCTCAAGAGGAGAACCATGAGTTCAAGGAGGAGTGTTTATTGTTGGTGAGACACAAAGCCATCTCTGGAAAATCTTTACCTGGGATACTTGGCCCAAGACATTTTGATACTTGAGGCCAAGAAGATGACAACTATATCAATGCATGTATAAAAAGATGAATCTTATTTCAGCAGTGGTAATCAGACAGTCTTCTACTACATATGATGGCAATAGTTTAGGGTCTGCAGGACAGGATCCATATATACAATAACATGTATTGTTACAAGAATGGCATAGCTAGACAGTCCATTTACTAACAAGGTCAATGTGCTGAAATGGCAGCTAAGAAATCACAATTTTAAGCAAGATCAGAAGTCATATCAGCCTGGGAGTTGTTTAAAGAGGCAAGTCATTAAACAAAGTGAGAATCCAAAGGCAGTTAACCAGAATCCGTTCAATAAATAGAATTTCCAACAGGCAGAGAGGAGGCTAGATCACTACTTAGAATCAAAGGCTAATATACATGTATTTTTCCAGCACTGCCTGCTGGGAACTGAGGATCTATATAGGTGAATTTCCTGAAAATGTATTTTAACTCCAGCTATCATCCATAAAAAGATTCCCTTCTTGTGAGAACAATGCTATTTCTAAGTAAGTTATTAATCACCAGAAATTGTGTAGAGTATTTTAACCATATGTTTTACTTTGGGATCTGGATGCTCAGTTACATGAAGTTCCTTGGGTTTGATAGAGTTTCAACTTTCCTGCCAATTCAGACCTTACATTGGCTCCAGTCAAAGAACATGAAAAGAGCTCAGTTTTTGAGCTTCAGTTTAGGTTTGCAGGGTACCTTTATAGGAGGAGGTACCTGTATATTTTCCAGTATACATCAGCAAGTATTGCAGGCCCAATTGGCAAAAGAAAGCTCAGGATCGTATTGGTTGCAAACATGCGGAAGGGGCTTTCATTCTGCAATGGATAGACAATGGTTAAAATGATGATGAAATCAGACATATTATATTAGTTTCTGTTTCTTATCATCTGAGGTAGACTCATCATTTTGTCTTGTTGGATAAACTTCTGGATAGCTTTATATAGAAAACAGCAATATTTCAAGTCTCAGTCATCCAGGCTATGGTTGTCCCAAAGATGCCTTTTCAGGAGGCAACTGGACTTTCTTGTTTTTTCTTTGAAGACGTTTCACTTCTCATCCAAGAAGTTTCTTCAGCTGTTCCATTCCCCACTATCCTTCAGAGCTGAAGAAGCTTGTTCGGTGAGAAGCGAAACGTCTTCAAAGAAAAAACAAAAAAGTCCAGTTGCCTCCTGAAAATGCACCTTTGGGAAAGCAATCCTTCAAGTAATCCATTCTTAAATCATTTAAGGTTCAATCATGGGTCATAACCTGTCCTTTGAAATGGGCTTGGGAATGGTCTGACAACTGAGATAAGAGCTGTAATTTATTTATGTCTGCATTTAAAAAAAAATGTATACCTGTCAATACTCTTCAAATATTTTGTTTTTAGACATTTAATCAACAGCTTGGTGCTGTTAGAAATATCAAGTGTGAGTGTGTGTGAGCCAGCATTGTGTTACAGCTGCTAAAAAAGCCAATGCAGTCCTTGGCTGCATCAACACAGGGACAGTATCAAGATCATGTACCAATTTATACTGCACCACTTAGTGATTAGTACTACTTTATACTGCACTGGTAAGGCTCTACTTGGAATACTGCATCCAATTCTGGTCACCTCAATACAAAAACAATGTTGAGACTCTAGAAAGAACAACAACAGTGATTAGGGGCCTGGAGGATAAATATGATCAGTGGTTGCAGGAACTCAGTATGTCTTGTCTAACAAAGAGAAGGCCAAGTGGTCATTTGATAGCAGTCTTGAGGGGCTGCCACAGAGAGGAGGGGATTGACCTATTCTCCAAAGCACCTGAGGGCAGGAAAGAGAGTTCCAACCTAGAAATAAGGAGAAATTTCCTGACAGTGAGAATAATCAGTGGAGCAGCTTGCCTCCAGAAGTTATGGGTGATCCATCACTGTCGATTTTTAAGAAGAGATTGGACAGCCATTTATCCAGAATGGTATAGGGTCTCCTGCTTGAACAGGTGGTTGGACTAGAAGTCCTCCAAGGTCCCTACCTGCTCTGTTATACTGTCACTGTCCCCCAGTCAGCAATTAGTATGAAGCAGCTGAAATTTCCCAACAGCATCCTAAGTCAACTCCCACATAGATCATGCTGCAGTAATCCAATCAACCGGATTTCTCAGTTTTAATAACGACTTTATATTGAGATACTTGTGGCAGACATTTTTCTTGTATTTATTGTGTGAGTTTTAGCTGAGTTCCTTATGTTTACATCTCTCCTTACCAACAACCTGCTCAAGGCAGTTTAGAGCCACAAAATATTCCATATCAAGTTATTCCAACATGATCAAATCAAATTTAAATATACAGTACAAAAAATATACAGTACAATTATCATAATAGAAGCATCTTAGCAATCAAGACATGCCTTCAACTTTAAATATCATTTAAATAATATTTAAGGAAGACATTATTTAAAATACATATGAATGGATTCTTAAATTTACAAAGAAGATTTAATCAGTTTAACAAGATTCGCCTTCTCAGAAAGTATTTCAAAATGTTGGAGCCCCAACTGAGAAAGCTTTTCTCTATGGCTATACACTAGAGTAGATAATCCATATATTGTACCTAGGACTACTTATAGCTATAGAAGCCCTTCTTCCCACCTCTTTTTTTTTTTACCCCTCAAAGTTTCTTTCAGTCATGCTAGCAAATTGCAATACCGTGATTTCCCTCCCATTTAAGTTGGGAAATATGTAACAACTCTAATGAGGGAAAAGGTCCCCACACCCCTGCAAAAAAGGGAATGATGTAACTCTGCTCACTTTAATTCATATCTCCTTCCTCTAGTACTTTTACCCTCTTTGCTAAATGTTTTTCTGGCCATCAAAGCATTATCTATCTTCTACTGATTTAACCTCTTCAGGTGGTTAGTGATATAGCCTACAAAAAAACCCCTCCCATTGATCAAAATAGAAAAGATTGGTTTGCAAAGGGACAGGTCATGTTTCCTGAATTCCCTGTGCTTCCTGATAGAAACTTTCTTATTACAATAAGTGTGTTCCTAAAGTATGGGATGAAAACTCTAAGAAAGCAGATACCTGGTGAGTCAGAGACAACCAACCATTTGCACCTTCATCTGTATGGATCACTTTTGGCAGTGGCTGATTATGAGATCTACAAAAGACTTGGATGATTACAATTCATTCATTTCTTTTTTTAAAAAAATATTTATTTACAACGTTTATGTTTTAAACAAAATCTTTGAATTAACTCTGGGCAGTCTGATATGAAGTGTTAAAATTCAAGAGAGTTATGCATGCATAGTTCCCTAACCTAATAACTCTTGAGAAAGTCACCTGTCTTTTCCCTCTAGGCTTCCAGATCTTTTGATATTGCATAATCACCCCATCTTATTTATGGAAATATATCAGGGACCCTGCTGACATGATTCACCGTGTTTAATTTTCCATCATGACTTCCATCCTCTTCTGATCAGAGAATACCTATTACAGAGGGAATAGGTGGCCATCATCGATGACACATCCCACTCTTCCTGAGATTCAAAAAGCTGAGAACTGCATCACCCAAATGCGAGCTTATAGTTCATGTGGATGGTTGGATCTGAGTGTCATAGAACATTGCTGCTCTTTAGCGAGAAGCTGGAACATGGTGGGAGACATTGACAGAGCAAGCTGCTTCTGGTAACACTAAAGCTGCAAAGGTTCTTGGCATGATTTCTATAGGCAGAAGGGGAGGGTTTGATTCCAGACATTCTCTCCATCTGTTGAGGCTATCTGTCTGTTGAACATATTAGTGTATGCAATTCTTTTCAGGCTTAGAAGTGCAATCTCAAACTGAATGGAGACAATGACGTATCAGAGTCATATTTCTAAGCTCTTTTATTGCAGAGATTCATGGAATATTTGGTTGCAGTATGCCTGTCTCCTACCATGGATTAAACCCATTTTTATATCGTCACTTTTTTGCCTCCTCAGGTTTCCCCACAACCGTTTGAAATGGATCTACAATTTTTTTTTCTGTCAGCAAGCTTGAAGCATAGATTGATCGATGAATTGGTTAGTTGGTTGGTTGGCTTTGCAATATTTTTCAATTGTTTCTGTCACAAGATTTAATTAATTAATTGCCTTTTTAGACCATTCAATTCTAACTTTTTTTGGGTAGCTCACAAGTTAAAAACACTACAATTTGAATTTTTTTAGAAAAAACAAATATCAATAAAATTACCATTGAAGAGAACCAAATCAACATTCCACATCCCCCTGCCACTCAAATATTCTGTGCAGTATATAACGAAAGTAAGAACAACAAAATATCCAATAAGAACATGCAAAAACAATTCCCATGTTGTTGGGAATCCTAGAGAAACAAAATTCTCCCTTTCTCCATCCTCATTTACCTACAGCAAAACCAGGCCATCTGGAAGTTATATCTCACTAACTCCAGATGTAGACTTAGATTTTTGATATCATGTGTTATGGGATGGATTAATTCTTTCCCCAGTTTTGGCCCCGCCTTGTTTCAGAGAGGGAAGATGTTTGCAAGTTCTGCTATTTTTGGGGGTGGGTGGGAGGGGGCTTCAAGTCATTGTTAACTTCTCGTGATTGCCTGGACTAGTCTCTATCGTTTGCTTGGCAAGATTTTCAGAAGTGATTTGTCATTGCCTGCTTCCTAGGACTTGTTGTGTCTTCGGCTCCCGAGCCCAGACCTTCGGAGGAAGAACCCTCCGAAAGTGAAGAGGAGGAGGAGGCAAGGCCCCCCTCTCCTGGCCCGTCTGGTTTGGCACCACCCCAGGCCCCAGCTGAAAGCCCTGAGGAGGAAAGCTCCTCTGAGTCAGACGTTAATGAGGAGAGGGAGTGGATTAGTCCCAGGTGGCGACGATCAGAGAGACGGGCTCAGCAAAGGAGTGGGTGGGGCCAAGCACGAGGTGATGAGTCACAAAGCCAACGCCCCACAAGGTATAAAAGGAGCTGACCTTACCTTGTTGGCTTTTGTGACGAACAAATTATTAACTTGGCTGCTTGTTTCCTGAAGTACTGCATCAGATAAGTGTTTGCTAACCTTAAGACTGTTTGTTTTTGGACATGCCGGAGAGCCTTATCAGGGACTGGCCATGGCAACTCAAAATAACAGCTGTCTTTATCTCTCCCGGGCTCGCTGCCAGCTTGTTGTTTATGAATGGTGAATAAACGACTTTTGTACACTTCTGTTTGTGTGTGTGCTTGTCTGGGCTCCTGAAGCAGGGAGGGGACAGAACAGGACTGAAAAAGAGTGACTGGCCCAAGGTCACTCAACGATCATTGACCTGACTAGAAAAAACTACAATAGTTAGACATTTTTTCCCCTTCTCATTCCTCATTTTCTTTGCTTAACCTAGCAGTCCATTCCTTGACCACCATGCTCACAGTCAGCAGCTGGATGTCTTGGAGGATTTCTCCAATGGCTGGAGCCAAGCAAAGGACTCAAACCCAGTAGTTGTTGCACAATCCTATCTTATGACTATATTAGTTGCTGAGCCATATATTGCTCACAGGAGTGGAAAGGTCTGTCACCATTTCTTGTGGGAATCACGATGGCTTGGGCACTGGAAGGGATAGACATTGGCAGGGCCAGCTATTTAATCACCCCATCAGCATTCATTAAAGAAACTGCAGTAGTAGAATACGTTCCAAGGGTTCCACCAGATACTACTCCTTTTCCAGGACTCAGATCATCTCATAAATGCCCCATGGGAGAGAAATGTGGGACTGCACACTTCCTTAGGCCCTACAAACTCAATTCTTATGCCAGCCAAAAGGTTCTTCAGTAGAAGACCTGGAGAATATGGACAATTTGCTAACATTCTGCCTCAGGAATAGCTGTTGTGTGTTATATTTTTGAATGCCCTGATTCTGCTATAGAAAATGGATTTTGATGAGAAGTCCAATATATGAATCATGTGCATGAGAGGTTTTTTTTTTTAAAAAAAGAAAGAAAATAGTTAAGCTACCTTACCACCATTACTACATTGTATTAAAACCATCTACCATATTGGCAGTTTTGCAATTAGATGTTTTTCCCCAGGAATTTTAGCTATGGCTGCCTGCTTCTATAACAGGTGGAGAAAAGAAGATAAGTGTCAAACAATGCAGACAGGCTCCAGGAATTCACTATGAAATGCAGTTGGGGCTAATCTGTGCTGTTTAGACTGTGTGTAGCTCCTTGCATCTGTTTCTGTACACACAGTAGCACAGGCAAAATGAAAAAAGAATAAAATTTCATGGGTGAAGTTGATAAGAAATCTGTCTCATTGCCTCCTGCCTTCCCCAGAGAAGGCCCACAAACTTTTTTTTTAAAAAGCAATTGCCTTGAAACAGGAAAGCACATTTTAGCCGAGAGCTGGGAAATAGGGACAGCAAATGAGACATGTGGAAGTGCCAATGTTTCAGAAAACTCTAATTTCAAATAAATGAACATAGTTTAGATCTAGATGATAGTGATATTATTGATTGATCAGTTATTGCCTTTCCACTAAAAGCAGTGCCCAGGGCTCTTGATGATGAAATAACAACTTTGTAACTCAACCTTAATGTGCAGATTGTATGGTGATTACCCCACCCAGTGTCAAGGTTGCATATGTCACACATCATCCAGATGAGCTGCCAGAAAGTACTAGAGAAGAGACAGTAGTTGTGGTTCACACTGCCACCGAAAAATGTAGTCAGACATGGACATCAAATGTAAATTGCTTGGTGATGGATTGAAATCCAGGAGCGTTCCATGTGCAGGGCCAGCTAAGCAGCCAGTCCTCAGAGCTTTAGAGAAGTCAATGTTGCCCTGAAGAAGGGGTTATGTCAGGCAGTGTGGAGACCACCCAAACTGGCAGAAGAAACATGAACGTATCACAACTGAAAGTATGTCATCACGTTTTTAAAATCAAATTCTGGAGAAAAATTGAGAGGTGTTATACAGCATTCAGTCTGAATGGAGTTGGGGGAGATTTTTCAGAAAATATTAGGGAGAGGGCCAACTTTGGAAATAGTTTAATGGCAGACATAAGAAATAAAAAGGAAAAGTTCAGATCCTTAAAGAAAAAACTAGGATAATAATATGGAACTTAGCTGCACTGCTTTTGTTATTATTATTTGAAGAGCGTATGGCATTTCTTTAAAAGTTTGAAAGAAAAACTGGCCCAGGGAGGAGCTGAACTATTAATTATCAAAGGATTGAATAGTTCAAGTAAGATGTGGAGAGTGCAGCTACTGGAATCTATACTGACTTTCTGAGGGAATAAAAACAAATGAAGCAAGTTAAGATAACGAGAAAATGTTTGAGAACCTCCTGAGACACTACACATTAGTCCATTATCAGGTCTTGATGACAGCCTTCCAAAAGGTTTTAAAGATTTAAAGATGTGAAATCGCTGACAGCCAATGACACACCATATGTTTAAGAAGTGACCTAAACAGATCAGAGACATGATAGATTAGTCAGCTTAATGTCTGCTCTGGGCTACTTGACAGAAATTGTAGTTAAATTGTAAAACAGTTAAGCAAATAGAGTAACAAGCCATGTGGCAAAAATATCAGCCTACATCTGAAATGATACATCCTGCCTCTGCTATCTTTTAATGTTTTTGAGAGTGTCAACAACAGGTGCATGGAAGTTAACTATATAGTTGGATTTTCAAAGAGTCTTTGAGTAATTTCCTCATAAAAGGCTACTTTATGGGTGACAGGACCTATTTTTATGGATTGCTAACTCGTTAAAAAGCAGTAAGCAAATATAGGAATAAATGGACACGTTTCTCATCAGAATTAACAAGTGGAGTCTTTTGTGGATCTGTTCTGAGATTTAAACGTAGGTGTAAACTTAGCTGAAAAAAAGACATCTGTTTAGTGGGGTAAAACCAGAAGTGATTGTGAAAATCTCTAGCTGAATTTATTTAAGTTGGGTGAATAGTTAATCAAATGGCAAATACAATTCAATAAAGTGTGGCAGATTGTGACAAAAAGATTCAGTCCAGGTATATAGTGATGACAGCGTGAGATGTCTATAACCAAGATTGAATGGACAGAGATTATAATTAGTTGCAGCTACTATCAAAAAAGGCAAATTCTATGCTAGGGAACATTAGGAACAGGACTGAATATAAAACTGCCAACATTATAAAAGTCTGTATTTCAGTCTTATACTATATTTCATATAGTATTTCGGATATATGTCCAAATCTGAAATACTATACTATGTATATTTCCAAGTGCCATGTTTGAAAAAGGACATAAAATTAAATACTCGTCCAATCTTGTCCAATCTGAAATATTATATAAATTCCAGAGTGCTACATTTGAAACAGAGCATAATACCACTGGAAAAAGTGGTATTCCACTTTGGTATTCCACCAAAGTGATCAGATTTCAGTACCTTCTTTGCAAGAACATGTGGGACTCTTTTAGTTAGAAAAATGCTAGCTAGAAGCGGAGATGACTGAAAAGTACAAAAACATGCACAGCATGTATAAAGTGGGCAGGGAGAAATGCTTCTCTCTCTTTCAAATACTGTAGCATGAGCAAGGGTCATTCAGTGAAGCTTCTTGGAATGAAATTTTTAAAAGAAAAAACAAAATATTTTGTCTCTATATTTTGCTTGCAAACACCCCAGAAATATTTGGTTGGCCACAAGATGCTTTTTTTTAATTGAAAAAGTTTTTCAAATACAAAAATTTCCCCCATTTCCCCCCTCCCTCCCACATAATATATATTTCAAAAATCAAGTTAAGCCAAAAAGTACAATTCCCCCCTTTCCCCCCCTCCCCAACCCTCCCCAACCACCCCTCTACCCCCCAACCCCTCTGACTTCCACTATATAAAACCCTAGTAATCCCAAACACAGTATATATTACTCATCCCCTACGTATTCTACCCCCTGCATTCTGTTCAGCGTTGCCATATACGTCTAGTCTCCCTCAGCTGAAAGCTATGTAATATTTTCTGGTTTACAAGATGCTTGATTAAGATGGGCCTTGGTCTCATCTAGCAAGGCTGTTCCTATGTTCTTATTCTGTCATTAGAAACTGAAAAAAAACACATCAGTAGAAAAAAAAACATCATTCATTAGATTAAAATCTACTTCATCCATAGAAATCACCTTGAATAAAACACTAGACGACCCATGTCCCATTGGTCATTGTTTCAGGGATATTTCCTTGTAAATGCAGAAACAGAATGACCATGGATGCTCAAAAAAAAAAAACAATGGGAGAGGGAGCAACTTCCTACTGAGTTTTCTGGTGGGAAGCTGGCAGGGGAGCTTCAGAAATCCTTCTTTCCTGTTCCACTTGCCCTGGTATGGAACAGAAGGAAGAATCTCCATGGGGGATCAGAATTCAGATAGACTCATAAAGGAGAATTTCATATAATGTATCCCCATTTATGTAGAGCTTTATGGGTCACAATTAGCATTTCGAACGTTCCCTTGAAATGACTAGTAGCCAACAAAATAATTATAATAAGGGTATCACATGTGCTAAATAATAGCTAAGCTGCAGCATTTGGGGCCAGCTATAGTTTCCAAACACTTTAAAAATCAGTCTTAAATAGCACATACGTGAAAAGTAACTAAGGTTTCAAGATTAGAGATATCGGGTTGTATCACACTGACTCTGCATTAATTGTACTTTAGTAATTTTTCTCTGAGGAGTAGGTTTTTGCTTCAGAACTAAAAAGGGTAATATTGTTTGAAGCTTTGATCACACTTTTTGAATAACTATATTCTGGGAGAAGCCACCAAAGTGGATAAGACTAGTCTGGAGTCTGATAGGTGTCATCATCTCTGTAGCAGATATGTAGATATTTGTATCTGCTCTTTTCCCCTCAGCATATGGTTATCCCTATTCTCCCATCCCAGCATCCTTTCTTGCCTGCAATTTCTGTTTTATAGAATAGAATAGAATTCTTTATTGGCCAAGTGCGATTGGACACACAAGGAATTTGTCTTTGGTGCATATGCTCTTAGTGTACATAAAAAGACAAGATACATCAAGAATCATAAGATACAATAGTCATAGGGTACAAATAAGCAATCAAATCATACTAGGAAACAATCAAAACAATCAATATCAATATACTTGTAAGGATACAACAACAAAGTTACAGTCATGCAGTCATAAGTGGGAAGAGATGGGTGATAGGAACGATGAGAAGACTAATAGTAATGCAGCCTTAGTAAATAGTTTGACAGTGTTGAGGGAATTATTTGTTCAGCAGAGTTATGGCATTTGGGAAAAAACTGTTCTTGTGTCTAGTTGTTTTGGTGTGCACTGCTCTATAGCGTTGTTTTGAGGGTAGGAGTTGGAACAGTTTATGTCCAGGACATGAGGGGTCTGTAAATATTTTCACAGCCCTCTTTTTGACTCTTGCAGTATACAGGTCCTCAATGGAAGGCAAGTTGATAGCAATTGTTTTTTCTGCAGTTCTAATTTTCCTCTGAAGTCTGTGTCTGTCTTGTTGGGTTGCAGAACCAAAGCAGACAGTTATAGAGGTGCTGATGACAGACTCAATAATTCCTCTGTAGAACTCTATCAGCAGCTCCTTGGGCAGTTTGAGCTTCCTGAGTTGGTGCAGAAGGAACATTCTTTGTTGTACTTTTTGATGACGTTTTTGATGTTAAGTGTCCATTTTAGGACTTGAGATATGATAGCACCTAGAAATTTGAAGGTCTCTACTGTTGATACTGTGTTGTCTAGTATTGTAAGAGGTTATAGTATAGGAGGGTTTCTCTTAAAGTCTACCACTATTTCTACGGGTTTTTTTAAAAAAAATTATTTATATGCTGCCCTTCTCCAGAGACTCAGGGCGGCTTACAATGCGTTAAGCAATAGCCTTCATACTTTTGTATATTTTATACAAAGTCAGCTTATTGCCCCCACAATCTGGGTCCTCATTTCACCTACCTTAGAAAGGATGGAAGGCTGAGTCAACCTTAAGCCTGGTGAGATTCGAACTTACAGTAATTGCAGACAGCTGGATGTTAAATGCTGCCTTAGTAGGAGGCATTAGCCTGCTACGCCACTCAGGTTTTGAATGTCTTCAGTTAAAGTGAGCTTTAGTTTTAGGAATTCTCTCTCTGTTCCACCCTTCCCTCTCTTCTTTTTGGCTGTTAGTCTCTCTGTCCTGTGCCCATTACATTCTGCCTGTTCCTTTTCAAACACTGCCAACCAGCCTGCCTGTAGCTCTTCTTTCTCAAGGGATTGGTTAAGCAGTTCATTGCCACTCCCCTATTAATATAGGATTTTCAAAGGCTTTCCAAGGCTCAGTTAATCACACATTTTGTCACTATCCTTTTGTTTATCAGAGCTACTAACTGGTATGATGACGGGGGCGGGGGGGGGGAGAGTAGTGAAGGCTGGGGTTAATTTTAGTCCACTCAGTCCTTTGGATGGGCTCCAAAATAATTGCTTACTTATTCTACTTTTAGATTGGTAAGAGATTCCCCCCCTATTCCTCCTGTCTTCTCTGACTCCCACCTCTATGCTCAGGCCTCCTGTCACTTTGTAATTGAATATCCAAATGAAATTTCCAGGCAGTTTATAGTTCTTATGATTCACTTGTTTGCTTTCCTCCCTCCCTCCCTCCCTCCCTCCCTCCCTCTCCCCCTCCCTCTCTCTCTCTCTCTCTTTCTTATTTATTTATTTTCTCTTTCCCTCCCTCCCCCTCTCTCTCTTTCCAAAACCTACCTCTTTCTTTACTCATTGTTAGTAGTTGCCAGCTCCTACTACAGGGAGTAGGAGAAATATATTTTCTGTGTTTAATTTATTTTTAGAGAAAGAACTGGGTTTTGTGTGGGAAAAGTAGATGCTGTATTAAATTAAATCTGGAGGTGTTTTTTTTATAAAAAAACTTGTACCTTTTCAAAATATCTGCCCATCTTTTAAAAGTGCATGATGGTTATTTAGCAATATTTCTGATTTAGAAAAAAAAGCTGCAAAAGAAATAATATTTAGCCCATTGTTTTGAGCTAGATAGCAGACAGTTCATTCAGCCCATCCATTCCTGAATGTAACCCCACCCATGACCCAGATGTAACTTTGGAAAGAATGCTTTTGACTATTGATTAAAACCCCCTTCTACCCCCATATTTCTTGCCCAATAAATAAAGCAATACTTAAAATCTGGTTGTATTAGACTATAATGCCTATCATCCTTAGACGTACATGACCAAAATGTGGATAAAATTCTTTTCCAACGTATCTGTAGAGTTGCTATTGCAACCAACCTGCCTTCCATTGAGGACCTGTATACTGCACGAGTCAAAAAGAGGGTTGTGAAAATATTTACAGACCCTTCACATTCTGGACATAAACTGTTTCAACTCCTACCCTCAAAACTACGCTATACAGCACTGCACACCGGAACAACTAGACACAATAACAGTTTTTCCCCGAATGCCATCACTCTGCTAAAAAAATAATTCCCTCAAAACTGTCAAACTATTTACTAAATCTGCACTACTATTAATCTTCTCATTGTTCCCATCACCCATCTCCTCCCACTTATGACTATATGACTGTAACTTTGTTGCTTGTATCCTTACGATTTATATTGATATTGTTTTCTGATTGCTTATTTGTACCCTATGACTATCATTAAGTATTGTACCTAATGATTCTTGATGAACATATATTTTCTTTTATGTACACTGAGAACATATGTACCAAGACAAATTCCTTGTGTGCCCAATCACACTTAGCCAATAAAAAATTCTACTCTACTTTACTCTACTCTACTCTACTCTACTCTACTCTACTCTACTCTACTCTACTCTACTCTACTCTACTCTACTCTATTCTATTCTATTCTATTCTTCTAGAAGAAGACTGCCTTAAGAGAAGATTAGTAATCACAATCCATTGTTTTTCAGAAATGAAGATGCGTACACACCCACACAAAGAATGAGGATTGGAAACTCAGTTTGGAAGTCACTGATTAAATGTATCCAGTCCCCCCAAATTGTATGTCCTATACCCCTCTGCCAAAGCTGACCGCTTCCTGTCCAAGACTGAATTGGCACAGATAGTCCAAAGTACAGGCCTTGACTTTTGTTCTAGTAAAATCCACATTCTCATGAATGTTATTTCCCAGCATATTTGTGTTATGGAATATAGGACATGTTTGGTTTTTTTTAATTTGGGGGAACAAAAGGAACCATTGGTCTCAATTTTCTATATGAGTCTCATGAAAATACAAAAGAAAATATATGGGTCAATAACATCAAAGTTTGTTTGAAGGCTTGAGAACTGGAACTGGTGTGTCTGACCCACATTTCCATACACTTCCTGCTGAGTAAATCAAAGTAACAGGGATCGCTTAACTTTTCTCTACTCTACTTGGTTTTTTTTAAAAAAAATAGTTCAAGAACAAATTAGTTTCTACTAACGAATTCTTGATAAAGATCTAGCATTCCTAAAGTTCAAACAGGAACAGATTATTCACTGTTTCTATTTATTTGTCAATATTCACCAAGGATTGGAGGTGTATGTTTCAGGATGAAACTCATTGTGATTTTTCCTCTTAATTGTGTGGTGAATTCACTGGCATTGAATCTTTGTACTTTAAAGCTTTAATGAATTATTCCTAATGAAAATACAAAAACATCGTGTTTCCCCGAAAATAAGACCTCCCCTGAAAATAAGCCCTCCGTGAAAATATTTAAACGCATATGCAGCTGGTCCGTGCCATTTCCTCTGGTTAGGGTTAGGGAGACAGAGCTGGAAATCAGGTAAAGCGGCAAGAGGAGCCCTATCTTGCTCCACATGCCCCAAAATAATAAGATCTCCCCGAAAATAAGGCCAAGCGCTTATTTCGGGATTAAAAAAAATATAAGACAGGGTCTTCTTTTCAGGGAAACACGGTAGTATAGGTAAGAACTGAATTATTCATATGTGCTTATTATCAGATTCATTATTCCATGACTTCCTGTTTCAGAGAGTTCCACAGATAAACTTTCTTCTTCTTTTTCTCTTTATAAAAAGGAAGCCTAGATACTAAGTCCTTGCACTGTAATAAGGCTTGGATACCTGGTCTTATTCCCCCCGCCCCTTTCTGCATCTCGATTCAGGTTAGTTTTTGAACTTTAGTTTTTGTTTGCTGAGAGTTCTTACTGAGACCTAGGAGAAGAGTGCAGAGTGCAATGATAGAGAATTGAATTGTTTTACCTTCTAGGAGAAGGTAAGTGCCCCTCTGGTGTGATTGTTGACTGAAAATCTAATAACTGTGCTGGACAATAAGGCATGAAGATTGTCTACGAGTATCACAGTTGCTGATGCTGTGTCTTTTAACCATCTCACATTCTTTCCCTCTCAAAGGCTTAGAGGTGTCTTTTGCCCATCCTTTCTAATGCCAGGGCTAAATAACTATTTCCGTCTATGGTCCAGAAATCAGCTTTGTTGTGTGGCTGTATGGAAACATGAATCAGCCTCACGATTCTTAAATTGTAAAGTAGCTGGTGCTTTTTATCTGTAGAATTTATAAAGGGGGAAAATGCACGGAGTAAGGGGAGAAAAATAAAATTTGCCTGAGAACCTTGTTGGAATGAGTATGAGGGTCATTCTTATCCCCAAAGAGAGAAAAGGAGGAAATAGATTTTTATCCTTACCAACATGTTAGCATAAGTTCCCATGCAGCAACAAATCTTCATCATTTAAGACAAGAGACAGCTTTACTATGGTCGCAGAATAGTCAAGGTAATCTTTGACCGTTTGAAATTACAAAGGACCCCTCAAAAGTTACTTATGACTTGGTTCCAAAATTCTGATGGCTGCCTCACCCGTGGTCATATAACTATATTTTGGGTACTCAGCAGCTGGCTCACATTTATGGTTGTTTGCAGAGTTCTGCAGTCACATAACTGTGATTTATGACATTTTTGCTGCAAAGTGGCATTTACTTTCATTTTTTTGACAAAAAACACCCCGCAGCAAACAATGGGTTCATATCATCACCACAGTGATTGCTGTACTTTATGACTACAGATTGACTTAATGACCATGGTGATTTGCTTAATGACTGCCACAAAAAAGTAGTAAAATCAGATCAGTCATGTGATGAGCCACTTTATGACCATCTTGACTGTATGACCGTAATGGGCAGGCTCCATTACGGTTGTAAGTTGAGGACTACTTGTATTGCTATAGGCCTAGCTCTTTGAAAAGGATTATTTATTTATTTTATTTATTAGGATTTGTCGAACAAAAATGAAAATAGAAATAAAAGAAAAAAAATACAATGACAGGGATGATAGGCATGTTAGTGCACTTATGCACGCCCCCTCTACTGACCACTTAAGTATGAAGTAAGGTCCATGGAAGTCAATTTGTGACTGAAACTGTGGAAATTTGTAGCTGAGACAACTGGATCAGGTAGAGCAGAGGTGTCAAACTCAAGGCCCAGGGGTTGGATCCGGCCTATGGATACTTAGATCTGGCCTGCGGGGCCACCCTGGAAACAGCGAAGGACTGTTCATACTTCTGAACCCGCTCGATTGTACTGATGTCAAATGTATGGTGGGGATTCCAAACAATTGAACAATACTCTAAGATTGGTCTAGCATAAGTTTTATAAGCTCTAATTAGCAATACAATGCTTCCAGAAAAAAAGCTTCGCAAAATTAAATGAACAACTCTTAATGCTTTGTGGAAACCAGGATAGCAGAGAAGTAAAGGGATTGGACTTATACCAGGGAGACCCAATTTCAAAGTCCCACTTCATTATAAAGTTCACTCTGTAATTTTGACCTGTTACTATCTGTAAGCTCCACAGAATTACTATGAGAGCAAAATGAGATGGATATCCCCTATCTAAACTTGAGGTCTCAGAAACATGGTGGGGTAAAAATAGAGCCAAAAAATGAATTCAAAGATATCCAGCTTTTCTAAATGTATTAATAATAAATAACAAACCCTTTATATCTGGGGGTCGCAATGGGTCGAACACGACTTTGCGACTAATAATAACAAAAAAAATGTGGTGATGCAAAATGTGTGTTTGTGTGCTACCGTGTTTTCTTGAAAATAAGACCCAACTGAAAAATAAGCCCTAGCATGATTTTTCAGGATGCTTGTAATATAAGCCCTACCCCCCCCCCCAATTAGCTCCAGTTAAGATTGTCAGCCAGATGGATGCATTTAGTACAGTATTTTCCCCAAAATAAGACCAGAAATAAGCCCTAATGCGTCTTTTGGAGCAAAAATTAATATAAGACCCGGTTTTATTTTCGGGGAAACATGGCATATAAGAAATTTGACATAATAGTGTCTTTGGGGTGGGTACTTGAGGGGACATATCAGCTTTTCCATCTTCCAACTATTCGCAGCACATCAGCATGTATGTGAGTCTAAGCATTTTCATTCTTTTTTTTTATTGAAAAAGTTTTTTGCATACAAATTCCCCCCCCGTTACCCCCCCTTCCCCAACATTATAAAATACATGTACATATACAAGAGATATAATTCCCTCCCAATCCCACCCTAACCCTCCCCCCCACCCTTTTCCCTCCCAACCCCCTTGACTTCCATTATATGCAATACTAATAATTCCAAACAATATATATGTTAATCATCCTTCCATATCTTTTCACTATTTGCTAATATAATCATCAATCCCCCTCAGCTGAAAGCTACATTATATTTTCTAATCTGATACTTATTCTGTACATACTCAATCCATTTATTCCAATCCTGTATATACTTCTCATGGGTCTGATCTTTTAAAAAAGCTGAAATCTTCGCCATTTCTGCAAATCCAGCCATCTTCTGAGTCCATTGGTCCACCGTCGGTAGGACATCACTCTTCCAATATTGGGCAATCAACAACCTAGCTGCTGTCACCATATACAAAATCAATTTTATTTCACCCAATGTAAAGTCTTTAGCTATACCCAATAAAAAAAATTGCGGAGAAAATTGTATTTTTTTCTTTAAAACATTTTGCATAACCCACCAAATTTTTATCCAAAAAGCCCTCACCTTTTTGCAAGTCCACCATATATGATAATATGTAGCATCTAAACAATCACATCTCCAACATTTTGGCTGCACATTAGGGTACATACAAGACAGTTTCTTGGGGTCTAAATGCCATCTATAAAACATTTTATAAAAGTTTTCTCGTAGATTTTGTGACTGTGTAAATTTAACATTCTGAACCCATATTTTTTCCCATGTTTCCATCATAACTGGTTGAGAGAAATTTTGTGCCCATTTAATCATACAATCTTTAACTAACTCATTTTCTGAATCCCTTTCTAACAAAACATTATAAACTCTCTTAATATGCATTGGACCTGTCTGCTTTATCTGTTCAACCAATTCTACTTCATATTCCATTAAACCAGTTTGTTGATCTTCTTTCCATCTCATCTGTAATTGATTGTACTGCAACCAAGTCCACGATTTCCCTTCTTCCAACAGCATATCCAAAGTCTTCAATCGCCACCTGCCCTCTTCAAAATAAAGTAACTCTTTGTATAAGAAACCCCCGAGTGACTTAATATTTGTATTCCACATGGTATCAGCAAGATCCAGCCAGAACGGAATCTTATAATCCCAATTTATTCGGTGCTTCCTCCAAACTCTCAACAAGGCATTTCTAAGTAGATGGCTATTAAACACTTTGTCCACTTTATTATCATAAAATAAATATGCATGCCATCCCCAAACAAGGTCATGGCTTTCTATGTTCAACAATTCAGTCTTAGTTTTCCCAAACCAATCACTTAATTGTATCAATGCAGTTGCTTCATAGTATAATCGAAGGTTTGGAAGTTTAAGACCACCTCTCTCACGAGTATCTTGCATTATTTTCAGTTTAACTCTTGGTTTTTTGTCGTTCCAAATAAATTTATTCAGTCCTTTTTGCCATTCTAGCAATGGTTTATCTGATTTGAGCACCCGTATCATTTGAAATAAGAAAATAAATCTAGGTAAAACATTCATTTTTACTGCAGATATTCTTCCCAGCAATGATAACTGCAGTTTCTTCCAGTTTTGTATATCTTTTTGTATCTTTTGCCACAGAACCTCATAATTATTTTGAAACAGTTTTATATTTGAGTCTGTGATTTGTACTCCTAAATATTTGACCTTTGAGACAATTTCAAAACCTGCCTTTCTTTCCAGTTCCTTTTTTTTACTCTCTGTCAAATTTTTAACAATCATTTTAGTTTTTTTCTGGTTTAATCTAAAACCAGATACCATGCCATAATCTTCTATAATATCTTTCATCTGGATTATTGATTTCATAGGTTGTGATAGGGTAACCACCAGATCATCTGCAGATGCCTTAGTTCTATAATCCTCTTGCCTTATGGCTATTCCATTCAAAGAGTTCGAATCCCGTATTACATTGAGTAAGACTTCTAGAGTTAGAATAAATAGTAGTGGGGATAATGGACAACCTTGTCTGGTACCTTTTTGTATATTAAAATTCGATGTTAAACATCCATTAATAATGAGTTGTGCATACTGCTCTTGATAAATTGCAGCAATCGCTTGTATAAACAGCATTTTCATTCTTATATGCATCATTTCACAGTTATTTCATTGATGGGTGTCACCATTTCCTGAGACAGTCTTCTGATAGACTAGGAGCCTTTGCCCCCAAAGAAGAACATTTTCATCACATTCCTTCAAATCTTGTTGCTTTCTACTGGTTAAGCCAGAGGTCTTCAAACTTGGCAGCTTTAAGACTTGTGGACTTCAACT
>WNWU01013802.1:7494939-7570923 GCA_012654045.1 Ptyas mucosa
GGGGGGATTGGAGCTGAAAGCAAGTCACAGATATAAGGCTGAAATGGAAAGGAGTGATAGAGAAATGTTTATGTAACCTCTTAGTCATATATAAGACTCTAACCAGTGAGAGGGGAAGTTCGAATGCGTTGGATATTATTCCAGTGACTTTCTTCTTGGTAATGAGCCTGGTGTCTCTTTTCCTACATTGAAACTCAACCTGGCATGATTGCTCATGATTTCTAGTTTGCTTTTTCTCTCCATCCCACTCTAAGTTATATCACTTGTGACATATTATTTTCTCTGCTTTGCACTGCAGAGCTGCAGGGATTCTACTTCTTAGCTAGCAAAGAATTTTAAGAGGTGAAAAAGGAGAGACATACAGTAGTGTGTCTGTATGTTTACCCACCTGTCTACCAGAGAAGGCATTACAATCTAATATACCTGCTGCTGCATATTTTAATTGTTCACCTCTGCTTATAAGTCCTGAGAGTTTTAACATTTCTTGGTTATACAGAAACAGAAGAGAAGAATTGGCAGAGGGATGGGAAACCCTTTACCTGCAAGACGTTCATATATTTTCTGATACTGACTCATTACATGACCTTGAACAAACACATGGCTAGGCTTAATTTCCATTCTGTGAAAGGAAAATAGAGAGCTACAAAATACAGTCATTGTATATGCCCATGCCACCAAAATGTAAACAATTTGCGGAGTGACAGTGTAGGACAGGGGTGTCAAACTCAATCCTATTGTGGGCTGTATCAGGATTTTGTTTGCCCTTGGGGGTCGGGGTGGGTGTGGCCTAGTCATCATGGCTGACTGGGTGGCCGTGGCGCCACAGGCCAGTCCCTTGGTGTCTCTGGGACAGCCCCGCAAGACAACTCTGGGTCTATTGTTTGCTGGATCTGGCCCGCACATCTGGTGTAGGATAAAAACATGGAATAGAAATGGTAAAATGAGCAGTACTGGCTAGCAGTCTGTGAACTTCATCTCTTTTTCTGATCCTTCAGATTTATTATCCCCCCCCCCCTTGTATAATGGTGTATACTTTAAACCAGCTTTCCATATACAGTATATTGGACCAACAAAAGCCATGATTCTCAGTCACCATGAAAAGCAGTAGGTGGAAGAAAGCTACTTTAGACAGAAAAGATTTGATGTTTCTTGTTTCAGTTTTGATGCCGTCTGACTCCATAGTGACTGTGGGTGGTTTACAAATATAAAATTAAAAGAAAACCAACTATATTAAGAAAAAATAAAACAACTGACTGGAAGATAGTTTCAAGGTTTGAAAAGTATAATTTAGGTGAGATTAATGCTGCAAGATGACAAATATAGAATTGCAGAAGGATATTTAAGTTGCTTTCAAAACCGTTTCTGGAACCTGCACATGTATCTCTTTTCACATGCAAATCCATTCCTCCTCCATTCCCCACCCCCCAGCTTTCCTGATTTTAGCAACTTAATTTAGAAGGTGAAACAAAAAGGCTTTTTTTTGCTGTCATTATTAAATGATTCAGAATCAGAAACCTTTGCTGATTTGCTGCAAATCATCTTGGTGTCTGAGAATGCATCCTAGTTTCCCTTCTAGCTACCTGTATTACACTGCATGTGATCTATTGCAGTGTTGGCGAACCTTTTTGGCACTGAGTGCTGAAACAGGAGCTCACGTGCCGGAAACCAGAAGAGCAGCCGCCCGGTGCACATGTGCACGCTGGGAAGATGACCTTCCGGTTTCCAGCACGTGCATGCGCACTGGCCACCTAGTGTTCCGGTTTCTGGCACGCATGCACATGCGAAGATCAGCTGGCCAGTGCGCATGCATGCACCAGAAACTGTAATATCATCTTTCTGGTGCGCGCATTCACACTGATCTCCCGGTTTTTGGCACTCCAGCATGCATGAAGACCAGCTGGCTGGCACACCGGAACCTGAAAGAGCAATGGGTGATGGTTCGCGTGCCCAGAGAGATGGCTCTGCGTGCCACTTCTGGCATGCATGCCATAGGTTCGTCTTCATGGATCTATTGGACTGCAGAGTTGTGTGGTATTCTCATTATTTGAATGCTATTTACCTGCTCAAAACAGGTAACAGCACTGTTTTTCAAACATCTCCATCATCAACAGTTGTACAGTCTTGTTAAGACTCTGGGCATTTGTTTGGTACAGCAACCAAACAGGATAGGTACAGGCTCCAATGGATAACTAAGACTGCAGAAAGAAAAATTGCAACTAAGCTTGCCTTCCAAAGAAGACCTGTATGTTATGTGGGTCAGAAGAAGGGCTGAGAATATATCTGCAGATCCCCTCACATCCTGCACACAAACCATTTCAACTCCTCCCCTTGGGGCAATGTTAGAGGGTATCACAGGCCAAAACAACTAGACACAGGGCCAGTTTTTTCCTTTGTGCCATCACTCTACCGAACACTTAATTTTCACAGTGCTATCTAAGGTCTATATGTATTTTACCCATGTAGTATGGCTATGATATTATTCATCCTTCATATTATTTTCTTTACTCAGCCCACTTCTTAACATAGTAACATATTACTATGTTAATCCCTATTCTGTTGCTTTGCATGTACACTGAGAGCTTCTGCACCAGAGACAAATTCCTTGTGTGTCTAATCAGACTTGGCCTAATAAAATATTCAGTCCAAGTAATGCTCTAACCAAGCTTTCCCCAACTTGAAACCTGCTACATGTGTTGGGCTTAAATTCCCATAATCCTGAGCTGACAATATTGAAGGGGGATTCTGTCATTCAGATAGAGGAAAGCTGATTTATGTTTCAGTGCCTATTTGTTAGATCCAATGTACAAACACTACCACGGCATGTGAGTATACAGTATGTGTGTGGGGTGCACAGTACAGTCCCTTGGGAGAGGAAATGCATTAATTGCTAGTGGCCACAATCCTGGAAAGCAAATAATTTGAATGTATGGGGTTTTTTTTCAATTTGATCAATGGAGCACAACATTTACAACCTCAGTTTCCTTGGCATAATGCTTAGATATTCCAGCCATATTGCCTTAGCAACCTTTCTGACATATGCATGACATTGTTTATTTTCACTACCTTGAATTCAGGATGGACTACTCTTATCATTTTCAGTCAGAAACAGACTCAGTTAAATTTGATTGGTCAGCTTCTCTTTTTTTGGACTCATAAAGAAACTGCACATCATATGCTCTGACATGTGTTAGGCAAATCTTACATGCCTTTGGGAAAGTTGCAAGCTAGCTTTGTTCCTGAGAATCCAGGTTAGAGAAGAACTTTCTGAGCAATGGCTCAGAAACCTCCCTGGCAGAAGATCTATCTTTTTATCAGAGACAGCCAATGGAAATGTGACACTATAGTATGAAAGGCAAGCTGCCACTCATACAGCAATTGTCACACAAGGATAAAAATTCAATTTCCCTCAGCCCCTCCTCATGGTGCCTAATGCTATAAATTAAACCTTTGTGACTGACTATGGATGAAGCTGCCTCTAACATTCATTAGCCTTAGGTCCTTAGTATGAGATAAGTGGGAGAGGAGTATTGCAGGAGAGACTTAATTGCTTCCTATCCCAAGGTGGGATGTAAAGAACTGTTAGTGTTAATGGGACATGTGCCTGAGAACTTTAAAACAGGATGGTGAATGGCAGTAATATGCCCCACTGCTAGTGAGAAGGTGAATCTGAAGATGGTCCAGTCTACTCTTTGCCATCTCCCAAGGGTGCACTGTTTGAAGTATTTTATGAGCCAATATTTATTTATTTATTTATTTATTTATTTATTTATTTATTTATTTATTTGTTTGCCGCCCCTCTCTGAAGACTCAGGGCGGCTCACAATACATTTAAAATCCTAATAAAAAACATTTAAAAGTTAAAAACATTAAAACTCATTCATACCATTCATGGCCAGATCTCGCCAGATCGCAAGAGTGAGATCAATGGCCCCAGGCCTGCCGGAAAAGCCAGGTCTTCAATGCTTTCCGGAAGGCCAATAGGGTGGGGATGGTCTGGATCTCAGGAGGTAACTGGTTCCAGAGAGCTGGGGCAGCCACAGAGAAGGCCCTCCCCCGCGGGCCTGCAGTCGGCATTGTTTAGCTGACAGGACCCGGAGGAGACCAACTCTGTGGCTTACCGGTTGCTAGGAGCTATGCGGTAGAAGGCGGTCTCGAAGATAACCTGGCCCTGAGCCATGTAGGGCTTTAAAGGTAATAACCAACACCTTGAATTGTGACCGGAGACCAATAGGGAGCCAGTGCAACTCATGGAGAATTGGTGCAATGTGTGTGTACCTAGGTGCACCCACGACAGCTCGCGCGGCTGCCGAACACTGTAGTTTCCGAACACTTTTCAAGGGTAGCCCCATGTAGAATATTTGATGGATGGCTGCTTGTTGTCATACAGAGCCTTCAATGTAACTCAATAATTGATATAAATGAAATGTCAATTTTTTTTTTCAAATCAGCACTGTAAAATTGGCAGCAATTATTTCAAATATTACGTCCATGTTCAAGTCCATGGATAACGTTTAGTGAGCTGGTTAAGTTTTCACTGACCTAAGCTCTCAAGATGCAATTGGGAATATTCAAGGTAAACAGATAAGTTTGGAAATAGCGGGAGATGCAGATGGCCACTTGAAAGTGCCAAAGAGAGGAGGATAGGCTCTGGTAAGAATATGTTAATTAGAGAAGCTCTTGGGAATGTAACTGAAAATTGGACTACTTCCCACAACGAAATAGAAATGTCAACGTTTTGGAATGTATAGATGTACTCAGTGTCTGTCATAGAGCAACATAATGCTGTGATAATGTCAACAGGCATTGAATCTATTATCATCTCTCACTGATCACTTTGAGGTAAGGATCCTAGAAGTGAGCAAAGGGATGAACTACAAATATATATATATATATAAATATATTGCTGCATATTTTACTAAAGCACTTGATAACACTAAAGAGATTGTGTATGCACATACATCTTTGAGCTCCTGGCAACTCTCAGGCAAGTCCCTGTAATTTTTTAAGCAAGTTTTCAGAAGTGGTTTGCATTCTTTCATAGGATTGAGAGAGAATGAGTGGCCCAAGGTCACACAGTTGGCTTCATTCCTAAGGCAGGACTAGAATTTATTGACTCCCCATTTCTAATCCGGTGTTTTAATGACTCTACCAGACTGGCTCAATAAAATCTGAAGAGATCACCTCAGCCCATAACCTCCAAGCAACTGTCAGGAATGAAGAACTATCCTTATGCCTTTGTTTAGTAGGGTAAGGACCATTTTGTAGAAATGTGGCTATTGTTTAATGCTCACCATATGTACTATGGTCATGGAAGAGAGAACCATTCAAGCAGGCATCATATACAGTATGTAGCTATTTTGTAGCCTAAGCATTTTCTCATGGAGAACATGAGTGTCAGTCTTTATTCTAGAGTCATGGAGATGTGTAAAACATCAAGTCCAGGGGTGAGTTCTACTTACCTTTACTACCGGTTCGCATTGTGTGCACACATTTGCTTACGTACATGCGCTCTTCTGCACATGCACAGATTACTTATGATGATGTCTGGGTCAGTGGGCGGAGCCTCCCACCAGTTTTATTACCGGTTCTTGCAAACCAGTCTGAACCGGGGGCAACCCACCACTGATCAAGTCCCAGAATTCCAGCCAGTGGGGAATAATGGATCCAGGCACTCAATCCTTCTTTTTTCCAAAACTAATAAGACTTGGCCACTCAAATATTTTATTTTTGAGCTCCATTAAGCAGTTGCAATCAGTTCTTCAGAAATATCACTGAGTAGAACTCAACCATTCTACCTGTGTCAGCAACATGGCAATAAAACACCCAGGGCCCCATTCTCTGCCAGTGATATATTTTGGGCACATTCTGGCATCTGGTTAGGACTTATTGTCTCTGAAAGAAAGCTAACAAAATAAGCTCACCTTTAATTTGTCATATTCAAATATTGCACTTCTGGGTAATGTTACATTTCTTCCACATTTCTCTCTCTTTCTCTCTTAGTATACTTCCTCCCTGCTTTGAGCCTTCACCAGGCAAGGCTGCCTTAGGGTGCCATGAAGTCAGGGTAAACAGCAGTATTTCAATAAATATTGGTTATTTCATCATGCCTAGAATCCCAATTAGGCAACAACCAACCCAATGCCATATGAAAAATACCCTTTTAGGACCAGTGGGAATTAAGATTTGAGAGTAAATAAAAAATGCTTTTATGGGGATACAGCCAGTCAAAGGATACCATCAGAAAGAAAATTGGTGAGGTTGCTCCTATTATCTTTCTTAACACTCTCACCCAAGATGCTATCTACCATATCTGTTAACCTGGATCTTTTTCTATTTGGATGGACAGATTTCCATACAAAAAACTAGGCTGCTGTAACCCATCATTTTAATTTTGATAGTATGCCTATAGGCCAATATGGGTCCTAGAGACATTTCTCTAAATAAAAATGATAAAAGTTGGCACTTAGTTTATAGCAGATTACCTTCTAATGGCATATTACTCAAAAGAATTGTAAAAGTTAGAATTAGGAAGTTTGGCAAATATCAAGGAAAATATACACGGATACCATATGGCCCATTTATATTTCATTTTAAGACTGGAATTTTGAAGTTCCTCAGTATATTCCCAGATTATGCAGCTGATATTATGCAGCAAAGCCAATTTTCAACAGCATTTTTCCTGTACTCCAAAGATGCAAAATAGTTAAGCTTCTTGTGACTGTAATTCCATCTATTTTCTACTTCTTAAATATCAATTTTATTAAACATTATGAATTTGAAATGATAAAAACTAAAATAAAAGAAAAAAATAGAAAGTGCACAAAAGAAAATAAAAAATAGAAAAGAAAGAAAAATAAAAATATAATAAAGAAAAATAAAGGAGATATATAAAGAAGAAACTTCCCCTTTATCACTACGAGTACAAACAATTTTAGGAACTTATTTTCTGTTAAAATACAACAGATAATCTTTTCTTCCTATATCTCCTCCCTATAAACAAAATGTTAGCCCCCCCTATTGTTTAGTCCTGGTCCACAAAACTCCATTAAACATTACTGTGGATAGTAACATATCTATTTTAACCTTAAAGTAAACCAACTTTATATTCCTTTTTTAAACTTTTAACAATATTAATTTTTAATACCTTCAAATAATATCCTAGAACTTGATTTCCCTCCCTTTTTTCTTTGTCCTTTCTTACAAAATCCTTCAAAACTTTAACAAATCTCTTTTATAAAACCAGTGTAGGAAAATTATCCAAATCGCTCTGGTTTGTTATTTGCATATCCCTTTTAATTACTAAAATATCAGCAGTTTTCATTGTATAGCTAATATATAACTTTTTTCTAGATCATTCTTGTAGCCTGTCATTTTTAAATCCACATTCTAATCAATTTCACTCTTGTCCAGTAGAATGTGTTCCTTTTTCATAACATTATTTACAAACAGTCTATCTATAATGGCAGACTTTCTTAAAATTAACTTATGAGTCAGTTGTTCATTAATACAGCAAAATGTTATTTTGCTCCATTTTGCAACACAATGAGAACAATTGATCAGTGGAATGGCTTGCCTCCAGATGTTGTGGGTACTCCATCACTGGAAGATTTCAAGAATAGACTGGACAGCCATCTGTCTGGAATGGTATAGGATCTCCTGTCTAATGGATTCAACTATAAGACCTCCCTTCCAATCCTATTATTCTATTAACATTATTCTACGTTCTAAATCAAATTGAAGTATTCTTCTCCATTAATTGTAATCTTTAGTTCCTTCATGTTCCCTCTAGTGTCCAATCTTCAAAGTCCCAATATTTTTTAGAATTGAAAACAGCAGCTGTTTCCCATAGTATGGATTGTTATAACTAATTTTAAAATCTTATTTTAAATCCACCTGGACTCTTAGTCCATTGATAACTTTCCAAAAACATTATTTTGCTATTATTTTTTTTCATAAGTCCTTAAACTCATTCTTAAAACTTCTTTTGCTAAGAATTGAAGGAAACTCACCCAGTGAATGTAATAAAATATACCATTCCAAAGACTTTTAATATTTGAAAAGCAATTAAAAGGTAATTCAAAATATGATTTAGAAATGAGTTTCAGTCAAGCTATGACTATCTCAGGGGGATGAGTTCGTGCAGTTTACTCATGAGGAGCAGCTGTCAGGAATATATGTGGGTGATATTGCAATCTCACTTTTCTCCAGATAGATTTTATCAGCTCTGGCCAATAATATCACCCTCACTTCTACAGGGATATCTAGCTCATCATGTCCATACCGGAAGCACAAATATACATTTGTCTTACTGCAAGTACTTTAGACTCACCCGAAATATGTTTTTAAAAAAGATTTGAAAACTGTCAGCTTTGTTGTTCTAGTGATATTGACATGTTATCAGTCATAGCTGGTGTAGAATGTGGAGGACTAAGGTTAGGAAAAAAATGTAGTTCAGGCCAAGTCAAGTAATATCTTGCCTATATCATTAAGACATCTACTTTTCCTTATTTCTCTTTTTCTTATTTCATTTTCCTCATGTGGCACCTCCTGTAGTTAATTGTTTTCATCAGCTTTTTGACACCTGAAATGAGGGAAAGGATTGCATTCTGCTCCTGTCTGAGTGTGCAAGACATGAAGTGAGAGATGACCTTTCCCACTTTGCACAAATACAGATAAATTGTCCTGATGCATCTAATCCTAAAATTCTTTAATGGGAGAACTACGCAAAACAAATATTTGATAGTGTTAGTTCTGATAAATTTGGTTAAATGCACTAGAATGAACATTTCTTAAGTGTGATTTTTAACAACTGGAGAGAATCAGCCTTGCCATTACCCAGTGAGAAGTAACTATTTCAAATGTGGCTGTTTCTTTCCCTCCAGTCTTACCTTTCTGCATCTTTAAAAAAAATTCAAATCCAGGAACGAAGAAAAGAAAGTAAGTGTTAGAACTTAGTTCCCATTTGCTTTGAATTCAACCATACAAATAACAGGATTACATCAGTATGCTGCAGACTAGAATTTTGGTCTGTCAATTTTCAGCACTATAGATTTGGACAGATCCTCAGGAATCACATTCATTGTAGCCTGCCCTGGATCTTGGAGGAGTATATATTTATATTTATATACCCGTCCCAAGCAAGTTGATGTCTGTAAAGTTTTTTCTTCAGTTCTCACTTTACAGTTGTGAAAGTTTTCTGATGTCAAACAATCTCTATTCCAGATGATATGAAAGAAAGGACGCATCAAGTTATGGTGTCCAAAAGCAGGGAAAAGAGGACTTGGGAAATTTTAAAGATTCATTCACTCTGCTAAGACATAACATATTTAATAAGCCACTATTCCCTGGACTCACACATGCTAAGCTATCAATTGTGGTTTCTAAAGTATGATTTCTGTTTTCACAAAACTCATTAAGCCAAAGTGGAAAAAAAAGCAGAATCCAGTTTAAAGCAATGCCTAACACAGATCTCTGAGTGGTAGATGCTTAGATTATTCAGGAGAAAAGTTTGCCACTGTTATGCCATTTCTTTCTTTTTTTATATTTCTATTTCATTGTATATAGCCTTCCAATCTGATATGATAAAGCTTATCTTTAACATGTTTTAAGTAATAAACCAAAGGCTCCCTACAGTAAAAGTTAACATGAAGGAAACAAAAGCAAGAAAAAAAAGCAAAGGTTTATGGTCAAGTCTTTATATAAAACTTCCAGGTCAGGCCTCTTTTATTTATTTATTATTTATTAGTCCAATTTATATGCTGCCCTTCTCCGTAGACTCAGGGCAGCTTACAATGCATGCTTACAAGGCAGCTTATAGCAATAGCCTACATACTTTTATGTACATACCTGCTTATAAGGGCTTTTGGCCTCCCCTAAGCAGTGTTGTTCTATACAAAGCTGGCTTATTGCCCTCACAATCCGGGTCCTCAATTTACCTACCTTGAAAAGATGGAAGGCTGAGTCAACCTTGAGCCTGATGAGATTTGAACTTGCACTAATTGCAAGCAGCTGGCAGCTAAGTACTAGTACTTTATTATTATTTTTTTATTCTTATTTATATGCTGCCCTTCTCCGGAGACTCAGGGCAGCTTACAATGCGTTAAGCAATAGCCTTCATACTTTTGTATATTTAATACAAAGTCAGCTTATTGCTCCCACAAACCAGGTCCTCATTTTACCCACCTTAGAAAGGATGGAAGGCTGAGTCAACCTTGAGCCTGGTGAGATTCAAACTTACAGTAATTGCAGGCAGCTGGATGTTAAATGCTGCCTTGTAGAAGGCATTGTAGTGGCACTACACCCCTCAGGCTCCTTACAGCACTTAGTCCGCCGCACCACCGAGGCTCTTTTTCAACCTTTATATAAAAGAGCTTTTTCTATAGCATTCTCATATCTCTGGATTGGGTTGCCATTTGGAGTCTACAAGTCTTTACCACTAGAAATTGCAATAAATTGCTGACAATCAGCATTTCAAAGATTTTGTCTTCCATAACTTTTTTTTTGATGAATTCTATTATTGAATTCTATTATTGTTGTACTCACGCTTTGTTCTTTTGATATTTTTGATTTTTATCAATTTTTGTAATGACATTTACTAGATAGGATGGTTTTACTACAATCACTTTGAAAAATGCTTCTGACTTACCTGTAACTAGAAACATTGGCATATTGATAAACTACTTGGGTGAATGGAATTTTGAGAGCATATTCTGGTGCTTTCATAAAATGGATGTCACAAGTGTGTCTCTTCATTTACAACATGGTTGCCATGGTGGATGTGGAAATCAGAAAACTTCTTTTCATTGGAAAACAAACTACCTTCCTTTCCTGGTCCCCCAGAGTGCTATTATCTTATCTCCTTTTATCCCTAGGCAGGCAGACAATTTTGGGTTTTTGCCAGTTTTGCTCCTCAAGTTATAATCCATCCTTATTGGCAGTCATGGAATTGAACAAAGTTGTTTAATAGGCAGAGCACTTGTTTCCTAATCATGGCAAAGAAGAAAATGGCTTTTGGTAAAACAGATACTTTATTTTGAGGGCAAGAGTAATATAATGACTTGGCTGTATAAAATACGAGGAGTACCAGAGCTACCTAATTTGTTTTCACCTGCACCTCAGCCTATAACTGCCTTGCATATAACCATATTGCTCTTGTATTATATTGCCTGCTTCATGTAAGTCTCTTTGAGTCATGCAGGTTTTCTTTTCTCTGGATTTGTTTGAGTTAGTGTATAAATATTGGATGCACCTAGATAAATAGTTTGCTGGTCTGTCACTTTTCTAGACAGTCACAAAAGCAACAGGGAAAAAACCCTTACTGTATATAGCCAAGTTATTAGGCAATCAAGAGTAAGACCTAGTTAGTTCTACTCAGAGGCTGCTTAGTTAAGAGTTTGTTTAATACTTGGGCGTAAGAACTTATTTGACTTTGGGAATGAGTTTTATCTTAGGGAGAAAGCTAATCACTCTCATTAATAACTGTGAAAATAAATGACAAAAATGATAATGGAAATGCTTCCCTGACAGTTGTGATAGAGTGACTGCATTGGCTTTCCCATTTCAACTCCTCAATCCAGAGAGCCTCCAGCTTTCTTTGGCTTTCATTATTTCCATTCATGGCAACAGAGAGCCAACTCATCACTAAAAGAAAGACAGTACAGAATTTATGGAGGGCAAAATGATGGGTTAATATCTCTTGGCATGGCATTGCAGAATATTAGGCTTTCAGTACAATATGTTGTCCTCTACCAGAATGCTGTATTTGGATCTTTATGGGAACCCAGAGTTATTTCTGCAAATACAAGTAATGCTAAATTGGATTGTTTTGTTTTGCAGCATGCAAAACATATATATATATATATATATATATATATATATATATATATATATATATATATATTCCTGTCTATGTGGGGATGTATACTCAAACTGGGAACCAATAGTAGTATCATAGAATCATAGGACAGGAAGGGACCTTGGAGGTCTTCTAGTACACACTTGCACCCATGTCCAAACAGAAGTCTTTATATCATCCCAGACAAATGGTTATCCAATCTTTTCTGAAAAACTCCAGTAATGGAGCATTGACAACTCTGGAAGGCAAGCAGATTAATTGTTCTTACTGTCAGGAAATTTCTCCTTAGTTCCATGTTGGATCAGGTGCTTTGATAAATAAATTGACCCCCTGTGATAACCCTTCAAGTATTGGAAAATGGCTATCATGTCACCCCTAGCTTTCTCTTAGTCTCCATATCATCATTGTTGCTCTTCTCTGTACTGGTTCTAGTGTCTTAGTGTCTATTTTTTATCATGATGACCAGACCTGGATACAGTATTCCAAGTGTGGCCATACTAGTTCTGTATAAAGCAGTACTATCACTTTGTGTGCACTTGATGCAGCCTAGGATTGCATTGGTTTTTTGGGTAGCTGCAGCACACTGTTGACTCATACTTAAGCAGTGGTCCACCAGGACACCTAGATCCCTCTTACAGGGACTACTTTTGAGCCAGGTACTGCCTCTTTTGTACCTGTGCATTTGGTGTTTCTGCTTAAATGCTGGACCTTACTTTTCTCACCAATGAACTGCATCTTGTTGGATGAGGCACAATGCTTAAGTCTGTCAAGATACTTCAGATTCTTGAATCTATTTTCCAAAGTGTTAGCAATTCCTCCAGCCTGGTGTCATATGCAAATTTGTTGACTGTCCTTTCAATCCCCTCACTTAAGTCATTTATGAAGATGTTGAGGAGCACTGGGCCCAAGGCAGATACTCCCTGCAAGCTTCCCTCCACATAGAGGTAGTTTCATTCAGGACCATACACTGAGTGTGGTTGGTCAGCCAACTTCAAATCCATCTGTGGTGATACTATCTACCCCACAGTGTTTTATCTTACCAAGAAGTAGGCTGTGATCCACCTTATCAAAGGTCTTACTGAAGTCTGAGTATACTATATCCACAGCATTTCCTTGCTCCATTAATTTAGTCACTTTATCAAAGAAGGCAATAAAGCTTGTTTGACATAATCCATTCTTAACAAACTCATGCTGGCTTTTAGTAATCACCTTGTTTATTTTTAGATTTTCAAAAATCTGCCGCTTCATTATCTTTTCCAGAATTTCCCCAGGTATTGATGTCAATAACTGGGAAAATGCACTTGATTCTTTTTTTAAAAAAAATTCCCCATAGAATAAAAGAGGTGAAGAACAAAAAAACAAGAAATGAACAATAAAAATAAATTAAAGTTAAAGAATATATTAGTGGTTTCCAACCTTCTTTTCAATGAATAATTGCAATTTTATTATTCTTTCTCCCCATTCTGCCCCACATTTAATTCACAATCTTCAAATCATAATGATAAATCATTATGTCATTTCCTTCTCTCAGCAAAAAGTCCATATAAGGTTTCCAGGCTTTCAAATTTTTTTTTTGCAATGAGCACCTTGTTACTTATTTCTTGCAAAATCTAATCCATTGGCTGACCCAACATATTTGGACGATTTTGATCTAGTCTTCAACCTTTCTTTTTTAGGGAAGGATGAATGGTTTACAACTTCAATGGGCCCTTAAACAAGCATATTATCTTGAGCCTTTTCAGTCAGGATTCAGCCTGATTATAATATTATATGGCATTGATAATGTAATCAACCTGATACTCCTTGACCTCTCAGCAGCCCTTTAATATCATTGATTGTAGGATCCTTGTGGGGTGGCTTAGGAAAGGGGAGTGGGAGTTCATGATGATACATACATACATACATACATACATACATATATATATATATTCTGAGGTTTTCACGGGTGTTTGTATGTAGGTCTTTGGTTATTCGGGTTTTCTCCCGTATAAAATTGGAAGTGTTTTGACAACGTTTCGACGAAGTCTCATTCGTCATCTTCAGGCTGATGTTCTCGGCTTCGTGCTTCCAGGAGCAATGTCAAGAGCAATGGTAATTGCTCCTGAAAGCACAAAGCCGAGAACACCAGCCTGAAGATGACGAATGAGACTTCGTCAAAACGTTGCCAAGACACTTCCAATTTTACGTGGGAGAAAACCCGAATAACCAAAGACATATATATATACATATACAAACACAAACACAAACACATACACACACACACACAATATACACTACATTACAATAGTAATATAGAGTATATTGGAGGTGGTGACTCTTTGAGAGCTGCATGTAACAAAATGTTGTGACCCAGGCCCAAGTAGGTAGTAATCAATGCAAACAGACTTTATTAGAACAGCTGAGAATTAACTCATTCTCAACGTAGTTCAAACTAAAGTAAAACAAATTCTTCATAACATGAATTCTTCAGTCTTTCACCAACCTTGGTATAATTAGGCAAACTGCCAAAGGCTTCTCTTGGCAAAAGTTCAAAAGCAGAAGATGCCGACAAGAGATAAGTGCAGCAAGACTATCAACGTTGTTTTCCAACAAAGAGCCCAAGAGCCATTGCTGGTCTTTTAAGCCTTATGGAAGGGACCAATCATCTCTTGGCCCTACTCCCGAGTCGTCCTCTTTGCTTTAGCTGCTCTTGCCTTCTGGCAGCTCTTCTCATATGTGCACTAGGAATAGGCTCCTCCTGTTCCTCTGCCTCTCTACTGTCAGCCTCTGGAGACTCCGGAGTCCGCACATCACTCTCTGATGGCCCTGGCCCCATCTCTGCCTCCGACTCATTCAGGCCTTCCCCAGCCTCCAGGACTGGCCCATGTTCTTCCTCAGCCTCATCACTGTCTGATTCCACTGCCAGCTCCACAGCTGCTGGCAAACCACAACACAAAATTTCATTTTAATGTATGCCGATTAGTGTACATTCGAAGTGACAATAAAGTAATTCTAAGTTCTTCTTTTTCTTTTTCCAGGGCTGGTTCTAATATATGTTGGTTGGAGGAGAAGGTAAAGCTCAAGGCCCTGCTTTGAGGATGCCCCAGGGCTCTTACTTCATCCCCATTCCTTTTAACACCTAAATGAAGCTGTTGGATGGTGTCATCCATTGGCATGAGAGTCTGATATCATCAGCCTGTTTTCTTTTCTTCACTAAACCAATTCCTCAGTAGTCAGGAAATCAATATGGATATTCAGCAGAGAAAATATAGCAAATATCACACTGTAACAGATACATTTCAGGCCATTATTTTTATCACCAACTAATGGCTGCAAATAGTCGAAAAGTCAGAAATCAGGGAATACTGCAGGTGGGGGAAATTAGGAGATGATAATGAGGAAAGCTTGCTATTTGTAGGCAGATTACTATTGTGTAATATAAATCAAATAAAAAGTTGCTCAATATAGAAGAAATATGTGTATTTACTTTTCAGTAAATGTGCTATTTTGATGTTTATTAACTAGATCCATACAAATAGACCTATATATTGAACTTTAATAAAATGTCAGTAAAACACAGCAAATATCAATTTTTCTAGAAAGAGTATTTCTGTTTATTCCTGTCAGTGAGCCACTGTAAACATTTTGTTATCTGTGACTAGGTTAATTATTAAGTCTAAATGCTTGCAAATTCTTTGGGGTAGTATAATAAAGCTACTATGGGTTCAAACATTATTAATGTCCTGTCACCTTATTAATTATCTTCAACTATTATTCTTCAAAACTAAATAAGAAGATGTAGCTAGAATGTATGTATGAACTTTGATTTCTGCCTTACAACTCTAGAAAACAAAAAGCAATGAAGTATAAATGCTGCATAACCAGCATGTTAAATATCACTGCAACTAACCATTTAAAAGTTATCAAAATTAATCTAGAAATTACGTTATGCCAAACTTCTCTCCTGCCTCTGTTCTTTAAAACCTTTCCAAAATGGTACTGGGTAAAACATGCATTTCTAATACTATTATATATGTGTCTTCACTGCACTGGGTCTGCAAGTTTGCAGACCAGAGGTGGGTTTCAGCAGGTTCTGACCAGTTCTGGAGAACCAGCAGCGGAAATTTTGAGTAGTTCGGAGAACCGGTACTAAAAATTCTGACTGGCCCCAACCCCATCTATTCTCTGCCTCCCAAGTCCCAGTTGATCGCGAGGAAATGGGGATTTTGCAGTAACCTTCCCCTGGGTTGGGGTGGGAATGGAGATTTTACAGTATCCTTCCCCTGCCACACCCACCAAGCTGTGCCCACCAAGCCATGCCATGCCATGCCATGCCACGCCCACCAAACCATGCCCACAGAACTGGTAGTAAAAAAATTTGAAACCCACCACTGCTGCAGACACAGAGAGAAGGACTGATTCAAAATCACCTATTGGCTTTGATGCTTAAGACAGGAGGAGAAGTCACAGTGTCCTGGTTTTTAGCCTAGTACCTTTAATTACTTAACTGGGATATTATCTCAATTACTAATCCATATTATTTTCATTTAACTAGCTACATTTCCCAAAAAGGCATATAATATACACCTAATAATTTAAAATAATGATTTTGTCTATCATTTTCCAGAGGAACAAAGATTATATTTTATTGATTCTAGCTTTGTTCTGATATAGTTTATTGTGTATTTTTGTCCACTGTGGTTTATAAGCTATGCTTATGGCTTATGGCTTTTCTTCCCTGCAGCATGAAGCTGTCTGATTTGCAGGCATAAACTGGCAAGAAATGAAGGGCAGTTTGACAAATCCCTTTCTGGATTTTGATTCCTTCCTCTGCTTTTAGCCAAGTGTCTTGTCTGGATGGTATTCACCATGACTGTCAATTGAGGTTCCACTAATTTTTTTATTCCTCCGAAATAGGAAGCCAAACACCAATTGTTTTTCTTTTCATAGACAGGTCTTTGAAGACATGTGGTTTCCATTGATAGACTTTTTGAATAAACCTTCCATCTGTTGATTCCTGCAAGATTCTGCTACTATAACCTTACAATAAAGTTAGAGCTAGTATTTCTAGATATGCTTCTTGGCTACACTAACTTGCAGGGTTGAACAACTACCCTCGTACTAGACCTTTTCCTCTCTTATATGTCTATCAGTGGGCTACTAAAAATAAAAACAAAATCAGTTTTACCATTACTCCTGTCATTTGGGCTAAAAGAGGAAGCTGGCAGAATTTTTGCCAATATTTTTCTAGTTGAAAAAAGAAAAGGGCTACCATTTCATCTTTCTATCAGTGAAAGAAAAATAGAATACTTTCAGCACTAGTTAAACCTAACACTCCATCACTCCAGTGACCTACAATAAAATAGACATGAAGGGCAGTCACCAATGACCAGAGACAAGGTGGTTTTCCTGCCAGTGAATTGGCTAGCGCACATTAGCCAATTGGAGAGGAGGATACTCAATGCCTAGAGTGAAATGAAGTACAACATGTGTCCTGAGACAGCAGAAGCCCCTGAAAACACTCTTTTTGATGGGTAGCGTGAAAAGACAGGCCAAGATTTACTTTGTGGTTGGTTGGGGGTAGGTAGAGGACAACATTGTGTGCTTCTGCCCTCAAGAAATGGTTATAGGCCCATAGTTGTGGTGGGGCAACTTGGCCATGTGGATCAGTCTTTAAGTATTTATTTATCTTTTTTAAAGCTAGAAGGAAGGAGCTTTAATAATCTGTGGATAGATTTGTCTCCACCCACTTTAGGGTGAGTTGTTGTTATTAGTCGTGAAGTCATGTCTGACCCATTGCGATCCCATGAACAACGTTCCTCCAGGCCTTCCTGTCCTCTACCATCCCCCGGAGTCCATTTAAGCTCATGCCTACTGCTTCAGGGACTCCATCCAGCCACCTCATTCTCTGTCGTCCCCTTCTTCTTTTACCCTCAATCTTTCCCAGCATTAGGCTCTTCTCCAATGAGTCCTTCCTTCTCATTAGGTGGCCAAAGTATTTGAGTTTCATCTTCAAGATCTGGCTTCTAAAGAGTAGTCAGGGTTGAGCTCCTCTAGGACTGACCGGTTTGATCACCTTGCAGTCCAAGGGACTCATAGGAGTCTTCTCCAGCACCAAATCAGGGTAAGTAGTAGGGAACAATTATTTAAATGCCAGGATCCATCCTAGAATAGGTCATTTTAATGCAGTTTAACAAGAGGAGACTTTGCCTACACTTTGAGGATCAGTATTGCTCTGGAGGCATCTGATGGCTGATAGACTTTAAGAAGGAATCAAGTTTCATGATTCCTCATGTGTCTATAGGAGTGCTGTGTTAAATTTAAATTTACCAACAAAGAAATAAAGACTCCTGGACTGGGGCTGAAAGGCAAAAGCGGAAGCAGCATCCTCCGTCCCATATTTGGGTAAACCAGGTTGCTCTGATAGACTGGTCTCACCAGAAAAACACTTATAGGAGTGCTGTTTTACCATGACCTCCATAAGTTGCTAATTTACAATTCTCAGAATCCTCCAAAAATCCTTGGCCAGTCTTTAATTTCTGATCAGTTAAAGTTCAGCAATAACTGAACTTTAGAGAGCTAACAAGGCACAAGTTTTCCATAGGTATAATGCTTTGTGAGTGTTGAATTGACATATAATGTTCAATGGACTTTAAAAAAAAGTATTTCAGTTATTTTTGCTTTAAATGACACAGTGAGATGCATGCCCAGATAAGAGCTGTTTTATTAATTGATAAGTTTATTGTGATGAGCCAAAATTGAAATAAAGTCAGAAGGGCCTTGGAAAAAAGCATATTTGCAACAATTTCACAAGAAGCAGACATGTTAATATAAACAATTAAGAATCTTGTGGTACCTTGAAGATCATCACAGTTACATGCCAGAAAAAAGACTGTAGTAGATATATGCAAATATAGATTACACAAACAAGAATAGATAGACCAAGTTTTATGAAAGTACCAGAAATTGTAAGAATTAAATAACACATGAAATACAATGCTACTGCCAATGTTTGTAGTGGTTGTTGGATTTATAGGGATACTTTAGTAATATATTTTTATTCTTTTCAAATTATATGCATTTGTGTTGTTATTTACTTAAAGGCAAGATGATATGGATAAAATATGAAGGGCTTGAATGTATGAATTGGCATCAAGAGACATCATAGGATGGTTGATATGTTAGTATCTTTTTGTGAAGCAGCTATATGTGATGATTATTATTAAAGATGACAAACTACAGATCTAGAGGTAAAAAGTCATAAGTAGCCTGCAAGCAGATCAGATCAAGTTGTTAAATGTATACAGCACAAGTTTATACAACTCACACTAAAAATAGCCAAAGTAGTCAGTAATATACCATGAAAGAAGTTTTATCTAACATGGTGCTTTCCAGTTATATTGGATTTCAACTCCTTGTGCTGTCAAATAAGGAATAAGAAAGTCCAAGTGTAAAATGCAGGGTGGAAACTAGATACCAAAGTCCCTTCTAAAAGCTGCTTTGCACGTTATTTGTTTGGGGTATTCATGCTACAGAGGTAGTGGATATATAACTGTATTTTAGACAGCTGCATTTCAACTACAGAATGTAAACATTGTAAAGGAACATCTATGATACAATCTATATCATAATCTAAACTCAAGCCTGACTGTTTCGGTTCTTTGGGAGTCGAAACAGATCAATGTTATCAATCCTTATGTGTTCCTCCTTTGTAAAAAGGAGTCATTTTCTTTCCAGGTAAGCTCTTTATTAATATTTGCAAGCAGCTTTGAAAAATGAAAACTGCTTCATGAATTAAATTGCAGCTGATGTGCATAAAAGATTTTAAAGTTCTGCTGTAAATCATGTCTGTCCCAAGCCATAAAAATAAAGATACCAGATCAATAAATTACATTGAAATAATTCAAAACCGTGAAGACCTTAATTAAACTGCAGCATGACATTACTGTGCAGTGCAATCTCAAGCAAACTACTCAGAAGTAAGTTTAAGTGAAATGTGTGGGAACATCTCCCAGCCCTAATATTAGTTTCAGCCAAGCTACAATGATGATTTAGAAACTTACTGATGCTGATGATTATGAACATGGGATATAAGAGAGGCATGTCTATTTTGTTTGCTGGTGGATGAAGTGGAAGAACTTAGCATTTTTCTTGAGATTTTGTATGTGTGCTTCTTTAGTTTTTTCCCAGGAAGGAACAGCCTTGTTTGTGTTTCTTAACATGTTGTGTAAGTGACAACTCATGCAGTCCTTTATATCTACTGTCAGTCACATTAAGAGTTACTCCTAAAATAAATCAATCTTCTTTTCCACAGCCATCCAAAGCCATAAACAGGGATAAATAGTAATTACCATGGTTAAGTAGCTTGGCTGTGCATATGTGTTCTGGTTACAGTATTGTGGTAATTACCGTTGGCTCCCTGCCTGAGCACTTTTGCTGCCTGATTTCGCACTTCAAGTGGCCTTGCCAGTCTGATTATTTCTGGGCTCATGTGAACCAGCTGCTTCCTTTCCATTCTTTTTTTCCCTTATTCCCAGGAAACAAAGCTTCTAGGGAGGAATTGCTCCTGCTCAGGGGGCTTTGTTAGGATCACAACATCTTGGCCTCACTCATGGCTATTGATGATTTAAGGGTACTCTTATGGCAGAGTTGTAGTTTCCTTGTGGTGAGATTGGTGTGCCAAGAAGTCTAATGAACGATCATGCAGAACCTATGTGGTGTAGTGTTTGGACTGTGACCTCCTCACACACATTTCCTGGGTGATTGTAGGCCAGTCATTCTCCCTCATCCCCAATACACACACACACACACACACACACACACACACACACACACACACGATGCTAGGATGTTGGACTAGGAATGAGGAGTGGGGGATTTTAGTCTACCTAAAAAGACGACACCAAGCTGGCAGGAATAGCCAACACTCCAGAAGATAGGCTCAAGATACAGAAGGATCTTGACAGACTTGAACATTGGGCGCTATCTAAAAAAATGAAATTAGTAAGGTAATTAGTAAGTAACCTTTAGTAAGGTTCTACATTTAGGCAAGAAAAACAAAATGCACAGGTACAGTATATGTAGTACCTTGCTCAGTAGTGGTGACTGTGAGAGGGATCTTGGAGTCTTAGTGGACAATCATTTAAATATGAGCCAGCAGTGTGCAGCAGCTGCCAACACAGTTCTAGGCTGCATAAACAGAGGGATAGAATCAAGATCACGTGAAGTGTTGCCACAAAGAAGAGGGAGTCAAACTATTCTCCAAAGCATCTGAGGGTAGAACAAGAAACTAATCAAAGAGAGAAGCAACTTAGAACTAAGGAGAAATTTCCTTAGGACAATTGATCAGTGGAACAACTTGCCTCCAGAAGTTTTAAATGCTCCAACACTGGAAGTTTTTAAGAACAGATTAGATAACTATTTGTCTGAAGTGGTGTAGGGTTTCCTGCCTAAGCAGGGGGTTGGACTAGAAGATCTCCACAATCCCTTACAACTCTGTTATTCTATTCTATTCTGTGCTGTGCTGTGCTGTGCTGTGCTGTGCTGTGCTGTGCTGTGCTGTGCTGTGCTGTTCTGTTCTGTTCTGTTCTGTTCTGTTCTGTTCTGTTCTGTTCTATTCTATTCTATTCTATTCTATTCTATTCTATTCTATTCTATTCTACTTTTAATCATGGAGAATTATGGGGTGACTTTGGACCATTCTAGCTCAGAGAGTTACTATGGGGAAACTCTGAAACCTGGGCTTACAGATGCTGCAAATTCCAAAATGCAGAAGTGCAGATGACAACTCGCCAAAGCCAACTCACTGTGACCAACTCACCACGGCCAACTCGCCATGGCCATCTCACTATGGGACAACTCCCTATGGGACAAGAATTAAATTAATATCAAAGAAATGGTGGAATAGAATAATTAAAGAAAGGATGCAAAAGGAGAGACAGAATGAAATGTGAATGACAAAAATTAAAATATTTTAAAATTTATTTTAAATAATTAAATTCAATTGTTAAATTGTCCTGCGGCAAGTTGTTCTGCAGTGAGTTGTCCCATTCCATCCCAGACACTAGTAATATATGTCTAATACTTGTTCATGATTGAACAAGTAGTTACCAACAGCAAACTTGAGCCCAAGAATGAGAACTAGCCTTTCCTACTTGCATGAAACTTCAAGCTTATCTGAATAGTTTTGTAGCTGACTAGGACAATGTCTGTGTTCAAGCTTGTCATTGTATACAGTAAAAATTGGTTTACCAGTGTAGTCTTCTGCATAAGGATGGAACATCCTGCTATTTTCCAAACTGGGTATTGGATGTGTTCAGTTATAGCAGTGATAATTAAATAAAGCACAAAACTGAAAATAACTTTAAATAATGTTTCCCCCCCCCTTTACTAAATTTCTTCTCTGCCCATCTCTAGCATGTTTGTTGGGTTCATACAACACACTAAACTGTAAGCAAGCCCACAGTTTGGCTTATTCTGCTGTATACATGTATCCTGTGCTTTCCTTTGAAGGGCAGAGCTGATTTTTAAAAAAAAGAACATTTTCCCTACCTAATATATATTTTCTACTTTTTATTTTTTGCAAAATTACACTAGTGAAATGTACAAAAGGCCTTAAGTTTCTTTGTCCTATGCTGGCTTTGAGTTGCTTCTGTGCTGCTGCTGTTGGTGCCTGAAAGGGAACTCCTCTGTCTGTCAAGCCATCTTCAATTAGCTCCTCAATCTTTTAGCACTGTCTTCAAGAACAGCTTTTTGACAAATTAGTTCCTGAACTATTTAATGGTTCCTCTCCCATCAGCGTATCTCCTGAATCATCTCCTCCCTTTCATTATCATTCTTTGAAATATATTTTGGATCCCAGCTTGACTAATATGCAAGCCCATAGGCAAAGATTATGTCATTTTTCATGTTTAAGACAGATTCAGTTCCTACTTACCTTTCCAACATAAATTCAAAGCAGTTCACAATCCATGAACTTACCCTTATGGGCTTAGAGAAAAGAGTTTATTTGATCACTTGGGATATGGCCCACTGAGAAAAGGATTTTATATTTGATGGGGACTTGATTAAAGAATATAGGTATGAAAATTTCCTGGTAAATTATGCCCTTTCATATAGGCCACTTCTAATCCCAGGAGTACATAATAAGAAGCAAATGTGCTGCAAGTGAAGTAAAATACAAATAATGAGGCTGTGAAAAAACCACAGATTTAGAAAGAACCATGCTGCTATTTAGTTTGAAATTATCATCCTACTTCCACTCATTTTTGTCAAGAGAATCCTGTAGGCTGTAATGATTAGAATATTGACCGAAGAGAGCAAAATACAAATCCCCATTTGACCATTGAGCTATTGGGCAATTGTGAGTTACTCACTAATCTCAATCTAATTTGTCCAGTTGGATTGTAGCGAGGCTGAACCTTCCTGCTGGTATGCCATGTTCTATTCTGGATCAGGTTGGTAGTTAGCAAAGAAAGAAAAATTAGACAACCCCTGGCCTGTTGGGTCATCAGTTTAGACATCTTTCCTTACCTAACATTTGCACAATGCTGTGTATCCAATTCCCACTGAGTCTCCCAAGCATCCCTGGACACTGTTGCATAACCTTCCCAACCCATGCAGTGCCTCTCATGCATTTTCTGAACTATGAAGCATCTCTAGTACACGTTCATGCACCTGTCCTGACCCATTTGGTACCTCTTGTACACCTCTGCACACAAACCTGGTCTGCACAGTGTCTCACATGCACCCAGTTCACCTTCCCAGACCCTTACTCCTTCCCTCACCGCAACTGGCAGAAGCCGTTCACCTGCTCACCAGCTTTGGACTTTGACTTCCTGCCAGCTTCCCCATTGATTTTCAAACTCAGGGAGCATAGGAAATGATAATCACACGATCATTGCTGACTGTGGTAGCACAACAGAATGGCAATTCTGATGTGGCTACAATTTTGACAAATTTCATGCCAGTTGGAGTGATGAGTCCTGGTTATTGGATGCATTTTAATTTAATGTAATTTATTTCATTTGGGGTAGCTTTGTTCAAAAATTGTTGCCCTATGATGCACCGTTTTGTCCAATTGAATGTTATGAGCCAACAAACAGATGCAAGTGTTTAAATAGTATATAGATGTTGTGGGATAAGAGATTGGACTATGCTTATGTATCACAAGTATAGGGACAATACATTCATAGTTTCTATCCATACAGTTTGATTTGTTTCCATTGATTTGTTTCTACCATTCTATTTTTTTAGAAGGTAAAATATGATTGGCTATTGACTCTTGGATTTATAATGGATTCTTTTCACAAGAAAATAATGTGAAAACCAAAAGGCAAGACTGTCTCTTTTATTCAACTGTTCTCCAGTCTTTAAGCACCCATGTTCTTGCTTTAAAAGATCCCCCTTAAAGAAAATTGGCTGGGACGAAACTCCTTACGATGTGGTTTAGTCACTTTGACTATGACATTGATTTATTTTTAGTTATCCCTCCATCATCATCATCATCATCATCATCATCGGTTAATCTTTAGTGAGATTCACAGCCTTTGAGGCTGGTTAATAGCTCAGCAGCTTGAGTCCTAACCAAGGACCTAGGAACTGTTAAGGTATCGTCGGAGGATGTAAGCTGTTCCGAGTAAGGTGGTTTTTTGTAGAGTCAAAATGTTCAAGTCCTGTAAATTTAGAATTTCTAAATAGTGGGGTAGCCCTTTGGGTATTGCTCCAAGGGCTCCAATTACAATCGGGACAACACACGATTTCTTTTTCCACAATTGCTCAACTTCAATTTGCAAGTCCCGGTACTTTGTGATTTTTTCTTGCTGCTTATCTTCAATCCGTACATCACCAGGTATTGCAATGTCAATGAACCATACTTTTTTCTTTTCAACTATTGTTATGTCAGGTGTGTTGTGGACCAAGTGCATTATTATTATTATTATTATTATTATTATTATTATTATTATTATTATTATCCTTTCCTATCTCTCCATTATTTTTGTACATGTTTCAGAGCATTGGTACTCAGCTCAGGCTTGGATCTCTGATTCCCATTTGGGTGTTTCCTGCTTCTTCGTTCTTTCTGCTTTGAAATAACACCACAGCTGCTTTTCATTGGAAGCTTCCAGTTGGTCACTCTGTTACTTCTGTTACACTGTCACCTCTTTAGGAACGCCTAGTGATTAGAAACAGGATACTCAGTATTAATACTGATGACTTGAAACGGTGCGAAAGATAGCTTCACTTAAAATGGGAGAGATAGAGAAATTATCTATTTCAGGGACACACATGTCATTGATCGTTGCAAAACATCTGCCAGAAATTACCATGTTGCCTTTTCACGGATTGGATCCACATTGCTCTTGTGCGGTGTAAGCTTTGTCACCTGTCAGAGCAACAGCGGCAAGCCTGATGGCTGCCTTTCATTTACATAACATTTTTCATTAAGGGTTTTGATACAGGGACAATGCAATTTCATTTGTGGCTTGCTGTTGAGTTGACATTGCTGTTTGCAAGGCACAGAGAAAGATTAAAGGTGTTTTGCAGGGGGCAAATATGTCATCAGAGGTTCTTGGTGGTTTTATTTTACATTTAAAATGACATGTACTGAATAAATTTGAATCTAATGACCTGTAGTTTTTGTGCTATGGAAAAATTCCAGGCCAAACCATTTTTTATCCTTGCACTTTGTAGGAGATGTTGCCAGTGTTCATATTAGGGAAGGTGAAAGATTATTTCCTGAACTAATGTTCAAATTGAAAAATGTCATTATTCTTGGTATTTATACATCTTTGCCCAACATGCTGTTCTTTTGTATTAAGAAAGTAAATAAAACAAAATTAATACTTCCAAATTTGTTGCAAAACTTTTGACCAAATGAAACAACTAACTTGGTATGGCCTGCAAAGAAGGTACCATATACTGTATCAATTTGTTTACAACCAAAACCCAGAGCTGATTAATGCCTGTATTGCACTTAACAAAAATTGCATAAAACACTGCAAGTTTTCATGTTATGCATTTCATGTCCAGACTAATTGTCACATTCCACTTACTTTTCAAGAACAAACAAGGAATAAATATTTCTGAATTCAGCAAGAGTTACCGTATATACTCGTGTATAAGCCGACCCGCATATAAGCCGACCCCCCCAATTTTACCCCCCAAAACTGGGAAAACTTGTTGACTCGCGTATAAGCTGGGGGTGGAAAATGCAGCGGCTACTGGTAAATTTCAAAATAAAAAAAGACTGGTCAAAAGTGCGAGGACCTGTCAGAAATCACTTTTTTCAGCCCTCTGGGTAGTCCTTTTGTGCACATGGACTACTCAGAGGGCTGAAAAAGTAATTTTTGACTGGTCCTCGCACTTGTGACCAGTCCTCAAACTTACGACTGTCCTCACATTTTACGTTTTTGCCCTATCTTGTCACCATGGTGAAGAGAAGCAGTTGTGAAATGAGTGACATGGTTTTAAGAATGCTGCACGGGCATAAATGTGAGGATGGTCATAAGTGTGAGGACCAGTCAGAAGTGTGCGGACTGGTCACAAGTGTGAGGACCAGTCAAAAATAACTTTTTCAGCCCTCTGAGTAGTCCATGTGCACAAAAGGACTACTCAAAGGGCTGAAAAAAGTGATTTCTGACAGGTCCTCGCACTTTTGACTGGTCTTCGCACTTATGACTGGTCATCATTTATGCCCATTGTAGCATTCTTAAAAATGGTGTCACTCATTTCACAACTGCTTCTCTTCACCATGGTGACAAGATAGGGCCAAAACGTAAAATGTGAGGACAGTCGTAAGTTCAAGGACTGGTCACAAGTGCGAGGACCAGTCAAAAATAACTTTTTCAGCCCTCTGAGTAGTCCATGTGCATAAAAGGAGTCCATGTGCATAAAAGGAGAGGGAGGAAGAGAGGAGGAGAAAGGAAGAGGAAGTAGGGAGGAGAAGAAGGGGGGGAAGAGAAAGTAAGAAGGAAAGAAAAGAGGTGGTAGGTTTGAGGAGAAAGATTGCTGTACAATAAAAAAGATGAAAGGGAAGAAAACCAAGCCCAAACAAATATCAAGATATTAAGATAAAGAATGAATTGTTAAACTTTAAAGAATAAAAGAGAACAAATATGAATAAATAGCAATAATTAGAAACACACATACAAACATACAATGTATTTTCTTTGAACAGAATATTTGGCCGGTTCATAAATTTAAATAGTGTTTAGTCATTTCACTTAAATTTACAATTTCTATATTTCCTTTTTGCCATATTTATTCCTCATCTACTTTTTAAAAAACCAATATTACCCTTCATCCTCATCTCTAATCTTAATCAAATTCAATTTTTCACTTCTATTCTATATTATACCCCTTCCCATTGTCATCTATTTTTATATCAATCCTCACATTGCTTAATTATGTAATATTACAGTTGTTTAATACAAATTCAACATTTTAATATAAATCAGTTAGTTATATAACTATCTTTTTTGTATATTAATCAATATGAACATGAATATTCCAATTATTTCCATGCAATCCAATTTCTTACAAATCAATTAATTATATTTACCAATAATAATAAGCCAAATAATTTCCCCCAATATTCTTCCAAACCACAACTTAACCATTTCTGCTTTCAACACAATATACAATTAATAATATCTCAATTATTACAATTCCCTATTTAAATAGAGCTTTTTTTTCTTTTGTGTTTTAAAATCTTGAACTCCCCTCTTTTGCCATTTGCCATAAATTTCCCATTGTTTGCACCAACCTTTTTTGATGAGGAAAAAGAAAAGAAATTTGCCTTAACAAACAGCAAAGCCAACAAGCTGCTTTAGTTTGCTTTTGGTTTCAGCATAAGGAGAAAAAAAAAGTGCTCTTTGCAGCAGGCACCTTTTTGCAGCCGGCACCAATCTTCTCATTTGTTTTCTTTTAACCCTGATCAGCTGTGGGGGGGGGGGGCTTTGAAGCCCCGCGGCAAGAATTTAAAGTTTTTTTTTCCCTCTAGCCATCAGCTGGAACTCAGGAGGCAGTCCCAATAGATTGGGAGTGGGCAGGGTAAGCAAACCCCATTCTCCCGCTGTTTCCTAGCTTGCAGGGAAAAAGTCATTTTTTTCGTGACCCGCGTATAAGCCTAGGGGGCGTTTTTCAGCCTGAAAAATGGGCTGAAAAACTCAGCTTATATGTGAGTATATACGGTACCTGTGTATGTACTTAAAGAAATTACCCTAAAGAAAGAAAAAGGCCCTGATAATTTATTCGTGTCTCCTACAGGCAAGGGATAGTATTTTGCAAAAATGTAGATCAGGTGTGTCCAACCTGTGGCCCAAGGACCACATGCAGCCCTAGACAGCTAGTAATGTGGCCTCACAAGATTGTAAACTTTTAACATCAGTAATTTTTTAAAGGAACAGTTACTATATTATATATTTATATGTGGCTGAAGACAATTCCTCTTCACTCAATGTGGCCCAGGCAAGCCAAAATGTTGGACATGCCTGGGATAGATATGCTAAATTATCCTCCCAACCAAGTCTCCTGCCTTTCCACTAGATACATACTGAAGTCTAATTGTAAGTAATACTAACTACAATTGTGCAATGTCTGGTGAATGATTATAGTATCCCTTAGGCTTTCACTACAAGCTTTGAGTAATGATGCAAATGAGAAATCTGTAGCATTAATTGGTTTATTTGTACTAAATAAATAACCCTGGATGTAGAGAGGAAGTGACTTAGTTTTGTTGATTCAACTGCAGTTTATTTGTCCTTTCCCCAAGAGATGGTATGGATGAATTTCAAACTTCAACTGACTTATTTCTACTTGATTCTTTAATAAAAACACTGAATAGAGAATTAGAGTTGATTTAGTCTATCTGACTAGCCTTCCCATGTGTCAAACTGTTGGGTGATTTGTAAGAGGAAAAAGACAAAAAAGAAGCACTCTGGAAAAACAAACTATAGATTCTGGACTAATTTTAAAAGTGACTTATACACAATTAAATCTGATCTCTGGAAAAATAATTTGCCCAAGTAATACTAGCTTGCAATTTGAGGTTTTAAAAAAAGTAGAGAGGAAAGAAAGGAGATGCCAGAAAAAAGTTAGAGTAAATGGGTGATCTGACATACAATTTCTTGAGCCACTTCCTCTATCATCCTGCAACTTCTTACAATTTCCTCTTGAGATTACTCCTGAGCAAGAGGTTAGATTAGATTAGTGCTTTTCAAACTTGACAATTTTAAGATAAGTGAATTTCAACTCCCAGGATTTTCCAGCCAAATACTGGAAGCTGAAGTCCATTCATCTTAAGGTTGCCGAATTTGAGAAACACCAAAGTAGACAAACTTCAAGATATCTCTGAATCTTTTCATTCTATGACATACAGTCCACAATAGAAAAGAGATGAGATGCCTTTGCAGCAAAGATTTCTCAAAGGAAACTGGAGTGAATACAAACATTTTCATTTTGTTCTTCTTGTGGGACCTGGCATGCCGGAGTTGGACTTCTCAAAGAGGAAATGTCCAGTGTTTTATTGTCAAGACTGCTGAGAAATTGCTCTAATTGGGAAGAAAAGAGAGGTTAAATTTAAGGTGTTTCTGAAGGAGCACAAGAATTAAGTTCTAGCTCTGGAAGGAGGGAAAAATGCAAAATGCGTTTTAATACAAAAGAGTCTCTTTTGTAGTATTAAAATTGTTCCTCAGGCTGCTGCAGCTCAAGCATCATTGCAGATATCTTCCTGTCTTTTTTTATTTCCAGTCTGGCATGGAAATCTCACCCAAGGGGATTGTGGGACTTGAGATTTAGAAGAAAGGGGCTGCCAGAGTAGATCAGTCAAAGCAAACCATCCTCTTCTTTCCCAGCACAGAAAAGAACTAACAAAAATTAAAATTAAGTTCTTTTAATAGTTTGTTACTTAGAATGGTTTACATAGTGACCTTAATGCCCCATACATACTGTTATATCTTATTGTTTTTAACAACAACAACAACAACAACAAATTGCTGCAGGCTGTGAAAACAGAAAACATTATAAAAACAACAGAAACAAAGGCAGATTATAAGAAAAAACAGTTGGATGTCAGATTAAATAGATGGAAAATCAAAGCTTTGCATGGACAGCACTTGAAAAACATTGAAGGAAAATGTGATGACAACTTTACATGGCCATGGCTTAAAATGCGAACCATCAAGAAAGAAACAGAAAGTTTAATACTGGCTACTCAAGAACAAGCATTACAAACTAATGCCATGAAAGCGAAGATACAAAAATCCATTGACAATCCAAACTGCCAAATTTGCAATGACAAAATCGAAACTATTTCACATTTAATATATGAATACAGCAAAATTGCACAAAGTGATTACAAAGCTAGACACGACCAAGTTGCTAAATTAATCCACTGATCATTATGTAAAAAATACGACTTACCTATATCCAAAAGTCATGGGAACATAAAGTAGAAAAAGTTGTTGAAAATGAGAAGGTGAAGATCTTGTGGGACTTTTGGATACAGATGGATCGTCATTTGGAACACAACATGCCAGATATCACAGTTGTCAAAAACCAAAATGTACAATTTATTGATATCATGGTACCAGGAGATGCCAGAGTCAAAGAAAAAGAACTGGAAAAAATCATGAAATATCATGACCTGGCCATCGAAACTGCAAGGCTATGGATGAAACATGTAACAGTGATACCCATTGTCATTGGGATATTTGGTACCATGTCCAAGAATTTTATAAAATACAACAAGAAATTGCAGCTTCCTGCAATAACACCAGAGGAACTGCAAAAAACTGTGCTACTCAGAACATCGTACATCTTAAGAAGGTACTTGGTTGATACCTAGGACACTGGCAGCAACTCGTATCAACCATTAGCACCAGTCAACGGTATTTGCGATGCATTTTTGAATGTTCAGTTGACTGACTTTCATGTTTAATGAATAAAGTATATTATAATAACAACAACTAATGTATAGGATTGTATTAGTATTTTTGCAGGAAAAGATTTTATGAGGTGAAATTAGAAAGTAGCATAAACGACCTATTAGACAGTGCTGTTCACATGGTCTCCTAAACTAAAATTCTCCATTTTACTATTTTACATACTAAATTTTAACCTCACTGTGTCTTACTTGTCTCTATCTAAAATGGCTTCCATTTTACATTTCTGAAAATTGTAATTTGTGCAAAAAATTATTTTTCTGAGAGCTCCAACTAATCGTTATTCCAGGTTTCAATACCTAAAACCACTAAAACGAACCACTAAAAGCCTATCTCTGTTAATGTTATCCATCATCCCTTGAACTGACAGGAAATTCTGCTATCCAGGGAATACAGTGAGATTAAACATGGATTTAGTACTTAACACCAGCCCCATTGGATAATCTATTCTCTGGAATAGGTGAACTATCTGGTAAAGTAGGAGCATGGATAAGCTTGGAGTTTGTAAAAGTGCTAATCCTGCAATCAATCTAAGATAGCTTGATGGGCAGGGTGAGAAGAATTGCTTGGAAAATTTGCAAAAAACCAGGAGTCTAGCAGCATTTTTTCAGACTAACACATTTTATTAAACAGCATAAGCTTTCATGAGCTACAGCAAAATTCATAACATTAGTTTGGGAAGGCTCTCGTGTCTTTTAATAAAATGTGTTAGTCTGAAAAGCTACTGCCTTAGCTGGGCTTCCACAGCCCTCAGCCAACTATTCAACAGGCTGTGGGAGCTACTTGTGCCTAGTTTTTTCTCCCAGAGGGGGAAAAAAAGAGGAACCCCAGGAAAGGGTCTAAGTGGGCAATAAGTACTAAACTGTCCACAATCCCTCTATGTCACTTGATTGCACAATGAAAGAATAGTCAGCAAGGTGCATCAGATTAGATACACACCTTTAGATTAACAAGACTTGTTAGCAGTTTAAGTGGAAAAACACTTTAAAATTGGAATAATGAGCTAAGAATAAGATGAAGACAATGTCATGTGGACATGGCAAACAGAATGGGACAACTTGCCACAGCGAATTCTCCATTGGCCAACTCACCACGGGACAACTTGTTGTGAGACAATTCAACAATACAATTTAATTATTTAAAATAATTTTAAAAATAATTTCATTTTTTGTAATTTACATTTCATTTTATCCCTCCTTTGGCATCCTTTCATTATTCTATTTCACTATTTCTTTGATATTAGTGTAACTCTTGTCCCGTGGCAAGTTGTCCCGTGGTGAGTTGACTGCAGCGAGTTGGCCACAGCAAGTTGGTTGTGGCGAGTTATCGTAGAGCCCATGGCAAAGTACAGACATTGCCATGGCATACTAGTTACATGCATTTGGGCAAAGATCCAAAGTCTAGTAAAGAGTTTCATGGATAGGAGCTAAGATGATGGCTCTATATATTCATAAAACTGCATGTTTTAGTTTAGCATGCCACGTGAACATAAGTGACATGTTCAAATATAGGCAAATGGCTTTGGTAGCTAACAAATAAAAATAAATTTAGTGCACTACTTTGTTTTATGGAATATGCCAGTTAAAGGAGTTTTCTTTTACAGCCTATATCGTATGTCATAACAGCAGAATTCATTGCTTTTTGAACTTCTTACAGTTAAATTGTTTTTAGGCTTAAAACACTGGGCTGCTTTTCCAAGCTTGCATTTCATCCAATCTTTTGGGGGTTTTTTTAACGGTGTTGAATTGCTGAGTGCTGAAGGGATTCTTTCAAGGTTTTACCATGTATTCAGCTCTAATTTAGTTTATTCCTCATTTTAACAGTGCATAAACTTGTAGCACAGCCAGCACTGAGGCATGCAAACAACAGTATTGCTACCTCAACATAAATTAGGACTGCACAAACAAATATCTGAATCAAGTGATGCCAGGAGGAACTGGTTGATGAACAAAAATAGAGAAGGGTAGATGAAAATGGAGCTATAATTTACATTGATTTAAAAATAATGAAACACTTGTTTGGTGTTAGCTCCCCCCCCCCCCCCCAATTCTGAGTTGATGTAGGGAGCTGTAGAAACAGGATAGAGTATTTTCCATCAAGTATGCAACATAGATTCTAGGGCAATCTTTTATCTCTCCCAGATGCTGAACACACATGTTAATCCATGGTTTAGGCATGGTTTATTGAATAAGGCATAATTGGCTATTTTCACACATCAAAAATAATGGTTTCCAAACTTCAATTACTAGATCAGAAGCAAGAAAGGATAATAAGGCTTAGGATGTAGCATCAGCTAAACTGCAGCCCCTTTGGAGAGGTCCCCTGACCTGGAAGTGGTCATGATGGAAGACAATCTACCCCCTACAAGTCTCTGGCTGTTCCACACCCTACGTTATTATTTGCCCAGTAATAAAATTGTTATTTGTGCCATTAGCAGCTGTTTCTTCTTTTAGAATCTAAAAGTATATTCTAAAAGCTAAATGTTATTAAAAGTGTCTAGCAAAGTGAAAAACCTTACTACTTCTAGTATGTCCCAATTCTGATGGCTTCCCTTCTGGAATCTATCTGTTGTCATCTGCACCATCTTCTTTAAATAAACACTTTCCCCCAAAGTAGTGTTTTGTCAAGAATAATGATTTGACATAAGTTTCCATCCTATCTTCTTCATTCATAGTAGCTGATGTTGTGAACATTACAAAGCAGTGTTGTGTAAATTGGATAAAGCTAAAAAATAATCAAGAAGTTAAATATTAGTTGGAAGGCTAAACAGATCCTCTGATAATCATACTAGAGCAGGATAAGTACGCGAGTTGGCATTTCTCTGATCTGGCTGTAACATGGTCTATTTCAAAAGGCACTTAATTTCAGCTGGCACTTTTGAAAAATTTGCACATTAGTAAAAAAAAAAGATGAATACATAGAGAATTTGTGGAAACTAAAAAAAAATCAAATACATTGAAGGAGTCTGAGTTTCTTTGTTCTATCCAATCTGTAATTAGAATTTCTCAATGTAACATTTTAGATAGTAGTCGTTATTATCTCAAAACTGAATAAAGTCCCAAACACAGTGAGTTTTGCTGAAGTGTTAAGAGTTAGGCACAAAGTGGCTGTGAGAAATAAAAAAAGTCTCTGCAAATGAGCATTTCCCTTCTTAAACTAGTTCTAACAAATTGATTTATCTTATAATAATTTTTCTAGGAATAGAAGTCTCTGTGTCTGAAGAAAAGTTTTTTTCATAGGGACAAAGGCAGAATGCAAATATGATAAATAAGACAAAATAGAATAAAACTCTCCTGGACATTGATTACCTAGCTGATGATCAATTTAGAAACAATATTGAAATTTAGCTACATTCAAACTATTTTAAATCAAATGTTAAGAATTTGACTTAAGAGACATTCTTTCAGTAATGGTGCCAAGGCCTGGACATTTATTTATGAAGTTAAATTTTGATTTAAATACAATTTAATTTAAAGGCATGGCAGCATCCTTGCACTTAGTAATTTAGGAGATGACCAAGGACTCCTCACATCAGCAATCTTTCTGATTTTTCCTGCTTCCATTAAATCTCAAAGGAATTCTGTAACATCATAAGTAAACTCCTCCCATGAAGCTTTTTCAGGTTTGAAGATATTACTGCTACATAAATGTTGAACAGCTTCTCCTTCCCTATGAAAAGTCATCCACTCAGTTTTGATGAATTTCAAAAGATTATTAGTATTTTTAAGCTACTTTTACTTACTTCTCAAATCTATATTTTTAATCTAGTACCTGGGTTACTCACTGTGCTAAGCCTAAATCAAAATGTGCTCGGTGGCTTGGCCACTGGTTGAGGTTCGGCTTCCTAGAACTGCAGAAACAAGGAAAGATCATAACAGGAACACTTAATGTAGCAACCATGGAACTGCTGAATTGGGGGAATAAGCCAACTCCATTCGAGTCCTACAAAGTTATAACTGAGGGTTAACTGTATTGGTGACTTTTAGTAATTCCTTTCTGGCAACATTTTAAAATCTGAAGCTGTTTCTCTCTTTCCCTCAACAGGATGAACTGAGGAACTAAACTGAATTCCACTCTTAGGCAATTCCTAGCCCTAGAACACTAAGATGCTCATTGCCCCTCTCCTCTCCATGCTTTGTCTGTTTCTTCTGGTTTCTAAGGTTTTTAAATTTAAATTTTATCTCTTCAGATGAAATCTATACATCTCTTTTCTCTTACACAGTGTGCAGCCAAACCTAATTTCTAACTAATTTGCCTCACTTGAACTTGGAGGCCTAGTTTACCCATGGTTTGTTTGATTTTGGACCTGGACAACCTAGAACTATGCCACCTACGGTCTGATGTAAGTGTAGTACACAAAATTGTCTGCTACAACGTCCTACCTGTCAATGACTACTTCAGCTTCAACCGCAATAATACATGGGCAAACAATAGATGCACACTCAAAGTAAACCGCTCCAAACTCAATTGCAAAAAATACGACTTCAGCAACAGAGTGGTCAATGCCTGGAATGCATTACCTGACTCTGTTGTTACATCCTCAACCCCTGAAATTTTAACCTTAAACTGTCTACCATGGACCTCATCCCATTCCTAAGAGGTCTGTAAGGGGGCGTGCATAAGCGCACCAGCGTGCCTACCGTCCCTGTCCTACTGTTCTCATTTATTCATACACATTTCTTATGTATATACATATACCTGTTTATACTTGTATGTTTATGTTATGTTCATACTTATACTTGTTTTCTCATATATGCTTGACAAACTCAATAAATAAAAAATAAATAAAAGAAATTTTGACCTATTAATTGATCCTCACCTGGATATTTCAAATTATCTCTAACGGGTCTAACCTCCTTCATTTTTTTCCAGCAAAAACAATAAGGAAGGAAAGAATGAAAGAAATGAGAAACAGAGTGGGAAGGGGGGAAAAAAGAGAGAGACAGAGACAGGAAAAACTAATCTGGATGGAGATTAGCTGAGGTGAAGAGGAGGTAACTGGACAGAGAAGGACAAAAAAGACAGAAACCCTGTTATAGTATTGAAAAGAGAGTTAGGTTTACTTGGCAATAGCCCTTCCAGAGAGCAGCTCATCTTTAGGGTAATTTTAAAGGCATCTATGTTTTGCAGCAGGGATGTCTGCAGTCATTTGCATCTCACCTAATTCCTTTGTTTTCAACAGCCTCTTCAATTTTTATCAGGAAATGTTAAAATGGCCCTTCTACCATGGCTAATTGTTATGGAGGAGAATTGTCTTCCTATCAGGTAACCATGGAAATAATCAACAGATTTTTCTTGTTGCCCTGAAGCAGTCCTTTAACCACTTTCACCAGTTAGGTGAGACCTGCACATTTCCAGGGGCTTTGGATATTTGTGCTCAGTGTCAGCTTGTGCTGCTTCTAGATTTATTCTCGTGCATTTTGTGAGAATATAAGGATGATCAACCAATACTGTTCTTTTCCCTGTCTGCTGGCTGATAAACATTTATGGATACCATATTGATATGTTATAGGTCTCCATCTCCTTTGCAGCAGTTCTAAAAATTGTATGTTGATGGGGAGGAAAAATCCAAGTAGGAAAGTTCCCACCTTTAATTTAGAGGCATTATTTATCAGAATGGAGAAGCAGTCCTGTCATAATCACGGCTGAATTAAATAGTATTTTAATCATTCTGACTTGCTCCTTTTCTCCAACTTCAAAAAGAAGCCAGCCCACATTTTACCTATCTATCTGTGTATTTATAAGAGCTTAAAAGATAGAGTGAGACTCTGGTCCATCTCATGGACCTAATCCAGCTCAGCAGGCTATTATATGGTCCACAAAGCCTTGCATGAGATCTGAATGTTCCACCAACGTTGTCACATCTCCAGTTCTCCTCCAGTGAACAAAATCCTTTATGCATTTGCTTTGAAGCATGATTATTCACTGCAGATGATCAAGTAAATAGCAAGTAGCAATGTCATTGTTAAATCCTTTGGCTGCTCATTATGGTATATTGATGAAAGGGAGTACAAAATGTTGTCTTGAAACAATGGGAAATGCAATCTAATACAGTGATGCCCAGGATGGGATTCTGCACCAATTTTTATTCCTTTCTCCATTTTCTATGCTGCTATAATTATATAATGAACTTCTGGTGCTAAAAACAAGCAGAGAAACAAAAACAAAATACAGCAATGCAAACAATAACAGCTTATCAAATCAAGGGGGCTTATGCCTATTCCCAGAAGTTCTCCAAAATAATATTAAAGGAGTATCTTCCCGTTTAATGCTTGTCACTTTTCTCAATTCATGCCATTCTGAGATGTATTCATAGTATCACCCTATGTGCTCACTTCTAAACCAATTCTGTGAACAGATTTGGTGCCCATATTAAAAGAAAATCCTGCCCTAATCCTCTAGTTGGCTACCATTCTGGGGAGTTTTCTCCCACTTTTGCCTACCTCAGCCTTTGCTCCAAGCTTAAGGCCTCAATCCTATAAACTCAACTGAAATTAATGGATAGTATTTTTGAGTAGATATATAGGGTTGTGTAAAAAAACATTTTACTCTTTGCAGTGAACTACATCTATATTCTAAGGCTAAGCTGTTCCTCTGATTAAATCAGTGGTGAAATCCAATTTTTTTTACTACTGGTTCTGGGGGTGTGGCTTGGTGGGCAAGGTGTGGCTTGGTAGGCATGGCTTGGTGGGCATGGCAGGGGAAGGACACTGCAAAATCTCCATCCCCATCCCACTCTGAGGCCAGCCAGAGTTGGTATTTGCTGGTTCTCCAAATTGCTCAAAATTTCCACTACCGGATCTCCAGAACCTGTCAGAACCTGCTGGATTTCACCCCTCGATTACATCCCCCAGCCCTGCTCATTTGCCTTGCCATGCTGTAGAAGACTTTCCTACTTCAACTGACTATGTTCAACCTCCACACCAAAGAATGGGAGCAAGGGCAATGAAGAGCAAGGGGACTTCAATGCTACTTGCAAGATAAGAGCTAGTGCATAAATAGCCTCATTTAATAACTCCCACTGGTCAGAAGCAGCTTAGGTTGGCAGACTTTTGTGGTGTGAACATGGGTGAATACTAGGGATGAAGCATTAGCTCTGTAAATCCTCTGATAGTTTACTCTCTAAATAGAAGAAACCCATGAGAGTTGGCATTTGTTTCTGCACTTTCCAAAACAAAGGGTATTATTTTTGGAGTGGAAGAGGATTCCTAAAAGAAATGTGAAGAATTAAGATGGAAAGGAATCTAGTACAGGTGGAAGTTGCCAGACTGGAACAGAAGAACTTATCCAATCTATATATTTAGCTCAGTGAGGTATATATGCAGAAATCCAGGGCCAACTCAGTTGCTACAACCCCTCCTTGATGGAGTGAGTCATCAGCTCAAAGATCTAAAGTTAGGCTCATGTCACAGCTTTATATTTTTGTTCTCTCCCTTTCTTTTATTTTATTGCTATTTTCAAAAGTGTGGGAAAAACCAAGCATTGGTTTTAGATGATTAAAAAATCCTTTGCTGTCAGCCATAATGGTTAGTAGTATCTTTTGCTCAGTTTTGCACAAATTTACTTAGTGCACATATTATATTATTCCATAATGTGGTTTATTTGGTTTTGACTTAGTTACATAAATTCAGCTACTTATTATTTATTCATGATAAAGCAGTCTATGGCTTAGGGCAATGCATGAACTTATTTCAATTTTCTTATCAGCTGGGCTCCATCCTGATCTTCAGCAAATAGGCATTTTCTGTTTATGATTGTTACAGGTATAGTGATTGCAATTGTGATTTCTAGCAGCTCGTGTTGGTGTAGGTAACCCTGGTATTTATTGGATGATAGGATGGTTTCATTTAAGGAAGGAATGCTTCAACTGCTCAGGATACTTCATCATTGCTTCAGCAAAGGACGTTTATATGTAGATCACATTGAGAAACAGGAATTCAGCAAGATAACAGACCTTGATAATTGCTCTTTTGGCTGTGGCCATTCACTAAACTGTTGCTAAAAGTAATGCAGATATTCTTGCACTGGTAAACTGAGCCCAAGTAGTATGAATGCAATAACAAAATTTCTTCCTTTTCTTCGCATCCCTGTCTGGCATCATAGTTCTATGAGACTGCTTTGTTTACAAGTATAATGGGTACCAAATATCTCATCTACATAATATCTGTATCTTCCATTCTTAACTATTTGCAGGAGGATTTCAGGCCCCTGAGCTTTTTATCCCTGAACCACTCAGTTCTATCCCCTTAACGAATATCTTTATTGAAATAATGGAAAACAATATACTTTTATTATATCTCTCAGAAGATATGTGCCTAAGAGAAAGGATGGAGGAATCAATCTCTTAAAAAGACTCAGTAGAATTTAAAAACCTTAAGTCCAAAGCTAAATTTGGACATCAACTACTTGAATGAATCAGTAGCTTAGATATAAGTAATGATGGAGGGTTTTTTAGTTCAATAACTCTCGTGGTTCCTGCAACAGATTGCAGTGAAATAAGTACGGACTTTGATCCTATGGGTGGTGCAAGTAGTGAACATGTTATAATCTCTTTCTCCCTTAGAAACCCTCCTTTAGAGAGGGAGTTACATATAGATTTCTGACCAAGATAAGAAGATTTCTAAGGCTTGCTGTAATTCTTTCCAAAACCAGCATCAAAACATTTTCTGTTTCTTCTCCTGAGCTATCCTCTTTGACCTTTTATAGATTTCCCCCCTCTCCTATTAGTTTGATGCATTTGTGAGTCTGATGTTAAAATAATGCCAACGAGTCCGGATTGTTGAGTAGATGGATCATTATGTCCTATTTTTTGTAGCCTTTTCTTATTTTTCTTTCTGGCTCCATTTCTTTTTTCTATCTCTTCCTCTTTTTCTACCACCAATCCCAGTCTCTTCATTACCTTCTTTTTCTGTTTTCACTCTCATTGATATTCATGCTGGAATAAATTCAATTGCATTTTTCTCTCTTCCCCCTGAAGGGTCTTGGTAGTGGTAAATTGCAGACATTCGAAATCATACTGCTCTGATTTATCATTTGGGGAAGAGAATTGAAATGCTTCCCTCTGCCAGCCCCATCAAGTAAAGAAATGACAGCAGAGCTTCAGGTCAGGGGAGAAGCCTTGGTAAGGCAACTTGATAACATGGACACAGAATGCCACTTGTGCGGTCTTCTTTATAGGGTTTATGCCTTTGTGAACTGCAAGTGAAGGAATGGAATGGAATAGAATAGAATAGAATAGAATAGAATAGAATAGAATAGAATAGAATAGAATAGAATAGAATAGAATAGAATAGAAGAGTTGGAAGGGACCTTGGAGGTCTTCTAGTCCAACCCGCTGCCTAAGCAGGAAAGTCTACTACTTCAGAAAAATGGTTATCCAATCTCTTCTTAAAAACCTCCAGTGTTGGAGCATTCACAACTTCTGGAGGCATGTTGTTCCACTGATTAATTGTTCTAACTGTCAGGAAATTTCTTCTTAGTTCTAGATTGTTTCTCTCCTTGATTTGTTTCCATCCATTGCTTCTTGTCCTGCCCTCAGGTGCTTTGGAGAATAGCTTGATTCCCTCTTCTTTGTAGCAGCCCCAGAGATATTGGAACACTGCTATTATGTCACCTCTAGTCCTTCTTTTCATTAAACTAGAGTACTGGTTGCACACAAACCTACATCCATATTGGATTCCACACAATAATTTACTACTGAGAAAGGAAAGGCAAGAGCCATGCAAATGTAATAACAAGACACATAGAGGATCCAGATTGTTGGAGGGCAATATGCTGACTCTGTAAACCGCTTAGAGGGCTGTAAAAGCACTGTGAAGTGGTATATAAGTCTAAGCGCTATTGCCATCTATTCATAATGTGATGGAGCAGAGTTCAGGCAGAGGCAATACTACCCAAAATTTCATGATGGTTTCAGGAGTTATGTTTTACTTTCAGTTATTTAGATCAATATACAGTATATCACTGCTATTTGGAACTATTTTAGATAGCATCATACGGCATAGAAAACTGTTAATATTCTTCCATTTAAATAAAAAAAATGTTTAAGGTAAGGAGATAGTTAATTGTATATGATACTAAATGAATATTAAAATAGATATTTAAAGATTAAAATTTGATATTACACATATTAACAGTAACCAGAATTGTTTTCACACAAAATTGGAAACAGACTAATATCCCTTCAGAGGCAATGATAATAAGAAAGGTATATGAATGTGCAGAGATGGATAGGTTGACGATGGAATTGAAAGAGAGAGAAGATTCGGAGTACTACCAAGTTTGGAGTAGATGGTGCATATGGCTAGAGAACAGAAGTAAAACTATTGTATAAGAACTAAATAATATTGATGATAATAGGATTGCATTGTATCTATGTGTAAATACTACTACAATTCAAATGACTGTATAATATAAGATAATGAACCATAGCAATAGAATTTATGTAAATTTGAATGTTATGGATGATATTGACACCGATATGGAAATGCTGTAAGAAGTGAAAATTTGTGTTTTGTTTTTTAAACATTTTTTTTGTTTAAAATTTAAAAAAAAACAGTAAATTTTGCAAGAGTAAAATGATGAATGGGTCATTGGTAAATGAAAAAAATGTGGAATTCCATCCCAAATAGGCATAAGGAGTTTTTTCCCCCCATGAAAAAACTGTAACATCTCAGGTTTTACAGCAAATATTTGCATTTGATGAGAATATCTGGATTGGGATTTGGAAGTGGGACACAAGTCAGAATCGCTTCATCAAGGCGATGTGCCTAATAGATTTAAATCACCAAGAAAAACAACATTCCTATTTTTGAACTAAGATATTCCCTGAACTAATTTATTGCTACATTCCATGCCCACAGAACCAGTAATAAAAAAATTTGGATTTTACCACTGATATAAATCCTTCCATTCTCCATTAGACGAGAAGCAAAATGTCTTCAAGGAAAAATAAAGAAAGTTCAGCTGCCTTTTGAAAAAGTACCTTTGGGACAACCATGACCTGATGACTGAGAATCTTCATAGACAGATAAGGCAGAAAGTTGTATATTTGCAGAACAAAAAACAATGGGCTAAGGCCATTTAAAGTATGACCAGTGATATGTGAGCAGGTGATAAAATGGGGCTTGCCAAATTATTTAAAAGATGTTATAAATCACAGATGAAGTAAATATTTGTGTTCCATCCAGTAGCCAAGCTTAGAAAACTATCCCCATGAGGAAGTCCCAGTTCTCTGGTCATAGAAGTATATAAAAAGCCATAGGATTTGTTCTTTCTTCACTTCCCACCAGTAATGTCCCTGAGCTATAAGAGGTCAGCTTTGCTTGGCTTTCCAATGGCCTACAATCCTGACCCCAATTCATTTGGCAGATTATTCAGATAATCTCAAAAATGGTTTGATTTTGGGCTGCATCTCTTCAGGCTGCAGTTGTGGGCTGGCTCACATGATCAAATGCTCCTCCACAGAGCACATATTCCTAAAAATAGAAAAGGCTAGATCAGAATCATCTTGCTGATATCTCAATGACGATTTGTTAGGTTTTCATTTCATATGGAAGAGCACTGTGATACATGTGTAATTACATGTAATCTGAAGCACTACAGCCGTACCTGAAATATTTATGCAGTTTGTAGTTATACTTGTGTGAAGCAAATTCATAACCTATTATAGTGTTAGTGCCTGGTTTATTCTGCAGTTTTATTAGATTACAAGCATCCCCACATCTTGACTTTGCCGTGTGTCTGTTGTCATGTTCTCAAGTTTTGCTATTTTAAAGTACAATTTGAAATACATTATAGCCCACCCATCCCTGATCAACATTACAAATACACAGTAGGTATCAGATATGTGATGGAAGCAGAATTTATTACAAACCAGTGATGATATTCAAGTCTTATATATTAAAACTGTTATAGAAAACCAGAGAGCTGTGATTAGTGTGTTGGGGGGGTTGATTGTATGTAAATTTCCCTCCACATTTTTTAAAGCCTGAGTGAGGTAGGCAACTGTGAGGAAAGAACAAAATAAGCATTATCTAATTGAAGATAATTACCTTTTATTCTTACTTATTAAAAAGTATCAAAAATGAGGCACAGTTTAGTTGGTACTTAAATAGAAAGCACTTGTATTGTTCTGTGTTGTACTGTGCCTCATCTGTCTAGCTTTGATATCCCCAAAATGTAAAGGAACAAAATGACTCTATATACTGTAGCAAACTGTTATTTTGTGCAGAGGAGAACATAAAAGGAACTGATTGCATTTATTATTTTTATTTACAACAGAATGTATATTCCATCCTCATTTGCAAGAATGGTTCAGATTCTGTAAAAATATACTGACAAAAAAGAGTACAATCCTCATGTCCCAATTGATGTACCAACTGATGTTTCAAGGTAACATTTGAAGGCAGACCCTAGAATTACCGTATTTTTTGGACTATAAGACTCACTGGTGTATAAGATGCACCAAGATTTCAAAGAGGTAAGCAAGAAAAAAAAAGTTTTTGCCTTCCCCAGCCCCCAGGAGCATTCTGCTGGCCTCCCAAAGCCCCTGCAATGGGCCCGTTTTTCGCAAAAACAGGTTTCGTGGCGCGGGGCTTCGGGAGGCCAAAAATGGCTGTATTCAGTGTATAAGATACACCAACATTTTCACCCTCTTTTAGGGGAAAGGTGTGTCTTATACTCCGAAAAGTACAGTAATTGTTGCAATAGTCTAACCTCGGTATGATGATGGTATGAGTAATTAAGATCTCCTGCTCCAGACAAACATCTGCTGAACCTGAGCAAAGGCTCTTCTGATCTTCACCTGCTGGTCAACAAGGAGCTGTAAGTCTCCTGATCTTAGCCCTGAACAGTGCTATTCAAGATGGCCTAGACCCGTGATGGCAAACCGATGGCATGGGTGCCACAGGTGGCATGCGGAGCCATATTGGTGGGCCTGCGAGTGTTGCCCCAGCTCAGCTACAGCACGCATGCACACACCGGCCAACTGATTTTCAGGCCTTCTAGTCCCACCGGAAGTCGGGAAACTGGCTGTTTCCGGCCTCCGGAAGGTCTCCGGGGGGATGGGGAAGGCTGTTTTTGCCCTCCCCAGGCTCCTAGAAAGCCTCTGGAGCCTGGGGAGGGGGAAAAACGGGCCTTCCAGTCCCACTGTGCCATCGCATGCCAAAAGCAGGGGGAAGTGTGAGGGGGTCACATGCGCATGCGTGGGAGGGCGGGGTGCATTAAATTATGGATGTGGGCACCTGCACCCATGACCCCCCCGCTCCCCCCGCTTTTGGCACACGACAGCAAAAAGGTTAGCCATCACTGGCCTAGACCTTCCGTAAGATTCTATGTTTAGTTACTTTGCAGGGCTCTTCATTGGCTCCCTGTTTGAGCCAGAACACAGTTAAAATTAGGGGGGGGGGGGGAATCAACTGATGTGACCAGGGGTGAAATCCAGTAGGTTCTGACAGGTTCTAGAGAACCGGTAACGGAAAGTTTGAGCAGTTCGGAGAACTGGCAAATACCACCTCTGGCTGCCCCAGAGGGGGGTGGGAATGGAAATTTTGCAGTATCCTTCCCCTGCCACACCCACCAAGCCTTGCCCACCAAGCCACACCATGCCCACCAAGCCACGTCCATAGAACCAGTAGTAAAAAAATTTGGATTTCACCACTGGTTGCGACCCCTGTGTTGAAGTAGTTGCCTACAAGAAGATTTGCCCAATTGGTCAGTTTAAATAGAGCGGCTGGATGAAATTCAGCAGATGCAGTAAAAGTAGAGAAGTACAAATTCTAGCTGTCCTTATTTCCTCACTATGGGTCCGAATACAAGCTTATAACTATGTTTCACCAAACTCACTCCTTGTCTTCTACCACCATTGTTGTAGGTGTTGCTTTTGCTTATTCATATTCTGGGGCTTTAGTAAACCAAAGGGTTTGGTGCATGAGTGGTCATTTGAGAACTTGTCCAGAACTCAATATGGTGTGTAGTGGAATCATTGCTGTACCCACTGAAAACCAGATGAGTCCATCAGACATCTGAGGAAGTCCATCCGAGGTGGTCCTCCATTCTGGCAAAGGTGTCCTCAAGATGACCAGGAAGTAACCCAACTATAGTGAAGAGTTTATTACAATGTCCTCCATCTTCAGATCACATGCCATCTGCTCTGATGTAAAGACCAGATCTATCTGATCACTCGTATAATTAGACCAGATATCAAGAGAGAAACCATGGTTTTTGTGAAGAATGTTAAATTGAGTTTAGCTTATTCTCTGTCTCAGAGAATCTCAAAATCTCAGGCAAGATTATTGCCACTCACCCAATTCTTGCTGATCCAGGTTTGTATGCTCACCCAAAACAAGACTGTACATATATACAGACTTGGCAACATTAATCAATACAGCCTGAAGGCAACACATTTAGCAACCTAGCCACCTGCACCATGGAAGAGGCAAATTGTTAATCTCCCTTCTCTTGAAAGGCCAGCCCAATACCCTGGGCTTTCTCTCTCTCTCTCTCTCTCTCTCCCTGTTATTAATATAAGCAGCCTCTTTCCCATCCTTGTAAATTCATGTACTTTCCTCCACAATTGGAGTATCATTCCAGCAGGATATTTTCCCTCCTCATTCACCCAACTGCTGAATAAATTGATCCACCAGCTAACACTACACCCTCCTCTTCCTGAACCTGCCTGATCTCCTGAAACTTAACATTCCTCTTTACTCTTTCTCTCTCACTAGGACCTTGTCAAGCTAGACATAAACTATTTCTAGTATTCCCACTTCATTCTCAACAGTTGCTTGTTGAATGGACAGCAGGGCATACTCCATTACATAGCCTGCAGAAGCAATAGTGGGATGGCAAATAATGTTTTTGGTTAGCACCAGCATTCATTCATCTTCTCCAATGGAAAGAAAGCATTTGCTCTTCTCACTCAGCAATTCCACATCATCAGAGCTATATCCAACCTTTATTCTGTATAATCCAAAACAGCATACATAATATTCCTGCCTCCCAATTTCCCCACCACAACAGTCCTGTGAGGTGGAATGGATTCAAAGAGAATGACTGGTTCAAAATCGCCCAACCAGCTTTCATGCTTACAACTCATGGTTTCTCAGTTGGTAGTCCAGCACTTTAGCCCAGGGGTGGGATTCTACCAGTTCGGACTGGTTCGGGCAAACCAGTATCTCTGACAATCAGCTGGGAGAGAACTGGTTTGTCCCAATGTTCAGATGAGCCCACCCGCACGCCCGTGCTATTTTCTGACCTTTATCTTCTCAGCTGATTCACGCAGTAGAGCAGATTGCCATGTGAATCACCTGTGTTACTCCTCTGAAGAAACCAGGAAGTGAAGATTTCTTGAAACTGTGCACGTGCATGCAGCAAATCGCGCAATCACCGGTTGTTAAACCGGGAGGATCCCAGCACTGCCTTAGCCTAAGCCATGCAAGACATCTATCTCACTGATGCCTCTCTCATCCTAGTAATATAAAGTCCAGCAACACTTTATTGACCTTACACTCTCCCCAGTTAGGTTTTTACCCTTTCTTCCTACTTTCTCAACTTTATTTCTCATTCCTACTTTTTTACATTCCTCCTCTCTGAATCTTCCTTCTCTTTTCTCCATCTCCATGTTCTCTCTCTCTCTATAGGCTTTTGGTATCTGCCTAAAACTAAAAAAAAAATGATTCTAAAGTTCTTTAGAAATGGAGTTATAACAATTCTGACAACTGTACTGTTTTCCATCCTGGACCAATACATCTCAGGGCATATAATTGCAGAGACTTTTGTTTTCTTTCAAATTGTCTTCTAATGAGCTGGTGAGATGAAGGGACTTTTCACTGATAACTGAGAAGCTTGCTGCTGATTGTTTACACAACTGTCTCTTAAGGTGTTACTCTATCAGCCTGGGAACCAACATTGCAGTTGTCTTTTTTGCCTTTTTCCACACTCTTCTTTTCCACATTCTTTTCTCAGTCTCCTTATCCTTCCAGTTTCTCTGTTTTTTTCTTTCTCTACCATTTCCAATTCCCAGCTTCTCAACTTCAGAAGTCAATGAAAATTCCAGAGTTATTAAGTTCACAGTCAGGAAGACTTAATGGTTTTTTTCCTTGTTATCCTTTCCTCAGTTCAAATTGTAAGTGGAGGGAATTCTGTGGCTGACTTAATTTATTGAGCTCTAGGGTGGTGCTGCCCTTTGGGCAACATGATGATAAAAAATAGTAATGAAGATTATTGTCTGTTATTGTTCTCAAGAATCTGTTGACTGCATTAATGCTAAAATGATTTATGGCCATTGTGATTCTGTTTCATTTAGTTTAATAAAGTTGTAATTACTCAAACCCAGTAGAAAGTTATTGGCCTAATGACTTTAGATAGAAGTAGTCAAATTCCTATTACAGGTGCTGCAGACTTGAGAGGAAACTGTCATTTGCCTAGACCACTCATTAGAGAGAAGTTGGCTATTTTACAGTCAATACATTTCAGTAGATTGTGTCATCCAGATTTAAGATACAGCATAGCTAATGGTTCTGCCAGGTCAAGCAGTAAGAGCAGCTTGGCATGCAAAAAATGTTCTTACTAAGATGCCCATCTAAATGCAGATAAACATTGGTAGCATCAGACTGTTGAAACTAGGTCAACAGAGGGACCATAAATACAGATTGAGCTGCAAAATGGGAGTACGATGAAGCACAATCACTTTTTGTTGTACATGATCTACACAAGTCCACTCAGCTCATATTCCCAACCTGCCAAACTGGTTGCTAAGCAGAGTTAACTCTTTAGAAGCAATTTCTATTATGGTTTTGCTGCAAATCTACCAGAAGTAGGTCAGTGATGTTGTGATAGATCTGGATGGAGCTGTGTTTGTGTCCAATTTGTACCACATTATTCAAAGCCCCTGAAAGAAAATGTCCAAACTGGTGAACAAAATGGCTCAATAGGTACAAAGGTAGATGCACACTGCACACTGGTGGAAATAAGTCAGTCAATCCAAATTTTGTATCAAGAATGCTGTATGCTAAATTAGGAAAGGTTTTTAAAAATGAACTGTTTTGTGAAAAGTAGGATGTAAATGATACACACACACACACATACACACACACACACACCCAAAATGCATATGTTGCCTAATTGTCTGATTCCAGGTGGTTTACAATATATGAGATAAACCAAGATTATATTAACATACACATATATGTCATATGTAGCTTTCTCGTTCTCCCTCCCTCCTTCTCATCACACATAGGTATACATGCATATACTTCATTGTTGAGAAAATCATTGAAGCCCTGGCAACAGTAACTCATACCCTTGTCACATCTTGTATAGATTATTTCTATGTCATGGGGCTGATTTAGATGATTACTTGAAGTTGCAATTCATACAACATATAACAGATCACTTGTTGGTGGACTCTGGCTTATACTAGCAGACTTCCAAGTGCATTTCACTGCTGATTTTCACTTTTATATGATTTGGCATCTGGGAATCTGCTGGATTGTTTGTTTTATATAGAATTTATACATCTAGCATATATATCCTGGTTAGAAAGGCTGAAGGTTCTACTCTGGCAAGATGCAGTGGAAATGTAGAAATCTTGATAGTTTCATACTTTTCTGTCCCCCAAAGATCTGATGCCTTTTTTCTGATATTTTGAAAGATTATTAAAAACTATGCTATTCAGAAGGGCCTTTGAGCAGAAGACAATTGACTGTTGGTGTGACTAATAATAACAATGGGGTTTTTTTTGCCTTTAAACATATTTATTGCTATTGTATGGTTGTTATTGATTTTAAATTCTACATCGCCATGGGTCCTTCAGGAAGATAGTAGTATAGGAATTTAGCAAATAAATTGCTTAGACAAGAACTAGAGAGTTAAACTGGAATCCTGTTTGAAGTTGTGCACAAAAAAATTCTTTTGAATCTCAGACTTAGTTTGGAGCAAAATCCTCTTTTAATCAACCAAAGAAAGAAGGAAGAAAGAAAGGGGTTTGACCCCTTTTTAATGGGAGAAGGAACAAAGCAGAGAACATGGCTAGGGATTATAAAATTATGCACAATGTGGAGAAAACAAGGCTGTTTGCTCTTTCTCTACCACAGCTTCCAATTCAGAAGCCCCTGATTAGCAGGAGGTTATTAGGACTGTGCAGCGCTTTGGATTTAAAGGCACAAGGTGCTTCAGAGAATGTGCAAAGAGCCTGGATGTACCATCTGTCTGAAACTCCTTAAAATATTTGGTTTAAGGAATTGCAGCAGGTACTCCATTTGCACCAATTTAGACTCTGAAACACCTCTGAATTCAGCAAATGGCACAGCTCTATTATTGATTGGAAGCCACCCTTATAAAGAGTGGTAATGGAATCTATCTTGCATGGTTTTGAAAGGTGAAATTGATCTGTGAAGTGTGTCAGTGACTATTAGCCACAATGGCTAACTGAAACCTAGATTTTAAAGATAATGGTTGTGTTTATATAATGTACTAAACTATTACATATATATATGTGTGTGTGTGTGTTTGTGTGTGTGTGTGTATGTATTTGTTTTGTGTATCTGTGGTATGAGCCCAACTGATTGTGCATTCTTCAAACTATAGTAGTATGGTATTCACTCAGTATGTCTGTAATGATATGTGGGAATGTCCTTGGGAGGTAAGAGAAGAGCCACAGCCAGGGGAATTGCTGGTCAGTCAAGAAAAGCCTTTTGTCAAGCCTTTTGTAGTTAGCCCACAAAAGGCTTGGCAAACATCTCAGAATGGACCTTCCCTAGTTTCTTGGGCTGTAAAGTAATGGGGGAGAAATGTACTTTCAGACTTGCAAGAGCCTATTAATGTCACCTTACAATATAGTAGAATTAGCCCATCTGGTCATGCTTCTTGTCTGGTCTACCTGATAAAGCTCTACAACAGGGGTGTCAAACTTGCGTCATCACGGTATCATCACATGACGTATTGGGACTTTCTTCCCCTTTGCTAAACCGGCTGTGGGTGTGGCCAGCGCATAGCGCATCTGGCCCGCAGGTCACGAGTGTGACAGCCCTGCTCTACAATGTCATAGGGCATGCAATTCTTTAGAGCTTAAAATGTTAAAAATGGCTGAATTGCAATTGCAATATTGTGACGTGAGAAGTTGATCACCAATTCTAGGAAGTGTCTAGTTGCATTTATTGCAGCTTAAGCGATGCAACCAGTTATTGGCATATCAATTACTTTTTCATACTTTTTCATACATACCGGCTGCCACCCTTTGGAACATCATGCCCCTCAAGGTGAGATCCTTCCCCATCCTCTGGGACTGAAAATCTGCCTCTGCCAATGTGTGTCTGCCAATGGGGGTGTCCATTTTGGAGGTGGCTAGCAGATTAGGAGAAGATCCTACCTGCTTTTTTATCTGCCTTATTAATTGTACTGTTTTTTAACTTTCAATGTCCAATGTTTTAATATTTTTAACCTTTTAATTGTTTCATACTGTTATTTATGGCATTGTAAGCTGCCCAAAGTCACTTAATAGTGAGATGGGTGGCAGATAAGTTTAATAAATACATACATGCATACTTGTTCATATGTTGGTAGACTATTAAATAAATTGAAGGAGTAAATTTTAGTGTGATTTTCACTCAGATTTCCCTTCATAGTGACAGTTCAGAACATATGAATGAAAATAAATATCAATGATTTAAGTGTCCACGTTTCAAAGAAAACTGACAGGTAGTTCAGATCAGGAAACAGACTCTAAATAGTGCTTATTGGAACTCTGTTTTGAAAGTTTAACAACAGAATTTTGAAAGCCCGACACAGATTTTTTTATATCGAAGAGCATAAATGTGAGGCAATCTTGAGTTCTCTCTCTCTCTCACTGCCTTCTCTCTTTCAGGGTTAAAATATTGTTTACATAACAGCTCTTGAATATCTTCTTCAGGACCACCTCCATATCTTTACAAAAACTCATGTATTCTGAAAATCCAAAGTTGGAAGAAAGCTTTCCTGTTTTGTGCACATCTTTTGTGAGAAGAAATGTTGCTGGGATGCTAAATGAAAGCTGTGTTTCTTTAAAAGGAGAGGCATCGATGATTTAAAAGGTTTCAGTGATACAATTTTTTTTTGTATGGTACTGTATGTGTATCTTAAGGATAAGAAGACTCCATTAATATTTCCATATATTTCTGTTCCTCATCAGAATTCTAAGGATATCCTTAATGCCATAGATTTCCTCGTAGAGGAGGGCTATCAAATTCATGGCCTGTGGGCCAGATGCGTCATGCGCTGGCCACATCCATGCCTGGTTTAGTGAAGAGAAAAAAAGTCCTGATATGTGACATGACAACACCGTTACAACATGAGTTTGACACTCCTGTTGTAGAGAGTGAACTCTTTGTTTCCTCTTTCTTTCCAGTCCCAGCATAGGCTTGATCTTTGGTACCATATATACAAGCAGCCTTGTTAAATCAAGCCAAGGGACCCTCTGAAACAGAGTGTTTCTCAAACTTGGCCCTTTAAAGAGGTCCGGACTTCAACTCCAGAAGTCCACCTCTAATTAAAAGGGCCAAGGCTGAGAAATGCTGCTCTAACATTCTTTGTAGGTGTTCTTAGTTCAATAAGTGTTGAATTTCAGAAATAGTTTTAAACTATTTTTCGCCCCCCTCTCTCCTCTCCCATTACATTTTTGGCACTCAGCAACTGGCTTGCATTTAGGATCATTTGCAATACCTTGCAGTCATGTGACTATGCTGTATGTTTTTGCCAGAAACCAGTATTTACTTCAGAGTTCTGGCAAAAACTGCCCTATATTGAACAATGCTTGGCTTAATGAGCTTTGTATTGGCTTAACAATCACTGCAAAAATGTTGTAAAATTGGGTCTGGTCGTGTGGTAATCCACTTTATGATTGTCATGACTTACAACCAAAATTATGGGTTCGATTACAGTCGTAAGTCCAGGACTACCTGTAATTTATGCTGGACAGTTCAAAACCATAGGCCAGTGGGTGATAGTTTTTTTCATGTTGTTGCTCCTTGCCAACTGATATTTAAAGTAGGTTGTAATTTAGAAGATAGTAAATGACCCTCAATAATCTGCTCCTTTATGATTTTGTCTAGATCTCTTTTAAAGTTATAGCTGGTCCTCAACTTAGGACCAGATTTGAGCCCAAAATTTATGTTGCTAAATGAAAAATTTGTTAAGTGAGTTTTACAACTTTTCTTGCCACATTTGTTAAGCAAATCACCGTAGTTATTAAGTTAGGAACATGGTTGTTAAATGAATCTGGCTTCCCCACTGATTTTGCTTATCAGAAGGTCATAAAAGGTGATCACATGATTCCTGGACACTGCAACTGTCATAAATGTGAGTCAGTTGTCAAGCATCTGACTATAAATCACATGGCCATGGGGATGCTGTAATGGTCATACAAGTGAAAAATGATCACAAGCCACTTTTTAAAGTGCTGTTGTAACTTCAAACAGTACTAAGCAAACGGTTGTAAGTCAAGGACTACCTGTATTCAAATAACTGACCATCATATCTAACCTTAGTGAATTCCATGATGCATTGTGTAAAGAAACAATTCCTTTTATCTGTTCTGAATCACCTGGCATTTTATTTCAATTGATGCAGGAGATGCGAGTTGATTCAAAGATATGAACTGACTGAATCAACAGAACATCCAGACAACCTGCCCTCAAATGGTTCTTAATATCTACCCCTTACCTATCATTTTAATTCCTGTTCCAAATATATTTCTAGGATCTTTCTAACCATCAACTATTTCCTTGGGCTACTGAAACACAATCATAGCTATTGTGTTTTTATTAGAACTTAAAAAAACCAATATGCCTCAGGTTATATACTGTAATCTTTCTATACTTATAGAAATCTTTATTCTCCAGAATTACAAAGCAGGAAGCTATCCTTGACAGATTGCTTCCTCCAAACCTCAGTAAACTATTTTATTTATTTGGACATTTTATAGTCCATATCGATCTAAATAATAATAAAACAGCATTGTTAAAAGCGAACAATAAAATAAAATTAAAAAAAACAGTGAAGGAGCACCATAAAACAATATCAAATAAAAAATACCAAAGCAAAAGCTTTTATCAATCCTATCAGGGAACAGACTGAGAAGTCTAGACATCTTGTTCTGTAACGTTATTCCATGGCTTTGAATAGAATAGAATAGAATTTTTATTGGCCAAGTGTGATTGGACACACAAGGAATTTGTCTTGATGCATATACTCTCAGTGTACATAAAAGAAAAGATACTTTGGTAACACCTGATAGTCAAAAGACTATCTTTTGATCTTGATGTCAACTTTTGATCTTGTGATCCTGATGCCAACTTTTTTGGGGGGGTGAAAGGACAATGGGGCCTGAGTGGCACAGTAGACTAAGGCACTGATTAACATTCAGCTGCCTGCGATTACTGCAAGTTCTAATCTCACCAGGCTCAAGGTTGACTCAGCCTTCCATCCTTTCTAAGGTAGGTAAAATGAGGACCCAGATTGTGGGGGCAATCAGCTGACTTTGTATAAATATTCAAAAGTATGAAGGCTATTGCTTAACTCATTGTAAGCCGCCCTCAGTCTCCGGAGAAGGGCGGCATATAAATCAAATTTTAAAAAAATGGGGAGAACATTCTAAAGCAAAGGAAATAATTATATAGGAAGCTTTTAGAACTTTAAAGCTGAATTGTATAAACTATTTAAGTGATGAACACTACTTTTCTTTTGTAGAATTCCCATCCCATCCCCAAGCACTATAAAGGGCCTCACGGATGAGATACTCCTGAGATACTCGGAAGTTTCAAATATTAAACTTACATTCCTGATTCTTGGTCCTTAACTGCCGACTTTCAACAGCAGAGTAGAAGTTTATTTATTTATTTATTTAGCAGCGTAAGAGTGAGTTCTAAGGACAGCAGAAAACAGTTGGGGTTTTACATTTGAACCCTTTAAAGGTTAACCCAAGCATTTTAATAACACCAGCATTTTAATTCGAACCTGGCAAAACGGAAAGCTAACAAAATTGGCAGAAAAATATTCCAAAAATTAATAGATTTTTCTCAATCGGGACCCTCCATATATGTTGGATTAGACCCCTTATTTTTGTTATTTATCCTAGTTTAGATCCAAAATACCTACCCTATTATAAAGATGGGGTATAAATCAAACCAACTAACTAGGGATTCTGGTACTCCACGCCAGGCTAAGCAGACCTCGCAAGCTTGAAGGCATCCCAACGTTGCCTTGCCAAACATTTGGAGAGGGAGACCGGAAGTCCGTCTTGGCCACCCTGAACACAAAGCACACAGGGCTCCCCATCAGTTGCTCCTCAAAGAGGCGCTAACGTCCGGGGGCTGAGGAGGGAGAAGAAGCGGGGTTCTCCTTGCCTGACCTCTTCAAATCATCGTCAGTAATTGTAGGTTTTCCCCTAAGACATGTACTAGCACTAGAAAGACAAGCTCTCGTGTTTCTCCCTGGGCTGCGCCTTGCCTGCGTTTCTTGCCTTCGGTTGCCGCTTCCACGGAGCGCCCGCGCTATCCGCCTCTCCCGAAGAGCGCGCCCGACCCGAGGGAAGGGAGGACGCGGCCGAGAGGAGAAGAGAACCCGCACGCCGACCGCTTCTCCACCTTCCCAGCCAAAGTTCGCCTCTCGGCTCCCGCACCCCGCCCGGCTGGCTGGCTGGCTGGCTCTTCTCGCAGGGAGGCAGCTTTACTTGCCTCGCACCCACTGGATTCTAGCCCCCCCCCCCAACCCCACCCGCTGGGAAGAGTGAGAGTGCGCTCAGGCTTTGGATCCTCCGACTCCAACCTGGCCAGGCGCGCCGCTTAACATGCATTTTCCCTTTCAACCAGCTCCTGCTCCATCTCCGCACTCGCGGCTCGCGGCTATGGATCTACCACCGCTGTCTGCTTCCTGCTTGCCTCTTCTCCACTCCCCGGCGCGCAGCTGATCCTCGTCGTTTTCTTAAGGGGGGTTGGGGGGGGGGAGAGGCACCTTTGCGGTGTGTGTGCGTGAATGGGTGGCCCTTTTTCACCCGGATCGGGCACTTTCCAAGCCACCTTCTTTGAAAAACTTCTCTGACCTGGACTTCTTCCCCTCCCCCCCCCCTCCCGGGAGATTTCTCTTCCATGCAAAGGTAGGTGGAAATAGAACGCACGCCTAGTTAGCCCGGATGCCCTGCATGGCTTCTTTAAGGATTTTGGGGACCCTGTTCCACTTAACCATTTCCTTCCAACACCTGTTCCTTCTTGAGGGGGATGAGCGGGGAAGCTAATATGCTAGTAATACCCGAACGTTTTTCAAAAGAAAGTTGTTCTCATTTGCCTAAGCCTGCCTTTTTCTTTCTTTCTTTCTTTCTTTTTTTTACCTCCCAAGTAAAATTAATTGATGTCGGAATGGGCAATGTATCTCAAGGTAGCTACAGAAATGGTGTGGAAAGGAGGTAGTAGATAACCGCTTCATGTGTGTTGGTGTGATGGAAGATGGTATCGCAACTATGAACAATCCAAGGACGCGATTTCTGACATGGGTGCTTTTCTGTTTTGGGTGGGTGGGCAAAAGAGGTTACGAAATCCCTTCTCTAGCAGAGATTCCCTTAGCTTTAACTTTTGGCTTACCTTGTTAAAAAGGCTTGGTTTAACGATGTTTCTTTGCTGCCCTTTCTTTATATCTGTGTTTGATTATTATCTTTTTTAGATCATGCAGTTGTTATTTTTTAGTCAGTCCAATAGTTCAAAGTACCCCCAGAGATAATAAATGTTGGGGTGCATGAGGTAACGAATTATTAACTGATATTATTTGCAGCATTTAGAAAATGTTTCTCTAAGACCCCTATAAAGTTAAGTGGGGGGGGAGGGTGAGGAGGAGCAAAGATTGTGTATTTATGGTGGCAAATGGTTAGCTTTTATCTCTTCCTCCAACCTCACTCCCTCTTGGTTGTATATTATTTTGTCACAATCAAGCAAATTCAATTTTGTTTTGTTTGTCATGGCTGCAGCAGACAGATGAGAAGTAGCCGGAGCTTTAGGAAAAATAATGATTTCAATAAAAAAAAAGTCATACATGGGAAATGAAAACAAGAAGAAACCCCCAGCTTGTCTTTATTTTTTTCTCCAAGGCAGGAGATGATTGATGAGAGTGGGGATCGTTCGGCTTCTGTTCAGGGCTTGAGTTCTCCTCCTATCATTTTATTGTGAGAGTTACCTGTTCCCCTTGTATTAGAGTAAGCTCTCCAGAATTTTGGACAGTAATTATTTGCTTTCTCATAAGCACTATGTGGAGGATGGGGGGGGGAGGTTACTCTCCTAAATCTCTGCCCCCACACCCCATTTCATCTCCTTGTGGAGATTTTGCTCTTATTCTGCCAGAGATACATTGCAACTTTTAAAGTTGCAAACAACAAGGGTAGGAGAAACCTTCTGACTCCCCCTCCCCCAGTTGTTTTGGACTACCACATCCATCACCCTAAGGTAGCAAATTTGCCTTTGATCAGTCCAAAAGTATAGGAGCTTTTCCCATGGAGATCTCGCCAAGACAAGGAAGAGTTTAGAGCAGACTCTAGTGGCATTATGAGTAGGCAATTCTTCATTTCCTTGATGTGAAGCAAGCAAAAAAGAAACCTATGTCAGTCTGGCACAAGCTTATCTGAAGGTCATCTTTGGGCAAGGAAGGCGCAGGGGCAACTCGTGTTGGTGACACATGTACACACATCCTTGTGCACCTGCTTAGCCTGAGGAGAAATGTCACATTATCCCACTTTAGAAAGGGTGTAGTAATTTGCCAACAGTGGCTGGATAATTGTGTGTGTGTGTATTGCTAGTGTTGGAAAGGTGACATTTCCGTGCTTCTATCAAGCATTTGACTGAGCACTTGGAAGTCTGAGACACAGAGGAAACAGACACCTGTAGCCTCCAATTGGGTCACATAACTTCCATTTGCAAGAGTGGGAGGCCCCACTGATGACTTCTCCTAAAGGCTCACGGTGTGCTGGTATGGCTGAAAGGGCTTGCAGATCTTGCTGCCTTGAGCGTTTCCAGTCTTTCTATTTCAATTTTCACTCTCCTGTGCAGGCATATCATGGCTTATGGCATTAGCACTGGGGGAGCTTTGTGCTGGTTGGGTTCCTGGCAGGTTAGAATCTAATTCAGTTCATATTTTTGATCCAAAGTAGCTGAGACATGAAAAGAAGGAGATCAAGCCCGAGGGACGCTGATGACATTTGTGCTCCCATCCTTCTTGTGGCCAGAGTTCATTTGATTTCCTCCAAGGAGTTTAGCTGGAATAAAAGGGCTAGCCCTGTTCTGACCAGGATGCTAGGCCTGGAGGTTGAGCGGCTCAAGGTGCCACTTCAGCTTCACAGCTGATTGAGGACTGGAATCGGACTTTCTCAGCCTAATTCAGCACCATTCCACACTGCTTTATTGCAGCTGCGTTATAGTCTAGGTCAGAGGTTCCCAATCTTTTTCGGTTCGCGGCTCCCATAGCAATCCGACTTGCAACTGCGCATGCGCACTAGACGTTTCAGAAATGGCGCATCAGCGTTAGACCCAGCAGGCGGAATATTTCGCGGCGCCCTTATGACGATAGCGCGGCTCCCCAGGGAGCCGCGGCGCACAGTTTGGGAACCACTGGTCTAGGTTGTTTGTCCCTTAAAATATTACTCACTATTGAATTATTTCATTTTTAAAGAGTTTATTTTTCATGCCTTGTTTCTGTGACTTCAGAAATGTAACTATGGTTTACAGCCAAAATAGATGAGAAGAAGGGCTTCTCTTCCCCCCCCCCGCCTTTTAAGGTAAACACATTACAAATCTCTCTTTTTCAACTGCCTAAATGCCAGGTAAATCACTTGCAACTGCATATGTAGTTATAGGCAAAAAGCTGTGAACAGGAAAATACTATTGATACAGCACCAGAGGGACAAAATGTAGAAATACACAAATTCCCTTAAATGAGGGATTTTTTCAAGTGCTAGGCAGTACACTTTAGCTTCTTCCAATTTGGTGCCTGCCTGCTGTGTTGGGACCATAGCTTCTAGGACTCCCAGCTTTCATTAGCAGAGAGACCCAGACCTATGCAGATGATGTTTTTAAAACTTGCAGTCTTTTTGTTGTTTTCTTTCCACAATAGCATTTAGTGCTGAATTGTATTTGGGGGAAATTTCCATCTAAACCTAGCTCCAAAGCTCTTGTGTGATATGGGTATCAGTAAGAATGAGCTACAGTGAGACAGAAGCAGTGTTGATGGTTTACCAAACTGCAAGATATTTATTCAAATGTTGTGTAAAGGGGGTTGGCAAAAAAGAGGTGTTTGATGATTTGTGAGAGAAGTCCGTAAAGCTGTATGTGTGTGCATTCTGGGCCAATTCCTGCTGCTCATCAGCTCTTCCACATTTTACTTGGTCAATGTGCCGAAATACCTGACTTTCACTTCCACTTGTTCTGACATTCCTGAGCACACTATGGCTTCCAGCTGTAGTGCCATCTTTGCATTTTAACTCTGGCTGCTGCATCATGTCTCAGTGAATTCAGACTCTACCCAGTTCAGTACATCTTACTATTGTGCTCCAGCTCATGCCTTGTTTGTTCATTGTCCTGTGTGAAAAGAAATAAAACTGGTCCAGCTGTAAGCACTGCAGACATCAGAAATCGTATGGAAGATGAACTTTTCAGCAGGGGAAAAACAGAGCTCAGGATCCCAATCACTAGGCAGAACAATGCAAATAAATCATTTATTTGCTTTTATCTGAAATGCAGAAACATGGGTGGTTTCCCCCTGTTTATAACTTGTTGAAAGAAAGAACCAAAAAGATTAAAGCTCTTTCCAGTGGCCTCATAGTTGTGGAAAAAGAGCAGAATTCATTAACCAGTTTCTGATTTGTCATAAAGTGAATCTTAAGAGTGCTCCAATAGTCTGAAACCTACCGTCAAATATTTTGCCTAGAGCTACATATAAGCCAGTGTGCTTTTCTATAAATCTTCCAGTTGAATGTTAAGATAAAAATTGAGGGGTCTCCTTGCTTTCAGGCAGAGAAACAAAATCATCTATACTTTCTTAACCCTTTCTGCTCCTGATGACATATTGCTTAAATCTCACTAGCATTCACTCTGCATTGAAAAGCATGAATTCTGCAGTGAGCTGAAATCTGTGATTTTTTAAAAAGTGTTTAATTGATGACTGCTTCATACATATGACCTTCTGATATTTCTTGATTTATAAATGGGTGCAAATAGATTTGCTTTTCCTTATTTTATCTAACTCCGGGGAATAATTCCAATAGTTTTTAGTTTTTGTAGACGGTAACCTCTGTAAAATACTGGATATTTCTTAGGCCTGGCTGCATATATGTTTTTATACAGTATACATTAAGGAAAGCCATAGTGAACATAGCAATCTCAGTTGTATTTTAAAAGGTTCAATGTTCTTCATTGTCAGAAGAACCTATTTTATATGGTGTGCCCTTCAACTGTTGGAATTCCACTTTGTCACAAGGTTAGAGAGAAATGGCATGGCAGACATTCTGCCTAGGGATGGACTAAATACAAGCTGCAGGTAACAAGGCAGTGGCAGACTTGTTAGCAACTGAAAATATGAGGGTGTAGAGAGAGAACCTGGTCATTTCTCTCAGCAAAAAACCTCCCAGAGGGAGAGAAGATAATAGGTCTTTATATCATAGAGGAACATCAAAGTGGTCCCCTAGAATCAGCTGATTTCTCAGGCTTTGCAAATCATAGGCTGCTATGGAAACTGCCTAGCTGGTTTGAATTGCTCTACTCATCGTCTAGAATGCCTAATACAGAAAGGAGGGTGGTGCCTGATCAGAGTGCCCTTTTCCCCCTTGGAAGTGCCTAACAGAAAACAGTTTCCTCCAAACTAGTCAGTATGTTTGCACTTCAATTAAGATATCATCCAGTTCTTTCAGGATCCCAGGAGTGTGTCAACTGGTACTGTCATCTCCCTTGAAAAGAGATCTGTCTGATGTTATCCAGCTGTAATTGTGCAGGTTTTGAAAGTGATTGGACCTTCCTGATGGAGTGTACGGTAATTTGTTTTTGAAAAGAAATATTAATGAATGGATTGTTACCTTATTTACCATGATTTATGGTTGCATGCACGCTGAAAACTATCAAACACTCCAACAAAGTAGAGAAATAGTTTCTTCAAAATTGGGAAAAAATACTTGAAAACAGTGTTTATAAATAAAAAGCACAGGTTTTATTTTAGGGTATAATCTTTCTAGCACATGATTGACACAACTATTCTTAATACTGAAAAACAGTGATCAGAAAGTACAGACGGGGAGAATTGAACATTTACTAAATAAGATTGTGGAAGAAATTGTGAGTAGTTGGGGAGCTCTTTAAAAGGCAAGAGAACCACGTGTCAAAATTGTATCATAAATAGGATTGTATGAGTTATGGGATATTCTAAGAAAAATGGGGGACAGATTAAGAAATAGAGGCAAACTGGCATATTTTTCTTGTTATTGAACAAAGAGAATATAAAAAATCTCAATTAAAAGTTGGCCATAAATGCAGAATAGATGCAAGTAATCTTCCTGTTCAAAAAGGTTTTTATTTGGTTGAGAACTAGAATAGAGTTGGACTTGGACTGGAGAGATCCAAATTAAAATTCTCCTCACCCTTGGATGCTCATAGAGTGACTTTGGGCCTATCTCTTGCTATCAGCCTATCCTATCCCACAGGACTGTTTTCATAGGGAAGAATCCTTGTGGAGCAATCAAATAAGGTTAGAAAGTTTCACCAGAGCAGGAAACAAATGTACCTAGCAAGATAATGCAACAAGAATTCTTTGACAATGAAGAATAGGTCTGGAAGTCAAGTGAATCCTTGGAAAACACTTGGAACTCTGTTCATCACCTCTGAATCCTTCAAGGAAAAAATATTGAAAGAACACTGTCAAGAGTGTTGCCTAATGTCAAGAGCATTTTTAGTCCAGGTTTGTACATGCTAAATGTTAATATAGTTTCTTTAGTTTTGGCTTAGCATTTTGTGTGAGTCCAAACTATGATTTGTCGAACAGACCATAGTCAATAGAAATATGGATTGAATTTACCATAAATTCACTCTGGGGAGTGAAGATGAACTATAGAAAGATCCAAGGTGGTTGGTTAAATTAAATTTAAAACCACCAGAAAGTGATGGCAAGCTTGGCTTAGTAGTTAAAAATGGAAATCCCTTCCACATTGTTGTCAAGAATGCTAGACAAAGTTTTCAGAAATTCAGTTTGAGAGAATTCATCCCTTTATTTTTCCACACATACCTGCCATCATATTCTTCCCCTTCAGCATATAAGCAATATTATGCAAAAGAGTAAGAAGTAGTAAGCAAAATAAATGACAGGCAGAAGATAAAAGAAAAATGATTTTAATGTAAGTGTAAAATGTAATGTAAAAGAAGACTGATTTGCAAGGATAAAAATATATGAAAAGGGAAAATGTCAGTATCAATTAAATTAAAAGAACACAATTCATAATACTGCTATCTTTCCATCCTTGTAATCACCCCAATTCTATCATATCCATACCTTTTCATTCACAACTTTTTAAACCTTTCAGCTCTCTACACTGAGAATTTCTTCCATTCTTCCAGCCACAGATTTCTCAGTCTTCTCCTTCCTTTCCACTTATTTTCTTTTAACTGTGCATTGCAAATGCAGCTGGGAGATAGACAGAAATAGCACAAACGCTTAGATAAGCACCTTGACCAGGTGAATTACCCTGGGACACAGATGTTCAGGACTGGGTAGTCTTTCTATGAAAGCTCTGGACTGGTCAATTTAAAAGAACCTTCTGGAGGTTGGAAAGGTGTACTTTAAAGCAGGGGTCTCCAACCTTGGCAACTTTAAACCCGGAGGACTTCAAATCTGGAGTTGAAGTCCTCCAGGCTTAAAGTTGCCAAGGTTGGAGACCCCTGCTTTAAAAGACATGCCAGAGTTGCAGAGAGGGCACTTTCAGTTCATCTATAGTGTGCACATACACGCAACTAAGTAATTGTTAATCTATTATTATCGGGGACATTTCTAAAGTGTTTCTTGAAACAAAATCTGTGAGAAATTAAGCACAAAGTAGAGTATCTGTGTCTGGGAAGTTTCTCCTGATTGAATCTCTTTCTCTTTCTCCGTAATAGACTAATCATGTAAGTTGTTTCAGATCAAAGTACTGCCTCTCGTGCTTCTTGGAACTCAGGAACATAATTTTGTCCACCTTAGTCTGTAGAATGAGAATACTGGCAAATGCAAGAATACTGTTCAAAACTAAGGAGATTTAAAAGATTTGCTCTGTATTGTATCTTAAAAGTGCTATCCACTTTAGATGTTTATTTCCCTAATTAGTGGGGAAAGGTAGTCCTCACCTAGCTTATAAAAATGTCCTTTCTTTTTAAGCACTGAGAGTTGTGATGAGAGTAAGGGTAGTATGTTTGTAAAAGAATAGTGACCTTTCTGTTAGGAAGACAAATGGTCATTCCATTTTTCTTCAAAAACAGCAACTGCTTATGGTTCTGACCAGAACGGAAAGGCATTGAGTGCAGAAGAAGCATCATCATAAATCAGGAACTCAGTGTTCTGTATCTTAGTGCTTTTATGGAAGCATACATGTGAATCATAAAGTTTGCTATCTTGTCTCCAGCTATGCGGTGGTGCAGCTTTCTAAAGCTAGCACCACTGAAGCTTTAATAATAGGAGTCTTCACAAGAGAGCTCAGAAATAATGAATGATCTGGCACAAAATAAACCTTTCAAGATTTCTGTGACTTGAGCTACAGTTCTTACACAATCTCAGTCAGGAACTCCATCTAGCGATCTGTTGTAGACTATGTGAGCTCTAGAGTTAAAACATTGTTTGACTCCAGAAGTATATGCAACAGCAAAACTGCAGATGGAGGTCTATTGAAAATATTTGAATCTTAACTCATTTAACCAGACTATAGGAAAGTCCTCCAAGCAAATTCCACCTCTGCACAGAAGCTGAAGAAACAATGAATCACCTAGTAAGCTGCTACAAGAAGATCACACAGACTGACTACAAACAACAGCCTGATAAAGTAGCAACAATAATGGGTTGGGATATTTGCAAGAAATACCATTTGCTTGCAACCAAGGATCGGTGGGTCCCACAAAATAGACAAAACAAAGAAGCTAAAGTGCCCTGGTACTTTAGAATTCAAACAGAATTCCGCACCTGCCATATAATGCCTCACAGTTAACAATTGTACATACGAAGGCAAAAAAGTCTGAATTGTGGACATTGTAGTATTTGGAGACAGCAGAAGAGAAGAGAAAGAACTGAAGAAAATCACAAAATTCAAAGACCTGCAAAAGTGTGGCAAAAGGAAACAAAGATAGTTCCAATAGTAATAGGCGCCTTGGATGCAATTCCAGAACATCTGGAGCACCACTTGAAAACCATCGGCACTGACAAAATAACCATCAGTCAATTGCAAAAGGCAGCTTTACTTGGAATAGCTTGCATCTTGCAACAGTATCTTTAACACTATCAAATAGCAACATCTGCCTGTCCCAGGTCCTTGGGAAAGACTTGATAGGTGAATAAAAATGCAATATCCAGTCTAAACATCTGGCTCACTGTGCAACCAACCATAATAATAATTTAAATTTAAATCCCTCCTGTCTCTCAGGGATTTTGCATGGTTTACAAGTTGTGTTTAAAAAAGAAAAAAGCAAGTTAAGACGGCAAGATAACAAAACTAGATGGGAACAGGATAATATAATAATGCCTTTGTGGGATTGCAAATTCCCATCTAGCAATGTACGAAGAAAGCCATCCTATTACGTATGGCAGGAAAGGTATGCTCTGAATTCTGACTGCAAGATAGAAGAGAGTGTCACCTGTTGGGATTCAAGAGGAGGCATTTTCTACTGTGGCACCCTCCCCTATCATCACTCCCCCAGAAATCATCTGGGTTTTTTTTCAAGGTGCTAAAAATCTGGCTTTGCCATCAAATCTGGGATCCTGGATAGTGTGGTGAGCCCATTTATGGCTGCTTTGATTGTTTATGAAAGTCCTTAGCTACTATTTTTATGTTATTTCTGTTTTTTCATTTCAGCTGTTTTTTTATTGTTTTTCAGTCATGCATATTGAGGTAGATGGCCTATAAGTGTATTAAATACATAAATACAATAAAAGCTACTGGTACTTTATATAGCAACTCAACTAATTGAAGCTGGGGGAACTTAGCATAATGTGTGAGGTGATGATTGTGAGATAAACAGAAGGGCAAAGAGGAAAGATACCTGTCTAATATCTGAGTGGTTGGAATACAACAGAGTTTCTATCCCATCCCATCTCATCCATCTTCAGGCAAGTAGCTTCTTGCCTGTCTAATACCTGAGTGGTTGGAATACAACAGAGTTTCTATCCCATCCCATCCCATCCCATCCCATCCCATCCCATCCCATCCCATCCCATCCCATCTCATCCATCTTCAGGCAAGTAGTTTCTTATTCTTGGTAGAGCTGATAAGAGTCATAGCAAAGCCTCTGTACTTTCCTACATTTGTTGGAGAATGCACAGTTACATGTTTTAGTCAAATTCACTGACTGAGAATATGTATCTATGTCTGGTTTGGCATTATAATGTGGTGATTGATAAAGAATATCTTCATTTGGCACCCCTAAGATTGTTTTCTGAAGTCAATATACTATAGTATTGCTCATACGATGAAGTCACACTCTTCTTTAAAAAAATGTTTATGTTTTTGCAATCTTATTTTTTTTATCCTGGATTAATTAACTTGAAATATTCTCATGATCCTTAAAATGAATCAAAACAATTACTCATCTCTTATTTTGAGATACTGAAAATTAACGCTTCTTTCTCCAGCACACATTTAAAATACTGTATACTAAAACAGAATCTATAATCTAGACCAGGGGTGTCAAACTCGTGTCTTCACATGATGTATCGTGACTTTTTTCCCCTTTGCTAAACCGGGTGTAGCCGTAGCCAGCATATCTGGCCCATGGGCCATGAGTTTGACGGCTCTGATCTAGACTAACAATGGAAATGCTTTCCTATGCTAAATAATCCATGGGTGGAAATAGTTAACTAGAAAAAAGAAAGTTAACTGACCATACTGAAATAGGTTAACTGGCATTACATCAGGGCCTAAGTCAATTGGAAACCTGACAAGTTACATTTTAAAGCCAGTTTTTAAATGGAAGGTAAATTTTCAAATTCATTTTCAAAAGCACATATCTCTGTTGTGTACTTAGGTAGCTTCCTCTTTCCCAAGCCTGTTTTACTCCTGAAATTCTTTGTAGGAAAGCTAGCTGTTCACATCTGGCTAGCTAGGTGCTGTATCTTTCAAACTTCCTTCCAGTTAGTTAGGAGCATAATTTGTGTTTTGGTTGCTAATGAGAAATAAGACAGGCCACTGGAAATACTAAGGAGTTTGACAGAAACCTGACCTTGAAACAGATCTCGGGCTTTGGTTTCAAGAGTAACAGGCAGCAATTAGCACAAATATATTTTAACAGTCTGTTGTGGCAATGGCTACTCTTATTAAATTTATTAAATATTATATTCTGCCAACTACCCAACATCTTGTAGTGATTTGTAAATGTAGAAAAACCTATTCTTTGACAGCAGAATATAACGAGAGTCTCAAGTCCATTGCAATGCCATCCTTGTGTGAATCTTGCTCACTCCACTCACCCCACAATCTGCCTATGACCTCCTTCTGAATATAATATTTAATTGTTGGCATTTCATTGTCTCTTAAGAAATTGGCAAATTAGAAGGATTTAACAAAGAAGAACATAGATGACCAGGGGGCTTGGAAGATTAATTTATAACAAAGGATTAAAAATTAAATATGTATAGCTTAGTAAAGTGAAGGGACATGCTTGGAATCCACAATAAAGTAGCAATTGTGAATCTTATGGTAGGAATCAAATTATTAAGGAAGGCCCAGGAGATATAGCAGTAGGCAAGGGGTGATTGTGGTCTTGTCAAATTGCTGCAACTAAACTCTTATATCATGGTTCCTATTGTACCCCTTTCATAATCACCAATTTAAAAAACCTATTCAAATCTAGAAAATGCAGGAGGCTGAAGTTTTATAGATTTAAGTTGTTAAGTCTGCCACAAACTTCCAAACTATCTTGTTTGGGCCTACATTATTAAATTCCATACGTTATGAACATAGGTTCTTGCTGGGATCTAGGACATAATTCTCTTGTAGCACTATCAAAAATCAATCCAAGACTTTACCTCCTGAGTTGTATAAGGTCGCAATTAAGTGTGATGGCACATATTGTAGTCTTCTTCAGCCATCCTATTGCTGATGTTTAATTTTAGAGCATTAGCCACCTTTGGTGAATGGCTCACTCTATGAACAGTAGCTCTGGTCAGATAGCAGGGCTCATTAGCCATTAAGGGTAATGGAGTGAGAGATGTACCAATTTGAGTTTTGCAATATTATTTCAAGGAAAGTTCTCATCACATTTTGTTCAGTCATGAATGGGATAATTTTTTGGAGGAACTATATATGCCAGCCTGTCTTGGCATCTTTTTTTAAAATATAAATTTTATGAAAAGTTTTAAAGAATGGATAAAACCTAACAAAAATAATGAAGAATAAAGAAAACAGAAAGAAGAAGACAAGACAAAAGTGCAGGAAGAAAAGATAAAAAGAAACAGAACCAAGAAGCTTCTGATTTTCTTTGCAGCAAATACAATTACAATTATTGCTTACTCTATCTCTTATTTTTACTCTTACTTTTTCTTTAATTTTTTCCTAATCATCAAAACCACAAGTCATAAATACATTTCTTATGCTTCATACAAAAAGCATAAGGTCAGTCATAAATGTAGATGTTGTCTTTTCTTTAAGGCATTTAGCCATTTTTCCAAGTTCCATCATCTTCATCAACTATTCTTCTCTTGTGGGTAATGTTGACACATTTTACTTTTGAACATAAAATCTCCATGTCTTTTTTCTAGCTGACTGTATATTAGACCCAACAGAAAAACTTCTGGCTTCAATTGTATATTAGTACTTAAAATCTTCTGAATTAGTATATGTTTGGCTTTTTACACATTCAGCAGACATAATAAAATATCCCTATTGACCACATTTCCAACATAATTGGAGGTGCCCCTCTAAGTTAAACAGTGGGCAACACATATAATTTCAAATATGATCCAATCCTCCTTTTTCCCTTGTATCTTGTAATACCTTATATTTAACTTGTGATGTTTCCCCTTTCTGTACAAATTTGGATATATTGTTCTGCCACTGTTTAAATGGTATATCAGTTGTCAATACAGGTATTATCAGAAATAAAAATAATATTCTAAATAAAACGTTCATCTTAATCACAGAGATTCTGTCAATTATATTTTATCTCATCTTAATATATTTTTAACCTCATTTCATGTCTTAACATAGCTATTTTGAAATAACATACAATTTATTTTTGACATGATGATATCCAAGTATTTTACCTTTTTCTCTGTCTTGAAACCCATTTTATTAATAAACTCTGATCTTGTATTTCCACATTTTTTATCTTCTGTTTGTTAATCTTGAAACCTGTCTATTATCTTCCTTGGTGAAGATATGACAGGATGGAAATAATTCTTGATCCAATTGTGGACTCAGCAGGACATTTCTTTCTCTTTTCCAGTGCGTCTTTACTGTGTAGCAACAATGATGGTGGTTTCTATTCTCAACATCTTGGGAATAATTCCATGTGTATAAAAGGCCTCTATGTGTGAATCACACATTCCACTATGTGCTTCTGGATAAAGCAATGGGCATTTATGACATGTAGGTACAGTGCTTGCCCTGTGTGTTCTGCCCCATGTACCATTACACCAAAAATATTGTGACAGCCTGAAGACCAGTAACATTAAGATCAAGGCAATAGTAATTATATAGTAGTTAGGGCTGTGGCAAGATTTATACATCTTTATCTGCATATGCTTCTGTATCTGCATCTGAACAGCAATAAATAAACCTTACCAGTGTCCTTCTCTCCAGATGAGCTGGACTAACAGTTCAAACTTTCTTAAACATTGATTACTATCACTTGCGAGCTGTGGGCTACTTTAATAGGTGCAAGAGAGACTGTGTGGTTTTCCTCTCCTTCCTTGCTACCACTTCCCAGAATCTGTTTTCGCCTTACCTACTGGTGGGTCTGGCCTGGATTTTATCCCATTTCCAAATTCCTTATAAGTCATTAGACACCAGTTCTTTGTAAAAATTACTGAAAATAAAACACTTTGTAACTTTCCAGATGCACAAATACTCCTGAATATTTTACTCAGGCTCACAATTGCAATGACATGTTTTATGTGCAATTTCTGTGATGCAGCTTGAAAATAGTCTTGCAATAATCACATTAATTACTTCTGGCCATATACAGCATATGATCAGTTAGTTTAATATATCCACATTGAAATACAGTGTGTACTTTTATCTGAAGACCAGTGTAGAAAATGAAGCGTTTGTTTTACAACGTTTCAATACAAATGGAAAGATGCTGTCAGTTTCTTGAAATCTTGGCTTTTCCCTTGCTCTTCATTTGGTTATCACACTGGGCTGGATGATGTGTTGTCTTATTAGAGGCTGAAAAAAGAAAGACGCCTGAAAGGGGTGTAAGCTCTGTGTGGCACAGAGGCCTCTTTGCCACCAGTTTTGGAGCATTTTCCCTGCTTCTTCAGTCTTTCACTTTCATCAGCCATATTTTTCCTCTTCATTTTAAGAAGTGTAGCTTTCTGCTACCATGTGAGACCAGTCCCCCAATCTCCAAAGGAATCAGAATCAACCTTCCAAGGTTCTCACAGCAGAATTGTGTGTGGGAAAAAGGACAGCCAAAGGACTTCAGCTATCTTTGGCTGTCAAACAATCCTTTTTCATAGTAGTTTGTCTATAAGAAAGAAGTACATGCATAACCTAAGGGAATAATTTTTATTAATGCCATTAGAAATGTAGTGGAGAATCAAGATGTCCACTTCTGTGACCATACTTCCCAGCTAAATATAGGGTAACAACAAGAGAGGGAGACAAGGAAAGACTTTTGCAGATTTATAATGTTCTTTAAAACTGTTTCTCAGTTCTGAGGAGAGGCAGTTTTATTAGCATGGCCACTTCAGTACAGTTAGCACCATTTCCCCCCTTAAATAAGATAAACTGGTATTTTTAAAAAAATCTGCATTAATTCACTTTTTTATTTTTCCATGGAACTCTTTTATTTATGTAATAAATAATTAGCTCTTTCCTCTTTTGCATAATTGTATTCAATTAGTTAAACCGTTTTGTCATCTTCTGAGGATTTCTTAATCTTGTATGTGAAAGCCATGCTCTTGAGTTCCAGAGAAAGGGGAAAGGTTTTATTTATTTATTTAAAATATTTCAAAGTTGCTGTCTCCTCTTATTGAAGTTATCAGTGAAGTATGGCCCATCTGTTTCTCAATAGGCTTCTCTTGCATCCTTGCATTTTCTAATCTTCTCTGAAATAGTTGGGAATCTAACTCCCAGCTGGCCAGGAATTCTGGAAGTTAGAATCCTAATACATCATGAGACCACTGGTTTGGAAAGGCAGTACTAATGAATGACTTATTTTATCATTAGACAATGTTGCTCTTAGTTACGTATGTAAATTGCATTGTAGCAGGATTTATCAGTTTTAGATGCTCCCATGAAAGTAAGGAGAGACAACCCACTATTTGAGAATCCACACTTAAGTTGCTATTAATTAACTATATTCAGTATAACAACTGTACATATTGGTTGTGAAATCTATCCCTAATTGTCCTTATAACATTAGTGTCTGGGAGAGAATCTTGGTCAGTTTGCATTTTGATAAGAACTTTTTGATTTCCCCTTTTGATTTTCTGGTTAGTAAACCAACTAGAATGTATGTATCATTTATATTTGTATTTCTTGGAATTTTGTTATATTTTTCTCTAAATCAATACAAAAATGTGAGAAGTGCCCCCACATGCTAGTGCTTTGACTTTTCTAGTCATTTTCTAGTCATTTTCCTTATAGAGGTACTTTGTAAACTTCTCAGAATAAAAACTGGTTTTCTTTCCATGTTTCTCCTTTCTTTTTAGTTTGCAAAGGGGTAGTCATGTTTATCTTCTGTAGCAACAGTAACGGAATCTTATAGCATCCAGAAATGTTTCAAATTTCCATCCTACAACTTTGTCATACCCTAGCTCTCTTGGGAGTGAGGTGCACAGTCTGTTGGATATGGGAGGGTTCTGCCCTAGTGGTGGATTACTACTGGTTTGCCCCAGATCAGGTGAACTGGTAGCGGTGGTGGGGGAGACTCCATCCACCCACTCGGCTGTCTCTGTGCATGTGCAGAAGCGTCACGCACGCCCACGAGCAAACCGGTAGTGAACGAAATTGAAACCCACTATTGTTCTGCCCTCTTCTTTTCTTTCCCATGGCAGTGGATGAGACAGGAATAAATTTCAGAGTCCCCAGCTAATTAATTATCTAGTAGTAGGCCCTTTTAAAAAAATAAATGCAGTTAGATAGCTTGCTTTCCCTTACTCATGAATTGAGAGTGACTAGGCAGGTAGAATAAGCTTCTTTTGGGACTGTGAAATGCACTTACAAGCTACAACTAACATTGATAGGATCTAAAAAAGAGGCACCAAGAGAATGAACTTTCTAGTCTCTATTAAAATCTTGGGAGTAAAATACAATGTGACTGCATAAGGATGCAGGAGGTGGAAGAACTTTTTCTCAGTGACTGAGATAATAAAGTTGCATCTAGGTAACAAATATGCATGTCAGAGTTGCATTCAGATTGGTGGGAACTTCAGGGATGGTTGGGAATATGTTGACAAATACTAACCTTTCAATTTGACCTCCCTGCTGAGAAGTGGCTGACCCAGTCAGTTGCATCTGGAGAAAATTTATCCCCATGTTCTAGCAGCACATGATCACAGATGCAATGATTATAAGCAGCCATTTGCCCTAAAACCAATTCTGGACCTATCCCAATTAAGCAGTAGATGGGGTGCAAACCAGGGGTGGGTTCTACATCTGCATGCGCAGATCGCTTCTGATGACGTCAGGGTCAGTGGGCAGAGCCTCCTGCCGGTTCTACTATCAGTTCTATAGAACCGGTCCGAATTGGGGGCAACCCACCACTGGTGCAAACCAACACTTTTCAAGAAAGGAGACCAGATGTCTCAGGTTAAATGAGCTGGACCGCTGTATTTAGAGAGTTCTCTATCCATTCTAATCTGATAGAATTTTTTTTTACAGTTATGATTTCTGCCAGTTCTTACTTTGTTAATCCCATCCTGAAGCTGCTGCAAAAGAGTTTTGCATGAAAACACTCAATGCAATAAGATACACTCTTTTCATTCTGCTTATTGAATGAACTGGTCCAGTTAATTCCACCGGAGGCTACTGGAGAGAAAGCTGGTGTTTCTTTAGTTGGAGGCAGAGTTGTTCTAAGACATTTTGCTGATTGAGTGGCATCTTTCCTTCTGTACAGAAACTGACTGGGCAATGAATAATTGGTTTTTTTTTAAATCTAAAGCAGCTTGTTTTAGGTAGACTATAAGGCCACCAGTTAGGGAATGAATTTAGAGTCAGATTTATTTGTGGAGACTTGGACAACTGGACTAAATGTTTCTTGGGTCATAGAAAACCACATGGTACTATATCTTTAAATAATTCTTTGAGGCAACAGTGTTTTTATCCCTTTTTCCTAAATCTATTCCAGGTTAAAACAGAGAAAAGTTATTAAGATTGACATCATGTTCACATGAATCACCAACACTTTTACATCAAGGCTTGTAAAGTAATTGCTTACTAGGACTGAGACGCATGAAAAGGGAATTATTTCTGTATTTCAGAGAATGGAAGTGACTTTGAAGCAAGTTGCTTTTTTACTTTTTCTAATCTAACTTGATCGTGGGTTGTGTTTGATTGATATTTGTGAGCAGATCCCCTCAAATAATACATTTTTTCTTAGTTATTTTAATATTCTTATGTCAGACTATGTATTTATGAAGAAGACTATGTATTTATAAAGACTATGTATTTATGAAGAAGTGATCATAATGCAGAGGGACATGGTGGCTCAGTGGCTCAGATGCTGAGATTGTCGATCGAAAGGTTGGCAGTTCAGCAGTTCGAATCCCTAGTGCCGTGTAAAGGGGTGAGCTCCTGTTACTTGTCCCAGCTTCTGCCAACCTAGCAGTTCAAAAGCACATAAAAATGCAAGTAGAAAAATAGGGACCACCTTTGGTGGGAAGGTAACAGTGTTCCGTGCACCTTTGGCATTTAGTCATGCCGGCCACATGACCACAGAGACATATTTGGATAGCGTTAGCTCTTTGGGTTTGAAATGGAGATGAGCACCGCCCCCTAGAGTCGGGAACGACTAGCACATAAAAACCTTTACCTTTTTAATCATAATGCTAAATATCTAAAATCTCTCTGCAGTGTCTTCTGTATAACCCTCTGCCACTTTTCCAGAAAGAAACACACAATTCCTTTATCACTGTAAAAACCCTGTTTTGTATGGTCATTACTGGCTTTGCTTTCTTGATAATATCATTATATAATATCAGCCAGTGGAATGTAAGATGTTTTATATCAAAATTACCATCAGTTTCTCAGCAGGTGCTACTACCTGGCCAACCTAATCTGGACTCAATACGGTTGGCATGGTTACTATCTGTATGGGAGACAGCCATGAAAACTCAGTTATAGCTAGATTGGGAATTTGGGAACCATCCTGGAGGAGAGCCATATCAAACCATTCCTACAATTCTACCAAGAAAATCTATGTATGGTAGATGTGTTGGTGGAAACACCAGGTGCCATACATGACTCAAAGATATCCTTACATTTTCTTTCCTCAAAGAGCCCTTTCTGCATTTCATTCAATTTTCATGTCCAAATGCCATTTCCTTAGAGATTTTCTCTGATTAACTAATATTATCCAATTAAATTATGCAAGTGTTGCTTTTTCTGTCTCAAGGCCAACAGTATAAACTTATTGCAGAACTAGAAAAGGATAGCAGTGTCGTGCAGCACTTTAGGTTTTATTCCAAACAGATGCTCAGAACATGCAAATGCAGCCCTCTATAAAGCAATAACACATTTTCCCAGGTTCAAATAATTGCTCTTCCCTGCTGGGTGCTTTAAAGAGTTGCAAACGGGTTCTCAATTTGTGTTCCTGTGAACCCAGAGCCTTTTTTTGTGTGTGTGGGGGGGGTTTCAATTTAAAGTGCTACACATCCTTATGGGCTAAGGCTTTGCCAGCACCTGAAGGAGTGCAAGAGAAGCTGACCTGTACAAAAGGGAACACCAGTCAGTTCTGGAGAAGAGCTGTAGACCTGCTCCTACTATGTCCAAGCATAGTCTGTTGAGATACTCTAATTAATGGCGGAGTTCATTCTTGTTTCAGGGATGTCAGAAGAAGACTTGGCTGTATATAGAATAGCCAGCACAAACAGAAGAAGCTATTTTATCCTCTAGCCCAGGATTGCCTGTTCTGACTAACATATGTGTCTCACCAAGATTGGAAATGGGTATGTTTCCTATCACCTGCTAACTGAAGATAACTGAGGTTTAAATTTTATATGCAAAGCTTGTATTCGACTGCTGAGTTAGGATTCTCCCACACTGAATAATAGCAATAGCACTTAGACTTAAATGCCACTTCACAGTGCTTTATAGCCCTCTCTAAGCAGTTTACAGAGTCAGCATATTGCCCCCAACAATCTGAGTCCTCATTTTACCAGCCTCAGAAGGATGGAAGGCTGAGTCAACCCTGAGCCTGGTGAGATTCGAACTGCCAAATTGCAGTCAGCCGGCAGTCAGCAGAAGTAGCCTGCAGTACTGCATTCTTATCACTGTACCATCATGGCTCCTATAATGGTATAACATGGCTCTCAAACATGGCAAATAGTATTCATTAGCTATAAGGTAAGGAGCTCAATCTTTCAACTGTCTGCTTCAAAATGCCTAAGATGGGATGACTGAAGGATTTTATTTCAATGGGCCTTTCCCTAACAAGATAATGCAATTACTCTCTCTGTGCCTGCTATAGTGCATCTGTCTTTGTATACATCCATTTTATTAAATTGTTTTAGGAGGAACAAAAATAATCTGCCACAGGTATTCTCCATTGTTTATATTTTTTTAAAAAAGAAAATCCTGGTAGATCAATTAGGCTATCTCCCATCCTATGTTTGAGTTTGTGTTTGAGTCAGTGTTGATTCCTGGCAACTGTCTGGACAAGTCCCTGCAATTTTCCTGGTAAGAATTTGAAAGTGGTTTGCCATTGTCTACTTCCTAGGGCTGAAAGAAAGGGACTGGCCCAAGGTTAGGTTAAGGTTTGTGTCTAAAGCAGGACTAGAATTCTCTAGCCTGGTTCCTAGCCTGATACTCTAAATCTCTACATCAAACTGGCTCTTAATCTCGTCCTACTAGTGAGAATTCAGAAATAATTGCTGTGTTTCAGTGCCAGGAAGGTAGACCATACTTTTCACTAAAACGAGTATGTAACAGCAAGACTACAAAAGGAAGACCCAACTCTCAAATTGCCAGAGGAAATGGGAATTGCTAATGGGATTGTTTTTCAAGCTTTTACTGCTTTGTCTTGCTAATTATACAGTTTTGTGAAACATAGTTTGGAATTGCTTCAGAGATGGCAGAGCAGGACCAGCTTTTTGGAGCATGGAGGACAGGTTCATGTAATGAAGCAACAATTTCTTCCAATTATTCTTAGTACCCTTCCTCTTCTGTAATGTTAATGGAGTAGAGGTTGGGTTCAAGCATAACATATTAATAGGATGGAGGGCAAATCTTACCTAGAGGGGAAAAGAAAGAACTCTTCTTGCATGGGTGATGTGTCTCAGGACTAATTGCTTGATCATCTGCCATTAAATAATGCCATTAGCAAAGGGATAATATGCAATGATTATGAAGAAGATGAGCTGATAATTTGCCTCGATTGTTGTAGTTGCTATAAAAGCATCCAAATACTGGGGTTCATTGGGCATGATTTTCACAGAATTGGAAGCAGCCTCAAAGGTAATTAAATGCAGTCCTCTGTAATGTAAAAAAAATCCACCGCAACAGCATTCCTAAGCTTAAAATCTTTAAAGCCAACATTAGAGCTTTGTGTTTTGAGGCAGTATGTTCCAGCCCTCAACTACTTTTAGCTGATGGGTACCTATGGAATTTAAAAGCTTTCTGTGTGCCCTTTTACAAGCATGACTAGCCACAAAATGCTCATTTGATCTCTGTCATCCCTGTTAGTTTTCCTCTCTTCTGCCCCATCTAATTTCTGTGTTTTTTTCCCTGCCAGGTAGATAATTTACAAACAAAGCACTGCCTTGGTTGAGGTAGTAACCCAATGATTTCTACAGAGCTTGTGCAAATTTCTTGCTTTATGCTTGAAGCAGGTCCTTTGCATCCTGCCAATATCCCATCTATTTCTTTTAACACAAAGCGTTAAAAAAACCCGACGGTATATAAGACTATAAAGCATGGGGTTGACAGGCACCAAATAAGTAATCACCATGTTTGGACACCAGCAGAAATGTATTTCAATACTTACATTATGGTTTAAGTAGCAGGAGTAAAAAGGTAAAAAGTGAGCATTATGTCCCGTCAAAGAACAGTGTGCATCCAGCGAAAAGAGCAAACAGTCTTACATGGAGTAATAAGTCCTTATGTGTTCATCTGGAATGCAGTATAACAAAGGTTACAGTCTTACAAAGCAGAACTAAAAGTAATTCAGCTAAATTATTCAATAGGATCGTGATGGCGAACCTATGGCGTGTGTGCCACAGGTGGCACACAGAGCCATATTGTTGGGCACGCGAACGTTGCCCAAGCTCAGCTCCAGCATGCATGTGCGCACTGGCCAGCTGATTTTTGGGCCTTCTGGGCCCACTGGAAAATGGCAAATGGGCTGTTTCCAGCCTCTGAAAGGCCTCCGGTAGGGCGGGGAAAGCGTCTGGAGCCTGGGGAGGGCAAAAAACAGGCCTACCGTGCCCACCATGCTATCACATGCCAAAAGTGGGGGGGGAGCATGGGGGGGGCAGGGCATCTAGAATTATGGGTGTGGGCATGCGCACGCGTGACTACCCTGCACTCCCCCAGCTTTTGGCACGCGATGGCAAAAAGGTTAGCTCAGGGGTCCCCAAACTTGGCCGCTTTAAGACTTGTGGACT
>WNWU01013802.1:7571323-7699164 GCA_012654045.1 Ptyas mucosa
CCCAGAATTCTCCAGCCAGCATAGCTGGCTGGAGAATTCTGGGAGTTGAAGTCCACAAGTCTTAAAGCGGCCAAGTTTGGGGACCTCTGGGTTAGCTATCACTGCAATAGGACTTACTTCTGGAAAAGTATGCATCGGATTGTAGCTCTAGAAGCCAAGGGTAATGGGATGTCCATCAAGACATTTTATAATTGTAAGACCTTTTAATTTCAATTCTAATTCCTCTCAATCCTTTCAGAGTTGGATCTCCTATCCACTTACATAATAAAATTTGCCTCCTATTAAAAGCAATTGAATTTATTGGGATGGAAAATTGCATTCATAACACAAAAAAAGTAGAGTCTGCAAAATAAAGTTTGTGGTGTGGGACGCTCCTCCAGCCCCCACCCTCCACCAAAGTTCAGATGCTACACTTATGTCTCCAGGTTTGGCATCCTCTGAAACATTTATTTACTTAGTTGTTTAAAAATTTATATGGCCACCCAGGTTTCAAGTCAGCTCATTACAGAAGCATCCTTGGATGCCAAGCATTGTTAGTCTTTATTTAAATGGCTCAGGGAGGCTTTCCCCATAATTAGAATTGTTTGCATATTTGTAATCATATAAGTCTAGGATTCAGCCTGTCAGGGCAGGCCTGGCTGGAACGAAATTTAAAATTGGCTTCCAATTTTAAAATAATATAAACCTCAATGAAATCAGTTTAAAATACCTGTGAGAATTCAAGATGGCCAAGATAACTGCCCTTGCCACAGGACTCTCTTCTCCAAAGTACTGCAAAAAGTGTGCAAAAGTGCAAAAAGAGTTGAGGTGGCGCAGTGGTTAGAGTGCAGTACTGCAGGCTGCTTTGGCTGACTGCTAGCTGCAGTTCGGCAGTTCAAATCTCACCAGGCTCAAGGTTGACTCAGCCTTCCATCCTTCCGAGGTGGTAATATGAGGATCAAGATTGTTGAGGGCAATATATTGACTCTGTAAACTGCTTAGAGAGGGCAGTAAAGCACTGTGAAGCGGTATATAAGTCTAAGTGCTATTGCTATCTTAGCTGGTTTTCTGAATGATAATAGGATAGGAGCCAGGGGTGAAATCTAAAATTTGTTACTACCAGTTCTGTGGGTGTGGCTTGGTGGGGGTTAATGTGACTGGGTGGGTGCGGCCAATTTTTTTTTTACTTTTAAAACCACTTTTTACATGTAAAACCATGTAAAAAAAATGCTTTCAAAAAACTCTGACGATCCTAGCTGAGTTGCCTGATCGGCGGGCAACTCAGCTGGGATCGTCAGAGCTTGGATTGCCAGAGCCATTTAAAAGAAAAAAAGATTCTGATGATCTCGCGGCTCAGCTAGGCATTGGGGGGGGGGGCGGGGGCAGGGATTTTTGCTACTGGTTCTCCGAACTGCCTGCCGCCATTGCTACCTACTTGCCTGAGCTGGGAGCATTTCCCAGCTCCCAGCATTTCACTCCTGATAGGAGCCATCCTAACCTCAGAGGGGAAACTGTTCCAGGATGAGGGAACTATGACTCATATCGACAACTGTGGCCTTGCTCTCTTATTTCTGAGGATTGGAGACTGATAGCATGCCCCTTAGCTTACATGCATTGAGTAGGTAGGCAGATTCAACCTGGAATAGATAGTCTCAAAGGTAACAAGCACCCAAGCCATAAATAGTTAAGAATTGCACTTGGAATCTGGCAATTAGTACAGCCCCTGTAATATTGGTGTCACTTTGCTATACCAGTTTGCTTGAGTCAGCAGGTAGGTGCTCATATTCTCTACCAGCTGGAGCTTCTGAGTCATCTTCAAGGACAGCTCATATAGAACAATTCGTAGTAGTCTAACCAGGAGGATGCCAAGGAAATGAGTCACTGTAGACACAGCCTCCAGAAAAGGTCATAGTTAGCAAGGCAGCCAAAGCACTTTTTTTTTCTCCTCCCAAATATTCAGTATTCCTGTATCCAGTATTCCTGAAATTGTTAGAATTGCCTCTATTCTGATCTGTCTGAGGATTTTGAAGAGTCTGAACACTCCTAGAGTGCCGAAGAGCCAGCAAGGTCTCAATCTTGATAAGACAAAGAACCGTCGGGATTGCAGAGATCCTATTGTGTTCTTCAACAATTTTGTGTGTTCTCCCTAGAAGAAACAGATTGTGGTTTCAGGACTTTTTGCTTATGTTTAAATGCAATGTTGAATTACAGATTCTCACTCTTTTGAGGTAGGAAATATCAAAAGAGTATGCCTAAAATAGGCTTAACGCACACCATTTTCAGAAAGAAAAAATAAGGAGTCATTTACTGTTTCCAAGACCAGAAGAGTGCATGTTTAGCTTATTATTTTGAGGTGTGTTAGGAGAAGCATAATGTCCAGATCATGAGAGTCAGTTGTTCCACTCTATTCTGCCAAGATCTGCCCCTACTTGGTGTATTCTGGACACCATCATTCCAAACAATGGAGACCAATTACCAGTAGATCAAGTTCAGAGAGCAGCTCCAAAGTGAAGAATTTTGAACCCAACCCCTATGGGGAATTGTTAAAGGATCTAGGTATGTTTAGCCTCCAGAAAAATATCTGAGGTGAGATATGATAGCAGTTTTCAAATAGCTCAAGGGTTGTTGCACACAAAGAGGCCTGGATTATTCTCTATTGCCCTAGAAGACAGGACCAGAATTAAAATCCAAGGAAGGAGGATCAGGCTACATGTCAGGAGAAATGTTGTCATTGTAACAACGTGCGTGTCTATAAAGTGTGAATTCTCTTTCGTGAAAGGTCTTCAACAAATATCAGATAGTCATCGATGCTCCAGTGTGATGTTATTCAACCTTGGTAGATTGAAGATGTGAGGATTTCAACTTGTACGATTCCTAGGGCATCTTCAAGTTGCCAAGATTGAGAAACACTGCTTTAGAGGATCATGCACTGAGCAGGATGTTGGGCTATGGTCAATTCCAGATTTAGGATTCTATTTAAAGGTAAGGAGGATAGTAGCTTGATGATTCTGTAGCTTGAAATGTTGACTCTTGTCCTTAGGGACCCTAATTCTCAGATTTTTGCAAGGCTGAACAATAGAATAACTGTATAATGGTAGATGTGCATCTTTAGGATGAGAAGGAATAGAAAAGGATAGTAAATGTTCTGGAATTCAAATTCTGATTCCTTTTGGAGAATTGGGGTGAGCTGCTGATTCTGGAGATGTGGCATTTCCAGATCTGTAGTTAAGTCCTTCTTCTGCATATTGATGCTGTTTTAGCTATAGCAACACACCCACAGTCTGAATATTAGAAGTGGTGGGAATGATTTATTTTAAAAATGGAACAACTTGTAACTGTAACTTTTATTTTAAAATATTTAAAATATTTGTTTCAAGTTACTCAGATTAACAATGTATTTTGAAAGCAAGCCAATATTTTTCAAAAAAGAAAGAAAGAAAGAAAGAAAACAATAGAACATTCTGTTGATGGACAAATTTCTTTTCCATCATCCAGATTTTCTAGCAAATATTTGTATCTATGCAGAATTAAGAAAAATCCAGTATGATGTAAATTTGCCCCAATGTGTTGTATTGGTTTTAATATACAACCCATTTATGCATAACCTTGGTGCCTGGTAGTAAGCTGATTTCAGGTAAGAAGAAATGAAATAAGAATTATTAAAACAAAATAGATTTGGGTATAAAAATACACACGAAAGAATGTGTGGGAGTGGAACATCTTGGAGGACGCATTGCTGGAATGCCCAATGACAGTTCGATGGAGAGAAGAAAGGGTCTCCAGATAAGTAGCAGGAAGTCCTAAGTATTTAGATTAAGCACAGTTCATTGAAGTGGGGTGTATAATATAGAACAGAAAAGATAAGTTTACAGATAGAAAAATCCCAGGAAAGATAACATTCAGTGTTGAGGGAGGAGGGAAGGGATTAAGGGGGGAGAGAGAGAGACAAGCTCTGTGTTTTGGATCATTGACATTAATAAATCCTGTGCTGTTGAGAACTGGATTTTTCTATGAGCTGATACTTTAAAATAGTCTTGAGTTGCTATCTAGGCCAACTCTGTACGGCTATTCTATGATGCTCTGTTCATAATGCAGAATGAGAAGAATCTTTTCATTACATAGAGATTTGGAAGGCCACTGCATAAGACACTGGAAAGAAATATCCTGCATTTTTCTGTCTTTATTTCTGTTCCGTTCTTGCACTTTACTATGAAAAATGTCTGTATGTGTTTCTCTCTCTCTCTCTCCCTCCCTCCCTCCCTCCCCCCTTCTCTCTCCTAAAGTACTTGCTGTCTGCTGAAGCTTCTCAAATGCAGGAGAAAACCAGAATAATTACAAATATTTGCATAGCTCCTCTTTTTCCCCCTCAACTCAAACAATTGATGCTTGGAGGCTTTACATAAATGCAAATCCATTAAAACTACATTGAACATCCCTTTGAAAATTATTATTAAAAGACAACAGTAAATGAAATCATTAAAGCTAGAGGCATCTTTAAGACTGGGTAATTTTATTTTATCATTGGATTTTGTGTATTGAGGCCACTTTATCAGATGAAGGAAATAAATCTCTTTCAAGGAAATTGCGTAAGTATGTTTTGTTGTAAGAGGTGGAGTAAAGATGAGAGAGAAAAAGAAAAAGAGCCGAGGTGGTGCAGTGCTTAGAGTGCAGTACTGCAGCTACTTCAGCTGACTGCTAGTTCAGCAGATCAGCGGATCAAATCTCACTGGCTCGAGGTTGACTCAGGCTTCCATCCTTCCGAGGTGGGTAAAATGAGGACCCAGATTGTTGGGGGGAATATGCCATTTAGTATACTGTCTTTGGTGTAAGCCACCCAGAGTCCTTGGAGAGTGGGCGGCATAGAAATATGAATAATAATGATAATAATAATAATAATAATAATAATAATAATAATAATAATAATAGTAATAATAATAGTAGTAGTAGTAGTAGTAGTAGTAGTAGTAGTAGTAATAGATGGTGGTGGAAATAGGAAGGGTTATCCCCCAAACCTGCTCATTTCTACTTTTCTCTTGGGGTAGTAACCCTTTCTGTGACTGCCCAGCAAGTTTCTTTAAGTAAAACCCAGGTCAAATCTCAACCTTTTTTCCTTCTGTGTTTGGTTATTGATTTAAACACCCCTGGGCTGATCCAAGGTTTACTGCTGCATGAGTTAGTGTAACTAGTCATGTCTTCTCCACCCCCTGCCCCCTCTGCAAAGTCCTGGTGCGCTGAACCCAAAGCCAGGCAAATGATTTTAGCAAATGAGAAATTGAACTCTTCATGCAGCTTTCCCAATATCTGGTAGCGGCTGATAATTTGTCATCCTTTTGTGACAAAATGCCTAATAGTGGAGCTGGCCTTGTCATAGACAATTGGTGGCATTTCTTAAAATTCAGTCAACAGTCATTATAAGCTTTTGAATTACTTGAAAGCTATTCAGTGGGGCATTCAGTATTAAATCTAGCAGTGTTTCAGGTCTTTTGTAAAGAGTCCTATGTCCTATTATTTCTTGTAACCTTTGGTTCTTTTTGTATTAATTATATTGAAGAAGCCAATATTGTACAGTTCTCCCATTTTATTACAGGGTTGTTTTTGAAATAATTAAAGGCAGATGTAATAGCCTACTTGTTTCAATAGATGTTTTGGTTCTAAAATGGGCCGAGTACCTTCTGGAACTGGATTGTATTTTTGTATTGATTTACTTGCTAAGTTGAATTTAGGTATTTACTTTCAGGAAAGGGCTCAAGACCTCCTCCTTTAGAAAGGTTTATTATTTTATTTATTGAATTTTTATTGCTGCCCATCTCACAAATTTTCAGTTTGAAATCAGTTAATATTGATTTTGAAATATTTTTGTCTTATTTTATTTATTTTACTTGCTAGTTATATTTATTAAGATTTTTCTTAAAAAGAAAAAAGAATAAATGAAAAAATGAAAGAAAGAAAAATTAAAAACAAAAAAAAACAAAAAAATTATCAAGAAATGAAAAGAAAAGAACTAAAGTTAAGAAATATAATTATATCCACTATTCTTTTTAAACAAGTTACAATTTTATAAACTCTCCTTCCTCTTAGATATTACATAAGTTCCTTCAGCCCCATATGTAATCAGTCGATCTTCAGACTCGTAAGCCATCATTTCATTTCTTTCTTCTTTTAGCAAGATGTCCATATTCCAAACTTTCAAAAAAGTTTTTGTTCTTTTTTCCTCAATTTTGCCATTTCTTTGATTCTGATATTTTCACAATCCATTCCTCTGCTGTGACAATATCATAATTCTCCCATTATTGTACATACAATTATCTTGCTAAGCTAGAATGCTTTTGAAAAGAAAATGCAGTTTTCATGGCATATATGCAGTGGTGGGATTTAGCCAGTTCGCACCACTTTGGGAGAACCAGTTGTTAACTTTCTGAGCAGTTTGGTGAATTGGTTTTTGGAAGAAATCATTAGGGCAGAGAACCGGTTGTTAAATTATTTGAATCCCACCATTGCATATATGGATCCATTAATGTGGTTTATAATTTGAATCTAGAATTGATATTGGTTTTATAAACCAGCAATTTCCTAATTTTATAATTAATATTGGAAGTACTGTATTTGGAGATGAAGTGAATAAATGGAGTGAGACATCCATGTCTGAGAAGATTAAATGCCAAGTTGCACAACCAGATTGGTATATATAAAGAGACTGCTGGGTTAAAAAAGGTCGGTCTGATCCAGGATTCTGTGCCAGTTAGTAGTGAACTAGAAAGATTCAGGAAGCTGACAAGTATGGAAAGGAAGGCCTGCTGTTGTTCAGCAGCTAATATTGAAGATATGTTGTTTGTAGTTCCAGAGTAAACAATTAAGTAGAGATTGATTCCTACTTTTTTTTTTTAGTTTATCCAGACTCCTTTTAAACCCATCTAAATTGCTGGTCATCCTTTTATAGGATGGCTGTGCATTCCACTTGAATGATGCAGTGTGTAAAAACGTATTTGCTTTTATTGGTGCTGAATCATACTGCATTCAGTTTTAATGGAAATAAAGGATGTGGTAGATCCAGGCATCATGTGGTGAAACATTCTGTTGATTACATCACTGCAGGCACAGTTTGCAACACGAGTCGTATTTAACATTCTGACACTCATCCCACAATACAAGACAACTTTGCAGGGCATATTGGTTGAGTTGTCAACCTATTCAGCCATGGGTCCAGACAACTCACATCCCCAGTATACTAATCAGGATGGTGCAGACTCCTTTGATTGTTATTGGTGGGTGATAATAATGACTTTATTTTCTAAAAATGAAACAAAATGCTTTTCATTTAAATAGCACAAAAAGGAGTTACAAAAAAGTGTTCAGTATGAGTTTTAGCTAATAATTTCATGGTCCAACATTGTTTCTTGCCAGTTCTGTCAAAGCCAAAAATGAGAGAGACTCATGAGCTGTGGTGGCACAGTGGCTAGAATGCAGTATTGCAGGCTAATTCTGTTGTCTGCTGGCTGCCAGCAGTTCAGCAATTCGATTCCCATTGGTTCAAAGTTGACTCACCCTTCCATCCTTCCCAGGTTGGTAAAATGAAGACCCAGATTGCTGGGAGCAATATGCTGACTCTGTAAACTGCTTAGAGGGGGCTGTAAAGCACTGTGAAGCGGTATATAAATCTAAGTGCTATTGTTATATTATCCATTGAGAGGAAATGTTCAACTACCTTTTTTTAATGCATTTCAGGAGTTCTCATTTTGTGCCAGCATGGCAGAGCATGGCTCCCACCACTCCTCTGCCTGGCATTTGGGGAGCCCATCGATTCACAACAGCCCCACAATGTGCTCTCTGGAACATGTGGATCTGGGAATGAGTGAGCCACCAACTTCATTGGAGCAGCCACTGCCGTCCCCAGACCTAGAGGACAATGAGGATGATGCTGATGTGCCCCCACTGGACCCAAATGTGCCCTATCCTGATTTGGCCCCTGTGGTTTTCTTCTGCCTAAAACAGACAACCAGCCCTCGTAGCTGGTGCATCAAGATGGTGTGCAATCCATATCCTTTATAAGCTGTGAATTATCCCTTCTAGCCCTTTTTTCTCCCTCTCTGTCCTCCCTTTGCTGTCTTGTCCTTGCTGATCACCTGACAGGTAGGTGGTGGCATTCCATATATATTTAATGAATCAGTTTGTTCCTTGTGTTATGTTTACACACTACTTTGAGGGCAGCATATGTGATCAAAAAGAGTTGCTTGCAAACGGGAGAAAAAATGTAACAAGCTTTTAGATATGTATTTTATTTTCATTCCTCTCTTTATTTTTCTGTGCTGACAAATATATATATGGCATGATTTAGAGCAAGACTGGTGGTGCTGGTGTTGTTGACTTGGCTACAGATTGCTATATATTTATATATTTATTTTTAAATCCTAATAGTGACATAGATTCTGAGACAACCTTCCCAAACCTTGTGCTATTTAAACATATTGGGTCTCTGGGTAAGGATTATGGAAATCAAAATTCTGTAACAGAATTTTGGCCAAAGGTGTTCTAAAAAAGATAATTTCAAATCATGTAAATTTTATTTTAAGAATAAGACTGATTTGTAATTAAACTTTACAGAGAGCATTCAGTGTAGTCCTATTATTTCACTGGCCTTCTTCATTACCAAAATAGAATATTGGATACTTTGAAATGAAATGCTGTTGTTTACAACAATTCTTGGCTAAGATAATCCTTCCTTCTTGTGTAATGGATTTGAGATCCAGAACTTCCAACCTGTCTAATCTTCTGGAAAAGGCACCTGGCTGGGGAAAGGTGACTAAATTATTATTAATTCTAGAACAGATTAACTATTCTAGGAATGTTTAATTTATAATTTTGTACCAAAATGCAATACATCAAGCCTCAATGTCCTACAGAAAAAGCCTTTTGTAGTTAAAGGGTATGTAATGTCTCTATCACATTTATGCAACAATCTGTCTGTATAGAATTAATTGTTCTGACATTATATTTACTCCCAGGATTTGTTATACATAAAATAACAGTTTTCCCAGTATGAGTCTAACCAAATCTTTATTTTGGAACAGGTGGCCTATGATCTGAAAGAGCACATTATTGAGTATTTTAACATAGTCTGGTCAGTTTTTGGACAGTTTTGTGAATCATTACCATTGAATTCTGAAGCATGGTAGACTGACTAGATGGTCCTACCTTAGAGAACTTATGGATCTAACTGTAGATGCTTGGGGATTTTCTTAGCAGTACTCATGGTGAACAGTTCTGCCATAAGTTACGTCAAATGCTGGAATTAAGATATGGTGAGCATTGGATGAGATTGTTCTCAAGCAGCTTCTCGGTATACTCTGATCCTAAGGGAGCTCCTTAGTTTACCAAGAAGCTGTCAATGATGAAGCAGCAAAAGTAATGTCCAGGGCATTGTGATGGAAACAAGAGCTGAGTTTGACCAAATACTGCTATGAGTCTAACGTCAACAGCAATAAGGGTGGTAAAACATCAGTATATCTCTGCTCTTACTGCATTGGCAGAATGTCATTCAGTGGCACTGTTTACAGTGGCTTGTTCTCTTTTGAGGAAAGAGAGGCAAGTCATGTCTCCCTGCAGGCTAATGTAACATTTTTGCCAATTGTTTTGCTGAGAAAAATCATTCATATTTACTGCAATGCTGCATGTATAGATCCAAAGGACGTGACTTGGAAAGTGTGTTTTGAAATCAACTGGCATTTGCTTGAGTTTATGAATTCTGAAGAAATGGATAGGTCTCTCTTACACTTGAATTTTGTGATCTATGGGCTTCATCTTTGGAAGGCCATTAGGGATGTGTGCACCTGAATACAAGAGGTCGTTAATGCTTCTATGAGGGAAGAAAGCTTATCTTTTTTTTCCTTGAAGGAAGCTACAGTACATTTCTTCCTCAAGAAGTCATCCTTTACTCAGGCTGTATTAGCTAGCTATCATCTGTTTCTAACCTTTTCTGCCTAGGAAAGAACTTAGAGAAAGAAGGGGATATCACTTGCAAAGAGTCCTAGATGAAGCTAATTATCTTGATCTCTTTGTGTCAGGGTTCAGACTTAGGTATGGAATGGAAAATTGTATTGGTCACTCTTGAGTGTGGCTTCCTGTATTAATTGAATATAGCACTTCTGATCCAATCAAATCTCTCAGTGGCATTAACCATAGATATTTTTCTATAGCCATGAGAACTGGCAGTAGGGGGTAATGTTTTGCAGCAGTGTCAATTGTTCATAAGCAGTGGTTCTGGTAGGAGGTCATAGTTAACCAAAGCCTTTGTTGTTCCAGGATAGGGTGCTGCTGGTTTCAATCTTATTGCCCATGTTTAATGTCTGAAACTGATAGAGAGAGCACCCATAAGTTCTGGATGAGATATCAATCAACATACTAATGATGATACCTAACTGTATATTTCTGTCTCATAAAGGAGAATTTTGTAGCTCAGGGTTGAAATGAGAGGTCTTTGGCGCTCTCTGAATTTGGTTGTTTTCTTGCAGACATTTCAGTACTCAAACTAGGTAACATCATCAGTGCCAGTAAGGAGTGGAGTTGGCTCTCAAACCAAGTCCCAAAATGCTAGAGAATTCCTGGAAGCCTGGCACTCTGACAAATTGGCCACAAATAGGCACATCAATATAAATAACATCTACATACTGTGCAAAAGAGATAATCAACAAGACAAAAAGGGAACAAAAAGACCAAAACACCTCCCACCAGCAAATAAGACCCAGATGAGCATAGATTAACACCAAGATTAACACCAGACCAACAATCAAGAAGTAAATAATATCTGAATCAAGGAATTGGCAAACAAGCTAACAGTAAACAGCCAAACCAAAGAACCTCGAACACTATTCCCATGAACATTGACAGGGCAAGCCACTAGAATATAAATTGAGAGCAACCCCCAGTCCTTCCCAGCACTGTTGATGTAACCTAGTTTGAGTAATGAAACATCTGCAAGAAAACAACCAAGCTCAGAGAGCACCAAGGACCCCTCATTTATATCTCAAGGTAGGAGATGTGGTAGCTGCAGTTTAAGAACAAGGATGTAATTCTCAGTTCTCAGTGGAAGATTCCAAATAAAACTGAATTACCCTTTGGATCATTTATTCCCCCAAACTAATTCAGCCATCACCTTAAAAAAAATACATACAAAAATAGTTTTAAAGGGCGCAAAGAAATATAGAAATGCCAACTTTGGATAAAAATGCATACAATATAAATGTATGTCCATGCTTTTTTAATTCATAGAAAAGGAAATAGAACAGACCCGTAATGGAAAATATGCAAAATTTGTAAATCCCCATACACAGTTAAATTAGAAATCAGCTCAAGAGAAATGAAATCTATGTACTTAAAATTCAGACTTTATATATGTTATATAATCTGTAAGTGCACTGTCAGTGTTGAGCACGGTGAAAATTGTGCTAGTGCTAGCAAGCAAACAAACTTTGCAGTGCAATATGTAGCAAAAGGGTGTTTTTCACTCTGTGCACATTAAGAATTCATGGCGACATTTTTCTTCAGAACAATTGGGAGGGGTGTTGTAATGTTGATTTCTCTCTATGAAATTTCATTTAGTTCATTGTATGAGAATGAGGTATTACAGAACTTGCTTGGTGTTCTAGGAGTTGAGAACAGGACTCTTGAAATGTTGATGATGTGGTTGGGGAAATTGCATTACTCTCAGCACCCAGCATCACTGGTTAAGCTAGTTGAGGCTGCTGCTATGGTAATGTACCATGTGAGGGTTGCAACTTTCTCCTCTTTTCATAATCCCAGTCAGAATAGTATTCCTTTCCCAAAGATGTTGCAGTAAATTATTTTCCCTCTTTCTGTCTCTGTCTCTCTCCCTCTCCCTCTCTTCTCCAGGATAAATTTAGATATAAAACTGATTTGAGAGTGTATATTTGGCTGAGGAGTGTTAGAGTGGTCACAGACCTAATTAGAAACAAAGCCTTATTTTTTTTTATTTAGCATATTTATACAGCCACACATCTTAGAAACATGTGACTGAGCATCATGCAACACAAACGTTAAAAACTCCATAACAATCTAAAGCAAGAAAAAAATACACAAAACAGAGTAAAAACATAAAACAAACAGATAAAATCCAATAAGCAGGAGAACAAAGATCACTTAATCTCATACAGCCCATCTTGCAGCCTGTCCCTGGGGCCACCAAGGCTGGTGAAAGGGCCTTCCGGAAGGTAACAGAGATGGGGCTAACGGTTAGGGGCAAACCTCACCAACCGTATAGAGGGAAATAAAGTTGTGTTTGTAGAAAGCCTGCTAGATGGCCCAGAGAATCCATATTATTATAATATGCACATGATAGTACAGATGCCAGATATTTCAGATGTTCCTGCTGCTTTCCAGAATACACTAAAATGTGGATTTTACCAAGATTTTGTTCTATTACAAGGAACAGATACAAGTATTATGCAACACATACCCTGCAGAGCCACATAATGTATTCTGTGAGATTTCACAGAGGAAAATTAATGTTGCATTTTGTAGGTATATTTATTGGACAGTTTGCAGCAGAAGGTTCTGATAAAATATTTGTAACTAGGAAGACAAGCTGAAATCCAACAGAGAGTGCACAAGGGACTGGTCACATATCTATGAAGCGTTATAATGCTTGTTAGCTATGATGTTACTGTCAGTGGAATGTGTATATGTGTGTTTGTGTTTACGAGAAAGAGAGAATCAAATGGTATTAGTGCTGCTGAGTACCCAGAGAAAGGATTGCTGTGCCATCTCTCTTTCAGATCTTTGCTTTGTTGGTTTGTGAGCTCTCTGAGAACATAGTATTAAAATTGCAGATTGTTGCTGTGGAAACAAATTGTAAACACAGATCCCTTTTGGTGCCAGCCACATCTTTGATGTTGGAGGTAGAGTGGGAGAAGCAAATAATTTTTCTTTGGGCCTTTTTAAAATTTGAGATTCTGTTAGCACAACAGTGAATTTAACCTTGCCCTCATGATTGGGTGGGACAATGATAGGTGCTTTTTCTGCGAGAATTTACATTTGCGCCTGTTAGCCCTTTAAGGTGTACCAGACTAGGAAAACAGTTATAAATGCTAATCCTATTTTTAATATGCTTAATATAAGGTTACAGTTACAGAAACTTGCAACTTCGTCCGTCCCTCCTTTATCTACATGAAAACAAGGGTCATCTTTGAGATGCTTTTTTAAATTGCAGTTCTGACCCAGACTCGGATTTCTTTTATCTGACTATTGTCTTGGTTGTAATTCTTCCTCCTATTCTTCAAGGTTATTCCTACATCCCACTATATCTACTTAGAAAGGTTATATTCAACTTTATTCTCCAGCCTTGATGATCTACTATGACACAGTAGATTTGCTCATAATCTCCCTCTCTCGCTCTGTCCTCATTTAACGTTAACAAAACTATAATTAGGATCGCCCAATAATTTAGAATGTATCTATTCATATGGAGCCACACTTTTCATGTGCATTGCTCTTGGAGATACATGCAGTCCATGGACTATGGATTGCCACCTCTATTGCTGAGCATTCCAGACAAAGGGGACATCTACAGTGCAAGGTCACCACATCACCAATACAGGCCATCATAGAGGACAAAAATGTCTTATATTTATTGACAGCCTATCATTAGAATTAGAATTAGAATTTTTTATTGGCCAAGTGTGATTGGACAAGGAATTTGTCTTGGTGCATATGCTCTCAGTGTACATAAAAGAAGAGATACGTTCATCAAGAATCATAAGGTACAACACTTAATGATAATCATAGGGTAAATAATAAGCAATCCGGAAACAATATCAATATAAATCGTAAGGATACAAGCAACAAAATTACAGTCATAAATGGAAGGAGATGGGTCGTGGGAACGATGAGAAGATTAATAGTGCAGACTTAGTAAATAGTTTGACAGTGTTGAGGGAATTATTTGTTTAGCAGAGAGATGACATTCAGGAAAAAACTGTTCTTGAGTCTAGTTAGGTAAAGGTAGGTAAATTGAGGACCCAGTTTGTGGGGGCAATAAGCTGACTTGGTATAAATATACAAAAAGTATGAAGGCTATTGCTTAGCGCATTGTAAGCCGCCCTGAGTCTCCGGAGAAGGGCGGCATATAAATCAAATTAAAAAAAAAAGTTGTTCTGGTGTGTAGTGTTCTATAGTGTCGTTTTGAGGGTAGGAGTTGAAACAGTTTATGTCCAGGATGTGAGGGGTCTGTAAATATTTTCACAGCCCTCTTTTTGACTCGTGCAGTATACAGGTCCTCAAAGGAAGGCAGGTTGGTAGTAATTGCTTTTTCTGCAGTTCTAATTATCCTCTGAAGTCTGTGCCTGTCTTGTTGGGTTGCAGAGCCAAACCAGACAGTTATAGAGGTGCAGATGACAGACTCAATAATTCCTCTGTAGAACTGTATCAGCAGCTCCTTGGGCAATTTGGGCTTTTTGAGTTGGCGCCATCTGTGGCGCCAACTCAGACCTCTATCTGTGTTTTCCTGCTTTTCATTGAAAGTATTTTTTCTGGTTTGTATTGACACAAATATTGCTGTCCAGTTCATTTGTGGTATTTTACTTTATTCTAGATAAACCTCTGTACTTCAATTGGCTGCTGTACAGGGATGCCTCTCACCTGGATTAGTAATAGACCCTGCAGCTGTCTAAGCACATCTGTATTTATCAATGGGATTGCAATAGCAATCCCATTGATAAGGGTTGTATTACGCAGCAGGTCATTCTTTAAACATGGCTGAAACTTTTTTAATGATGAATTTTCTTTCCCTGAGCTATCCACTTCTTAAAAATCAGGATCAATAATGTAGCATTCCCTTCCCTTCCGATTTTCAAAATCTAGATGGATAAGAATTGCAGTATTTTGCAATATTTATTGGTCCATTTAGGAGCTGGAATGAAACCTTTCTATTTCAAGTAATAGGAAAAACAATGAAAATGTGCAGCTGTAAACTGTTCTAAAACAAAAGCAGTATCTCAGGTAAGGAAAAATAATAATTAAAACCAACAAAATTCCACATCTCAAATAAACACTATATTCACACACTTCTGAAAATCTGCTATTGCAGAAGCAGTAGCAAATGTTCTTGTGCCAAATATGGAAAAATGCAAGAAAGGAGTTGATACGTTAAAGCAAGCTGTTGGGTTTGCAATTTTTTATGTTGATGTTTTAACTGTCCTTATATGCATTTAATTTAACTTCGTATACGTATATTTTTATGACTGTTTTGCAAACAAATATGCACACAGAAAGAAAGCTATTGGTAGTTGTTTTCTAAGCACAGAACCTGGAAAGACATAGTAGCAAAATAATTTATCAGTGGGGCTGCAGGAGCTAGAAGTGTGGGCTGAACACCTGGCAAGTAACTGCCAAAGTATCCTAAATATGGACAGAATTTTGTTCAGCCATCTTAGATTCCACTTGGGATCAGTGTGGGAAAGCTGCCTCTGAAGAGTACAGTAGAGTGTGGATATACACTCTACTTCTTTAGTCTTTCTTTCTCCAAAAGATCCACATTTTTGTTATCTTGTAACAAGTGTGTAAAAGAGAGAGGAAGGGGACAGTCAAACATTTTGCTGGCATAAATCAGAAGGTGATTCACTAAATCCAAAATCATTATATGTGTATTCATTTTAACATTGGAGTGCAACCTCTATTTTATCAATTCAAGGATAAAGTATAGAGGTAAGATATTGTGAATAAATGGGAAAAATGGGATAGAGAAAAAGAGAAGATGCTTTTGTTTTCTTTCTACTTTATAAAGACAGTAAGAAGATTAGGAAATAGGTTCCCCGACTATATGAATTTAAAGATTCAACTGTTATCACAAATGAACATTGTACTTCATCTGAAGTATATTTCTGTGCAGTAACTGGAACATAATTTTGCTTCAAGTGAGGAAGAGACACACTTTATGAGAATAAAGCTGGTTTTGTTTTTTTTAAAAAGGAGACAGTTCCTCATTTTGCTTATCTTTTTACAAGATACTGTATATCAGCATACATTCTGATAAATAAAAAGGGCTTTTAGAAAGTCTATGGATATTCAAGTTATTTTTAAGGGTCTAAAATGAAAAGTAATATTTCTCAATGAGCAGATCCAACAAGAGAGCAAGAAGTGGAGTAGAAAGGTGAGAATTAAGCTACGATGCCAAGAAATTGACTTTATTAAAATATTCAGAATGACTTGTATTTTTCTGACTTTTATTTTAAAAATGTAAATTAATTCTTTAATCCAATTAAAGAATGATGACCCCCTTGGCATTTCACGGGAAATATCCTGACACCTCTTCTAAGATTTTCCACATTATAAGAACTTCTTTCTGCAAATTCCTTAGTGATTGTAGCGCCAAAAGAGAACTATAATAAGATAGATTGAAAAAGAGACATTTAAGAGAAAAAGAAACCTTTTTGTAGTGCTTCCATTTTTCTTCTGTCCTAGTGAAATAATACATTCTGTAGAAATTAGAAATTTTCTTCCACCCATTTTCCTTCAGTTTGATGGAAAAAATTGTTTCCAAGAATTTTATGCAAGAAAATATTTTGATTAAATTCTTATCATTGGGGTGCAGGGCTCATGCACTTTAGTTCTGAGATGGTTGAAGGATGTTGTGGGGTCCTTTCATTCAATAAAAATATCTGGAGTTATTTGCAGTGTCTTATTTTCCCAAGTTTAAGTTAAATCCTACAGGAAGAAATATCAAAACGGAACTTTTCCCCTGACCAGGAAGATTAGTAAGACAGGGGGTTTGCAAAGCAATAGAGTAGGTGTGTAATAAAAAAAAAAACCAGTAGCAATAACAGCACCTTTACAACAATAGAATAAGCTCAAAAAGAAAATAATTTCTAAAGAATTCTGAGACAGCGGTGGGCTTCACTTACCTTCCCTACCAGTTTGCAAATGGGAGCCCGTGCGCGCACTCGCTTTGCTTGCCCACGCCACCTCTGAGTATGCGCACGGCCTTCTGCACATGTGCAGTAGTCTCACATTACGTCCAGGCGGGTGGGTGGAGCCTCCCGCAGTCGCTGCTACCGATTCGCGCGATCCAGAGAGAACCGGCTAAATCCCACCACTGTTCTGAGATAAGAAAAAACAGATAATTTGTTGGATGAAACTGGGGGAGACAAGTCTCAGCACAGTTTTAATTGAAATAGAAGTTTAAATGCCTTAAATAAATTTTATTGCTATGTTTTATTTCCATTTCCCCCAAATCTCTTGATGTTCCTTCTTATCTTCTACTCTACTCCCACCTTTAACATTTGTTTATGTCAGTTTGCTGGGCAGGAATTGACAAACACGTTGGCATCTCTCTCTTGCACACATATGTGTGTGTATGCATAGGCAGATGAATCTTATGGGATCAAACTTTATCGAACATGAAGGAAGAAATTATGTCCCAGATCGGGACTGATGATGGCTTAAGGTGGGAGTCTTTTATCTTGTGTGAATAAAGGGCAGGTTGTAATTCCCACAAATCATCAATTACCTCCTTTCTCCTCCTTGTCACTAGCTTTGCTTCTTGCATGCCACTATTGCATGCATAAATTATTCACTTTAAATTGGATTTGTGTTACTTCTCAAACTAGGGGATTTGGCAGGCCAGTCTTGTGCAAACCTCTGCTCTGTGGTGAGACTTCGGTTGAGAGCAGCCTAGGGGTGTGTATTTTTGGATCTAAAGTTTTTGAGTACAGAAATGTTAGCTATGACAACAGCCATAGCTGCTTAGCGCCAAATCTGAGATTAACGAGGCAAAAGTTCCATTAATTTTAAACTGCTATGAATATATGAAGGGGCTCCAGCTTTATAGAGGGCAACCATCTGCATAAAGTGGCTTCATCCTAGCATAGAATAAAGATTGTTACCCACCTGCGTTGTGTCAAGGGTCTATGTAGTTTCTATTCAACCTCAGCTGGAAAAAAACTTGCAAATCAAAAACTTCTAAACAGAGCTGGTTTAGATGTTGCTGCAGGAATGTTTGACATATGGTTGAAATATGTAGGTTTGATCCATGCATGGAATAACAGGATAACTGAGTTGGAAGGGATCTTGGAGGTCTTCTAGTCCAACCCTCTGCTTAAGCAGGAAACCTTATACCATGCCAGACAAATGGCTGTCCAATCTCTTCTTAAAAACCTCCAGTGATGGAGCACCCACAACTTCTGAAGGCAAGTCATTCCACTGATTAATTCTTCTTACTGTCAGGAAATTCCTTCTTAATTCTAGGTTGGATCTCTCTTTGATAATGTGTGTTTTAGGCAAAAGAGGCTTGGGGTAGGGAGAGCAGGAAAAGCCAGTGCCATTACTGGTGACACACAGCTAAAGTAGTGAAAAGAAACTCCTGGGAATATTGAGGAAATAAGAAGTGGGCTGTTGCACAGCTTTTGCTTGAACGCAAAGGCAGTGGCAATGTGAAAATACTAACAAAAGATTAGCTCCATCACACTGTCATCATCATTCCTAGATTCATATATAGTATATCCAACCAGCGTGCCCACCTCACCTTTTATTTTCCCAGTGTAAGAACAGGTTGGATATGTCATGCTTGAATTCAAGAGTGTTGGTGGCTAAGGGAAATGGAGACCTCCCCTTTGCTGTTGTGTGCCATTACCCTGAAGTATGGCACTGGGAAAATAAATCTGCTGACCATTGTATAGGCTACACAGAAAACAACAGAGTAGAGCAGGGGTTTCCAACCTTGGCAACTTTAAGCCTGGAGGATTTCAACTCCCAGAATTCCCCCAGGCTTAAAGTTGCCAAGGTTGGAGACCCCTGGAGTAGAGTTAGATGGAACAGCTTTGCCCTATTCATCAATTTAAACCTCTTCAGATATTTTTTGGGCCAAAATTCAGAACAAGCCGAATGCTCCAGGTTTCAGTTTGGTAAAATGGTGACCTCTTCCTGAAAGATCCAGCTGAACTTCCAGCTCAGAGACACTGTACATTCCCCGTTTCATAAACACCTCTAGAAGTGATGGCAAACTTGCCACAGTTTTCCTAATAGGTGAAAATTTGTAAAATTCATGCTAAAGGAAAGTTCTACGTTAAGTCTTTCTTCTTCATAAATCTATCGCACTTCAAGATCTGCAATGTAAACTTTTAACAAGGTTGCTTGGGGGAGCTATCAGGTATGTTCAGTGAATACTGAAAACCCAGCCTGAAAGTGACATATCAGGCATGCAAGTGGCTTGCTGGAGATGCAAAAATTAAGCTTCAGTCGTAGAGGGAAGTTCTGTTCCCTTTTTCTGATCCCGGAGGATTCTGGATGACAGCCTGGGCTTACTGTACTTTCCTTTAGTGTGAAACATGTCTTCCTTAATATTCTTCCTGTATTTAAAAATTATTGTCTTGATTACTTTAATAATATGCTCAAATATATTTATTTGATCATTTGTAATTAAAGAAAGATCATCCCTAAAAGCAATGTTGCTGTAGATGATGGGAGCGGATGTCTGAAAAATCTAGGGGCCATTGGAAATACTTGTTTTCATTGAATTGCATTTGGTGCTACTCCACAGAATCGATTGTATACGCTCTTGTGTTGCAGTGTTTGTTTGCTGTCTCCTCCCTCCTCCAGACAGGCTGTTTTCTGTAAAGGGCCATATGCATTTATAACACTATACTGCATTGGTAAATATCACGAGTATTGTTTTTTAGAATCAGAGACCTCCTTATAGTAGTAGTATTATTATACTTGCGGTTATATTTATGTATATTTTCTCATATAAGGTTAATTTCCATAATATTTTCTATTAGTATAGTCTTATATCAATTGCAAGACTGTGGCTCTAAAATCCAACACAGTGATATTTCTATTCCTTTCCTTTTGATGCCCTCCAGCTGACGCAAAGAAACCTTATTTGAGTTGATGGCTCAGTGCAAGGATGAACATATTAACCTTCACATATTCAACTTTCCTATAACTCTCTTGTTCAAAACCAATCATTTCAGAAGCAGCCAGAAGATTAGTGAAGGCTAGAGCAGTGCCTATAGAGCAACATAAAATCTGCCAACAAAAAGTTTTCTTTCTTGTAGTATGACTCCAAAGAGGTAGCACGTTAATTATATGGAAAATGGAAGAAATTATGTTATGAGGATGCAAACTGGGGCCCAAAGAGGCATCAATGCAAGAGTAGAAAGGTCAGATGATTCTCCTTTCCTACATTTTAACTAACTCTGGCATACTTGCTGTTAGCCCTTTGAGACAGACTACATAGAATCACAGGGCTGGAAGACACCTTGGAGGTCTTAAGGAACCTTGGCAATCCTTGATTTATGTCCACAATTTCTGTGCCCAAAATTTCTTTGAGACAGTTATTGAGTTTTGCCCCATTTTATGATTTTTCTTGCCACAGTTGTTAAGTGAATCACTGCAGTTATTAAATTAGTAACATGGGTTATTAAGTGAATCTGGCTTCCCCATTGACTTTGTTTGTCAGAAGGTCACAAAAGGTGATCATATGACCCAGGAACACTACAACTGTCATAAATATGAGTCATTTGCCAGGTGCCTGAATTTTGATCATCTGATCATGGGGATGATGCAATGGTTCTAAGTGTGAAAAACTCATAAGTCGCTTTTTTTCAGTGCTGTTATAACTTTGAATGGTCACTAAACAAACTGTTGTAAATTGAGGACTACCTGTACTCCAAGTTCCATGTTGGATCTCCCTCTAACTAGCTACCACCCATTGCTTGTTGTCTTGCTGTCAGCTGTCATGGAGAATAAATTGACACCCTCTTCCCTGTGACAGCTCTTCAATTATTGGAAGATTGCTACCATGTCACCCCTAAGCCTTCTCTTTCTGAACCCAAACGTATCTAGTTGCCTTAGCTATTCATGGAACGATTAACCTCTAGCCCCCCTATCATCTTTGTCGATCTTCCCTGCATCTTTGTAGGCCTCTGATAAGAGATTCCACTGCAAACTACAGTAGAACTGTCAGTAAAGTATACAGTGGTAACTTGGTACTCAACTGCTTTGAAACTCACTAAATTTGGTACTCAATGCATTTTGATGCAAAAATTTTGTCTCGGTACTCATTGTTTATTTGGTAGCATAGACTAGAACTTGTTACTGTCGGCTATCTTATAACTGACTACATTATTCCTTATGGGAAAAAATTGTTTGGTGCTCATCATGTTTGGTACTCATCATGCCTTTCAGAAACAATTAATGATGAGTACCTAGGTATCACAGTATTTCAATAAATAGTCTATAACAACATAATTTTATAAGCCTGGTTGCACTTTACTTCCATTCTCTCTTATATGCCAATGAATCAGGAAAAGCCTGCAAGAATCTCTTCCATATCTTACCTTGTTTTCCAGCATTTAAGGAATGCTTTAGCTCTCTTTGATTATAGAATGGTTCTTGCTATCTCCTTCAAGGTCATCTCCCTGACTTTCTACTCTTGGACTGGTTTTCTCACCTTGGTCTTTCTAGTATGAGGCACACAATTTCTTTTTTTGCTTAGCCTTTGAAGGGCACTAGAAGGTTTCCATTCCAAAATGGAAATATGGTCAGCGTGAAAAAGTCAATAAAACCAGGGAACACAAAATCAGATTGTATGCAGTTTAATTTAAAATTATGAAATACAGTTAACATGGTTTTTCTTCATGTATTTCATAATTCTCCCACCCCACCCAATTTGCCACATTCAAAATACCAAACTGATGGTAACTTTGGGAGAGTCCTGAAGTTGCATGTAGGCCTGAAGCTCTGGTTAAGTTTTTCTGCTCCAGCAAGTGTTTTCCTGCATTGTATATTTCATCATCTTCCCTTAGAATGGATGCTGAAATTTTGGAGAGGAAAAAAATTGTAGAATTGAGAAATTGGTTTCAACATCTAATCAAGCAAAACATGTTTGTTATGATATATTAGTGCAGTTTATGGGATATAGATTTTTTTGTTTATTTGAGACTCTTGAGAATTAAGTTATCAAGAAAATCAGTTTTTTTAAAAATTTGATTTATATGCTGCCCTTCTCCGGAGATTCAGGGCGGCTTACAGTGCATTAAGCAATAGCCTTCATACTTTTGTATATATTTATACAAAGTCATCTTATTGCCCCCACAATCTGGGTCCTCATTTTACCTACCTTTGAAAAGATGGAAGGCTGAGTCAATCTTGAGCCTGGTGAGATTTGAACTTGCAGTAATTGCAGGCAGCTGATGTTAATAACAGTGCTTTAGTCTGCTGCACCACCAGGCTCTTGTTTCTTATCTTACCTTCTTATCATAAATAGAAGGCAGGGAATGCCATGGGATCTATCAAAACCTGCAAATAATGGTACTATTTGCACTTTCACAGAACTCTTCATTCCAGGAGAAAAATAAACTTTCTATTTTTATTTCTCTTCCCACTTCTTTTCTGATTTAGTCTTTTTTTTAAATCACATCATGCAACCAGCATGGTGCAATATGGATTTGAACCAGCATGTACTGTAATTACTTAGCCAACCAACCATTTTAAATCAACCTATATTTATCATATGAATCTAGAAATGCTGAATAAAAAATAAATGATTACTTATTCCTACTACTTTTCAGTGTGATGCAGTTATAGGAAGATGTTCCTTCACATCTATCAGCTTGGAATTGAATGTATATCCTATTTTATGTTAAAGTTAGCCAAGCATTTATAATTTTTTTTTGCCAAAAGTTTATCTTGATACCTATGAATATGATGGTGATGAATACACATTTTCCTTTGCACTAACCTAAATTAAAGCAATCTAAGAAGATTTGGCATTTCTTTATGACCACAATAGGAAAGAATGAACCACTTCAGGATAAAGCCAACTTAGTTTTACTCAAATCACCTGATCATAATCATTTTGAACTAATTGTATGAATTGTTCTTCACACGATCCTAGCTCTGGGCAAACTTTAATCTAAACACACTCCTCAACCACTACAGTGTGTGGGTGTGTACGTACAGTATGTGTGTGCACAAACACACTTACATGTGTGTGTGTATATATCTCTGTGAGAATGCAATCATGTGTACATGGGTATTTCCCTTTTTTTCTGTTATTGGCATTTGCCTTTCATTTTTTATTTCTTTCTTTATCTCTCTACTTTTTCTTCCTGCTGATTATCTCATTCTCAGTGGCATGTATCCTCCAGAGGAAGTTCATTGTCCGATAGCTTTTTTTTAAAAAATGACCATTCTTTGTGACCTTTATTACAAAAAATATTTAAGAATAAAGAAAGAACTCAACTGAATTAGATCAAAGTCTATTTTTGTATTTTGGGCCAACTATGATTTTTGACTAGCCCACAAATAGAAGGGAGAGCAATGGTATCCTTCCATTCATGTTCCTCAGCTTTATTAACAGTACCATACTGCCTCTCTGATACTAGAAATAGCAATAGCAATAGCACTTGGACTTATATACCACTTCATAGTGCTTTATAGCAGTTTCCAAGTTGTTTACAGCATAAGCATATTGCCCCCAACAATCTGGGTCCTCATTTTACAGACTGCAGAAGAATGGAAGGCGGAGTCAACCTCGAGTCAGGATCAAACTCCTGGCTATGGCCAGAGTTAGCCTACAATACTGCATTCTAACCACTGTGCCACCAATAAGATATTAATGTTGTATAATATTGTGTAATAGTCATTAATAAATATATTCTCCATGAATTTGCCCAATCCACTTTGAAAAATAAGAAAGTATCAGTTGAAAGCGATAGGAAGAACATAAAAAGATTTTAAACTAATATTTAAAGAATAGATTCTTTGGCACACAGACGAAAGAAAGCTTCCAAAATAGATGTGAAAGCATAACTGTAACAAGCATTTTCTGGCTATTCTAAAAAGAAAGAAAAAGAAGACACGTGGACTATACTACTGTGGTGATATGGGTAGCTAATTTGAATGTCCTGGATTAGGCAGAGTTTAGAAACCATACCCTTTCACAGTAAGCAATATTATGCAAAGCGGAAAATGGTATAAGGAATTGGAAGCAAAAAGAATTTAAGGCAGAAGAAAGAGGAAAAGTAAAAGAAAGGTAGTTAAGTCTAATTTACACTGCACCATCTCCATACTCCTTTTCTGTCCTTAGCTACCATCTTTACTTCCATCATGTACACACATCCCTAAAAGTGGCAGGAGGGAGTACATGTGAGCTCATTCTTTAAATGCTGGCTCACAGAATTCCTGAAAAAAAGTGAAAGTTCCACCAAACCAGCCTTCTTTTAGAATTCCAGCCATCACAACACTTAGTTAGATTGTCTGGGAATTATTATTCAACCGGTTTGAGAAGCCTGTTCTCTGCTATAATATTCTTACTGTGACAAAAGGATGAAAATGTTTTTCCTACATTTTGTGATTATGTGTTTATTAAATTTGTTCAAGCCATCCAACTCTAAAAAGACTCAGCATCCACAGCCAAAATATAAACCCAACAAAACTTTATATGAGCATGTGTGTCTACATATAGCATATATGTATTTACACAGTGTGTGTGTGTGTGTGTGTGTGTGTTTATGGATGTATGTTTATGAATACATCATATGTTTCTGTGTGTATAAAAGATAACCTTAACTTAGCAATTATACAGAAGCATAAAATAATATATTATTAAAATGCTATAAATGCATCAAGTTTTCAGAAATTTCTAGAATTCCTGTACATAAGTCCTGGTTTTAAGCTTACTGTAGTTACATAAGAAATGACTGTGCTCACTTGTGCAAAGCACGGAGAGAAAACAGTGCAACTGGAAAATACTAACCTCCCTATTTAAACAGACCGGCAGCTCATAACAAACAGCAACTGTTTAGCTCTAAGATTTGGAACGGACATAGAAATGTAGCATGCCAAAGTGGGAAGAAACTGTTTATATAAATGCATCTAAGAACTGAGATAGCATCCTAAGTCTGCCTCTAAATTTTATCTATCTCATCATTTTTCATGCAGATCTTTTACCATATGCCACAGTCATGTATAGATGATCTTGTACTGTTTGAAGGCAACATTTTTAGAGAATGTTAGAATAATGATTATAGTAGCACTAGCATCATAATGAAGCCAAAATGCATGTATTAAAGAACATTGCACATTTGGTAGACCGTTATCTGCCCCGTTTTTTAGGATTGTCTTTTTAATATTTGCTGAAATTCATTTATAAAATAAACCTGCTCATGATGAGGATTGATGGCTCTGTAGATATGTGAGAAAGACAGAAAAGGAGAAAGTCAGTGTATAACAAGGAAGAAGATCTTGTACTAGTAAGATTTGTAATTATTGTTTTCTTACACTTTTTTTACAATCATATTATCAAAGATAGTATGATGCCAGATGCAGGGAACATTGCAGGGCTTTTTGAATTTCAAATTTTATCACTTCCAAAATTATAAAAACAACTTGCTTCATCCTCAGAAGAGTGGTTTTGCAATAAAAATTATCTTTTTCAAACTTGGTTCTGGTTGTTTTAAATTCAGAATGAGATATTTCTCAGTCAGGAAAGTAAGATTATATGGTTGGGCTATAATATTTCTCAAAGTGTATGATGGTTGGGGAATTTGTTCCCTTATGTCACCAAAACTATAACATTATAGAAAAAGAAAAATAGTTGCCTTAACTGAATTTATAGTCATGTTTTGATGTTTGGATTTAACTGAAGAGGCTATTCAACACTCTTTGTAGTCACATTGGAGAATGATTAAGAAAATAGCCAGATGTATAAGAAATACATCAAGAGAGCAAGAAGGTGAGTGGCTGGAAAATATAATAAACTAGAATTTGGTAGTATCATAAAACTGTTAGAAGTTGAGTACATTACCAGTATTTCATAATGAAGGATCTTAATTTTCCCTCCTGGCAATTACATTGATTACAGTTGTCTACACAGCCAATTGCTGTTAATGCTATTAAGGGAATAATTTTCTCCCAGTGAACTCTCTCTCTCTCTCTCTCTCTTTTTCTTATTTCTACTGGATGATTTTCAGAAGAAACCTGCTTTGGTATCTGATGTCAAAGCATAGTGGATTTGGAATAACATGAGCAATATCTTTATATTGCTTTTTTACTCCGTTTCTACTTGAGCTTTTTCAGACAACCAGCTTATCCCTTATTTTGTAGGCTGTAGTGTTGCAATGCAATACACATTTGATTTAGCATGGCACTGTTTGTACTAAAGGCTACAATATTTGGGTCTGAAGTAGATGTAGCTGCTTCAGATCCAAGATGGACACCCACATTCAGCTTTTTAGTAGCTCTTTATTAAGATATTTAAATTTAGTAGGTGGAGCAGTCGGGTTGTGCAGTGGACCAAAACACATAGTTGTGGTTGATTGGTTGGAGAGTGCTGGGTCCTGCATAAGGCAATCTGCTCTGTGATTGGTTGCTGTGCATGTGGAGTGGGAGTTTCCCTGTTTTCCTGCCCTTTTTTCTGTCTGTGTGCCCTGTGCGTTCTGTGATTTATCTCATGATGCTCCTGTTTGCCTGACTATCTTGTTTGCTGTAAATATAGATGTAAAATATATTTATTTATATGAAACTACAAGTTCATGTGAGCATCTCTGACTTCATTTGGACACCTGCTGCACAATTCCCTGACACTCTTTAACACAGGTATGCTTCTTCAGATATCCCTTAACAAGATCCAAACAAAGTTAAATATTTGTAACTCCCTTTTAAGCAAATTCAGGTTGTAAGCTTTGCTGAGATCCAGTTTGGTAGGAATATATACCTTCTCTATCTCTTCTAAGAATTCAAAAGTGAAGGAGAGATGGTAGTGACTGCCTAGTAATTAGACATTCAGGAACCTATAATCGTTAATGTGTAAAACCCCATCTTTCTACTTAACAATAACAATATAAGGTATAGGAGGAACATTTGTGAAGGAGAGGAAGAAATGAAGCCTTTCTCTGAATTCTCATTGATAAATTATTTCAGACAAATATTTGACATTGAATGGTTGTGTTTTGTAGGAATCTGAGCTCTAGGAATGAGATTGATTAAGAATTGGTCAGGGCAGAGTATACATCGCCAGTGTCCACACATTTAGCATAGCCCATGTCTTTGACAGGCAAGGTAGGAAAATACTCCTGAGAGTTGGTGAGTAGTGGGGGCTTGAGGCTTAGACTGTGAGTCTTGCATGCAGAGGATTCATGGATAATGTTATCCTTGTCCCAATGTATAAGTACACTGGGCATTTGAACCGAGTACCTTCTGAAGACTGTTGGAAAATGTAAAGAAGTGGCTGAAAAAGGACCAACGAGAGAACACACATGAAACCATCAACATCTTCAAAGGAATAACATTCACTAGGGAAGAAGAAAACCCATTATCCTTCCTGAGTATCTTCATCAGCAGAGGCAGTAATGGCAAATTAGAAACTAAGTCTGTCATAAAACTACCCACACCAACGAAGTGCTCCACTACCAAAGTTACAACCCAACCTCCCAGAAGAGAAGCTGTGTAAGAATACTATTTCGACAAGCATTAATACACTGCAGCAATCCTGGACATCAGAAAAAGGAAGCAGATCACCTATACAATATCTTCCAACAAAATGGATATCCACCCAACTTCATCAAAAAATACCTGACCACTGAACTCAATATAGCACAAACCAACACAAGCTGTAAAAAGGATAACACTGCTATACATCAAAAACACCTCAGAAACCACCAACAGATTATTACAACCACATGGCATCACTATAGCGTACAAATAAAGTAAAGCCCTCCAAAACATCCTAAATAGACCAAAAGATCCAGAAGCCCCAAAATTAAAAATGGGACTCATCTACAACATACAGTGTAAGGACTGCAATAGCCACTCTGTAGACTAGTAGAAACATCCATGAACATCAACTAACAATCAGAAGACATGATGAAAACTCCTTAATTTCATAATACATGGATAAACTTAACCATACTTTCAATGGGAAACTAAGCATCCTAGACCGAGTGAAATCTAAAAATACTAGAGAATTTCTAGAAGACTTGCACTCAACAAACTGCTCATCAACAGGCGCATAAAAATAAGAAACCTTACCATTCAAAGGGACAATAAAAAAGCCAAAAAGAAAACAAAAAGACCAAAACATCTCCTCACCAGCAATCAACACCCAAATGAATAGAGATTAACACCAAGATTAACATTAGACCAACAATCAAAGTAAACAATACCTCAGTCAAGGATCTACCAACTCAGACAAACAAGTTAACAGTAAATAACAGTCCAGTCAAGGAACTAGCAAGATCACTTCCACCAACACTGACAGGACAAGTCATTAGTACATAAAATGAGAGCAGACCTCATTTCCTACTAGCATGGATGATGTTACCTAGTTTGGTAATGAAAAAACTGCAAGAAAACAACCAAGCTCAAAGAGCAACAAAGACCCCACAGTTCAACCCTAAGCTTCAAATATTATCCTCTTGTGGCTAAGTAAGATTGTAAATACCATGATTGGTAATGGACCCAGATTGTTGGGAGCAATAGGCTGACTCTAAACTATTTAGAAAGAGCTGTAAAGCCCCGTGAAGTGGTATATAAATCTATGTGCTATTGCTAATGATGAATTATAGGGATGGTTTGTGCTAAAGGGGATTTTAGTATAAAAGTTGTCCATCAATAATATCAGCTCTAATGGGGATCAGTCAGATGGGCTGGTGGAGCATATTTATGTGTAAAGAGTTGATCCAGGACTATTGTATACCTATGCTCACTATGTCTAGAGAGCAATAGTAATAATTAAAATATTTTGTGCAGTTCTGTGCATTTGGGGTCCCAAATAATTTGTGGTTATTGCAGCTTCTGAGCAAATGCAAGATACTGTTACAGAATTGTTTCCCAGATAGTCAGATCTTTAACAGTTAGGGGATCGATTTGCAAAATGCCTCCCTTTCCCACAAGTATGACACTTCATTGATTCTTTGGAAAGAAGGGATCCTATCCATGTACTTATCCTCAGATCCTCTACAATACTGACATAGGTCTTGTGTGCATTGGCATAATTTTTGTTATACAGATAGTTGCGCATTGCTAACTCCGAGTTGTGAAGGTTTACATTCTGAAGTTTTATGAAATGAGCAGGGCAAGGTAAAGGAGTGAATACAAGAGAATAGGGGCATTTTTCTTCCCGCTTTTTCTCTGCCATAACCCTTAGGTCATTTATTGATACGTAAGCAGACTTGGATGTATTCAGATATTAATCCCAAGGAGCCCTGACAAGTGACTTTATCTTGTATCTCATCTGCTATTCACTCTTTAAACTACTCAGCTAAGTCACTTCCATTCCTCCCCACATCCTGAGCTAACAGCTAAAACTCAGTGGTAAATGCCCAGAACAAGCACTTACCTTGTACAGAAGTGACAGATTTCACTTCCTCAACTGGATCATTGATGTTAGCCCTCAGGCATGTCACAATATTAGTGTACTTGTTCAAGACTAAGCAGTTCTGTAAGAAAAGGGGGGTTGCCCATTCTACAGCTGCAGCTCTCATTAGGCCAATTATAAATACTACTTGAGATCAGTCAGTGAGAAAGTCCTCAGGTTTTAGGGAGGTATATATTTCCTATTAAGTAAGGAATATAATAAATTTGCTAGAATTCCTAGGGATCGGCTAATGAGACAGATATTTCATGTATATTTAACCAGATAACTTGTTGGGTCATATTTTACCACCGGTTTGTAAATAAGGCCCAGAAAATGCTCTGAAATGTTGAATGGTAAGATTTTCAAATTCAGTCAAGTCTCTTAAGTATTTCTTCCCTCATTTTTGCAGTTCTTTTAGTACCATACTGCTTACAGTATTAGAAGACATGGAAACTAATTGGATGGTTCTGCCTGTTTCAAAGAAAAATAGTCCTATTATAAATGTGGACACCACTCTGGAAGACACATTGTTAAAGTGATTGTGTAACTCTGTATCAAAGATATTGTGCCTGATATAAGATGACATGCAAAAATATTTGTGTTGGCAAAAAATATTTTTTTTCTTTCTGATTTAGAAGTCTCCAAATGAATGCAGTCCATCTTTTAATGGGGGTTACGCTGTATGCAAATGTGAAAGCATGAATCTTCTATGAACTGTGGTTACATAAGGCATTTTTTTCATAGCAAGTTTCATTTTAGGGAGTACAAATTCTATTCTGCGCTCTGTGCAAAAATTGCAGTGTCATCAGTATGGTATCTGGTATAAATAACACATCGTTCTTATTAAGAACCACTTTTAAATTTTACATGTTAAAAAAGGTTAATCTATTTAGCGCAGGTATCTTACCCAAGTAAAAATGGTAAATTTAAGTTCTTGATTTAACTATGTCACCCCACTCACCCAATTCTGTGTTGAATCCATTTTTAATCTATATTCAATTGAGATATCTATTATAGATTTTCCTAATTTGGTGCTAGATATACCCAAACTTCTCAGCCAGCAAATCTCAACATTTTTGGAGATTACTAGGCTAGAAAAAGTTGCCTTAGCAGATTGCATAAAAAGTGTCAAGTAACCACAGAGTTTCTGAAATTTCGTATCATTTAGCAGCTCAAGATCAATTTATAAAACTGTTTCCTCAGAAGGAAGAATTTACTCAGGGCACAGAACATTGAGACAGGCATGTACAAAGTCTAAAAGAGCATAACATGGCTTGCAATATTTAATAAGACAGGGATCTGTTTTCAGTGGTCATAAAATCTCACAAATTTGAATCAAACAGTTGCAAACGGCTTCTGTTTACATTTAGTCAGAAATAGGTCTCAACTAGTATTACTTGTGCTGGGAATTGGTGGCATAGGATGCAAAGATTTATTTTTCTTTTGCAGTTAGTTATATGATGTGTGTGTCCATGGAAACAGCACAGGTAGCCAAACTGCACCTTGTTAGGAAAATCTTCTTTTAATTAAGAAATGATGCCTTTTGATGTAGAGTAGGTCTGCATAATTTGCCAAATGCAGCCTTTGAACGGTGTATTAAAGGTTGCCACATTTTTAACACCTGCTCCTCAATCCTATTCTAGGCAAGGAGAAAATCAGGATGATATCAGGCTCCTGGTACTCCATCTACCCAGGGCTGGTGAGCTGCGTCTGGCTTCTCTTAACCTCAATACTCAAAACCGTATGAATTACTATTTTGAGGGTACATATGAATAAAAGAGGATGAAAAGCAAGCAGATGCATTCTAAGTGAAAAGGTAAAAGGCAAATGAATATAGAAGACCCTAAGAGGAAAGTATAATTTGAGGTAGGGAATGGATACAAACTGTTCCAGTATGTATTCCAAAATTGAAGTACTAGCAGACCTAATTTAATACTTTCTTCAGGTACTCCTTGAGCAGCTTTGTGCTGGTCCATAATCTTTCTTCTTTCCAGTGTCAGCAGCTCCTGATGTATATACCTTATAGCAGTAGACTGAGCATTGGCATCTGCTTCAGGAGATGGTGATGCTAAATGATACCAGATTTATTCTTTGTCCTTATGGTAGCCTGGTAATCTTGGATGTGAGCAGAGGATATTGTCCACTTTGCTGAATGGAGATAAATTTTCCATCATCATGGAATGCAAGAACATCTTTCTTTATGCATTTTTGCAAATATTTCCGGTGCTTAGAAGGCCAGTAACTCCAATTTTTTATTTTTATAGGTTATAATGTTTCTATTGATATTTGTACTAATTGGATTTTAATTATTTTATTGAAAAAAGTGCAGTTTCCCTAAGGAAACAACTTGTTTGTTAATGAGCATAACAAGTTTTAAAGTTTCAGATAAAAATGGATATAAATACATAGCTAAAAGTTCCATTAACTTAGGAGAAAGATAAACTGTAGTAAAAATTAATTATACTTTGTAGGATGTATTTGTTTGGCGGCATCCCAGGATTAATATCTTGATTCTTTTTCATGCAGCTCAGTTTTTTTTTTTTTAATATGAAGGACAAATCTCATGGTGATGAGGGCTTTTGATTTTCAGTTGTATCACTAGGTATACATTTTGATTTTAGATTTTCTATGGAATGCTAGAAAATGAATGAAGTAAAAATAATAACAACAGACACAATTAGAAAGTTAGTACATGCTTTCTTTGGTATCATAGTAAGGCTTGTCTCTATTTTTAGTTCTATTGTGGCTCCTTTATTAAAGGTTACAAGGCTATAAGGCTACAAAATTTTAGGATGGAATCATAATTTTTACTCTTATTCATATGGCAAGAGTTACACTTTGCAATAATCCCACTCTGAAAATAGCAGCTAATTTTAATTTTTTCTTTTTGAAGTCATAGTGATTTAAGGGAATTAATACTTAACATTAGTTTATGGCTCATCACATTTTAAATAATCTGAACTATTCTATGAGGAATTTGGATTGCCTAAAATCATGGTTTTAATTGATTGAGAATTTGATACAGATCCATTAACAGTACTCAGTTTTTAAATTTATATGATTCTAGGTGTAAAATATTTTATAAATAAAAAGTATTGCTAAGATGGATATTAACTCTTTGCAAGAATTTATGCTGTTTTAGGATATTATTGTCCCATTGGTTTTATATACTGTTTGCTAATAGGATTTTATGAAATTTAATACAGTTTAAAGATGTAAATATAATCTTGAGTGTACCAAGCACTTGGAGCTTACATTATATGAAAAATTACAGATTTAGCAAATATGAGAATGAGTAGCAAAAACTACCTCTTTGTTCAGTATTGCAAACATGATAAAGCCGCCACATATTTTTAGAATTAGATAGATATTTGTTTATAAACTGGCTTTTTATTGATGTAGTAGAAACACTAATGGATATTATTTTACATTTAATGATTTGTTTAAAAATTATGCAGAACAATTTACTCAATATAATGTGGTATAAGATGTCTTTGGTTTTTTTCTGCCTTTTCTTCCTTTTTTGTATATTAAAGCATTTAAGAAAAAGAATAAAATTAGGAGTAAAAGAAAAACATCCCCAAACAGCTTACCTTAGTCTAATGTGTGAATTTTCTCAACTCCAAGTATAATTATAAACCTACATTATAACCAAAATGTTTTATTGTTCCTCAATTTTTTCTTAAATATTCTTGTGACCCAAGACAGTGATTTTATATTCATGTATGAACATCCTTCTAGCCTCTGAATTAAAGGTCAGCCAAGTAATTTTATGGAAGCATGGAAATGATTGCGTGTTTACTACTCTTTCATTATGACATGGTAATTAAGAGCAAACAATCAGCTTTTAAGAGCCCCAAGGTTGCACAGATTTTTTTCAGAGTAGAATTTAAAATTAACCCTTAACATTCTTATTTCATGTCAAACACTTTAGTTTAAAGCCTAGATGTTTTTAAGAGTTCACTGTATGTTTCCATGAAATAAATGTTTATTTTGTCAGTATACAGTTTTAAGTATTAAAAATTTAATCAAAACGCTTGAAGGCCAGAGAAGGAATAATGGCTGGAAACTGATCAAGGAGATATTCAACCTGGAAATAAGGATAAATTTTTTGACAGTGAGAGCAGTCAACCAATGGAACAGCTTGCCTTCAGAACTTGTGGGAGCTTCATCACTGGAAGCTTTCAAGAGACTGGACTGCCATCTGTCAGAAATGGTGTAGGGCCGTGATGGTGAACCTATGGCATGTGTGCCAGAGGTGGCACGCAGTGCCCTTTCTGTGGGCATGCAAGCCGCCGCCCAGTTCAGTTCCGCCATGCATGTGCATATGCCTCCTGCCAGCCAGCTGGTCTTCGGATCTCTGCCGTGCATGCTCAGAGGCCAGGGGTGTGTGGGGGGAGCCCCGCGAGCATGCGTGGGATGGGGTGCATGTGTGTGAGCCACACACACATTGCATTTTGGGGGTTCCGGCATGTGCATGCTTTGGGCACTCAGTCTGGAAAAGGTTAGCCATCACTGGTATAGGGTTTCCTGCTTGGGCGGGGGGTTGGACTATATGACCTGCAAGGTCCCTTCCAACTTTGTTAATCTGTTAAACTCTTAATAAGAATGTTTGATTGCTTAAGCCAATGGGAGCGTAAGAGAATACTACCAAGAATTGATGTGGTAATAATAGTTTGGGCAGTACCATTGCAAGAAGCAAAGCATGGGTAATTTATTTTTGCTGTCATGGAAAAATAAATTGTGGATCTTTTACCTGGGATACCACTGATTTCATCTGCAGAACCGTTTATGTTTAATGCTATTGCCAGTCTTCCTGAACACAGCATCTCCAAGGTGTGTTAACCCCAACCCCAACAAGCAAAGCTTTTCCTTGCTTTTATTGAGAGTTATAGGCATTGGAATAAAACACTAATGGAAAAGGCTTATGATGGCTGTTCAAGCTTAAGAGAGAAGTGAGGCCAGGTTTGCTTGAGAAATATATTTTTGAGGGAGGTTTATACATATAATGGGAAGAGAAAAAGGTAGCTTTATTATAATATGTAAAAATAAACCAAGCAAACCAACAACACCTTATTGCCAATTATCAAACAAACCAAAGTGTGTGAAAGTGTGAAAAACATGTTTTCTGTATTTCCTAGAAATTCTTTCTGCAGATTCCTGGATTAAGTATTTAAAACACCTAATCTAATATTCTGCTCCAGCATTTGGCAGTCAGTGTTTATGACTTTGTACTGAATGTTGTTATTGTGTGTGTATATATATCTATATCTATATACACTAATTTTATATGAAGAGCATAAAAACAAAACTAAATGGCTAGAAAATATAAAATGAATGACATCAGGTCAGAGCTGAGGATATTTTGGAGTACTAATAGTGTTCATGATGTGGCTAGATTAAAGCCTTTGGGTTATCTAGTTGTCAGTGGTGCCATTCAGGAACCCAAAGCTTCAAAGACAGAATTACAGTGGAAGCATGGAATGTAAAAAGAATAAACATGGGAAAGCACAACATGAAAGATAAAATGCAGTCATTACATCAGTAACCTCAGATAGACTGCAATTGGACTCTTTTAGTCAGCAGCTCATATTAGGAAGGAAGGAAGGAAGAGAGAAAGAAGGAAGGAAGGAAGGAAGGAAGGAAGGAAGGAAGGAAGGAAGGAAAGAAAGAAAGAAAGAAAGAAAGAAAGAAAGAAAGAAAGAAAGAAAGAAAGAAAGAGCTTTATAGCTGGGAAGGGAATAGCCAGAATAGTTCTTGGATTCAATACAATCAATGGCTGAATAATATCAGATAGACTTCATAGACAACCCTTTAATATGACAGTCATTCAGGTTTATGATCCATCTACCGATGCAGAAGAAAAAGAGGTTGATGAGTTCTGTGACCAATTCAATTTGATTGCGTTGATCACGTCAAGCTGTGGAGTTGCAAAGTATCTATTGTTCTTATGAGTAACCTCTACACAGGCTAGGAAGCCACAAAAGACAGAATATGGTAAAACGATCAGTCCTGAGATAGTTCAGACAGAAAACCAAAACCATGACTACTAATACAGGTAGTCCTCGACTTACAACAGTTTGTTTAGTGACCGTTCAAAGTTACAGTGGCACTGAAAAATGTGACTTATTTTTCACAGTTATGACCTCTGCAGCATCCCCATGATCACGTGAACAAAATTCAGATGCTTGGAAACTGGTTCATATTTATGACCGTTGCAGTGTCCTGGGGTCATGTGGTCGTCTTTTGCGACAGCCTTCTGCCAAGCAAAGTCAATGGGGAAGCCAGATTAATTTATCAACTGCAGTGATTCACTTAACAACTGTGGCAAGAAAGGTCATAAAAGAGGGCAACATTCACTTAACAAATGTCTCACTTAACAACAGAAACTTTGGGCTCAATTGTGGTCGTAAGTAGAGGACCACCTGCATTACCTTTATTGTACGTTTTACAGTAACAGAATCTTGCAAGTCTGAAAGAACTTCCCTCTTCCCCTATCTTTACTTTAAGAGTACTAAAGAGGGTCTTTTCTGATATACTTTCTCCACCCTATACTTCCTTTGGAATCAGATTTCTCTTATCAGAACATTGTTTAGGCTGCTGCTCTTCCTCCTCTCGCCCAAGGTTATTCTCACAATCCATTAAAGGAAGAGACTGGCTCCAAGTTGACAAAAAAGTGAGACAAGGCTGTATAACAGTCCCCTTATTTATTCTATCCATATTCTGAATATATATAAAGGGAAGCTGAACTGGAAGATCAGAATGACTTTAAATTGCAAAAAGAAGCATCAATAATCTGCATGATGGTGATGACATTACTCTAATAGCCAACAATATACAGGAATGGCAAGATCTATTAATAAAAATCAAGGAATAATGGGACTAAAATTAAATACAAAGACCATATTTGTCTCCTGGCCTTCTGAATATGAGTCAAAACATGGCTCTGTAGCCTCACTCAAGGCACAAATGGTCAGGCTCACATTATCTTACTTTGGAGACATTATGCAAAAATTTAGCTCCCTCCAGAAGGCTGTAATCCTAGGAAATGTGGAAGGAAAAAGAAGAGGATGATCAGCGGCAAAGTGAATAGACTCAGTTACAATGGTGTTGGATGCACCATTGGAAGAACTACTAGAAGGTTAGGGACAGATCGCCATGGAGAAAATCTATGTGGTTGCTAAGAGTCAACATGGATTTGATCGCGCATCATCATTCAATCAATAAATTATCCTCCATTAATTAGGGTAATCACTTTTTCAATTCTCCAAACTCTGTGTTCTGCTTTTAGTATGCGTGCCTGTATACATTCAGTTTGATAGTTGATGTTTTAATAATGAATGAAGGCAATTTTGGTTGCCATGATGTAAAAAAGATGCTGAGACTCTAGAAAGAGTGTAGAGAAGAGCAACAAAGATGATTAGGGGACTCGGGGATAAAACATATAAAGAACGGTTGCTGGAACTGGGTACGTTTAATCTTATGAAAAGAAGGACTAGGGGTGACATGATAGCAGTCTTTCAATATCTCAGGGGTTGCCAGAAAGAAGAGGGAGTTAAACTATTCTCCAAAGCACCTGAGGGTAGAACAAGAAGCAATGGGTGGAAACTAATCAAGAGAAGCAACTTAGAACTAAGGAGAAATTTCCTGACAGTTAAACAATTAATCAGTGGAACAACTTGCCTCCAGAAGTTGTGAATGCTCCAATGCTGGAAGTTTTTAAGAAGATGTTGGAAACCATTTATCTGAATTAGTGTATGGTGTTGGACTAGAAGACCTCCAAGGTCCCTTCCAACTCTGTTATTCTATTCAAATATACATTTCCCAAGATAATGTTGCAAGATCCAATTTTAATTGGTAACTAAAGACTAAACCTCTGGTTTAAATAATGTTTCATTTTCAGTTCCAAAAACTTGTAATTATTTGATATCAATATAAAAATAAGAAAGCACAGCTTATCCTATGGCCAAAATGCTTCCTTTGATCCACTGTGAAAAGACCCCATGATTTTTCTTTTGCTTTACTTTAGATCAATGATGGCTAACCTTTTTGCCATCGTGTGCAAAAGTGGGGGTTGCACAGGGGAACGCATGCATGTGTGCCCACACCCATAATTCAATTCCCCCCATGCCCCCTACGCTTTTGGCATGTGACGGCAAAAAGGCTACCGGTGGGCCTGGTGGGCTCGTTTTTCACCCTCCCCAGGCTCCAGAGGCTTTCTTGGAGCCTGGGGAGGGCGAAAACGGCCTTCTCCACACACACACACCCCGAGGCACTCCGGAGGCTGGAAACGGCCCATTTCCCAACTTCCGGTGGGCCCGGACGGCTCGAAAATCAGCTGACTGGTGCGTGCATGCATGCTGGAGCTGAGCTAGGGCAACGCTCGCATGCCCACTGATATGGCTCCGCATGCCACCTGTGGCATGCGTGCCATAGGTTCGCCATTATGGCTTTAGATGATAACAACACATTCTTTTTTTCTGATTTGTGGCCATAATTTTGAGTACATAGTACAGAGCTTGAATATGCAGAAAGAAAACCAACAGTGATATCACTGCCCTTAATTAAGCTGCTGTTAACCTATCCCCAACCCTTTCCCCCTCATAAAAAATTTCAGTAGCAAAAAGAAAACTGAAGGGCATATTTGAGCATTGCAAGTTTGACTAATGCATAGATTTATTTTGCATTAGCTGTGCATTTGCCAACAGTGTGGCATTATAAAATGACAAATTGTTAACAGATGCAATTAGTGATTGCAAATTAACAACTGAATATTGGAAAGATAAAATGTTACTGTAAAACAAAGAGATTTTTCTGATGTCTTTTTTAGTCACTTTACCTGCAGAATGCCCCATCTGCTGACACTTTCCGCGATACAGAAGTCTATCCATATTAAGCCCTACTCCAAAAGTTTCTCTCTCTAAAAGAGGTTTTTCACTTTGACACTTGCACGTTACTGGTACTGTTTGAACTATGGAACCTCAGCCATAGTTCTAGAGCCTATGGAGACAATCATTCTCTCCTCCATTTTTTTGCAGTATTTTTTAAAATTAAAAATTACAATTACAACAGTAAAAACTAATACACACTAAAACAATAAAAAGGAAAAAACTAGAAAGTGCAGAAAATTAAATAAAATGAACAATAAAAAAGAAAAGAAAAATAAGAATATAGTAAAGAAAAAGAAAGGAAATAGATAAATAAGTGATTGCCCATTTTCATCACAAATATAAACAGTTTTATTGCTTTCTCTTAAAATACAAAAATACAAACTATCTCTTCTTTCCATCCCATCTTTTATCCCATCTCTTATCTAGAAACAAATCCTTATAGTCTCATCATTTAAGTCCTGATGTTAGTAAAAGTCCATAAGGAACTTTTTTTATCAGAGATAACAACATACAGTATCTATTTTAACCTTGATCAAATAAATCACCTTATATTCTTTCTTTTACTTTTAACAATCATGATTAGTCTCTTCAAATAATGTCCTAAAATTTTATTTCTTTTCATTTTTTTTCTTTGTCCTTCTCACAAAATTCTTCAAAACTTCTTATGTAAATTCAATATAGGAAAATTATATAGATCACTTTCTTGGTTTATTTTTTATTTATATATATATCTCCCTTTTAATTATTAAGACATCAGTCAGTTTCTTTTGTAAAATCTTTTTCAAATCAGTCTCAGTCTTGTCAGGATTTGTTCCTCTTCCAAAGCATCTTTTAAAAACAGTCTCTCCATAAAGGCAGATACTCCTAAAATTAATTTCTGGCTCCGTTGTTAAAAAATATCCTTCAATAAGTCCAATGTCAAAATATTTTGCTTTGTTCTGTATTAGTAAGTCATGATTCTTCTCCTTTAATTGCTAAAATTAAAAATTCAAAGCAAAAGCATTTTGCCATGGGAAGATTCTTTGTAATTCTTTGTAATTAATTCCAAAATCTTATTTCAATTTTGTCTGGATTCTTAGTCCATTTAAAACTTTCTAAAATTGAATTTTAATCATTCTTTTGCTGTTAATAAAAAAAAAAAGGTTGTAAGTCTTTGAACTTGTATTTAAAATGTCTTTTGCTAAGGATTGAAGGAAACTCAATGGTGTCAAACTTATTTATCCAAAGGTTTTTAATAGCCTAGCAATAGCTGCAAAACAGTCAGCAACAGTTTCCAAAAGTAATTAGGTGATAAGACAGGAAGTATGCACACTTAGTATCCTTTTAAAGGCATTGACCATGGTTTGAGCAAAATGGCTATTCCCTCACCTCCCAGCATACTAAACCACTGTCTCCTCACAAAGAGCACTTATGTGCAACCTCAAGTCCTCTCCTTATCTGGACAGGAATTATTGAAGAGTCAGTCTACTTGCCAGCTTTTCATTCCACTGTGGTTGTCACTCCACTTTTCATAGAATCATCTTCAGTCAGCCATGTCATCTATGGATGGAACAATCTGTCTTCCATAGGTCAAATGTCTTCCATCTTCTTCCCTGATCCTAAAATTCTTGTGCCAAGCTTCAGTATTTCATCTGCACATGAAACATAGAGAGGCATAGCTGTAATCAGTCTTTTAAGCTTTAGTATCTTATTTGTAGAGGTGCAGCATCCTGACAGCTGATATTCCTTCCTATCTGGTTTCTTTGGAAAATTGGTATTTCCAAATTTAGCATATAGTGTCCAAATCTTTGAGTGCAAATTCATTGCTATATCACCAGACAGCTACCATGACTTATGGGGTACTATAGTAAATTTTCTTTTCTTTTTTTTTTGACGGGTGGGTTGAATGCATGTTTACACTCATGCAGAGGGGACAGAATCTATGAGCAGGCTAAAGAACAAGTTGTTATTGGCCAGCTTGGAAGCAGCAAAGTTAAAAAAAAAATCTGATTAGGTGATATTCTCTGCATGTTCTAGGTTCAAAATAATAGATACGATCATGATTATAGCACAGCGAGTATCATCATAGAACTGAAAAAAGTGAAGATGAACTGAAAGTAGTCTGATTTCACAAAGTCATAATGATGAAAAGGGCCATCAAGTCTAATAGAAGGAATCAAAATCAAAGCATCCTTGAGAGATGAATGCCTAATCACTGTTCAAATATGTTCAGGGTAGGTGAGCTCATCACCTCATGGATAATGTATTCTGCTGTCAAACAGCTGTTATTACTCCCCCCCCCCAATGTTCAATTGGAAACTGCCTTCATGTAACTTAAATTCATATCCTGCCATCTGGAATAATGGAGAAACAGGCTCTATCACCTTCTGCTAGCATATCATTTCAGGAAATGACAGAACATTCTTGACTCCTTTTCCCAAAGCTAAATATTTTCAATTTGAGGGAAATATTTGGGAAATTAGGGCTCCGATGTTTGAAAAGTCTTCTAGAGTCCCAAATAAGGAACTCAGTTTTATTTAACCTGATATTCTCCAGATGTGCTAGCCAGCATGGTAATTTTGTACCCAACACATCTAAGTTGTGTACCCAACACATCTAACACATTTTGGCAGTCGTGTCTCTTGCAATCTTTAAAATTGTATTCCTTGTTTACCCTGAGTCTGGATCATTGTATCTGTATATGCAACCAAAAAGTGGGAATATAGCCAGAACCTATTTAGCAACGAGTATGGTGATTTGATTAGCATTTGTGTCAGGGGTGGGTTCTACTTACCTTTACTACTGGTTCGCAATGGGGATGCATGCGCATGCGCAGAAGCATTTTGATGATGTTGGGGTTGGTGGGTGGAGCCTCCCGCCGGTTTTACTACCGGTTCTATAGAACCGATGCGAACCAGGGGCAACCCACCACTGATTTGTGCTCTTCCTAGTAAAATTTGAAGATATTAAATTTTCTTTCTCTCAAGATCTACAGAAAAAGTACATAATATGATGCCTGAAGATTACATTAGCCTGTTAAAAATCACATAAAATGACATTTTTTAACATGGTAAATACATTGGAATAAATTCCAGTAATTATATTTTAATTAATTAATATAATTAAATTACATTTAGTTCTTGATCAGGTGATTTGGTTTAGCTGTACCCACTTGCTGGAATAGGATCCCTCTCCAGGCATTTTTGTTAATCTTGATTTAGGGTGAATTTTGACAGCAGAAAGTAAGAAAGAATTGTTGGAAAGAATTGTCTGGCTCCAAAACATTGTGAAATGCAGTGATTGTATTAGTTTTTGCTTCCCATGATTGCAGGACATAGTATGAAAGAGTTCTGGCATTTTGCAGCCCAAACTTTGGTTGACTAATAGTGACGGTGAAACCCAAGCTACAAAGCAATTGTTATTAAGTTTAAAAGATGAAGAGAAATCAATTTGGCTTTGACAAAAAGAAATAAAACATCCCACTTTTATTAACCTACCCGAGCTATCCCTAAGAGGGTCCAACATCTGGAAGTTGCAGTGGTTGCCCATGATGTTTTGAGATGACAACAATAACAACAAAAAAAACATGTTTAGCTGGCAAACAAATTAGAATCATTTTATGCCAGCAGGCTCAAAATAAGAAATTTGCAAGAGAAGGAAAATCCGATGTTCGGTTGAGACCATGGGAAGTTTGTTGTACTTCATGTAGGAAACAAGCACCTGGAACAGTGGGGGATCAAACATGAATATTAAAATAAGATATGTGATGAAATTGGGAAGAGATTTTCATCTATTCATTCTGCAGCATGTGGAACTGTGTGCTTTGAAAATGAGATCGAAAAATATTTATGGAGACATGAATGCAGAATTCCTTTAAAGCAGCACACCTTTATACAGGGTAGATGGAATCTGAAAAAAATGGCCCAGGTAGTGATGATAATTATTTCAGAAATGGTAAGATTTTTAAGGGCTTCTAGTTGCAGAATGGAAATAATCAAGAGAAGTAGGACAAGTTGTAACTAACAGGCTAACTGTGCAACTAAGTAAATCTGAGATAAATAGTAAGTCCTAGATGCTAAATGCTAATTAGGAGCATTTGCCCTGGAAGTGTTCAAAGTCGTCCCTGCCTACTTTGAAGTAGAACCCCAGAAAATGGTACCAATTTGCCATGTATCCCCTAACCTCAGTCTATATACAGTAGCTATTAGACAAATGAAGATGTTTTATGCCTTCACCTAAGAACAATTTGTGTTTCTACTCTTCATGACTATCTGTAGCGTTATTTATAAACATAAACTATATGAACTTGATAATAGAAAGAGTGAATTGTTTCTAAGCAAATTATTCTTCAATGAATGATGTGATGCCTCCATTTTCTACACAGCACACATGTGTTAAGAATGTAGAGCACATTTTCTACGCATTTGTATTCTATTGGGAGTAGAATGGTAACAGTATTTACATTCACGTATTTAAGGATAATTTATAATTAAGCATGAAGAGTTGTTGACAATCAAGGTCAATTGTGTAAAATCCTCAGGCTGATTTATAGCAAACCTCTCTTTGAGGGATCATTTAATTGAGCTAAGATTGTATCAAATCTCCTAGATTCTTAAACTCCACTTGGATGCTTCTCAAGTGGGATTAAGCAGTGTCATGAAAATGAGATGTTTTCAGGACTAACCTTTAATTTTTAGTAGAGAAAATACATCATTTCAGTTATATAAGTTATATAAGAATGATAAAATTTCTATTTACTTTGGGGCATTTTAAGGTAAGTAAAATTACAGAGGAAACAAGTACAATAAAAATAGATAACATTATGTGCAGTTTTAAGTATTGGAAACCAAGCTATGTTAACTCTGTAATTTGATTTTATAGCACTTCGTTCCACCAAAACCAAGGGTTCTTCTGCTCCTCTCAAGAGTAGATAACTAGCATGCCCCTTCTTGGACTTGGAAGTGCTCAATAGATAGCATTCTGGAACAATACTACCTTTGACAAGAAAGCACCATGTTAGTTTTTGAATGTCTATAGTGGACATGTCTGTCACTTGTTTGGGGGAAAGACACAAACTTGGACTAAGTGGAACAAAACAGTGTAAAACTATACAAAACAATGATTTTGCATATATCTACTCATTTTCTATTTTTAAAAAATAGAATGCTACTTGTGATCAATGTGATAACATGTATAAAGAGTCAATGTTTTTGGACTCGTATCTCCAATAAAAATTAGTCTTCTCACAGGCTATGGGATGTGTGGATGATCTTGGAGGATGAGGGGAAGACACGCTGTTTAGGAAACAATCAGAAAGGAAAGCATAAGCTCCAATTGGATTAACAGAGGAAGAAATTTAGGAATGATCCACCTTAAATTTTCAGGCAGTTAAAAGTGTCAGCAAGATGTTTGTAGCTTCAGACTTGCAAGATTCTGTTAATGTAGTCTTACAATAAAGCAGAATTAGTTTCTCTAGCTGTGTTTCCTAATCTGTTTCTTTCTGGAGTATTGACAAGAGCTTGTTATGAATTATACAGGTTTAGATTGTTCAGCTCTTTTCTAAATTTTCTAGTTATCACCTCATCTCCCCTCACAATACTAAGTATCCTTTGCTCATAATTTTACCTGTGTCATTTGTCTTATTTGCAACTAATCTTCAGGGTTCTTTTAAGTGTATGAGCATCACTTTGCAGGATTCTTCTAAGTATACAATAGATCAGAATTCTATTTTTGGGATGCTGCCACAAGGAACATTTCTGTACTAAGTATTTTGTTATTTAATATAGGTGTCATTGTGACATCAGCATGACCTGCATTTCTCTGACCTAGCCAGCACCAGCTAAAGATAGAAGGTACTTTAGATTTTTTTTGGCCAAGATGTAACCTATGAGTGAGGAATCCTACTTGTTGCAGGGAAGAAAAGGAACGAATATCAAACCAGTGATCACTGAGATCTCTTTATCCCTATTGGATAACAAAAGCCTTGCTACCCATGAGTGTAGCAATAGAAGATATCAGATGTAGAAACTAAGATTACTCATTTACTAAGCATATCCTTTAGACAAGCCTTGACTTTCAGGGAAGAGGCTGCAGCTGGTAATCCCTCCTGATTGATTAGCACAACTTTTTCTTGGCAAAGTTACTTAGATTCTCCAGAGTCTTGATTCTTTATAGGCAGAACCCGTGTAGTGATTGGGGTAACATCTAAGATCTGGGACTGTTTCTGGTCTGTGAATTCTGACAATTCACTCTGTCAGCTTTTCCTAGCCATTTGTCAACTTGAACCTCTTGTGTCTCCTTAGGGGGTCTCCAGGAGTGATGACAGATCGGATCTGGGGTGCCTCTCTGTGAGAAAGCAAGATGCCAACAGCCTTGAAAGAGGCTGGGAAATGCCCCTTCTTAAGAGGCTGTCCCTGGATCCAACTGTATTTGATAACCCCTTCCCTTCTATTTCTGGGGAAATGCATTGGTATCATGTTTGGTGTACATCTATAAAAATCTCTAGAGGAAGTAATTTAGTTTTAGTTTCTTGAAAGTATGTAGTTATAGACCAAACACATAGAAGTTAGCAAATATTGTATTACACAGCATTCATTTAAAACAAACTATTTAGACCTGCACTTGATACGCCTGGTGAAGCAATGTCGCAAAAACTTCTAATTGCCATAGCAATAGTACAACATTTAGTTACAATTTTAGGCACTTCCTGATCCTAGTCATTGGTACCTAGCACATGATTGTCATATGAAAGCAGTCTGAATTGTAATTAGAAGGGAGATTAACTCTAATCTTCAAAAGTGGTAGACAGAACATTTCAGAAGCACATGTGCTACTGTCTTGTCACCATATTGCATAATGAAGATTGGTTTACTAGCCAGAGGGGGATGAAAATCAGTTTTGGTAAGAACTTGAACAATATTGCTGATGCAAAAATAGAATAGAGAGACCAGGATACATTCCTTAGAAGTTGGATTGGAGTCAGTCTGTTCTCTTCTATTTGAGCATTGGTCTTACTTTGTAATCCTTTCATGGAATGTCTAGACAGAAGCCAGTGATCAATGGAGAACGTTGGTGATTTTGCCATAACCTCTCATGAGAGATTGAGGAAGCGGTTTATCTGGGCTGTTTTATATCAGTATCAGCCTGGGGAGAGACTGAGGTACCAACTGATCAATCTTCTGAATGCTGTTTCTTGTGACTTGGATAGCTAACTGCACTCTTCCTTGTTTTGTGTTTTGTTTTGTGTTTTTAACTCAGTGGTCTTTGCTAACATTGACCATGCTATCCTTCTCAACTGTCTGCAGGCCTGGGGCTTGGAGGCGATGGTTTGTGGTGGTTCTGGTCTTTCCTTAGCAGGTGTTGGATAGAAGAGATCAAACAAGGCAGCCCTAATAATCTCTTCCCTATTTTTAAATATTTACATGAAGTGGTTGGGTAAAGTCATCCATTGGTTCAGGATTCAGCATTGTTAATAAATTTATGATATACAGTTGTACATAACTATCACAGAAAACCAGTTTGGTGTAGTAATTAAGGTCTATCAGACTAGAAACTGGGAGACCATGAGTTCTAGTCCACCCTTGGGCATGAAGCCAGATGGGTGACCTTAGGCTAGTCACTTCTCTCAATTCCAGGAAGGAGGCAATGGCAAACCACTTCTGAAAAATCTTATCATGAAAACTGCAGAGACTTGACCAGGCAGTCTTCAAGAATTGGACATGCTTGAATGGAAAGGGGGGGGGGGGAATCACAGATTACTTAGGAGATGCTGTCAACACTGAAATCCAATGTTTGGTGTCTGTAAGGGATGAAATGGGCTGAAATTGAATTCAAGCAAGTTATAGTTAAAGTTTGTCCATTGTGGTTTCTTGATACCTTCAGGGTTGTTTCTTAATACGGTGGCATTGGCCCACAACTTGTAAACCCTCTTTAACTATGCAGCTTGATGGACATTTGGAGATTGTGGCATTTGTCCAGTTCCTGATAGACACCAGTTACAGAATTAGTTGGAGGACTTAGCAGTTGTGTTGCATAACTTCATCACCTCTCATGTGATCTACTACAATGCACTCCACATGGAGCTGTCTTTGAAAGCCATCTAGAAACTGTTGTCCAGAGTCATTTGTTGGTGGGTACACACATGTGACTTTATGGCACCAGTGCTCTGAACTCTATACTGGCTTCCTAGAATCTGAGGGTAATTCAAAGCTCTGTTTTTGAACTTTAAATATTTAGTTTTATGGTATTGGTTCTGAGGTATCTTCATAATTATCGGCTCCACCTGGTATTGATCAGTCATATAGATCCCAGTGAGCCTGCTAGCAATTCCTCATTTTCAAAAGTTAAGGAAGGGGGGGGGGGTTTACAAGTGTTGCCATACTTTCCATTTTGTATATTCTTTTCTTTAATATTTGATCAGCTCTCACTTCATTAGCTTTTCTGAAATTAGTGAAAAAACTTATTCAAGAGAATTTTTGAACTCTGAATGCCATCATCCATTTATTGTTTATATATATTTAGCCTCTTTTTCTGATTATAAGCTATTGCTTTATATGATCATTTTAATTGTTATTGTCATTTTTGACAATTTGATTTGATTACTGTTTTGTACTGTGAATCTTTTAACATAATTTGATGAGTGTGTAACCTGACGAGTCTTTTGATTGCAGTGGGAAGAAATCAAAATAAAATAAAATAAATAAAATCTTCTCTATTCTTTCCAGAAGAGAGAAATTTTAAAAAGTTGCAATTTACACGATAGAGCCAAGGGAACAGAGAGAATCTATAAAATTGAGATAGAAACAAATGCATTTATTTACTTATTTTCCTATCTTACATAGTGATGCAAGTGGCTCTCAGCAACCAATACGAAACAGGAAAAAAACAACAGAATAAACCCTTCCCAACAAGCATATTACCAACTTCTTGACTCAACCCCATCTAAGGCTAATGCTAACGGGAAGAACCAGGTGTTCACAGTCTTCTGGAATCTAAAAGGGGAAGGCCTCTCAAATCTCAGTCTAGAATAAACTCATCTATTCTAAAGAGTAGAGTAGATGGAGTAGATACAGAAAAGTGGTCCTCTGAAGTCCCATTAGATGACAGCATTTAAGGGAAGAGACATGGAACATGCCAATCCTATCTGATTTAGTGGGATTGGTATATGTTGTCCGGAAGAGGTGGTCCAGTAAATAACTTGGTCCTGTGTTATGAGTTTTAAAGGTGATAATCAGCACTCTAATTACACACTGAAACTTCTGGGTGCCTGTGCCACTCATGCAACGGTGGTGTAAAATGGACAAACCATGCAGCACCTAATCCTAGAACTATATACACAGCTGCATTGTGGACCAGATGCAGTTTCTACATGGTCTTCAAGGACAGTCCCATGTAGAATGTATTGCAAAATCCAATTAAGGAAGTAATTAAGGCATCCATGATTGTGAGCAAGGGCTTCCCAGCCTGGGAATGGTTAAAATTAGTACACAAGATGCATTTATGCAAAGGACCCCAAGGCTATGATTGTCATCTGGTGGCAGGTGTCAGCTGCTGACCTTGGGGGTCCAAAGACCCACAACAATTCAATCTTACTAGGATTGAATTGCAGCTAATTTCTTTCCATCCAGTTACTTACAAACCCCAAGGGACTGAGCGAGCACCCAAACAGCACTCATTGCTCAGAATGAGATAAGAGAGGTATAATTGGATATTATCAGCATATTAATGGTATCAAAAACCATGCTGCCAAATGAAAGTTACCCATTTGTTTAGATGCTCAATAGAAGAAGAGAGATCTGAGTCCCGAGATAACCCACATAACAAGGACCTAAAGCCGGGCGTGTCTTCTTCCCTTGTCTCCCCTCCTCCTCTCTTCAGTTGTATCAGACCCAATAGAACCACTGCAAAAACAGCTGCTCCCCCCTGCTCCCAACTCCCAGAACCGGTCTAGTAGAACACGATAGCTGAGATTATTGAAAGGTGGAAAGAGATCTAGGAGGGCCAAGATGGACACACACCAGCATCATTCTGAGTATTCTGATCATTCACAAGTGTCACCAAATCTGTTTTGATACTATTAGCTCAGCCTGAATCTTGACTGAAAAGGATCCAGAAAATCTGCTTCATCTATAGCCCTCCAGTCTGGAAGCCCAATACCCTCTTGACAATCTTGGATAGGAAAGATTGGGTACTGAATTTAAATTATCCAAAATTGTAGGATCCCTTGAGGGGACAAACCACCTCTTTTTTCAAGGCAGGCAAGACCAATCCCTCCCTCAAAGAGGCATTAACCAATTTGACCAAAACAATTAAAGTCAACTACATGCCATTTCCCAGGAGGTGTTGATCAGCCTGGCAGTTCATGGGTCTTAACCTACAGGTGGCAGAGCTCACAGCAACAAGGAATTTGTGTACTTCCTCAGGGCTAACCAGCTTGAACTCTTGTTTTTTTCAGAGGTTGCCTTATCAGTACTACTTTGGGGGTGGGGGGAGTTTGTCAGTCACCATCTTTTCTGTAAAACCTGATGATTCCTTAGCTGCCACTATCCTACTTCGAAAAATGTCCCTTTTATATTTAGATTATAAAGCTGTGCTGCAGGAATGGAGAACCTGTAGTCCTTTGGGCACTGCTGAAAGATAACTCCCAGCATTTTTCCTCACTGACCACACCAGCTGAAGAGGCTGACAGGTGTAGATAATTCCAATATCTTGAGGGCCACAGGTTATCTGCATATGCTATACCCAATTACCTGACACTAAGACCTAATGAGCTTCTAGATGGGTTTTATTAATATTATCTGCATTTGCCCGGCTTCCTTCATTTCTGCTTCTCCCACTGCCAACGTCTAGATAGAAAGCACCTCTATCAATAACTTGTCTTGTTTGCTTATAGTATTCTGTAAGGTGATATATATATGAAAAACAGTGGCTTGGTTTACATATTGCAGAAAGACATAATGAGTATAGAACTAAATCATAGCGGTATTTGATGTATAAAAACAATTGCTATACCAGTTCTGCCACCAACTGCCTCCCACCGGCCAGTTCGCTCCCACAGAGAGAGCCTCGTCAGGGTGCCGTCGGCCAGACAATATCGGCTGGTGACCCCCAGGGGGAGAGCCTTTTCTGTGGTGGTGCCCACCCTCTGGAACGACCTCCCCCCAGAGATATGAGTGATCCCAGATCTCTGGACTTTTCGTCGGGCCCTTAAAACTCATTTCTTCCAGTTAGCTGGACTGGCCTGACCCCATGTTACTGATTTTAAAGTTTTGATACTGATTTTAATTCGATTTTTAAATTATGGACCAAATCTATTTAAATTATTTTAAAATTTGTCTTAATTTTTGTACATAAATGTTTTTAGTTGGCTGTGCACCGCCCTGAGTCCGGAAGGAGAAGGGCAGTATAAAAATCTAACCAAATAAATAAAATAAATAAATCCTAATATATTTTATTAGGTATGATGTACAAAACGACTAAACTATCTGATCATTAGACCAGCTTTTTCCATTGTTTTTATTGTTCTAGACCCATGATAATACCAATTGTGCTAGAACTACAAGTTCCAGAATTCCTAGCTAGTCTGAGCAAATTGCAATGTTTACCAGGATTTTTGTATTTTGTAGTACAACATATATATAAGCTCCTAAATTGGGAAAAATTTAGGGAAAACTGAGCCTGGTGGTGCAGCAGACTAAAGCAGTGTGATTAACATTCAGCTGCCTGCAATTACTGCAAATTCTAATTTCACCAGGCTCAAGGTTGACTCAGCCTTCCATCCTTTCTAAGGTAGGTAAAATGAGGACCCAGATTGTGGGGGCAATAAGCTGACTTTGTATAAATATACAAAAGTATGAAGGCTATTGCTTAATGCATTGTAAGCCACCCTGAGTCTCCAGAGAAGGGCGGCATATAAATCAAAATTTTTTTAAAAAGTCTCTGAACTAATGCCTTAGTTTTTACTTGTCATTTGCTTCCCCCCCAACAAATAATGAGATGAATGAAGCTTGTAATATGTAATGTAATAATGGGTTGTAGAAAGAAACGGCATGGCTGTGTGAGTCATTGACAGATTTGTTCAGCCAATCATTGTCCCATAAAATCTTGATAGTTTAGAAAGTGAGATCTATTCTCTTACTCCATATAACATAGCTCCAAATTTTGCACATAGAACTCAGGAAAATAAATTTTAAAAAGTGTTATGTGAAAGCCTCAATTCATCAAAGCCACACTGGGCATTAAAAGTCAATATTAGACCCTTTGGGATGACCACAGAATATGTATGGAATATATGAGGTGTAAATGGTAAAGAGCAAGAATTAACAAATGAGAGAAAACAAAAGAGAGAAAGATAGATCATAGGTCCGTGAAATTAAGATAAAATCCGTAGCATATTTTATGTATCAAGATAGTCTGATTTTGTGAAGTAAGTTGAATGCATGCAAGGTGATGAAAGCCTTAGATGTTATTGTTAGTAACAGTAGTACTGTGTTTCCCCAAAAATAAGACCCTGTCTTATATTTTTTGAACCCTGAAATAAGTGCTTGGCCTTATTGCCATTTGCTCAAAAGCCCGATTGGGCTTATTATCAGGGGATGTCTTATTTTGGGGTAAACAGGGTAGTAACATTTATATAACTATTTGAAACCAGTCAGACTTTATGTGGCTTACACAAATGAAATGTTAAAAACAGATGTCCCAAAGATGTTTTTTCAGGAGGCAACTGGACTTTCTTGTTTTTTCCTTTTGAAGACGTTTTGCTTCTTATCCAATCAAAAGAAAAAACAAGAAAGTTCAATTGCCTCCAGAAAAAGCATCTTTGGGACAACCATGATGTAGATGACTGAGGATCTCTACAGGCCTTTAGCTATACAATTTGGGTTGAACATCCTTTGAATGGTGTGGGAATAGGAATGGATTTCCAGAGGAAAAAATTGCAGACTACAGGAATCAGGAACACTACTCAGGTGACTCTGGGGACACAGATAAACCTCCAAGTGCTTCAATGACCCTCTAAAAGGATGCAAATGACCAGCTGTCTGCAAGGAATATAAATATTTTCATTCCCCACAATTCTGTCAGAGCTGAAGAAACTTCTTGGATGAGAAGCGAAACATCTTCAAAAGAAAAAACAAGAAAATCCAATTGCCTCCTGAAAAAGCATCTTTGGGACAACCATGACCTGGATGACTGAGAATCTCTACAGAGCTTTAAAAGCAGATGCAAATCATATAATTATGAATGAAAGTCTGTACTATAAATTGATGTCATCTGAATTGCTTGATGTATGACATTAGGAATTTATAGGCTGGAGATTGTCTCATATTGCGTTACAGTGAATCATGATAAACAAAGAACTAAAGATGAACTTGGAAATCACTCAACATTTTTAATGAAGAGAGAAATTATTGTTCTGTTAAGTATCATGAATGCATGAGTTGGAATAAGATAAAGAGTACCCAAAAAGATGATTGGGCCATTTGGAAATTCAAGAATGATGAGGATAATAAAAAGTTGCGTTATAGTTAGAAAAGTTATCTATTCGTTTTGAATGAGTGTATTAAGTTTAAGTCCTTTCAAATGTATACTTAGCAAGGAATGAATACAAATATAAAACCATATTGATTTGCTTGGTTATGTAAAATAGAGAATTAGCTGTTATAAATGAATGAAAGGCCACAGCATTTTTAGTTGTAATAAGAACAGATTTTGGGGGGAAATGAATATGGAAGAAAATATGTAAAATAACAAAACTAAAAGTGGAATAGAAGTGGAAAAGAATGAGTCCTGTATGAACAGGTATTACAAGTCAAATTAATATCTCAGCAGAATACATGAGAAGTTGATGTAAGCAAAGGGGATGTGGAAGTTGCTTGAAAAAATTATGTTAAAGGATGCCACAGAAGTGTGTGAAGTTATGCTAATGGGAAGCATGAAAAAGAATGCTTGGTGGAATGAGGCTTTGATTGACAAAAATTACATATAAAAGAATAATTGCTGCAAAAGTGAGGATGAAAGATACTATATAATGGGTTCAGAAAGAAAAAGATAGTTGCAACAAATGTGGTCAAAGGGAACATGGAATAGTTCATAGCAAAGAAAATACAGAGAGATTTTCATGGAGGTAATTATTTTGGAAGAGAGTCAAGAGGGCAAAAAAGAAGTCTCCAATTTGAATTGAAATAAAAACAAAATTACTTGGAATAAAGCTGAAGTGGGAGTACTTTAGAGATTTCTATGGGAATGATAGTTTGTATATTGAAGAGTGGAATTGAAATGGATGATATAAATGGTGGTGTCCAAGAAAAACTTAGGAAAAGAAACTGAAAAGTGGTAGCCCACAGGTGTAAGTGGTAATGTAATGTATGTGGGAATCATCTGGAGAGACAAGAGGGAAAGTTGCAGACTGGACAACCAGCATATAAATCACACATCACATCCCACAGAAGGAGGGATGATACGGAAGTATTTCAAAAGAGGACTTCCCTCATTTTCTAGAGTGTAAAAGGAAAAGAAGCGAGAAATACTTTCAGCCCTGGAAGATTCTGTTTATATAACCTTACAATAATTATAGAGCTAGTAGTCCTGGTTCTGTTTGTTTGCTTGCCTCACCAGGCTAACATAGTTTAATGGGATAAATTTAAACTATGGCTGTGCTTTGCTTATGGAGTTGTTTTGTGATTTGTTTCCCTTGTGTGTGAAGACTGACTTCATAGGATTCAATAGGAATGCCTCTCTCCCTTCCCATATAAAGGAAAAAGTAGCAAAAATGAAAGCTAGAAGAGGCTATAAGTCAGTTTTAGCCATGTTTCCTTTTTATTATTTTGAATACTTAATTTCTTGGGCTTAATATTTCTTATTCCTTTTCTTTATTCCATATTGCATTGCTTATCTCAAAAAGAAAAAAGACTGTGATGGATGTTATTTTATTAAATTTCTATGCCATCAATCTCATTTAAGTGATGGGTGGTATAGTATAGCATTTTTCAAACTTGGCAAGTTTAAGATATGTGGCCTTCAACTCCTGGAATTCCACTTCCAGTGGAATTCATCTGGAAGTTGCCAAGTTTGAAAAACATTGGTACTGTGTAGAATATGTAAGTTTACTTGCTAGTTCATATTCTTTCTCTTGCTATGAAAGGAACAAATGGTAACAGCAAGAAAGCAAAGTACAAATCAAAGTACAGAGAATAATTACTCTCTTGTCTGTATACAATAATAATAAACAAATAAATAGGAAATTATTAGCTTCCATCATTTTTGATACAGGCAAAATCAAGTTTACTGGACTCTAAATCTAGGGTAAATTGTTGGAATATATTTTTTCCCTTTGAATTTAAGCAATGCCCTTATTGTGGGCATTGTTCACATTCCTTGTATGTTTTCTTAAAATATACTGGAAGGGAAATAAGGATCTACTCTGTGTAATGTTTGAGATATGAAAAGAAAGATTGTCTTTCCATAACATTACAGTGTAAGGTGTGATGAACACAGATAATCAGTATGTTTTAACTTACTGATGAGCACTAGGGGAATAATGGCTATCCAGCTGTGCCTAGGAGCTGGAAGCAGATGGGAACATGTTATTGGGATTTTTTTCTTCAGATTATATAAAACTATCTCCTGAGTTATGACTGGGGTGGGATAGGGATGGATGGAGGCAACCAAATAAATGTTCAAAATTTTAATTAATCTAAGTGCATTCTGACAATCATTTAGAAATTTTTAAAACTCAGCTTGAATTATGGCCACTTGGGGAAAAATGACCCAGCCCTCCTGGCGATAATAAAAATATTGAAAAAATATGAAAATAAATTAAATTATAAATTCAATTTGGTAAAGGAGTGCATGTACAGTACTTCCCCATTATTTAAAATTAAACACTTTATAGATTTCAGTGGGACAAAGAAACAGATCTAACAATTGTACGATGTTGGCTTGGCAATTGGTACTTCAGAAGTGGCCCCATTTGATACTATCCTATTCCTAACATAGAATAAGTTGTACTTAAGCTTAAATTTAGCTCTAGAAATAAAAATTAATGTAAATTGAACCAAAACATCATCTCTACCACCTCTGTACCACCTCTGACAGCATAAAGATATATGCTGTTATTGGCTTTAAAAATTATTTCTTCCCTTTTACAATTCCAATCCAGACTGAAATCATTGTATCTATTCTTTTCATTGAGAAGGAATTGGAAAGATCCCATCTGAGGGAATGTTGGAATTCCCCTCCCCCAAATAGGGATTGCAAATGTTGGACTCTAATCTGGATTTGAATTACAAGGAGCTCCTACTTCTCATACAGTATACCAAGGCCTTGAACAGTTTACTTTTGAAAAGCTACACCCACAATTACAAAAAACAGCATGTTCTTGCACACCATGTCTCAGCCAGTCTCTCTGCTCTTTTACTGGTATCCTCTGAGAAGTAATTTGCTCGGTGAATACAAGGATCTCCAATCCACTGGGAGAATTGGACTGGAACACTGTTGTCACTTTTTGTTATTTTGTTCCAAGGTTCCTGAATCATATCTGTCAGTTTAGAAAAGACTAATTTAGTCAGTGATGACAATGGGAAGGTAGAATGACTGGTTTTTACCAACACAGTCATCAGAACTGTCCTTTGCCATTAGCCATGCCCATTTGTATGAGTTAACAATAAAAACTGGTTTGCAGGTAGAATGAGTGCATTCATTCAGTATGTACAGCATGTGTGTTTTAGCTAATCAACCTCTACTCTTGAGTAATGGAAAATTTACTTCTTACTACATAGCAAAGTTTCACGATGTTAAGAGGAGAATCATTCTATAATGGTAAGTATTAAGTATTGGTCAAAAGAAAGGTTTTTCTGGCCAAAGTCTTGATCTGAGGTTTAATTTATTTATAGCTTATTAAACTGATATTCATCCTTTTCTCTGTTAGCTTAAGGTGACAGAAAATATATAGTACTTTCTTCTAATGTTATGCAACAATAGCATCTTTATAACTATTCATAAAGGAGACTTATATCTGCAGTGTGATCCTTTCTGGCTAAATTTGGAACTTAGAGGTTAGCCTGAAAAAATTCTGAGAATGTATTCTCTCCATTGTTATTTTCTATTTATTCTCATAGAAAATAATCTGGGATGTGTTCTAAACCCCCAGACGCCCACATTTTTCTTTCTAATCTTGTAGATGCCTTCCTGCCTACTTTATTTTTCAAAAATAATGTTAATTAAAAATATTTAAATGTGAACATGAGATGTTGCAAAACAGCAACTTTCAAAATTGCCTTTATTTTAGCTGCATCTAAAGGCCACTTAAGCATTATAATTAAATAAAAATGCTTGGTAGCAAGGTTTATGTGAAAGTGTGCAGCTTTCCTAGGGGGGAAAATAAGATAAAATGATAGAAAAAAAACTTTACAATCTGATTCATTGGTATTTTGTATTAGGTCATGCCCATTACAATAGCTGTTTTTAAACAATATATTTGATATGCTGTCAAAATTTCAAATGTGCCCACTGGCAAGAGTACTGCTTAAATCAGGAGTCACCAAACTCTTCACCTCATCAAGCTTCATGAAGTTTCAGATTGTTAATCATCCTCCAAACATTTATTATATGAAAATAATTTAATTAATATTACTATAAAGAAATAATACTATGAATAAATGACTGAAATTGTATAGGGGTTAACTGAACAGAGGAAATATCATTAAGGCAATTAACACCTGGGCAATTCCAGTCATTAGATACACAACAGGAATAGTGGACTGGACTGAAGCAGAACGAAAAGCCCAGAATAGGAAGGAAGACCATAAAAATAATGACAATAAAACATGCCCTTCATCCTCACAGTGATGTTGACAGACTACTTACTAAGGAAAATAGGTGGGCATGGAATGTTGCAAGTACATCAGATTGTTGAAGAAGAAAAAAGGGCATCGGAAGAATATCTGAAGGATAGTGAAGAAGACTCACTGAAGCTAATATACTGGGAAGTATATTACCTTATACAAACAAGTATAAATACCAGAGAAACCAAACTTGCCTATAAGAAAGACCCAATGACAAACAGAAAAGAGACATGGCAAGGCAAAGTATTACATGGCTAGTACATTAAAAAAAATTACAGGTAAAGTAGACAATAACTTAGCTTGCAATAGCTAAGAGCAGGAAAAACGAAGAAAGAGACAAAGGAGCTAATTCAGGCTGCACAAGTAGAAGCCTTACGAACAAATGCATACAAAACTTGAATTAAGAAGAGAGCAACAGACAGCAAGTGCTGCATCTGCAAAGAAGTTGAAGAAACAATGGACAACCAAGCTGCTGTAAAAAGATTACAAGGCTAACTACAAGCAACAGCACGACAAAATAGAAACAATGGTGCTTTGGAATAAATAAATAAATGCTATTTGCCAGCAAGCAACTGGTGGGACCATAAAATGGAGAAAGTAATACAAAATGAGGAAACAAAAGTGCTCTGAGACTTTAGAATTCAGACAAGTACCTGCTGTATAACATCCCAGAATTATTGATTGTTGCACCGGTTGGAGGGATTGGGGGTGGGGGGCACAGTTTTGCGGTGGTTTTCCTCCTATCTCTCTGACCGGTCGCAATCTGTGTTGACAGGAGGGCAGCGGTCAACCCCGAGGCGCCTTGTTTGTGGGGTGCCACAAGGGTCAGGCCCCTCCTGTTCAACATTTATGTGAAGCTGCTGGGTGAGATTCCATGGTTTTGGGGTGGAGTTCCATCAGTACGCTGATGACACTCAGCTATACATCTCCACCCCAGACCATCTCAATGATGCCTTGGAAGTGATGTCCCAGTGCCTGGAGACCATGTGGGTCTGGATGGGGGGGAAACAGGCTTCGACTCAACCCTTCCAAGACCGAGTGGCTGTGGCTGCCGGCGTCCCGGTATAGCCAGCTGGTGCAATCGCTGGTTACTGGGGGCGAATCACTGGCCCCTACGGAAAGGGCTCACAACTTGGGCGTCCTCCTGGACACACGGCTGTCTTTAGAAGAGCATATGATGGCTGTGGCCAGGTGGGCTTTCTATCACGTCCGCCTGATACTCCAGTTGCACCCCTTTCTAGATCAGGACTCCTTATGCACTCAAGCACTCATCACTTCTCGTCTGGACTATTGTAACACTCTCTATATGGGGCTCCCCTTGGAGTGCACCCGGAGGCTCCAACTGGTGCAGAATGCGGCCGCACGGGGGATTATGGGAGCAACGGGGTGCTCCCATGTGACACCTCTGCTGCGCAAGCTGCCTTGGCTTCCAGTGGACTTCCGGGTGCGCTTTAAGGTGTTGGTGACCACCTTTAAAGTGCTCCATGGCTTAGGGCTGGGGTACTTACGGGACCGCCTTCTGCCACCAATTGCCTCCCACCGGCCAGTTCGCTCCCACAGAGAGGGCCTGCTCAGGGTGCCGTCAGCCAGACAATGTCGGCTGGTGACCCTCAGGAGGAGAGCCTTCTCTCTGGTGGCACCTACCCTCTGGAACGATCTATCCCCAGAGATACGAGTGATCCCAGACTTCCGGACTTTTCATCGGGCCCTTAAAACTTATTTCTTTCAGTTAGCTGGACTGGCCTGATTCTATGTTGGTTTTAAAGTTTGATACTGATTTTAAATTGAAATGTTTTAAATTATGGGCCAAATTTCATTTAATTATTTTTAAAACTATTTTAACTTTTGTATACAAATGTTTTATTTGGCTGTTCACCACCCTGAGTCCGAAAGGAGAAGGGCGGTATTAAAATCGAAATAATAATAATAATAATAATAATAATAATAATAATAATAATGATGATGATGATGATGATGTCCAAAAAGTCTGAATAGTGGATGTGGTAATACCTGGAGACAGCAGAATATAAGAGAAAGAATTCAAGAGAATCACAAAAATCAGAGATCTGCAAATATAAGAAAAATATATGTGGTAAAGGAAAGCAAAGATAGTACTAATAGTAATAGGTGCCTTGTGTGCAATCCCAAAACATCTGGAGCACCATTTGAACACCATTTATATCAACAAAATCACCATCAGTCTATTGCAAAAGACAGCTTTACTTGGAACAGCTTGTATCCTGCAAACAAACATCTGCCTATCCCAGGTTCTTGGGAAGGCCTTGACAGTGAATAAAAATGCCAAACATCTGGCTGACTGTGTGACCAGTTATAATAAAGACAATAATGGAGAATTTCATCAACCCCTGGACTGTTAATACTGACTGGGGGATTCTGGGCTAAATCATGCCCTAAAAGATCATATTATTTGCATTAAATTACCTTTCTATTTGAATTTATAAACATCTATTTTCAGGTCCAGATTGTTTTGAGAAAGACATTACAACATTAATGCTCAAATTTACAGATTTTTAAAATTTATGACTAAAGTGATTGTCCCTAAACCAATTTCCTGAGGATGTGTTGGACTTCAACATCACTTCTAACTCATATTGCCATAATGGATGGGGGTTATGGGAGAGAAAATCTAACACACCCGTAAGCCCCAGTTGGAAAAGACTTGTCTAAAGAGCCATCTTATTCTCAAGTCATCTTGATAAGACTACAGTTATTAGAATTAGAATTAGAATTCTTTATTGGCCAAGTGTGATTGGACACAAGGAATTTGTCTTTGGTGCATATGCTCTCAGTGTGCATAAAAAGAAAAGATACATTCGTTAAGAATCAAAAGGTACAACACTTAATAATAGTCATAGAGTACAAATAAGCAATCAAATCATACTAGGAAACAATCAATATAAATCGTAAGGATACAGCAACAAGTTACAGTCATACAATCATAAGTGGGAGGAGATGGGTGATAGGAATGATGAGAAGATTAATAGTAATAGTAATGCAGACTTAGTGAATAGTTTGACAGTGTTGAGGGAATTATTTGTTTAGCAGAGTGATGGTGTTCAGGAAAAAACTGTTTTGTGTCTAGCTGTTCTGGTGTGCAGTGCTCTGTAGCGTTGTTTTGAGGGTAGGAGTTGAAACAATTTATCTCCAGGATGCAAGGGGTCTGTAAATATTTTCACAGCCTTCTTTTTGACTCATGCAGTATACAGGTCCTCAGTGGAAGGCAGGTTGGTAGTAATTGTTTTTTCTGCAATTATCCTCTGAAGTCTGTGTCTGTCTTGTTGGGTTGCAGAACTAAACCAGACAGTTATAGAGGTGCAGAGGTTACTTCTGGCCTTTAAAATTCAAATACTGAAGATAGGACTGAGAAGAATAAAAATTCTGCTCTGTAGACCTCAAGGGTTTAGTCTCACTGGGAAGTGAACATACATTAAAAGAGCTGTTTGAAATAATTCAAAAACACAGTAGGTAATTGAAAGATGTATACTGCCACTGATGTACCATAATACAATTGTGTAGGAAGTAATTGACATATCTAACCAACACAATCTGTCACTCTTTTCCCCCCCACAAATACTAAAATAAGAACAGCAGCCAGCTGGCTCAAGAGTGTCCCTCCTCAACCTGTTCACATTATTGGCAGTAAAGGATTATTTAAAAACAATAAAAAAGCAACAAGTCTTGTTTGTGGAATTGCAATGTAATTTATATGAGAGTATCAATTATCAGAGAAGAACTTCAAAGAAGGAGAAGGAGAAGGAGAAGGAGAAGAAGAAGGAGAAGAAAGAGAAAGAGAATGATTCAGAGAACGGATTAGATTTATTCAGGAAGAGATTTTTAAAAATTAGAAAACATTTCAGGTTTGATAAGAGATTTTAACTGTGTGTACTCAACCATTTGGACTGGATATCTGCAATGTAAAGTTGACATACATATGCACTGGAGTTAGTGGTGGGATTAAGCTAGAATCAGAAGAATGCAGCAGTAAGAATTGGATGCATAAGGAAATAAGTCTTTAAATGCAGATTTAGTTATAAGATGAGAGTTATGATAAAAATAATCAGATACACTATTACAAACAAAGAGGATACATGCACACAATCAGCAGGATACATTTATGTGTTTAATTGTGTGGAAAAGAGATAATATCTAAACTAAAATAGCAGGCAAAGTGATTCAAAAACAGAAGAGGAGGCTGTTCCAAATAAGAAGAGGTTTGATAGACAAATATTTTTTTAAAAAATGCAATCAGGATAAAGAGTTGGATGCAGGTAAACCAAACTGAAGAGATATAATTAAATACTTCTGGAATTAGTGAGAGAAGGAAGGAAGAATTTCAGGAAAAATATTAATTTTATCTCTGGTAGAATTTGACTACATGATGATACCCATGGACACCATTATGCCACAAACACCTTCCTCAATTTTTTTGGCACTTTGGCCAGAATGGGAGTTGCTGTCCACACATTTTAAAGTAGCCAATAGTTGAAAAACACTGATTTGAAGGGAGGGAGAATGCTATAAAGCCAAGTGCCATTTTCAAAATAGCCTCTATGATCTGATAAATTTGTCTGCCAGTTAAAAGCAAACAAACAAAACAGAAACAGAAACAAAAACAAAAACAAAGGTATGCTACAGTGACAGAGAGCATTCTGGAGAGCTCAGTAAAGTGGCAGGAAGTAACCTTGCTAGTTTATCCTCTGGTAAATGGGTAATTTATGATAGTCCTTAGCAGCCATTTTAGGAATAGGCCCTTTTGTGAAAATGACCATAATATATTCAGTGCTCAGTGACATATAAATAAAACCAACCAAGTTAAACAGAATAAAGGAGGAAAAAGGAGGAAGGTCTCAGCATATATCAGAAACCCCACAGATGTTGCCAAAATGGAAAGTCCCTCTGTTGGGTATATTACAAGAGCTGCTTTATATGCACATCTGATTTCTTGACCTATATATGTTGGAAACTTTTCCCTCCACTTACACAACATGGAATCAAATTAGTGGAAAATGACAGCAAGACAAAACATCTGAGTAACAAACGACAAGGTGCTAAGCAGGAAGAAAGATCACTTTAGAGTGAATAAAGGGTATATCTATCATTCATATTTGACTTCATCAACTGGTTAGAAGAATGTAGAGAACATAATGTACAATGTAAGATTCTAATTTTGAGAGACAAAGCAAGAAAACTGAGTAACATTTGTGTTCCATAGTGCTGCTGAAATAGTTGTCATTTTGTATTGGCCTTTCTGGGTAAATCAGACAGGAAACATGATTAGATGAGCTAAATCTATTGTAAGGCTAAATTAGCAGAATTTTGCAAGTCTGAAACTACCAACTTTCTGCCCTCTTTTCAACTACTTGCTCTATTCGAGTGATACCCTTCTTTAGTTTCCTTCTCTGACTGCGGACTCCTCTTGCCTGTTTCCTAAGCAATATCTCTTCTCTCCTTTCCTCAAGGTCATCCCAAGGGTGAAATTCAGTAGGTTCTGATAGGTTCTGGAGAACCGGTAGCAGAAATTTTGAGTAGTTCAGAGAACCGGCAAATACCAGGCTGTCTCCAGAGTGGGGTGGGAATGGAGATTTTGCAATCTCCTTCCCCCAGGAGTGGGGAGGGAATGTGGATTTTCCAGTATCCTTTCCCTGGAGTGGGGTGGGAATGAAGATTTTGCAGTATTCTTCCCCTGCCATGCCTACCAAGCCATGCCCATCAAGCCATGCCCACAGAACCAGTAGTAAAAAAATTTGAATTTCACCACTGGGTCATCCATACATTCAATTATATTTTGGAGTAATATTCTATGATTTGACCATTCAATCTAGAGCAAAACAGAGAAGCTAACATTGAGGTACCCTGGAATCACAAGAATAGAAAAGCTGGAACAGTTTTGGGGAGAGAAGGAAGATTTCCCTTTAAACAAGAAATATTTGAAAATAGACATACCATATTTTCATGGTATGAAAATAAAAATAAATGTTATTAATAAACTAGCCATCTAAAGTTGCAGGACAATTGTATTCATTAAGGCTTTGATTTATCAACAGCAGATTAAAAAAACAGTTTGTTACTAGATCATTGGTGTGAGCAAGATGTCTCTGGTTATACAGACAGTATAGCAGAATTTGGTCACATTTATTGGAGTCATGGGGAAGGATAAGAGGGCCCTTGCATCCTTATAAAAATGTCAGATAGTCCTCAGCATACAACTATTTGTTTAGTGACCATTCAAAGTTACAATGGCATTGAAAAAATTGACAACTGGCATGTATTTATGATGGCTGCAGTGTCTTGGGGTCATGTGATCAACATTCTGACAAGCAAAGTCAATGGCGAAACCAGATTCACTTAACAACTATGTTATTAACTTAGCAACTGCAGTGATTCACTTAACAACTGTGGCAAGAAAGGTCATGATATGGGGCAAAACTCATTTAACAACAGTCTAGCTTAGCAATGGAAATTTTGAGCTCAACTCTGGTTGTAAATCGAGGATCGCTTGTAGTAGGATATGGACTATGGTTTTCCCAATGTGATGCCTTCCATATGAGTTGAGGATATATTTCCAGAATTTTTGGCCAACTTATCCTTAAGAATTTGGAGAGTTGTAATTAAAAATTATCTGGCGATTAGGCTGAGCTACATAGATAACAGTATGAGCACAACTATTTGGCTGTGTAGACTGAATTCCAGATATTTGCAGCAATTAGGATAAAAGAATTACTATCAAGAACAACTGTTACCAGAAATTCTTGTTAGGGTGAAGCTTGACTTTTCCTTTCATTATATGGAAATCTTCACATTTCTCAAGACCAAATTACAGTTTTGTATTTTTGCTAAAAGTTTAGTTGCTATAAATAGTTAAACTTAATTAGATTTAACAAGTAGTTTTATGTTAGATTATGAAATTTTGCTGCATGTTCAAATTGATAAAAAGACAAAATCTCTGTCAGACCCCAAGAACCAAGAGACATGTAGAATTACTTCTGAATGGTTTCATTTATTGTTCCTCACCTATGAGGAAAAATCTTGCCAAACTAAAACAACTATTTGCATCACTATAGATCAGGAGTGCTATGAGAGGTCAAATGCTACCAGTTCACTCTGGTTTGGGCTAACAGGTAGTGATAAAACCTACCTGTTCAGGTGAACCAGAAGTAAAAAAAGCTACCGGTAGTTAGCTACTGGTTCAGTCGAACCGGTAGTTTAAAAAAGCTACGATCCAACAATCAGCTGTGCTGTGCGGTTTAGCTTTGCTAGAAAACAGGATTTTGGCATGAGCCAAAAGGAGGCTTGGGAAGGTAAGTAGAACAGCGAGGGGGGGAGGGAATCAGCTGTGCTGCATGGTTTAGCTTTGCTAGAAAGCAGGAAATCCAAGCTAAATCATGTGGCACAGCTGATCATCGGATTGTAGCTTTTTTAAACTACCAGTTCGACCAAACCGGTAGCTTTTTAAATGTGCAGCATGCATTTGGTGTGCACTGCGTATACGCATGCAGCGCATGTGTGGTGAGCAGGGCACATGCGTGGCCAGTGAACCGATAGCAAACTGGTTCAGATTTCACCACTGGGTGCTATTCAGCAGGTTCTGACAGGTTCTGGAGAACCAGTAGTGGAAATTTTGAGTAGTTCGGAGAACCGGCAAATATAACCTCTGGCTGTCCCCAGAGTGGGGTGGGAATGGAGATTTTGCAATATCCTTCCCCCAGGAATGGGGAGGGAATGGGGATTTTGCAGTATCCTTCCCCTGCCATGCCCACTATTGGCTTTTTGGTTGTTGTTTTTTTTAAATGCAAAAGAAAATGGAATGGTCCAAGCAAACCCATAAAATGTTAGCAATTCCTCTTGCTGACTCTTGAAAGAGAAGTTACGAAGATTCCAAACTAATATGCAGATATCTAAAGATTTTTTTAAATGTGATTTCAGTCACAATTTGAAGTATCAATAAAAAGCTGAAATTAAATCCTGTTCAGTCAATTATTAGATACTATTGATGATTTATTTCAACTAGTTTTTGGGTGGTGGTGGTTCTTTGATTGTAAGTGAGGCTTGGCTGGGGAGGGGGAACAAATATATTTCAATAGAAAGACAGGATATGTATCATTTTTAAAACAAATAAGAAAAATGGAAACTGTTCAAATAGAGAATACTCATCAGATAATTCTCTAAAATTATCTTGGAAGAAACATAAGTCTCATAACTCTCTCTGAATGAATATTGATTCTGGAGGTTGCTACTAGTTTAAATGTTGATTATTCTATGTTCAACTAACTGCTGGAACATAGTGAAGTCCATTTAATGAAATCAGAATCCATTTAGTCATATGAGAGATGTTTGTAGTAGTAATATAACCTTTATTGTCATTGTACATCATATATTATTAGTACATTAGAGACGCAGTGGCTAAGACACTGAGCTTGTTGATCAAGGGTCAGCAGTTCAGCGGTTCAAATCCCTAGTGCCGTGTAACGGAGTGAGCTCCTGTTACTTGTCCCAGCTTCTGCCAACCTAAGCAGTTTGAAAGCACGTAAAAAATGCAAGTAGAAAAATAGGGACCACCTTCGGTGAGAAGGTAACAGCGTTCCCTGCGCCTTTGGCATTTAGTCATGCCAGCCACATGACCACAGAGACGTCTTCGGACAGCGCTGGCTCTTCAGCTTTGAAACGGAGATGAGCACCGCCCCCTAGAGTTGGGAACGAGTAGCACATACGTGCAAGGGGAACCTTTACCTTTACCTTTACATCATATATTCAACAAAATTGGTTGAGCCTCTTTGGTGCAATCCATAACACAAAATACAAAACAACATAAATAGTATAGAGAATAATCCCTATACAAGTAATTGGGGGGGAAAAAGACTAGTCATACGTTTCCGTATGTGCGTGGAGTGATTGTGATTTTGTTTAGGAGTCTGACGGTCCATGAGTAGAAGCTGTTTTTAAAACTGTTTGTCTGGCTGTCTATGCTTCAATGTCTTCTGCCCAATGGTAGAAGCGAAAAGAGACACTGGCCAGGGTGTGAATCATCCCTAGATATCTTCCTTATTCTGCTGAAACAGGGAGACCTGGCGATGTCGTCTAGTGGTGTTAGAGGGCAACCGATGGTTTCTTGTGCCAAATTGATCACTCTCTGTAGTGCCTTCTTGTCCGCAGCTGTTAGACTAGCATACCATACTGTTATAGAGTATGTGAGGACACTTTCTACCATAGACTGATAGAAGTCATCAACCTTTGTTCCACCAGATTTTTCTCCAGAACTCTAAGGAAATGAAGTCTCTGTTGAGCCTTACTAACCACCAGGGACGTGTTGTTTTTCCAGGTGAGATCTTAACTAATGATCCCAAGAATTTAAAAGAGGAAACCCTCTCCACACAGCCCCCCTCAATATACAGTGGGGCAGGTTCCTCTCTGTGCTTCCAGAAATCTAGCACCATCTCCTTTGTCTTGCTAGTATTTAGATGTAAGTTGTTTTTGAACACTATGTGGATACCTTCTGGACTTCTTCCCTGTATGCTGATTCATCCCTTCCAATTATAAGCCCCAACACTGTTGTGTCATCTGCAAACTTTATTATGGTGTTAGATGGATTCAAGGATATGCAGTCATATGTATACAACGAGTACAGGAAGGGGCTGAGCATGCAGTCCTGAGGGGAGCCTGTGCTGAATTTCAGGGTGGAAGATGTCAGAGACCCAACCCTTACTGTTTGTGGATGATCTGTCGGGAAGTCTTTGACCCAGTCACAAATGAGGGGAGGGAAATGCAGGTCAGTCAGCTTTTCAATGAGAATGCCTGGTAAGACGGTATTAAAGGCCAAGCTATAGTGTATAAAAAGCATTTGGACATAGTTCCCAGAATTCTCGAGGTGTCTCAATGCAGTATGTAAAGCAGTGGTGATGGCGTCTTCTGTTGACCTGTTGCTTCTATAAGCAAACTGGTGTTGATCAAAATTTAGTAGAAGACAGGACCTGAGGTGTTGTAGAACCAGTCTCTCAAAGCTCTTCATCGCTATAGACGTCAGTGTAATGGGTCTATAGTCATTCAGGCTGTTTATGGCTGCTTTCTTCAGAACTGGAATGATTGTGGCTGCTTTCAAGCAAGATGGAACTCTAGCCAATTGCAGGGAGATGTTAAAAATCCTTGTCAGGACCCCTGTTAATTGGTCAGCGCAGGTTTTTACCACTTTTCCCAGCACTCCGTCTCGACCTGCAGCTTTGTTGGGATTTATGGCCTTCAGCACAGCTCTCACTTGATATTCATGCAGGGTGAGTGGCTGGAGATTAGAGGGCCTTTGAGCTAGAGCCACAGAGACAGGTCTTTTGACCTCAAAGCGGGTGAAGAAGCTATTCAGCTCCTCCACCAGCAGGGCATCAGCATTGGCTGTTTTCATCGTATTTCCCTTATAATTGCTTAGCTGTTACAATCCCTGCCACACCTGTCTTGGATTATTATTTGCCAGATGCTTTTCTACTTTTTGTTTGTATTGCTGTTTAGCCCCCTTAATGCCTCTCCTCAAGTTTGCCCTGGCCTCATTGTATTCGTCTTTATTTCCTGCCTTGAAGGTGGAGTTTCAGGCTCTCAGAAGTGATTGTACCTCTGCTGACATCCAGGGTTTACGATTACTGTAAACTCTAATGCACTTATTCACTGTTACATTGTCTATGCATGTTTTAATGTAAGAGAGTACAGCATCAGTGAATTCTTGCAACTCCAAATGCTCAAATATACTCCACTCAGTAGTCTCAAAGCAGTCCTGCAACTGGCAGAGTGCTCCCTCCGGCCAGATTTTAACAGTTTTCCTGACTGGCCGTATCTTTTTTCTAAGGGGGATATACAGTAGCAGAGATGTGGTCAGACGTACCCAGATGGGAGAGGGGGATTGCTCTATATGCCTGTCTTGCCTCCATTTTTACCTGTTTCTAATATAGGCTAGAATTTTACTAATTGACCTTAGATTTCTTGCAATGAGCTGCCAGATTTTGAAGTCTTGGAAAGACTGCTGGGTCATATAAGGTTGCTCCTATTTGAAACATTTGCTTTTTGTAGCATCCTTTGATTACACTTCCCACACTCATCATCCAGAAATGCTTAATTGTTGTGCTCCTGAGTCTCAAAATTGTGCTGCATGTTTTTCATAATTAAGTTACAGTACATATAACTATGGTGCCTATAACTTAGGAATTTAAAATGTCATCAAAATAACAGAGATTATGTTTAAGCATTATCAAAATAACTACTATTCGCTCTGACTTGATCATCAAATATTTTGTCTGACTTTTTTTTTTAATAACATTATCTGGGATGGTAACTATACAGAAAGGAGGTACCTACTGTTTAGAAATAAAATAAATAATGTTTATAGAATAAAACAACCTTATAATACTACATTGCTCACATTAGCTAGTGCACATTAAAGTGTGATTGTTAGTAACTTACAACAAAATGTTGTAACCACAAAATGTGCAGTTTATTCGTGCACAACTGCTACATTACATCATGTTGATCCTGGGTTATTTTATACTCTGCTTCTTAGGAATTATTTGTTTGATTATATCCTGCCTTTATTTTTCACAATTGCAGGTGGTATGGCTAATGTTCCTATCTTCCATTTTCCCCACAATGATAACTGACTGGGCTGAGAGAGAATGATTGAGAGTCACACAGCCAGCTTTCATGGTCCAGGGAGGCCTAGAACTCAACATCTCCCAGTTTCTAGTTAAGGCACTTGGCCACCTCATCAAACTCCCTCTCTCTGCAGTGTCCAACACTAGTTAGGCAACATTGATAGATTCTAGTTTTTCCATAGTGGCAATGTCCTGGTGAAAGCTTTTACTGTTTTCATATTGATTGCACCTAGATTTTTGGGAAAATCCAAGTGTGAATGCAGAAAAATGAATTTTTAGTGACAGGGAGCATTTCACGTATTCTGTAAGAAGTTTGCCAACCAGCTAAATGTAGTTTGGTGCTCTGTTGTTGCCAAGAAAATTCTCAGCATCATCCTTGAAATCTTTCCAAGTGATTTTCTTGGCCCCGCTAACAAGTCTTGGTTTGAAACATCTGTTTCAAATAATGAAAACCTTCACTTTCCTTGTTCATCACTTTCACAAAAATTTTTATCAGTCAGTATTTTATATGATGTGGAGGAAAAAATATCTTAGTTGGGTCAACCAATAGTTCATATGCCATGCGTTTCTGTCCTGGAACCAAATTCTTCTGGCGAGGCCATTTCTTTTTAATGTAATGCAACTCTTGCACAGCTGTCCCATTCACATATGTAACAAAAGTACTTGGTATATCTGAGCTGCTTTCCAAGTAGCAGAGCCATTACTTTTAGTTCTCCACCTACAGTATGTTCCAATTGTACTTGGTATACTGCATATGCTTCAACAATAGTTTCATGTTTTTGTAGGTTTCTTCCATAGCCAATAGATACTGAAGAGTGATAGGTTAAATTACAGATTATTTTCATGATTAGTAGCCAAACATCTATAAGATACACTCAAAAGTATTCAGGAAGAAAAATATTTGTTGTCTGGTGTTTCCAGCATCAAGAAGTAGAAGATTTCTGTATACTTCCATTCCCACCCCCATAATAGCTTTCTATCTAAGACATGTTTTTGAAACTTAGTGAATAGTTTGGTAGGGAAAACCATTTTCAGAGGAAAGCAATTTATAAAGAGTTTAGTAATTTGAGTAATGTAAACCACTCAGTTTATGAAGAAATGCAGTTGTAAGTGATAGAATGCATGCATGGAAAATATCTCCATGAAAGATTGGTAAGACTCCTATCATATTTTGGAAACCTTTTGCTGTGCAGTAATCATCAGGGAGAGGGATATGGTGGCTCAGTGCCTAAGACGCTGAGCTTGTGAATCGAAATGTCAGCAGTTCAGCGATTTGAATCCCTAGTGCTGCGTAATGGGGTGAGCTCCCATTATTTGTCCCAGCTTCTGCCAACCTAGCAGTTCAAAAGCATATAAAAAAATGCAAGTAGAAAAATAAGGACCACCTTTGGTGGGAAGATAACTGCATTCCATGCATCTTTGGCGTTTAGTCATGCCAGCCACATGACCACGGAGACATCTTTGGACAGCGCTGGCTCTTCGGCTTTGAAACGGAGATGAGCACCACCCTCTAGAGTTGGGAACTATTAGCACATATGTGTGAGGGGAACCTTTACCTTTACCTAATCATCAGGGCTTTTCCAATGCCACCAAAGTTAGATTAAACCATATGCTTTTTAAAAAGAAATACAGAAGCTTAACATTTTAACATTACCCAATCCTGTGAGATTTTTGCAATAAAAAAGCTGATATGATCTGAAGTAAGAATTTTTAAAAGCAAATGTTTCCACCTGGGTTTATGCAAAGACTGAGAGTGAGATCACTGTGATCTCCTAGGATAGGAGACAGTGCTTTCTTTATTTTTTCATTCCTCAGAATTGTTCAGTGGTTCTCAGTGCTGGTATACCATAATCTTTTTCAATTGGATTACATAGAAAATATGTCTGACGGACTTTAGATTGGCACGTAGACATTATGGCATTAGATGAACTAATGGTCTAATTAAATAAGCTAGTTTCCTGCATTCCTTTTCTCAGTTGGCATGAACTGAGCTTGCAGCAAAATTGAGCCTATGATTATTAGTGTATGGTAATTTTTAAATTGCCTGATTCTTAATGCTTAAACATTTGGAAAGTGGCCAGATTGCAAACATAAGTACATCCTCTCCCTGGAAATGCGTTTTCCTCACATGTGGATCTGTTACTCTCTAGAAAGGATTATCAGTGAGGAGAATAGAAGTGTGGAGCTATAGACTGCTGTTTGCTATCTTTTTCAGACAAGGGAATAAGGGAGAAGCACTTTCTTTTAATGTTTAATCTGTTTTTTTTATTACCTTCCAGCATTGGGTGTGCCAAATAAAACAGTGAAGGAAACTGGAAACACTTCAACATTTTGAATATGTTACAATCTCCCCTAACAATTGAGAAAGCTGGATTCATGGAATCTCTGTTACATCAGGTTTTTGTTTCTTATCTTTAATTTGAATCATATTTTCCCCTGGATTTTTTTCCCTACAGACTGTGATTCAAAGAACTGGATTTAAAAGGACTAATGCTGTCAAAATGATAGTTTCATATCTTTTTATATTAGCAAGTGCCTGGTTTTTCTGTCTGATGTATTGGCTCTGTTCACACAACATGTTTAATTGGATTTGAACACTCAATGTGCCGCATGAACTCAGACACTTGGTAATTCAGAAGTGAGAGTTAGCCCCTGATTGATCCCAAAATACATTGCTTCATTTGTGGGTTACTTACCTTAATCCAAATGGCATATGTCATGCATAAATAACCCCCTCTTTAGCTGCCAAAGACAAATTGAAGCATAGAATGGGCATCTCTCTCTGTAGTTTTCAATCATTTGGGCATGAAGAGGGAGCAACTGAAAGAAGGAAGAAAATGGATTGAGTTACCCTAACCCTAACCTTCATCTCATTTAGTGTTCCGAAACTATACTAAAATTAAAGATGTGAGCTGGGATAGTGACTGAAAGGATTGCTCTTCAGTTGATGGGAATAGTCCAGCACTTTGCCCTGTGCCTTCTACTGATTCAGGAAGTTATAGAATAGTTATTTAGAGGTTATGTATTGTATCAATTATATCCCTAAATCAGAATGTCTGACATTCAGAATTCATATCTGTTCTGTCAGGGTTCAAATAATTTAATGTAGTGCAATTCTTATTTTTTCTTATTGCCTGAATCTTTTTTTTAAATTCTGCTTTGCTTTTCTAGTTATGACTTTTAAAAAATGATCTCTGATTTAAAATTCAGCAGCTGTATTTGTTCCTCATGCTCAAAACCCAGTCATATTCTAGAAGAGAACTACCTGACAACTATTAAAGCAGATACAGAGAATGGTGGGTTCTGCCTAAAAATGTTTTGTTATACTTTTTCTCAGAAGCATTTAAAGGTGGGTCTTATTTAACAACCACTTATTCAATGGCCATTCAAACTTGCATTACCACTAAACAAGTGGTATTTATGACTAGTCCTCAAAGTTCTGGCTGTTGCAGCACCTCCATGGTCATGTGATAACAATTCAAATGCTCAGCAACTGACCCAGATTTCTGATCATCGCAATGTCCCATAGTCACATAACTGCAATTTGTGACCTTCCCTGCCAGTTTCTCACAAAGTTGATGGGCATGCCAGCAAGAAGTCAGAAGTTATGATCATATGAGATCCTTGCTTAACAACCCACATAGACCTTTCTTAATGATAGTACCTGGGGACTGCTAGAAGTACTGTTGCTAAGTGGCATGGTCACATGATGTTGTGCTGTATGACTACATTGCTTAGCAATGGCAGTTCTGGTCCCAACTACTGTTGTTAAATGACTATCTATAGTTAGATCAAGGCAAATCTCCACATATTTTAAACTTGAAATGCCATCAGCTCCAATAGTAAGGGCATTGGTAAGAGATTATGTGAATTGTCAACCAAATATTTGGAGGACACCAGGCTTTTATTCCTAAATTACAGATTGAAAACAGAATATATGGATCCCTGAACCAATTAACCAGGATTAAATAGAAGTGTGAATATATGAATTCATCAATAGGCTGTAAGTTAAATAATGAGTTGGGGAATCCTGAGATAGTAAAGACCTGATATAGAATTGGTCTTTTTGAATGGTCCTTTGTTTAAAAGGATACTTGCAAAAAAGTGTGCATATAAGATAAAAGTTCTAGGTTACTTTTATTTGTCTGTTTTCTATATTTTCATAAATGTTTCGTTTTAATATAAGGAAGAATCCCAAAACATTATTCTTTACCTACAGCTGAATTGTGCAGTCCATATTTATCATTTCTGTATTTTCTTGCCTCATTTCCTGAGGCCTCATCGGCCATAGTTAGGCATTTTTTGGCATATGCCTATTCCATGAAAGTAATTTATCTCTCTTCTTACAGTCTTAATGGCAATTTATGTAATGATGGCATGAAGTATCTCTCCTCTTCTATTCAACTTCCCTTAAAGATGCAATGACTTTTCTCTTTCATTTGCAAAATAGGACATTTTCAGCATCCAAGAAAAATGCTGGTTACTTTTTCCGTTGGCCTGTCCGTTCTACAACTCTAGCTGTGTTTGTCAGCTAAGCAACTCTTATCAGCTGCCAACTGTAATTGCATTATCTATTAAAGCACTATGTTTGCTTCAGCCATTGTAAAAGTTTCCTCTTCCAGAGGTACTTTTAGGCGTTAGTATTTATTTGTGCTTCGATATGAGAGCCCTGTTATAAGAAGAGCTTGGACTCTTTTGTTAACCTTTTTTGGGGGTAGAGAAATTAATCCTTCTGCTTGTTTTTTTACCAACACTGGTGGATATGGATCAGTACTGAAAACTGAGGATTCCCCCCTCCCCCTTTTGTTCTAATGTAATAACTCTTTAAATACAAGCTGTTAACTTTGAATATTAAGCAATAAAATAAATGTCCATATTAGTTAGTCTATAGCTGAAAATTGGTCTCTTGCCAGTAATCCGGCTTATTATTATTATTTTTTTGCTATTATCATTCTTCTGTTCTTCTTCCATAACAAGAATAAAACATTTCTCCTGCTTTATTTCTATTTCCTAGCAACTTGATGAATGCTGTATATTTTAATGAGCAAATTTTCCCTATATATTTCTGAAGGAAAGAAATATGCCTCTCTGTGGCATACATATAGAAATGAGTTTGATCAAATATGGAAATGTGCTTCATTTGTAATGCATGGACCAAACGGCTTTAATCTTCCCAGTAAAATTCAACGTTCCTAGTTCTGTTTGCTTCAGTTAAGAAATTAAAAGCTAGATTGCCTTTTTGTTTGTTAGTGTATGTTTGAATCTTCTACGTACTATGTTTTGGGGTGTTTTTATTTCAGTGTTAGTTCTAGAGCCGTGTATTGTTTTAAAGTTTAGAAATGACTGGAAAGGCTTGAGTTCAAAATCTTCAAGGGGTCATAAAGATCTATGGATGAAAGGGCCAGTGTGCCTTTCCCACATGCTTTTCGTTTTTTGCTCAACCACCAAATCCACTGGCTGCCAAAACTGGTAACTAAAATTATAGTATGTACAGAAACAAATGTGGATCTCAGGAGACGCTTTCTTATTTCTCAGGGTAAAGCATTTCAGATTTGCAAGGCACTGAGGAAATAAAATCGGTGTGCAAGGCAACTAATCTATCACAATGAAGGGCTCAGTTCCTGGAAATCCAGAATTAGGCACTAGATTCAAGTGAAGATAGTAAATAAGAGTTACAAGTAACAGCCTAGAAGACTATTGTGTCCATGCAAGGGCTCTGTGCCAGTTCAAAAGCACTATTGGAGCTCTGTGATCATACAATTTCAGCTGTGTTTCAGTGTTAAATCAATTTATTTCTATTCTTCCTCCCTCCCTCCTGCCCGCTCACCCACCCACCCGCTTGCTGTCTTTTAATTTTGATTGTGTGGAACTTGTGAGGAGTCTATTCCCAGTCACTGAGAAGGTAGAACAAACAAACTCTTCAGTAGTAGGATAGGGCAGAAACATTTACTTTTTGCCTTCTGAGAGAAAAACACCTTTGGTCTCGGCTATGCTTCTAGAGAAATATTAAGTGTCTTTGCAAACACTGGAATGGACTAAAAAAGAAAATATCATAACTCTTCTGAATTATTGCTTGTCACACCTCTCTGATGGAGAAAGCACCTCACCTCACTAGGAACAGCTGATGAGTAGGATATGGGGTTACTGGGAGAGTTGCCAATGTCAGAGAGGAAAATGTTTTGTTCTTCCACTGGAATTTGTCAAGCAGATATTAGATAGTTATTTGTACATATGCTTTAGTTTGTATTCCAGAACTAAGGAAGGACTTGATGGTTGAAATGGTCTCTTCCAATTTTAAGATGCTATGACTTTTTTTATCTTTCCAAAGAAGGATGGAGACTGAATGTCTATGGAGATTCTCAGTCATCTAGGTCATGGTTGTCCCAAAGGTGCTTTTTCAAAAGGCAACTGGACTTCCTTTGTTTTTCCTAGAAGATGTTTTGTTTCTTATCCAAGAAGCTTCTTCAATTCTGATGAGAAGCAAAACGTCTTCAAGGAAAAACAACGAAAGTTCAGTTGCCTTTTGAAAAAGCACCTTTGGGACGATGGAGACTGAAGAATATTCTGAATTTCCAGGCCTCCAATCTGTTTATCACACTGCACTTTCAGGATAGAAAGCTTGGGGTGGTTACAGTAACCATACTTCCAGTTGACTTTCAAGGACTGATTTGTCACATTTGTAAAAAGTCCAGTTAGATTGACCCAGACTCAAAACAGCCACAAAAGCACTGGACCCTAAATAGGTGAGTTTTTTATATTTCCCTATAAGGACTTTTTATTTAGAAAAAGAAACAAGACATAAAACACAATGTGAAACTTAAGTCCTTTCTGTTGTTTCTATGCTATATTTTATTCCATTTTATTGCTATTTTTATTATTATGCCAAGTATTACTATCACTGTTACTATATATAATATTTTCTTCTGTTCGGACATGTCTGATTCTCAGAGACTGTCTGGACAAGTCTCTGCAGTTTTCTTGGCAATGTTTTTCAGAAATGGTTTGCTATTGTCTCCTTCCCAGGACTGAGAAAAAGTGATTAACACAAGGTCACCCAGCTGGCTTTGTGTCTAAGATGAGACTACAGCCAACAGTCTCCTGTTTTCTATCTTGTGCCTTAACCACTGCACTAAATTGGCTTTTAAACTTATTATCTTATTATTATTTTTATTGTAAGAGTAATTGAATATTAGTACATACTCCATTATACTAGTATTCAATTAATATTGTTATAGTATTTCCTTTATACTATACCCTGTAGTATAACTATTCTATTAATAATATTTTTTCTGTACTATTATTAGCATACTACACTCTACAATATGACTAGGTATGTTTCTTCTTCTTATAAATACTGTTCTGCCTTCTGCCTCAATTTTCTCTCTGAGATTTCTTCTGCCTTTTCCCCCTTCTGTGTTAATGGCCAAGAAAATGGCTGGCACCTTTTCACATTGTGCTTTGCTGTGCCACTATACACCTTTTTCCTCTGGAACATCCACTCTCTGTGAAAGAAAAACATCTTTTATTTGGCTTCTCTATTTGCTGGTGACTGCACAGCTTCCAAAACACACATTTCCTCCATTCTCCTCCCACACCTATTTCAAGATTGCAATTTTATCAGCAACTCTTCCATGCTAACACTGGGAAAAAGGCTCAAATACGAGGTGAGGAAGACAGCCTGCAATTTTTCTAAGCAGCCTGCTCTTCCACGCTGTCAGAGGCCTATCTCCAACAAACATTCCACCTGAAATATCCCAGGTTCATTTGCAAATAATAATCAGCTTAAATTCAGGGCAGTTCGTCTGGAATTTACATGTGACTCATGGATGAAATTCAAAAAAATTCCCTACTGGTTCTGTGGGCGTGGCTTGGTGGGTGTGGCAGGGGAAGGGTATTGCAAAATCTCCATTCCCACCCCACTCTGGGGCCAGCCAGAAATGGTATTTGCTGGTTCTCTGAACTACTCAAAATTTCTGCTACCGGTTGTCCAGAACCTGTTAGAACTTGCTGGATTTCACCCCTGATGTGAGTCCATTGGTGCATTTTAATTTCCATTATTCTCATTCCTGATTCCAACCATTAACAGTCTACAGAACCCATTCCTGGGTGAGTCTATCAGAGGAAGTGAGACTGTCCCTGTGCCGTGTCTGATTTAATTTAATCTTTTCCAAAGATGAGAGAGAGAGGGAGGGAGGGAGGGAGGGAGGGGGAGGGAGGGAGAGAGAGAGAGAGAGAGAGAGAGAGAGAGAGGGAGAGAGGGAGGGAGAAAGAATTGGAGTTTAGGTCAGAGGTGGGATTCAGCAGGTTCTGACCAGTTCTGGAGAACCAGTAGTGGAAATTTTGAGTAGTTTGGAGAACCGGTAAATACCACCTATGACTGGGCCCGCCCCCATCTATTCTCTGCCTCCCAAGTCCCAGCTGATTGGGAGGGAATGGAGATTTTACAGTATCCTTCCCTTGCCATGCCCACCAAGCCACACCCACAGAACCAGTAATAAATTTTTTTGAATCCCACCACTGGTTTAGATTATTTCACAGATTAGCCTATCAGACTGAATGATTCATTTTCAAAATTAGTAGATCCAGAGAAAATAATCCCAATGTGAAGATTCCTTGTCTATTGTTCTATTGGAACAATAGTGTTTTGCCTCTATTCCCCTCTCATCAGGGATCACGCAACATTTCTACAAGAGCACATTATAAATCATTAAGTAGGGTCCAAGTAAAACCAGATCTTTATTATGGTTAAGGGTTCATATCCCATAGATTCTATATGCAAGCTGACTCATCTCTTGTCCATATCAGTGGAGTTCATCAAGGTCTGCTTAATATCATGGCATTTTAACTGAACTCACATTTGTTCAGACATCATATGTCTCAGAGGTTTCCCAATAAGTAAGGGAAAGAGTTGAACTCTTCATAGATACAAATAATAGATAATTTAAAAGCACTTAGTGCTCTTCTTGCTTTTAGAACAGCAGAGCTGAAGGGCATTCCCTGGCTTCAGAGTCCTCTTGTTAATTTCCAATATATTTTCTACCATTTCTGATCCTCTGCAAGACACTCCATGAAATAAAACTGCTAGACACCAAAATAATTCTAACCCCGTCCTCCACTGGTCACAGAAGTTGTGATACTCTGATCTGTTGGAATTAAACAGCCATGGCAGCTTCCCAGGTACTGTTCCAGGGACTGATACTATGTCTTCTGCACCTGAAATGTATGGGAATAATTGTGGAATTATCTGGCCTGTAATCAAAATCAGTTTTTTTTCATGATACCTAGCAAAAACTTACTAGATGACCACACTTTCATGGGTCTCAAGAGATATTGCTATTCAACTTCTGACAGAAGAGAAATCAACTTCTGTCTAGACACTTCTCACCTTTGGGTATAGGCACAGCAGAAACAAAATATTCAGAGGGGTAGAATCGGGGGTGAAATGCTCCTGGATCGGACCGGATCACCCAATCTGGTAGCGATCTTGGCCGGTGGTTCGGCGATCCGATAGTGACGGTGGAGCGTAGCTCTGCCCATCCAGCCGGGTGTTATTACTTCCTGGTTGTAACCAGGAAGTAATGTATTTTTTACCTTCTGTGCATGCACAGAAGGTTTTGCGCATGCACAGAAGGTCTGTGTGTGCCTGTGATGTGCGTGCGCTTCCGAACCAGTAAGGAAGGTAAGTAGATTTCACCCCTGGTTAGGATCCTATGTGTAAAATGTGGTCTGGATTTCTGCTTGTCAAATATACTGTATGTCTTCTAGAAATTAGAAGTTTCGGGAAATAGATCCCCCATTCTATCACTAACCATTGAATTAGAGAATGCATATTGCCATCAAGGCAACCAGATTCCCAAAGCAAAAACAGCCTATTTGGTACTAGCGATGCATATTGCCATTATTACAGAGGATTATTAACGCTTCTTTGAGTGAGGGTGTCCTGCCGGTTGCTTTGAAAGAAGCGGTGGTGAGGCCCCTCCTCAAGAAGCCCTCTCTGGACCCGGCTGTTTTGGCCAACTATCGTCCAGTCTCCAACCTTCGTTTTATTGTGAAGGTTGTTGAGAGTGTGGTGGCGCGGCAGCTTCCACGGTACCTGGATGAAGCTGTCTATCTAGACCCGGTCCAATCCGGCTTCAGGTCTGGGCACAGCACAGAAACGGCATTGGTCGCGTTGGTTGATGATCTCTGGAGGGCTCGGGATAGGGGCTGCTCCTCTATCCTGGTCCTATTAGATCTCTCAGCAGCTTTTGATACCATCGACCATGGTATCATGTTGCGCCGGTTGGAGGGGCTGGGGGTGGGGGGCACCGTTTTGCGGTGGTTCTCCTCCTACCTCTCTGACCGGTCACAATCAGTGTTGGCAGGGGGGCAGCAGTCGACCCCGAGGTGCCTCGCTTGCGGGGTACCGCAGGGATCGGTCCTCTCGCCCCTCCTGTTCAACATTTATGTAAAGCCACTGGGTGAGATCATCCGTGGCTTTGGGGTGGAATTCCACCAGTACGCTGATGATATTCAGCTGTACATCTCCACCCCAGGCCACCCCAACAATGCCCTTGAAGTGATGTCCCAGTGTCTGGAGGCTGTGCGGGCCTGGATGGGGAGGAACAGGCTTCGTCTCAACCCTTCCAAGACCCAGTGGCTGTGGCTTCCGGCGTCCTGATATAACCAGCTGGTGCCATCGCTGGTTATTGGGGGTGAATCATTGGCCCCCACGGAGAGGGCTCGCAATTTGGGCATCCTCCTGGATGCACGGCTGTCTTTAGAAGAGCATATGACGGCCGTGGCCAGGGGGGCTTTCTATCAGGTTCGCCTGATACGCCAATTGCGTCGCTTTCTGGATCGGGACTCCCTACGCACAGTCACTTAGGCACTTGTCACTTCCCGCCTGGACTACTGTAATGCTCTCTACATGGGGCTCCCCTTGGGGTGCATCCGGAGGCTCCAGTTGGTCCAGAACGTGGCCGCGCGGGGGATTATGGGAGCAGTGGGACGCTCCCATGTGACACCTCTCCTGCGCGAGCTACACTGGCTTCCTGTGGTCTTCCAGGTGCGCTTCAAGGTGTTGGTGACCACCTTTAAAGCGCTCCATGGCTTAGGGCCAGGGTACTTACGAGATCACCTTCTGCCGCCAATAGCCTCCCATCAGCCAGTACGTTCGCACAGAGAGGGCATCCTTAGGGTGCCGTCCGCCAGACAATGCCGGCTGGCAACCCCCAGAGGGAGAGCCTTCTCTGTAGCGGCACCCACCCTTTGGAATGACCTACCCCCAGAGATACGCACGATACCTGACCTCCGGGCTTTCCGTCGAGCCCTGAAAACACATTTATTTCATCTAGCCAGCCTGGCTTGACCCCACTGTTCTGGTTTTAAATTGTAAATTGGTTTTAATTTGGTTGTTTTAAATTGTGGGCCAAAACTATTTAATTATTTTAAATTGTTTTTTAATTTTGTATGCTCTGTTTTTATTTTGGCTGTTCACCGCCCTGAGTCCAGCTGGAGAAGGGCGGTATACAAATTAAATAAATAAATAAATAATAATAATAATAACAGTTACTATTTTCTTAAATTTCAATACTGACTTAAATTTCAGAAGTTGAAAATATTTGTACAGTTGAAGTCAATTTTGGTAGAGAGATTTGCTCTCAAGGCACAGAAAAATAAGTTGTTTTGGTTCCCATAATCTCACTAAAGGGTAGTATTGACTTCTTTCCTGTTAGATCTATTCTCCAGAAAGATGCTTCACTTATTACTCCTCTTGGCCCTTACGGACTTACAGATATTTAAAGAATAAACACTATTGATTGTTTTCGGCTGTCTGCTTGGGCACAATTAGATAAATACACATACATTCAATAGCGGGGAAGGCATTTGTGTTTTGACAAAGTATTTTATTTCTCCTTTATGTGAGGGGATTTTTATGTTTGAGGAGATCTGAAACAGCCTGGATAGGGAATGTATTTGCTTGCTCCATGCCTCTTGTAACATCAACAGGTTTGAAGATAATACCTTATTAACTTCAAGCTGGTTTCCCCCCCCCTTTTTTTTTCAGAGGGATTGGCAAATGGAAAAGGTGATAATCTCAAAGTGTTCTAATTGAAAACTGAATTTTTCTATGCCAAATCAATGATCATAGATTCTAAATAAAACAGTGGATAAACACCATGGTAAAAGGAGCATCAGGAAAAGTCAGTAAGTTCCTGAACCCAATATAAATCACAAGATTTCAGACAACAACTACAGTACAAAATATTGGAGGACTCTGGAACTAGGTTACGGATAGGACAGAATAAGGAAAATTATTTTCAGCAGTGAAAAAGAACATCAGATAGGTTCTAAAGTGCTTGATTTCTTCTAAAAACTTGATTAAGTACAGATAATGTTGAGGGCAACCCTGAAAATGAAATGAATATCCTGGGCTGTTAGAAATATGGTAACCATTTGGCTTGAGCTCTTCTTCTTATCAGGACTTTAGAGTGGCCAATAAGCAGAAGAGATATGTAGCATCAGGCAGTAAGTTTTTCTTAAGGAAATTTAAATCAATTTAGAGAAAGCTGGAAATCCCACTATTAATTCAAATTAACTTGAATCAATAAATGACATTGCAGCAGCAACAATGACAGCTGCAATAGCCACCAGTATTGGGACATACCCAAAACATTTGATGCAAAGTTGTCATCTAGTTATGGAAAAGACAGTTTTGGCATGCTAGAAATAAAAGTTCCAAAATACCTGTGGAGAATAACCATGGCTGAATTCTTCTGTATTACTTGAACTCATGTGGTTAGGAGTCATTGCAAAAGGTAATTAGTTTACTCTTGTACTGATATTCCTGGACTGACTTTAACTGGAACAAGTCTGTTAGCAGAAATGCCTATTTAAAAATTGTATTAATGAGCAAATCTGGAAGTTTATTCAGCAGTTGAGGCACAAATACGCCTTCAATGTAGTGATTAATTTGGATTTCTGATGCAGCGACTCATCTGTTCGAAAGGCATGACTTGCTTTGAACTGTCTGTTTCTAATGCTCTCTACTTCTTGAGAGAGCCCAAGGGCAAATAGGTGTATTATGTGGGCTGTGCCATGAGAAGATTGACAGAAAGATTTTAGGAATGCCACATAATTTATTCCTGTCCCAAACAACATGCCCTAGCTAGCTTGAAAAGCATCCAGTGCTTTTGCAATAATGCCCAAAATACTAAGATAACCTTTTCCAAATTCTCTGTCCCTTAGAAAGTATATTTCTTTTTCTTGTTTTAAATTTTTTTATTAAATTTCAGCATAGGTTAAAATATAAAAGGGGGAAAAGGAGGGGTTAGAGAAAAGAAAGGTTAAGCAAATTGCAAATTCAGGAGTGCAAAGAGAAAGAAAAAGAAGAAAAAAAGGGAAAGGGGAAAAATAACTTCCCACTTTCATCCATACTGATACATATATAAAATACATTAAACTCTTACTCTAAAACCAACAATTATACACAGTACTTCTATTATCATAAACAATTTTAATAGTCAAATCCCAAAATACAAGAAGTCATTTGACAAAGTAGACCACAACTTACTTTCTGGTAAGGTAGGAAAATGTGGGATAGACACCATCAACACCACATGGATTCATTACTTGCTGACCAATTGCATTCAATGTGTAATCCTCAATGGAACTACAGCTACATGGAGGGAAGCATGCAGTAGGGTACTCCAAAGTTCTGTCTTAGGTCCTATCTCTTCAACATCTTCATAAATGATTTAGAGGGGATAAAAGGGGAACTCATCAAATTTTCAGAAAATACCAAGGTGGGGTGAAAAACCAACACACTAGAAGATAGGCTTAAGATCCAGAAGGATCTTGACAAACTTGAATACTGTGTCCTCTCCAACAAAATGCAATTCATTAGTGAAAAAAGTAAGGTATTATAGTTAGGCAAGAAAAAAATGCACAGGTATAGAATAGGTGGTACATGGCTTAACAACAGTAACTGTGAGAGGGATCTAAGAGTCTAATGGACAACCACTTAAGTATGAGCCAACGATGTGCTGCAGCTGCCAAAAAAAGCCAATGCAATCCTAAACTTCATCAACAGAGGGATAGTATCAAAATCAGATGAAGTATTAGTGCCAGTTTATATTGCTTTGGTAAGACCATACTTGGAATACTGCGTTAAGTTTTGATCACCATGACATAAAAAAGATGAGATTCTATAGAAAGAGAATAGCAACAAAGATGATTAGGGGTTGGACCAGTGGTGGGATTCAGCCAGTTTGCACCACTTCCGGAGAACCGGTTATTAACTTTCTGAGTAGTTTGGCAAACTGGTTGTTGGAGGAAATCATTAGGGCAGAGAACTGGTTGTTAAATTACTTGAATCCCACCACTGGGCTGGACGCTAAAACATATGATGGAACTGGGTATATCTAGCCTAATGAAGAGAAGGACTAGGGGTGACATAATAGCAGTCTTCTAACATTTGAGGGACTGTCACAGAGAGCAAAGCATCAATCTATTCTCCAAAGCAGTGGCCCTCAACATTTTGGGCACTAGGGACCGGTTCCATGGAGAAAGGCATTTTTGCAGACTGGAGGGGGCATGGTTTTGCTGCTGCCTGCATCCCACGGGTGGGGCTTTGCTTGTTTGTGCAGCCCAGTTGCTGGCATGCCATGGACTGATGCTGGTCCACAGACCAGGGGTTGGGGACTCCTGCTCCAAAGCACCTGAGGGCAGGACAAGAAGATTATCAAGGAGTAGTCCAACCTAGAACTAAAGAGAAATTTCCTGACAGTGAGAACAATTAACCAGTGGAATGACTTCCCTCCAGGAATTGTGGGTGGTTCAACACTGGAGATTTTTAAGAAGAGATTGGACAGCCGTTTGTCCAGAATTTCACAGGGTCTTCTGCTTGAGGAGGGAGCTGATCTAGAAGACCTCCAAGGTCCCTTCCCACTCTGTTATTCTTTATTCTGTATTCTATAAATTAATTTTTCATTTCTTTCCATTTCTAGCAAGAAGCCTGTTAACTTCCTGAGTTAAAACAAAGTTAGTCTTTCTTTTTAAAACCGGAGTAGTCAGTTTTGCCATCTCCATCTATTATCCAATTATAGGAATTTCAAGATCTTCCATCTCTGTACGTACATTGTACAGTCTCATTACTGTTTTATAGAAGCTAAGTTCCATGGGTCCTTTCATTCTGTCTACCATCAAGCCTAGAAGGATAACCTCTGGTATCAGTTGCATATTTATCTTATTAATTCTCTGGATTAAGGTACATAACTAGGTTAGAAAGAATGTTTCAAAGGACAGACTAGCATAATTTCATGAATCGTTCAATTAAATGTACTATACCTATGCTGCCAAGGGATATTACCTTGAGGGAAATAGGCAAGAACTATTTACAAAATTAAAGAAGGATGAAGGATTAGAAGGATTAAATCTTGGTAAACAAGATAGCATCCAGAAGAGAGACTGGCAGAGTGTTTCCTATATAAGAGCTGTGGTGGTGCAGTGGTCAGAATGCAGTACTGCAGGCTACTTCTGCTGATCACTGGCTGCCAGCAGTTTGGCAGTTCCGGTCTCACCAGTTCAAGGTTGACTCAACCTCCCATCCTTCCGAGGTGGTTAAAAGGAGAACCCAGATTGCTGGGGGCAATATGTTGACTCTGTAAATCGCTTAGAGACAGCTGTAAAGCACTGTGAAGTGGTATATAAGTCTAAGTGCTATTGCTATTGCTATAACAAGGAAGAATGGTAAAGCACAATCAGGCTTGCAAGATTCTATTACTTTAGCCTGCCTCACTAAAGAAGTTCTAGTCGGGCTGTAAGTAGAAACAAAATCTACAAATACCTCTGTTGTTTCCATTTTTGCTGCTTATTAGTCTTGATCTTGACTGAAACATCAAAACCTAAAAATAAAAACATTGCTTGTGAATCCGCAAAGGACGTGCAGTTCATATTTGTTTCAAGGGGATGTATTGATTTTATTAGGATGATGTTGGTTTCTTCTTTATATTCCGTCTGATTTCCTCAATATTTGTATTATGTATGTTTAAGACTATCTGGCTGATTTGTTTGATGTTAGGGAAAGGATTATTTTTTTAAAAAAAGTAGTTTAGACTCATTGTTAGTCAGTGGAAAATATTTTTAAAAATCCTGTCTATTTAAACCAGAGTCTTATATGCAGATAAGAGATTTATTTTCAGGAGAGATTGCAACCATACTGCATTATCCTTCCATATCTATTGAAATAAGTTGAAACCTGGATTTGCTGAGTGAATAATATGCAAAATCACTGAAGCATAACTGTTTCTGGCATTGCTCCAAATGCTGATTATTATATTTTAGCTCAATTAGAAGCAAACGTTCAACTGTGGGGAAAAATTTTATTTTTATATTTGTTATTGTTATTGTTATTTCTTACTATTGCTCTAATTCAGGGGTGTAAAACTCACATTGTCATGGCGGCATCACGTGACGTATTGTGACATTTCCCCCTTTGCTTAACTGGGTGTGGGCGTGGCCAGTGTGTGACGCATCCAGCCTGCGGGCCATGAGTTTGACAGCCTTGCTCTAATTAGTTACTTATTAATGATCAGTACTGCATATATATATATATATATATATATATATATATATATATATATATATATATATTCTTTGTTTTCTATCCTCCTTTCTTTTAAATAGCTTGTATTCTGTTAAATCTATTTTTCCTAATTCTTTGATCACATTGCTGGGAAGTAACACAATTAATACACAGATGTCTATCATCTTCTTTTGTCAGTCTAGAATGCTGTTTCTTTTGGCTTTACAGTAAGATCCTTTTGCAAATGCATCTGGTTGCTTTTTTGGCATTAGTGAAAAGCTCTTTCGGTACATCTTTTGGAATATTGTTTTGCTGACAGTGCAATTAGCTTATGGAAAATTAGACTTTAAAACTAATAAGCTGTTGATCAGCATATTTTAACTATTCACACACTTCTTCCTTTCTCACTTATCAACTTGAAAGCTAAATCATCTTCCAAAAGGTTCCTTAAAATCTTATTAACCATAGAAAATTTTTCCATTGGATTTCTCATAGTAATTTATTACTCATAAATCTCAAGAGAGCTACTCTGCATCATGATTTTGCTTTGGCTGTCCATTTATTTTCTAATTCCCCTCTTTTAAATTCAGTATTAATTATCTTTTCATTTCTAATTGTAAGACCTTACCTACTCAGAGAGAAACAAAGTAATCTAATGGAAGTTAAGGAAGATTAACTTAATCTTTTCTCATAAGTATAAAGCACAGACATGAGTTAGCTATGCCCTGGTCACTAAGCTTTAATGTTCTCTCTTTTAAAAGGAATAGAGCCTGTTTCATGTTGTGTTCATCTTGCAGGAATAGGTAGAATTTGGTCCTAATATTGAAATGTATTTGCCAGCTGTGTCTAGTTTTTGCTGGACCCAATTGCTTACTTTAGAGCCTTGAATCTCATAACATATTGTTTCCTGGTTTTGTCGCAAATAGAATCTGCAGTACCAGTAAGCATAGACTAATACAAAATCTATATATTATTCAGGGTTATAAAGGAAATAAATTCTTTAGACTTAACCAGTCAAAAATCTTAGGAAGAGAAAAAAGCACATGCCATATATTTTCCCTCTGAAGTAGCTTTTGCAATCTAGATGCCAGAGCAAAATATAGCCGATAAAAACTGTTAGAGGAAACAGAAAACCCCCAAATCAAAAGAATACTGTCCCCAAGTGTGGGGTTTGTGTGTGTGTGTGTGTGTGTGTCCTAATGTCACATGCCAGATCAATACTCATCCTCCAATTTGCAAGATTGACAGTGATGATTTTATCCTTTTTGTCTAAATTATGTGTGGTTCCTGTGAGTTCTAAGAACATTCTGTTTCTTTCAAAACACACTGATGTGCCAGACATTGTCCGGCACACTACAAACTTTCTTTCTTTTCTGGTAGATTCATTTGTGGAAATGGACAAACTACACCTAGAATACCTGCAGGGGAAACAGCCATATAATTTTGTACATCCCTTGTTTTACCAGAACACCTAGAGATAAATTTCTGGGTGTGAAATGTCAGTGTCACTAAAGAACAATTCAAAACTAGAGAACTAAAATTTAAGTCTAGGATGGAAAATTTCTGATTCTCTCTCCTATGGATGGACATTTATCAGGGATGCTGCAAAGGTAGATTCTGGTAATAAGTTGGGCAAGATGACCTCCAAAGTCTCTTCCAACCAGATATATCTGCAGGGAGAGTCCCAAAGATGCTTTTTCAAAAGGCAACTGGACTTTCTTTGTTTGTGCTTGTTTCGCTGTTCGTCCAAGAAGCTTCTCCAGTTCTCCTTTGGGACAATTGGATGACTGAGAATCTCCATAGACATTTTGCAGGAGAAGTGTCAATGATGAAAGCATCATACTTGTGCATGTAAAAAGGGTGGAGTTTACAATACAATACAATTACTTTCAGCATTTTGACCAAAGCATCAGATCCTGAAGACACCTCTGCTTCCAAGTAATAACATTGTAAGTGTTGAACTACCTCTTTTGAAAAGTCTCAATTTGAATGGCATATTAGAAGAAGACTAAAGTTGTAATTCAGCAACTTTTCTTTGCCCCCAGCTGCCTGTTGCCTTCAAAAGACATGCACCTTACCGTAGCAAATCCATATTTTCAAATGTGTACTTGCTGAGATAAGGAAAGTATGCATGAGGAATAGGTGAACAAGAGACGGTTTCTTAATATGCAAATATTAAGCATCAACTTTTCCTTGGAAATTATATTCCTTTTTAGTCATCTACCACATAGTCAGATGTGATCTGGAATAAAAAGGCGGGGGACAGAAAAATGGGCTAAAAGAGACGTGGGCAGTATATCGACTGAGTGTATTTTTGATTGAAGCACGCAGCAAAAAGGTTGTGTGATTGTATTACTTGAAATAAGGTCCTGATTGCTTCATCAAGCATAGTTTACATGGATCTTTTTCTCATGATTTTCTCCTGTTCACTTGTTGGTGGCTTAATGTGCTCAAAAATATCCAGTTTAACGAGGCGTCTCTTCAGAGAACTAGGAAAAATTCCAGACAATTTCTTGAAATCTTGTAGAAAGAAAAAAACTGACTCCCCCATAACATTTGGGTGACATGCAAGCAAAAAAATCTTGGGGAAGTGATCACATCTTTACAATGGAAGCAAGCTGGTTGGTTAAGAGTTTGAGCAAAAGCTGGAAAGAGACTCATGGCCCTTAGTGGAGAAAGGGAAGAATGAAATAGATGACTAAAATTTCTTGCATTCATTCCAAACGTGTTTCCTACCCATCCACCACAATATGATTATTAGCTTGGCTCCTGTTCAGTAGTGAAATTGAATTTTTTTTTACTACCAGTTCTGTGGGTGTGGCTTGGTGGGCGTGGCTTGGTGGCCATGTCAGAGGAAGGATATTGCAAAGTCTCAATTCCCACCCCGCGCTGGGACCTGCCAGAGGTGGTATTTGCCAGTTGTCCGAACTACTCAAAATTTCCGCTACTGGTTCTCCAGAACCTGTCAGAACCTGCTGGATTTCACCCCTGCTCCTGTTACATCAGAAACAGACTATTTTTGTTGTATTGCCTCTGTAGCTAGAGCAATTGGTTTCCCATTAAAGGAACTCCTACCTAGTCCCAGTTCCTGAATCTTGGTGCTTCTTCCTTCCTTCCTGCACTATAGATATTATGGTAGCTTGCCATAATCCTCATTCTCTTCAACTGTTTTGAGAGTGGCTCTGCTGTTTTCTTTGCATAGTAGCCAGTTGCTGGAAACTGAATACAGTAAGAGGAAAAGGAGGATGCTCACTTACTAGCACTTTTTGTGCTCCACAATTGGACAGGTGGAGGAAACAGTTGTTCTGGAAATCTCATCAAGAAAACTGTCTGGATGTCCACAACTTCCAGAAATTAAGACTGACCTGAAGGCATTAAGTAAATAAATAAATCCTTTAAATATCTAAGTATCCATTTTCAAATCATTACCTGCTGATCTATTTAAGCAAGAGAGCTACTAGTAAAGCCCAAAAAGCAACCCACAGGTCAGTCTGGAAAAAATTATGTCCTAGCAGCCATTGAACTATTTTAAACCTAAAGTTCTGTTTCTGATGCTATATGGTGCTCAGTTGTATATCTATTATTTAGTTAGTTATCTTAGAAACAATTCAATCATTTTTTAAAAATCCTATTAAAAGTCCTTTATTCACTCTCTAACAATCTAATACTACTGAACTAGACTGCATTTTCCTTGGGGTTTGATTATGATATTATCATCTTAGATTTTGGCAGAAGCAAATCTATTGGGGAACTTCTGTGCTTTTTCCACCCTTGCTACACAGATTCTCTTCCACCCTAAAAAGACAAATTAATTATGATTTGACATACTTCAGTCTTCATTTGCCAGCATTATCTGTTTTGAGCCTTGATAAAACCTGGACCACAACAGAGAATTTGGGATATTCAGAATGATAAAGCTAATTTTTCCCACACCTTTTATAGCACAATTGCCTTCTGTCCCTAGACTGTCCTTAGTTATTTCTTCAATATTCTGTGCCCCTAATAGGAGACTAGTCACCCTGGCCCAACTTGGACTATTACCTATTAGAGCAATAACTGATAGATAGATACCATGTTTCCCCAAAAATAAGACCAGGCCTTATATTAATTTTTGCTACAAAAGATGCATTAGGGCTTATTTTCAGGTTATGTCTTTTTTTTTCCATGTACAACAGACATGTCAAACACAGGGCTCATGGGAAGGATGGGTCCATATGTTTTCTGTGGGGCCACCTGGAAATGTTGAGGGACTGGCTTCTGCCACTCTGGTCCCAGCCTAGCCCAGCTGGGCGGCCCCCAGTGCATGCACAGGAGGCAGCAAGCATGTGGGGATCAGCGATGTCTGGCAGCAGCCACAGCCCATCAGCACCTTGTCCAGTACACTCTGGGGCCCCACCTGCGACGGCCCTGGGAAGGCTGGGGAGCCCCTGTCCCCAAGAGGCAGCCAGGACTCCCCTCCCCACTCCACCTCACCCGGGCCCACACAGGTGCCCCTGACGTGAGCAACTTTGAGCTGGCCATGCCCCCCAGAGGGCAACCATAATGCTGATACGGCCCTCAATAAAATCAAGCTGACGATCTGAACTGGAGCTTATTTTTGGGGTAGGGCTTATATTTTGAGCAACCTGAAAAATTATGTTAGGACTTATTTTCCAATTGACTCTTATTTTCAGGGAAACACAAATGAAAACTACAGGCATAAAGACAGAATCTGTTTCATTTATGGTACTGAAATGTCTGTTGTATGCCCAATGGAACTGGTGATCAAATTGAATATTTCCAATTTTTAATAACTTTGTTATTGTGACCAGGACACCATCACCCTTCGTTAAGTGACACTTTTAGAAACATCTAAGAAGGTTGCAAAATGTCTACCAATAGCTACAACACTTAGTATCTTAGAATCCATCCGCCACCATTCTGGGATTTGAAGTCCATACATAAGTTGCTGAGGTTGAGAAACACAGGGATAGATAACTTGTCTAGAGTTAAATGTTCTATTTCAAGACCTGTTCCCTGCATCAAAAACACTAGTCCCTCAAATTCTTGTATAACCATAGCATAGGATTATATCCAGTACTAATCATAACTTACATTAATCTACCATTAGGTAAATTGATAGATGTATATAGGAAACTGGATATGTTAAAAACAGATATGGAAACCTGGCAGGCAGGAGAGGAAGCACTTTTGAATCATGAGACTATTTCTTAGTGCCATGGGTAAATCACAATTACATATATGTAAATACACCTATACCAGTATTTGAAATAGCATGCAAATATGCTTGTTAAAAATCTGGTGTGCAAATAGCATGCCAATAAACTTATTAAAAGTTTGGCATGATGCTAAATTCTGTCTTCTGGAAGAATGAAGTGGAAGCCTAAACATATATTTTTTAAGATGCTTGTGTGATTTTGCTGCTGCTGGTGAATGTCTGTGGTGTCCTTATCTAGACAGATGTGCATAGGTATCCAACAGGAAGGGATTTATTTTCATTTTAAACTGATGTGTATATATCTCTGCAGTCGATTATGTTGATAAATATGGCTAGTCATTTAATCATTTTCATTTACATAAAGGAATAGATGAGCTTGGTGTCAGATGTGATACAGATTTTAAATATATGCTGTCACTTAGAAACACATTTAACTAGAATGGCAGACTGTAGGCAATTTTCTGAAAAAGATTTTGAAAAGTGTCTATGAGAATAATTATAATGTGGGTCAGACTGATATGCAAAAGGGATGCCAGATTTTGTATGAAGCTGTTAAAGTGCTGAGTATTGCACATCAAGTGTTTTGAATGTTAATTTGGGGGGTGGGGGGTGGGGGGGAGGAAATACAGTGATTTGTAAGTAAAGAAACCAGACAAAGAATACCAACTTCTGCTGTGTTCAGTGGGGTTTATTCCTTACTGAATGTATACATAATAACTTCCTAAATATATTTATAGATTGCGGGTTCTAGTGAATTCTGTATTTATTTCCAAGTAAATTGTTAATGATTGCAGTAACGCAAAAGAGAGAAATCTCCAGTTCTATGGCCGTAGGCAGCCTCCCCAATCACCCTTTCTTGCAGCCCTCGAAGATGTCTCCAACTGCCCCTATCTCTGCAGTCCATTATGGTGATAAATCCAGTTATGTCTTCAATTTAGCATCATCAGTGCTCACCATTTTAAGTGAGAAAGTTATTAAAAACTCGATAACAGAGGTGTCAAACTCGTGATGAGAGGTCGTCATGTGATATATCGCAACTTTTCCCTCCCTTCGCTAAAATGGGGATGGGCATGGCCAGCACGTGATGCATCCGGCCTATGGGCCATGAGTTTGACACCCTGCTCTAAAACAGACCTAATGTAGGTTTTTTTTTAAAAAAAATTGCTCACTATAAATTCCTGTGATAAAAAAAAAAAGAAAATACCTATTTCTGCTTATGTGAATGAAATTGGCATCAGCATAACATCATTTTGCTCCTTTGTCTTCAGTCCAGATTTTAAATGCAGTCCCTACTCATCAAAACATTGTCCACCCTGCACTAAAAGAGCCAAGTTAATTAGTTCTAATAACAATATTAAAACTGACACCAGGAAATTATCTGCCCCTGATAAACAAAGAAATCTAAGCCATTATTGCAAGCATACAAAAAGGAATATCTATGAACAAATAAGAAAAGTACTCCTCTTTTCCATACACACTAAAATGTGGTTAATTCAACTTTTTCATTATACATGTACTTTTCTGTGCTAACTTTGGTGCATTGATCCCAAGAAGTCCCAGCCTATTTATTGGCCATAAATAATTACAGATGGTCCTCCACTTATGACTGCAATTGCGGTCAGAATTATGGTGATAAGTCATGCCAGTCATTAAGGGAGACACCCAAGAGAAGCAGCCAAGCTGCTGTGCAGCCCTCCTATACAAAGACTGTGTGGTGCCATTCGAGAAGTAACCATTTTGAGAGTCGCAGAAACCGCCTTGTGCCATCTCAGAGCTGGCACCATTTTTGTTGCTAAATTTCTAAAGTTTTGATTTAAAAAGTGTTGATTGAGTACTATTCTGTCTATATTTAAGCTATATAATTGTACTTTAGCAGAGTTCAATTTGTCATAGGTTTTAACAGTCCCAGGTTTTAGTGTAATATTTATACATAGGTTATCTCTTGTATTAGCAGTTTCATTTTTTGCTAATAATTATTTCTCTAATATATAATTTCACAGTATCCAGCAGTGCTTCGTACTACATTTAATTCAAATAATTTTTAACTGTTGTTTGAATTCAACTCTTTCCTTAAAAACTAGGAGAGATGGATTTCATATCCAAGACAAAGCTCATTCAGATCTTAGACATACCTGTGTATTTCAAAATAATTATCTAAAGCTGTTTCCCACAACCTTAAAATCAGACAGAATCTTATCACCTCTAGTCATCAATTATCATAACATTTTTGAGAGTTAAACGTTTATATATGTACAGTACTGTGCCACTAATGTACTAAATTTTTGTGTATTGATGTTTTGTTTGTGGAAATGCATCTTTAGCAAAAACTTTGGAAATATTCCAATATTATTGTTGTTGTTATATTTATGGCACAATTGATTGAACACAAGATAAGGATAATTTTTACCAACTTTTTCAACTTTATGTAATGATTCCAATGAAAGTATTTAAACATTGACATTACTGGGAATGGGTTCCAATAGTTTTTATTCAGTTTTTTCAGATGGAGATTTCATTCTCAACTTCATTGGCTTCCTTAATTTTTGAACTCATGATGTCTGCAAGTATAAAAAAATCCACTTGTTGATCATTCAATGTCAGGTCATTTAGTAATCAGTTATGCATTATGTAAAACAATATGCATTGCACAGGTAAACCCAACAGTTAAATTTCTTCTCATGACAGTATGTGACTTTCCAAATAATTTTATTTTTATTTACAAGTCTTGATTGAAAAGACTTTAGACCAATAGATATGAGATTTGAATTAGCAGCATATATTTAATGTAATGGATTTTTTACTCCCATTTGCTTGATATAACACATGTTTTTCCTTAGATAGTTTTCCTTTCTTTGAGGTGGCATAATACTTTCCAACTGCGACTGTAATGCTCTTTAATCCTTTTATCTTCTTCTCCCTGCAATATGAAAGTCTCCTGAGTTTACAGATCTCTTTGTTAGATGATGTAATGGAACGTGTGGATGACCTTGGGAAAAGAAGGGAAGAGTTGCTGCCTAGGAAACAATCAGACAAGAGAAGCAGGAACCCCCAGTGGCTTAGCAGTCAGAGAAAGGAACTTAGGACAAAGCCATCCTAATGGATCAAGTGGTTAAAAGTGGCAGCAGGAAGTTTGTACTTTCAGACTGTGAATGTAGCCTTACAATAGAGTAGAATGTGTACATCTAGTGGCGGGTTCCTTCCGGTTTAACAACCAGTTTGGTGATCACTGCGCATGCACACGCAGTTGAACAAAAAATCACCTTCTACGTTAGTGCTAGGGAATTAAAACAGCTGAGGCACGGCAATCCGCTCTGCCGCACTAATCAGCTGTGAAGATAAAGGTAAGTAAAGTGCAGGTGGGCGGGCCCAGGGGATCATTGGAGCTACTGGTTCGCCTGAACCGGTCCAAATCGGTAGAATCCCACCCCTGCATCTGCTCTTATTTCCTGTCTGGTTAAGTGGGAGGATTGAAAAGATAAGCTTATTGTGTAGCTAATGTACATTTGTTTTGTATTTGTATCCCCCCTGTAGCTTATGATTCTATATGTTAAATACAAGGAACTGCTGTATAATATTATAGAGAATCAGTTAGCTGAACTGACTTTGTAGGACCATTTTTCATACAGAGTGAAACCACACATTCTGTTAATGTGATTTGTATGGGATGGGAAATTATGTCAAGGTAGCCATTGGATTTATAGACATTATATATGAGCCTAGGAAGTTATTGCTTGCTCAAAAAACCCTGACTAAATAAACCCTGGTTGAATACATGTAAACTTAATCACAGTCTAGATTGCTTAGCAACTGTGTTTCACAAGCGGAAATCCAGTCTCAGTCCTCCTGTAAACTCAGGAGGGAAAAACATGAGACTAACTTTGCATTTAACACAACCAACATATTTCCATGCAAATGATATTACTTATTGGGATTGTAGAAGGGAGGGAGAGGAAGCTTAATTTTTATCTCCTCTGCTGTATGCTAATAAAAATCGTTCCTCTAAAACTGCTTGTTATATTGGAAAGAAATCGTCCATTGTTAAGAATAACATGTAATCTGTCTGCTCAAGATCTCAACCTTTCCATTGAAAATGCTGTAAAATTATAGGATCTCTACCTGAGACTGCCTGGGAGAGTTCAAGTTATTGCAGCCCCAACTATTCCTTTTGGATTGGGGACAAATGGACTAGGTGAAACAGAGATTTAATTGTAATTGTCATGTTATTCATTCTTGGTAGAATGTTTGACAGGAGGTAAATTAATCTATAATCTATATTGACTTTGCAGCATCTTTTATCACATTGGTTTAGAATATGTTTTAACTATATGACTGCAAATAATTTCTATAGATTTCTTACAATATACATATTAGTAAAGGACACCCCTGATTATGATCTATACCTTATCAGAGTTCCTTAGAAATCCATATATATATATATAAAAAAGAGAACCACTCATGCCGTAATCACGAAATCTCCGGAATCATAAAGCCTACAAACTTGAAATTTGCCACATATGTTCCTCTTGGCTTCTAAGTACTCACTAAGAAAGGATTTTTCGAAATGACCATCAGAGCATTAGTATTTCCTATATTATGATTAACACGCTCTGATTCTAAGGAGTTTCATAGAGAAGCATGGGTATCCAACTAGTAATACATATTAATTTATCAAGATGCAGTAGCACAGTATATAAAATAGTGCCAGATAATCCCTTTCTTTCTTTTTCTTTTTAATCTGGTAAAACTATATTATTAAGAACCTGGCACAGTTCTTTTAGTTCTTACAAGCTAAAAATCAAGGAAGAATATTGTTTAGAAAATTATACTGGTAAGTTCATGCTTGTGACCTCTGTCTCAGTTACCTGCCAACATCCTTGTTGCAGTCCTTTAAGGTATGTTGCTGAGATATCACCTCTTCTACCTGGCAGAATTCTCTCTGTTTCACCAGCCCATCATGGAAGAATGAATGAAATAAGCCTGAAAAACAGAACAGGATAGCTTTTTTTCATTTGTCGGGAAAGAAAGATGTTCTTTTTAAACCTATGTACAGAGCACAAGAGGAAGAACAAGGCAGACTCTGTTCCACAATGGCAGTTACTGTTTCTTTCCTCCTCCTATGTTCACCCTATAATTAAAATTTAGAATAGATCTTTCTTGGATCTGGTGAGGAAAGGGGCTGAGTTGCTCATTCCAGAAATAAAATGGCCCTTCATTTTCAACTTAAGTGCTTTATTTCCATCACATTGTTAGTTTTCCTTCTATTTCTTCCTTTTCTACTTTATTTGGGTCTTATGCTTTTTTCACTTCGTTAAGTCATAAAAAAGTTTTTAAAACAGTGCAATAAAATGTACTCTTCCCATAGCTATATACAGAAGAAGAAACCTTGAAAGATGTGTCTATGTGTTTTTGGACTTCATAAATATTTCAAAATAGTCTCAAAGCAGGGGTGAAATTCAGCCAGTTCTATCCGGCTCGGGCGAACCGGTAGCAGCAGCTGCAGGAGACTCCGCCTATCCACGCGGACGTCATGATGTCGCTTTTTTGTGACATTTTAAGCCTCTGCACATGCCGACGACGGTACATGTGAGCAAAGCGAGCACATGCGCAGTGCGCACACATTTGCAAACTGGTAGGGAAAATAAGTGAATTTCACTCCTGTCCCAAAGGTGCTTTTTCAAAAGGCAACTGAGCTATTTTTTCCTTGAGGAAGAAGAAGAAATTGTATTGTTTCTTATCCAAGAAACTTAATTAGTTGTGATGGTGGGAGGGGGGATGTTGATGGAAGGATAGGGACTGACAGTTGAGACTAGATGGTAGGGGATGGAAGATAGGTTCTGACCAGATGGTGATGGTGGGGAATGGAAGGATTGTATTTCCTTGCAGTCATCTAGTTGTTAGCACTCTCCCTGAGACAATTTCAGAATAGTTCATTATATTTATATTTCACTTTTCTTTTGAAAACTATTTCAAAATAGTTCATTATAATCTAGAACTATTTTTTTTTAATTTATATGCCGCCCTTCTCCGGAGACTCAGGGCTGCTTACAATGCATTAAGCAATAGCCTTCATACTTTTGTATATTTATACAAAGTCAGCTTATTGCTCCCACAAACCGGGTCCTCATTTTACCCACCTTAGAAAGGATGGAAGGCTGAGTCAACCTTGAGCCTGGTGAGATTAGAACTCACAGTAATTGCAGGCAGCTGGATGTTAAATGCTGCCTTAGTAGGAGACATTAGCCTCCTATGCCACTCAGGCTCCTATTTCAAAATAGTTCATTATATTTATATTCCACTTTTCAGAGCAGTTTGTGTACAATTCTCTGGTGCTTCATAGCAATGTGATTTTTTTTAAAAGTCAGTGTCTTGTATTTGGTGTCTTTGCAGGACCAGCTTTACCATTAATAGATGGTAAAGGATCTTTCCTGCTTTTCCTCTCAATCCCTTGTAGTTGCTCATTTAAAACTCAGTCTTCTCCTGTCCTTGGCTCTCCCAAAACCTGCTGCTCAGCTGGAGTGGAGAATGCTACAGGTAGTCCTCAACTTCTGGCCACAATTGGAACCAGAAAATTCAGTGTTAAATGGTATGACAGTCAAGTGAGACATCATGTAACCACACCCAATTGTGGCCAGTTTTATGACTGTTTTGTTGTGGTTGTTAAGCAAATCATCACAGTAGTTAAGCCAGAGGTCTTCAAACTTGGCAGCTTTAAGACTTGTGGACTTCAGCTCCCAGAATTCTCATAGCATAGCTAGCGGGAGAATTCTGGGAGTTGAAGTCCACAAGTCTTAAAGCTGCCAAGTTTGAAGACCTGTGAGTTAAGCAGTAGTAATCTTGATTTGCAACCTTCCCTGCTGGTTTCTCCCTTGACTTTGCTCGTTGGAAGCCAGCTGGGAGAGGTTGTAAATTGCAATCATGTGACTGAAGGATGTTCTAACCAGCTTAAATGTGAGCTGGTTGCCAAGTGCCCAAATTGCGATTGCGTGACTGTGGGGGTGACAGTCATGATTTTGAGGACCAGTCATTAATCATGTTTTTCAGCAACATTGTAATTAATCAAGCAGTGAAAAGCTTTCCAAAGCCAGGAAGATTTAGCCATGTATAGGAAATGGCCTTGGGAGAAGCTGGGTGTGAAAAGACGGCAGCAAAGGGAACAAGGTGTGTCAGCTTCAAGTACAATGGCTGAATGCAAAAGGTGAAAGGTTGATGTGGGGAGCTGGAAGAGAAAGCAACTGGACAAACTGCACAGTTCAGGGCTGCTTGCCATCCTGTAAGGCAAAATAGCATGGGCCAAAAGGGGCTAGATGGGGAAGGAAGAGAAGGAGGGTGAGTGGAGTTGGCATGGATTGGAGTGGGTACTTGTCTAATAACCTATGATTCTTGCTTAATGATTGCAACAGGAGTGCCAGGAATGTGATTGTGATTGCTAATTATAAAAAAAAGATGAAGTATAAAAAAAGATGATTAGGGGACTGGTGGATAAATATTATGAATGGCTGAAGGATCTGGATATGTCTAACAAAGAGAAGGCCTAGGGGTGACATGATACTAGTTTTCCAATATTTTAAGGACTAGAAGGGGTCAAGCACCTGAGGGCAAGACAAGCATCTCCAAAGCACCTGAGGGCAAGACAAGAAGTAATGGATGGAAGCTTAACAAAGAGAAATCCAACCTAGAATTGAGGAGAAATTTCCTGACAGTGAGAACAATTAAATTTGTGGGTGCTTTATAGCTGAAAACTTTCAAGAAGAGATTGAACATTTGTCCAGAATGGTGTAAGGTCTCCTTTTCAAGCAGGAGGTTAGACTAGAAACCCTAGATGTCCCTTCCAACTCTATGATTCAATAATACGTAGTCACATAATATCTTGTTTTATGACCACATTGCTTAGTGATAGATATTCTGGTCCTAATTGTGGTTGTAAATCAAAGACTACTACATGTATCCCATCTCCAGTGTTAAAAGTACATAATGTATAAGGTATTTACTCATATTTTAAACTTTATTTTTAATAAAAAGGTTACATTTTTATCTTTTCAATTGCTTTAAATTATTGCCAAAGACTGAAAAGTTAAGGTGGTTTAAAATGTAGGAAAATTGTCAATCAACTAGAAACTGTTTTTTAAAATTCTACAATACGGGACTAATTGAGCCCATTTTTGGTTCTCATTTAATCATTTTATTAATAACATTTTTCCTCGTGAATTACCTTCATTTCTACAAATATTATTTTGGACAGGAAATTAAATGGATATTTATGCATACACACATGTGCACACATTCACACCCACACATCATGCCATTCTCTTTTGAAGTAAGCAATATTATGCAAATCACAGAAAAGGAGTAAGAAATTTTAAACCAAAGAAATTGAAGGCATGAGGTAAAAAAAGGAATATACTGAACTCTAGTTTGCATACTTTCCATACTATATTTTGCACCTCGTATATTTTCCTAACAGATCACCTTCATCTATAAAAATATATTGGACAGAAAGGTACCTCAGTCTTCATTCAGACTGTTTCTATCACTGGAAGGCTAGCAGGCAGAGATTCAAAGTTGATAATCTAGTTTTTATTATTAAAAGTTAATAAAAGAAAATAAGAAGAAAAAACAATTAGAGCAGAAAGATAGCAACTGACAGGATATCTTATCATGATCCTGAGTTTAGATCATTTGTCTTGTGTGTCTGTGTGTCTGTGTTTCCCAAAGACTTAGAATTGGGCAGTGCTAAGAGCAGGGGTGACAGATCTAACCTTGTTATAGACTCCTTGAATCTAAGATTTCTCCTTATAGAAGTAGTCTTCACTTATAATCCTAATTGGGACTGGAATTTACATTACTAAGTAAAATGGTTTTAGGTGAAATCACATGATTTTTTCATTGACTTTTGGACATAATGCTGTTCAAAGTTAGTTACAGTCTCACTAGAATAAGGCACAGCTATAGCTGTCACTCAACATCCAGATACAAATGAGAATTCAAAAGCATCTTCAGACTATAAAGTGATCTATATATCTATATGTGTATCTTTATGAAAGATTTTTAAAAAGAAAGATGAAAACTAATACAAACTAATATATAGTAAGTCCAAGAAAAGGGTGAGCTAAAATTACAAGAAAAAGTAAAAAATAAAAATAAAAATGGAAAAAGTATAGATAGAATGTCTATGGAGATTCTCAGTCATCCAGGTCATCGTTGTTCCAAAGGTGCTTTTTTTTTTCAAGAGGCAACTGGACTTTCTGGCTTTCTTTGAAGACATTTCACTTCTCATCTAAGAAACTTCTTCAGCTCTGACTGGTTGGTGGGGAATGGAAGTATTTATACTCCTTGCAAATAGCTGGTCATTTGCATCATTTTAGCAAGTTGTTAAGGCTACCTGGAGGTTTATCTGTGTCCTATAGATAGAAGGAGGGGGTGAAATGCTCCCAGTTCGGACCGATTTGGCCGAACTGGTAGTGATGGCGGGCGGTGGTTCGGAGAACCGGTAGTGATGGTGGTGTGAGGCTCCGCCCACCCGCCTGGTTGTCGTTACTTCCTGGTTTTAACCAGGAAGTAACCTGTTTTTTACTGTCTGTGCATGCAGTGCGTGCACTTCCGAACTGGTTGGGAAGGTAAATAGATTTCACCCCTGGATAGAAGTAGTTTCTTCTTTGTAACAGCTATAAGTACAATTATAAATTTACCTTTTACTCTATGGTTATAACTTGACTCTCTTCTTTCTACAAATCAGTACTGAATCATCACCAAAAACATAAATATCTGTTTTATGCAAAAGTCAATCAGGGATTTCTAGTTAGCAATAAGCATAGATATTGTCTTTTCTCTGATCAAAAAAGTCAATTTAACCATCTCAATAAATTCCATCATCTTCACTGACTATTACTCTATTGTGGATAGTGCCCAATCTTTCCACTTTGTGCATTCAATAATCTTGCTGCAGTTATCATGTATAAAAACAAAGTTCCATGACTTTTCCAACTATTTGTCTATCAATCCCAAAGAAAAACCCTCTGGTCTTAATTGTATATTAATCTTTAAACTTCTATGAATCAATGTATGTATTTGAATCCTTTTTTTTTTTGCTCTCTTATACATTCACCAAACATGATAACATGTCTCTTCTTGTTCACATTACCTGCACAAATTTGTACTGCTGTTATACATTCCAGACAATTTCTTTGGTTACATGTACCAATGGTACATCATTTTATACACATTCTCTTTATGATTAAGACAGAGTGTAAATTTGAATCAACTACATATTTTCCCGTTGTTCCATCTGTACATTATAAACTAAAATTTAGTTCACTTTATCATACATTCTTTCATTTGTCCTTCTGTTTCAAATTTCAAAAAAAGTGTATACATTTTAGCAATTACATGTTAATCATTTCTACCCCATTCGATTTACAATGTTCAGAACCAAAGTTCTTTTGTCTACTTTAAATCTTTCCAATAATTCTAAATAAGTAAGCCTTTGCAATTATATCCCTCTGCCACAAGCTCTTCATTTTATTTTACATTCTTCTTGACAAAATTCTAGTATCTCAGATTAAGTTAGTCATTTGTTTTTCCCCATTGTTTCTCATGTATAAAATGCTTCTTGTGCTGAGAGCCACAAACATATTTTTGGACACAACCTGGGTTGGTATCTATCTATTCCATATTCTCTATATGGCATGTCTAACATAATGATTTTTAAAATCCACATTATTATTGACTTTGTCATACCACAAATATCCATGCCACCTGAATCTCAAATCATGTCCTTCTATTCCAAGAGGCTTCTATTTCTCAGCAGCATCCATTTTTTTCATTCAAATTAAATAGCAAGCTGCAAAATACAATTTCAAATCAGCCAGACCCAATTCTCCTCTTTTCTTTGCACCTTGTAACACCTTTAACTTGTAGTTTTTCCCCGCTACATAAAGCCCTCTGCCACTGTTTAAATGTGTATCAGTTGTCAAAACAAATATTGTTTGAAACAAAAACATAATTCTAAGCAAAACATTCGTTTTTATCACAGAAATTCTTCCCAGTAATAACAGCTGTAGTTTCTTCCATCTTAACATGTCTTTTAGCTTCATCTCATGTTTTAACATAGTTACTTTGAAATAACATACAATCCATATTTGTCATAATGGTGCCCAGATAGTTTACCATCTTATCAATTTTAAAATCCATTTTATTTATCAGTTTATTTGACCTTCTATTTTCATATTTTTGTTAGCCTCTTTGTTAGTCTCTTTGTCTTCTGCTTTTTAATTTTGAAACCTGCTAATGTACCAAATTCTTTTAATTTGCCTATTAAGGAGGAAGAGGAATATGTTCTATTAACAATGTGGGCATATAAAAAGCATTTCATCAATATTCTTATATAAAAAGGTGACATCTCTCTAGAGAAAATAGATGAATATCCAAACCCCTAGGAGATATAAAAAGGAACAAGAAAAAGAGGCCCACTATCTCCGTTCCTGTGTATTTTGGTTTTTGAAATACTGAACAGATATATAAGACAATTTAGAGTGAAAGGAAGCAGTACAGGCTGCATTTCAATTTCAGAGGTAGCTCCTGTTTTTCTAAGGATATATTTAACTGACTAGTCTAAGGCAAGAAAGGTAATTTGCAAAGGTTGTGCCAGAAAGACTATTTAGTTGTATGTGTATAGTTCTTGTCAGCAAGTATATGCAAAGTTTGTCAAGTTGCTGAAGGTTTGCATGAATTTGGGATTCATATCAGCCCTGTAGTTATCCTTAACCAAGTTTCTTTCAGCTGTCTTAGATGTAGAGTATTGTGTTCATCAAGCATATCTGGAATTTAGTACTGTTGTAAAAAATGTGGGTAGTCTTTCAATAAACACTTTGTATTTCCATTGCCAGAAATAGCAACTGCCAAATGTTTTCTATAACCAGCTAAGAGTTTTTATGTTCTCACTTTTGGCTTTTTTTCCCCACTACTTTTCCTTACAAATTTCTGTAGCTCAAAAATATTCTTAAAGTCCCTTTGCACATACTGCATACTTGAGATTTTCTGACAGATTTGCAATAATATTCACACTTGGATATTGTAAAGACTATTCCAAAGTCTTTATCTTTTTTTTCTGTAAGTATTTTATGGTTGATTTGGACATACATTGGGATTGTATTTTTGCTGAAATATTGAACTTCTTTCTATGTATATTGTAATTCATGAAGACTTAATTAACTTCTGAAATTTTCTAGGAATTTCAGTAAACTATGTAGCAAAAACGCCTAAGTCCTAAGGCTTTTTATTTAATCATAGAAAAGATGCAATGCTGGACTCCATTTACCATCAACCCAACTCCTATATTAGAAGCTTTTATCAAATACTAAGTAGCTCATCACGGATAAGAAAGTTAGATTCTCCCAGAATCTCAATAGACAGATATATTGAAAGAAAAGTGGGTTAGATTACATATTCTTGATAAATAGATGTCTACTTTAGCATTCATCAGGAAGTATGTTATGACATGGCCTCTTGATCCCTCTGATCCTCTTTCTAATTGCCTCTTGAGGGAGGGAAGATGTCATTTCTATTTGCCAGTTAAGGACGACATGCCCAAATGGTCTATACTGATTTGCAATCCACCATTTCCATTCCAAGACTCAAAAAATTCCACTACACCTGTTCTGTGGAAAGATGCCTTGAAATTCATTCAGCCAAAAAATAGGATAAATAAACAATGTACAGCATTTCACAAAGATGTAGAGATACATAACATAGCAACAAATGTGATCAGAACCTGCAAGTTTGCATGTTGTTACACATTTTCAATTCAATTTTTTCTTCTTGTCTTTATGGAGATTCTTTCTATAGCCTTCTTTCTGGGAACAGTCTACACTTTTGCCCAGTTAATCATTCTTTTTAAAGTTTTTAAATTAGGAATTCAGCTTTCTTTTTGCACATTTAAATTTGCACTTTTAAATTGTTTTTGCACAGGTTAAAGCTATCTGCAAAAGTGTTTTCTATTGATAATAGTATATGGTGCTTAAATAGCTCTTTTTAAAATGATTTTAGCTTAATACAAATTAATTAAGATTAATACTCGTATAAATCCTCCTCCTAAATTTGTTTTTTTCCTTGTGTTTGCTTTTGCATTAGTTTGATTATTTTGCTCCAGCTGTGCTCACATTTTTCTGGGTATAATCCAGAAAACACATTCTCTACCTTGGTACCTGTTTCTAATCTAAGGAATCAGAAAGGCAAGAATTACAATGTTAAAAATAGCAGACTCCCTCCCCCCCTCAAATTCTCATAATGTGTAGAGAAGACCTACTTCCTACCCCCAATTATCACCCCTTCCAATATACATTTCTCTTTCCTACTTTCATCTTCTTGTCATATACATTTCTTGAATCTCTTTTTGGTTTGCTGGGGCAGGATAATTATAACATAGCCACAAGGTAAAGGCCAACAGGCTTACTAAAGAATCAATTTTACAAGAATTTGAAAAAATTAGGTTAATTGTATGCAACGTGGCTTTAAATATTAGTGAAACTTTTATTAGGGGTATGCAAGATTTTGTGGCAGTAAGTCTGGGAGAAAACAATAGGAAAGATCATAACTATTGTCTAGACCCATCTGTCCTGGTTAATTCTGAACAAAAAAAAAAAGAAAAGTGCTTTGACCAGCCCAGTTGATAAATGCAAGGCTCTTCAAAGAATCTTTCCTGAGTGGGGAAAATATTTCTTTTAAAATTCTACAAAGGAAAAGGCAATGGCAAAATAGCAAAGCACTATAAGAATATTATTTTTAGAAGAGATCGAGCACTAGAGCAATAGGTTCTTTATATGGATGTTTAAAGAATGAGAGAGAAACGTTCTTGCATTGGATTTGTTGATTTTCTGTCAATAAGGAATATATTTAAATCTCTGCATAACCATCAAGATTACTCAATTATTAGATGTCTTTCATGATAAATGTCCAACTTGCCTAGAATGGATAAGAAGGTGAATGGAAAGAAAATTGACTTTTCCTTTTAGAAAGCAAATACAGTTTTGTTTGCCTCAAATTGTATTGAATTCTTGATCCCAATTAGAAATATCACATTTTCACTCCATCTCATTTCACTATATTCTCCAGGAGGAATAGAACTCAACAATGTTTTTCCTGTAGGAGAAGCAATGACTGGGAAGGACACTCAAATTTGGGCAATTCATGAATTTTACAATTGAATAAAAGGCAAATAATTCAGTCCTATCAATGCAAGGGTAAATTCTTGATGGCAGAAAGATCAGTCAGTTATCCCTTTTATTCTGTCAGTCACAAACTAACAAATAAGAATAAATGTGCTCAGGATTGTTCAATCCCATGGAAACTGCAAAGATCATTGAATTATATAGTCTTTGGGGGATTATGGTATATAGTGTGTTGATCTTTTTTATGTGGAAATGTTGTTTTTTACATAAACAGCAAGCTTCTGGAACTTCTGAGAATTTTTTTTAAAACAAAGCTTGTTGATAATATTGGTAGAAAGTTCTGAAATAAGTTTGAGAGCCTTCTGGGAAAGATTTTAAGCATCTTACACAGACCGCTTTCATCTATATACAAAATATTCTCCTTTGATCTGGTCCTTCAATCTTATTTGCTCCTACCCCAGCCCCTTGCAAATATATCTATATTATGGTAAACTTTGAAAATAAATGTGCATTTAATCCCATGTGACTAACTGACATAATTTTTTCAATAGAATTTCTCATGGCTTATTAATAATAGCTTAGTTCTGCTTAATAGAGAAGTTTTGCTTATTGTTATAGGTAGTGGAGGAAAAATATCTTTAAAATGTGTTAAAATTAGTGATTAATTGCTATAATTACACTCCTGATTCATCGACACAATGAACATGAATTTGAGCAAACACCTGGAGAAACAGTGGTCCTGGCGTGTTATGGTTCATAGGTTGCATAAAGGCAGACACAACTTAATGACTGAAACAAACAACATACTCCTGATAACAGAATGCTTAGTACCAATATACCTGTAAGAACATCTTCTTCAGCTGACTCAATCCATCTAGTATATTCTTTCTTGGAGAAATGTCTGAATATTTCCCATTTTTATGTGAATGTTGTTTCTCTGCACTAGTATCACAGAACAGTCATTAATTGCTTTTCTGAAGCAAGTTAAGGTAGAGCATTTCCAGAGAGCTTTGGGTGGTAGATGATTATGCTCTTTGGTTTTATTTATTTATTTATTTGTCAAATATGTATAAGATAACAGATATAAGTATAAACATGATTATGAATACAGTATAAGGATACGAATAAAAGGGGACAGTAGGACAGGGACGGTAGGCACGTTGGTGCGCTTATGCACATCTCTTACAGACCTCTTAGGAATGGGGTGAGGTCAACAGTAGACAGTCTAAAGTTTAAGTTATGGCGGTTTGGGAAAGTAACTGCAGAGTCAGATAGTGCATTCCAGGCATTTACCACTCTGTTGCTGAAGTCATATTTTTTGCAATCAAGTTTGGAGCGGTTTACCTTAAGTTTGTATCTATTGTCTGCTAGTGTATTATTGCGGTTGAAGCTAAAATAGTCATTGACAGGTAGGACGTTGTAGCAGATAATTTTGTGTACTACGCTTAGGTCAGACCAAAGGCGACATAGTTCTAAATTGTCTAATCCCAAAATTTCAAGCCTGGTGGCATAAGGTATTCTGTTGTGAGCAAAGGAGTGGAGTACTCTTCTTGTGAAATACCTCTGGACTCTCTCAATTGTATTAATGTCCGATATTTTTTATTTATTTATTTATTTATTTATTTTTAGATTTCTATACCGCCCTTCTCCCTGGGGACTCAGGGCGGTGTACAGCCAAGTAAGAAACACATAATATAAACAATTAAAAACCAATTAAAAAGAATATCTAAATTTGGCCCAGAAATTTAAAAACACCCCACTTTAAAATCATTTAAAAGGCTTCGCTTAGGCCAGCCCGGCTTGTTGGAAGAAAAATGTTTTAAGGGCCCGGCGGAAGGCACAGAGGTCATGGATTTTTCTTATCTCAGGGGGAAGCTGATTCCAGAGGGTAGGAGCTCCCACAGAGAAGGCCCTCCCCCTGGGGGTCACCAGCCTACATTGCTTGGCTGATGGCACCCCGAGGAGACCCTCTCTGTAGGAGCGCACGGGTCGATGGGAGGTTGTCAGTGGCAGAAGGCGGTCTCGTAGATAACTGGGCCCTATGCCATGGAGCGCTTTAAAGGTGGTAACCAACACCTTGAAGCGCACCCGGAAGACCACTGGGAGCCAGTGCAGCTCGCGCAGGAGCGGTGTTATGTGGGAGCGCCATGTAGCCCCCGTAATTACCCGCGCGGCCGCATTCTGGACCAGTTGGAGCCTCCGGGTGCTCTTCAGGGGGAGCCCCATGTAGAGAGCATTACAGTAGTCCAGGCGAGAGGTGACGAGGGCGTGAGTGACCGTGCACACGGAATCCCGATCAAGAAAGGGGCGCAACTGGCGAATCAGGCGTACCTGATAAAAGGTCCCCCTGGCCACAGCTGTCAGATGTTCCTCTAAGGACAGCTGCGTATCCAGGAGGACTTCCAGATTGCGCGCCCTCTCCACGGGGGCCAAAGACTCGCCCCCGATAGTCAGCGATGGCGTCAGCTGGCTATATCGGGAAACCGGGAACCACAGCCACTCAGTCTTGGAGGGGTTGAGCTTGAGCTTGTTCCTCCCCATCCAGATCCGTACAGCTTCCAGGCACTGGGACATCACTTCAAGGGCATCGTTGGGGTGGTCTGGGGTGAAGATGTACAGCTGGGTGTCGTCAGCGTACTGATGATATCTCACCCCAAAACCACGGATGATCTCACCCAGCGGCTTCACATAAATGTTGAACAGAAGGGGCGAGAGGACCGACCCTTGTGGCACTCCACAAATGAGAGGCCTCGAGGTCGACCTCTGCCCCCCTGTCAACACAAACTGCGACCGGTCGGAGAGAAAGGAGGAGAACCATCATAAAACGGTGCCCCCCATCCCCAACTCTTCCAACCGGTGCAGCATGATACCATGGTCGATGGTATCAAAAGCTGCTGAGAGGTCTAATAGGACCAGAACAGAGGAACAACCTCTGTCCCGGGCCCTCCAGAGATCATCAACCAATGCGACCAGTGCCGTTTCCGTGCTGTGACCAGGCCTGAAACCCGACTGGAACGGATCCAGATAGGATGTTTCCTCCAGGAATTGTGGGAACTGTCGTGCAACCACACTCTCAACAACCTTCGCCACAAAGCGAAGGTTGGAGACAGGACGATAGTTAGCCAATATTGCCGGGTCCAGGGAGGGCTTCTTGAGGAGAGGCCTCACCACCGCCTCCTTCAAGGTGGCAGGGAAGTATCCCTCACTCAACGAAGCGTTAATAATTCCCTGGAGCCAGCCTCGTGTAACCTCCCGGGAAGCCAGTACTAACCAGGAGGGACACGGGTCCAATAAACATGTGGTCGCATTAAGTCTCCCCAAAATCCTGTCCACGTCATCCAGAGTCACAAGGTCAAACTCCTCCCAGATAACACTCTCAAGACTATTCCTCGTCATCCCGCCCGGATCTACCCAGTCAGAGTCCAAGTCCCGTCGGATCTGAGCGATTTTGTCATACAGATATCGTCCGAAATCCTCAGCCCTGCCCTCCAGGGGGTCCTCCCTCGCTCCCGATTGAAGCAGGGAGCGGGTCACCCTGAACAGGGCCGCCGGACGATTCTCTGATGACACAATAAGAGCGGAAAAGTGATTAGACTTTGCCGCTTTTATCGCCACTAGGTAGGCTTTAATATGTAGCCTTACCAGTGTTCGATCAGATTCGGCAAGACTGGCCCTCCAACCGCTCTCTAGGCATCTTTTCCGGCGCTTCATCTCCCTCAGCTCCTCAGTAAACCAAGGGGCCGTGAGGGATCGGCACCGGGTCAGAGGCCGCAAAGGCACGACTCGGTCTAAGGCCCCGCTAGCGGCCTGATCCCAGGCCGCCACCAGGTCCCCGACCGAGTCGTGTGCCAGAACCTCAGGAAATGGCCCAAGCTCCATCTGGAATCTATCAGAATCCATCAGGCGCCTGGGGCGGACCCATCTTATCGGCTCCGCCTCCCTGCGGCGGGGTGTAGCGGTTTGAAGATCTAGGCGAAGGAGGGAGTGGTCTGACCATGACAAGGGTTCCATGTCTATATCCCCTATAACAGACTCACTCAGCCACTGGCCAGAGACAAAAATCAAGTCCAGGGTGTGACCCCCTCTGTGAGTGGGGCCATGAACTAACTGGGTCAGGTCCATGGCCGTCATGGAAGCCATGAACTCCCGAGCTATCTCAGACGTCTCACCAACAGATGGCAGATTGAAGTCACCCATAACCATAAGCCTGGGTGTATCAACTGCCACTGCGGCTATCACATCGAGCAGCTCGGGCAGGGCCGTTGCCACGCGGCAGGGAGCCAGGTATGTAAGCAACAGGCCCATCTGAACCCCAAGGCCCCATCTCACAAAGAGGGTCTCACATCCGGCTATCTGTGGCACAGTGGATTCCCTCGCACCGAGATCTTCTTTAATAATCACCGCTACCCCCCCGCCCCTCCCTTGGGCCCTCGGCTGATGGAACGCTCTGAAACCCGGTGGGCATATCTCAACCAGGGGGACCCCTCCCTCCGGGCCCAACCAAGTCTCAGTAATAGCTGCCAGGTCCGCACCCCCCTCTTGTATAAGATCATAGATGAGGGGGGCCTTATTTACCACAGACCTGGCATTGCATAGCATCAGCCGGAGGCCCAGGTCCTGAGTCTCTAAGCCACCGAGTATCTGAGTAGAGTCTTGGGGACCGGGGCATGCAATTGCTCTCAAACAGCAAGTGCGCGCCCCCCGTATATGATATGGTCCCCTACTCCCGCCATATCTGCCCCTCCCATTTACCGTGCTGATGGCAACTTCCTCCTTCGGATGGTCCTCCAGCCTCCCCCCAATCCCTCGTTTTGCGCCCTCCAAGCCGTCCCCCTGTGCCAGGCTTGGCTTTGACCTTAAAGGGTTTGCCCCCCCAAACCCTTCGGTCTTCCTCCCAGTTCCCCTTAAAAAATCCTTATTCCCATCCCTCCTCCCCGATCCCCTTAAAAATTTCTTTAAAAATTTTGATAAAAACCCCCTCAACCCCCTCTTCGCTGCATGCCATCTCTCGGGGTTCCAAAACCCGTCATCAAGATAGGCCCTCGATAACACAGAGGGCCAGGCCTGCGAGAGGGGGGAGTCTCGCAGTACGAAGAGGTCAGCGGATGTGTACATCTGAGTTCCAAAGTCTATCCAAAAAGGTTCCAAAAGTCTGTCTGGGGTAGATGGAAAAAGGCCAAGGATTCCTGATGATGCTTTAAAAAAGTCCAAGGGAGAGAGTTCACCATTTCAGCAGGGGTCAAATCGGACTCCACTGTCCTCTCACGACAGTAGAGAGGAGTCTCAGGGACACCCTCTCACGGTGGCCGGTAACAGCAGATCTTATACAATGGCAGCTGCAACAAAGATGACTCCCTCGATGCCCCCGCCCAGGTTCACATCTCTCCTCACAGCAAGTAGATGTTAATGTCAATAGGGTCGAAGGAATTTCTGGAAGCCGGGGGTTCGCTGTGGGCATACAAGGAGCTCTTAAGACCAGGTGCAGAAAAAGTCTGGTTGGGGAGATAGTAATCCAAGCCACGCCCACGAGCCAGGTCGTGGCGAAAAAGAAAAGGGGAAGAGAAGGGGGGAAAGGAAGGGGGGTAGAGACTGACCAAAAGGGGGTGGGATAGTCCACACCATCTTCCAGCTCTTCCCGGCTCCCCCAGATCTTCTTCCCCCCCTTAACTCCCCAATCTTCAATAAAGCCACCAACCAGCGAGCTCCAAGTCGATGATTTGCACTCTCTCCTCCACAGCAGGTTAGGACTGTTTGTACAAGTTCGAGAAAATTCAGGCATGGCCATGCTAGTCTCCCTCGGCGGCGCCCCAGCTGGCGCCCCAGCGGGTACCATTTCATTCGTTGCCACCGCAGCCCTACGTCGCCATCGCTGCTGGTAGCCCCGAGCTTCCCTTCGGGGGGGGGATGTTCCACCATCTCCGTCATACCCCCCCCCCCGTTCCGGCCGTTGCTGGGGGATATCGAGGCGAAAGAAAAAACGCCGCCCCAACCACGTCACCACCGCTGCTGGTCACCAATGTTTTTTCAAGGGGGGGGGGGCAGCGACGCTCCAACATACTGTCTCCCTCGCCATCGCCACCACTCTCCCTACCCTGTTTCGGCTGTCACAAGGGGACCGCTGGAGAAACGCCGGGGAAACGCCGAAGCAGAAAGCATCGCCCGCTCTATCCAAGCCTCACGTCAGCGTCGCCACAATCCCGCGACACTCTTCAGCTCCAAACGACCACAGAGATGACCCAGGACAGCCGGAAAGATCACAACAGGCTGTCCTCCGTATTCTCTTGCTGGGCTGAGGGCTCACAAAAGAAAACTCGGCCCTCCAGGAATCCAAAACGGCCCTACATTACCCCAGGCATCAGGAGCCTCAGTCACAAACCGCCATCTTCGGGCATGCGCATAAGTTGCTTTAGCAGTTTAAGACCATCTGCAACAGCACAGATATACAGTACAGGTTCCAGGCAGATGAGCTATATTCGAGAATTGGTCTAGCAAAGGTTTTGTATGGTTGTTACGATGATGCTCCAGCTTTAGTCAGTGGTTTTCTCCTCACAAATTACTGTGAATTTTTAAACTAATTTAAATTATTGGTGTTTTTATTTTTTATTTTTTTATTTTTTATTTATATTTATATGCCGCCCTTCTCCGGAGACTCAGGGCGGCTTACAATGCGTTAAGCAATAGCCTTCATACTTTTGTATATTTTTATACAAAGTCAGCTTATTGCCCCCACAATCTGGGTCCTCATTTTACCCACCTTAGAAAGGATGGAAGGCTGAGTCAACCTTTGAAATTACTTTTAGTTTACCATGGCATATTACTATATTTGCCTTGTGCTGGTCACTGCTAAGGTTTGGTTTTGACATGCAATGAATAAAAGATAAATATATGTTAGATTGTATTCTAGACACAGATTATCTAAGAAATCAAATGGGATCATTTTAATAGGCTCTTTTGCCTTAACTGCCACAAATTTGACTATTGGAACCAATCTGGAAGGAAAAATCCTGGACCATGAAAATGTGGAGACTTTCTCTTCTGTAGATTTTGAATTCTTAATGTGTTATAAGAAAAGTATTTTAAATAAGGAATTGGACTGGCAAGTTTGAAACACAGGCTTCACAAAATTTATGCTAGAGTTTAAACAAAAATGCATCCCTTGGAAACATTTACAGATTATGTGATCTCTGACAAAGGTTTTATGGGTTTATACGGAGTGAAATATTACGCAGGCACGTGATTTATTATCATTTCCTTGGAAATACATACCACATGGTATCCGTGGCTATCTTTTCTATCACTGAATATGTTGAGTATGTAATAATTTATTGGTATAATTTATCTACATGGCCAGTTCAAAAAGTGCTTCTACTGTACTGTATTGTAATATTTCTTTTGTATTCTGGAAAAGGCAATAAAGGTTGTGCATTGGTGCTAAAGCAGTGATGGATGATGAGAGATGAAATTTAATCTATTAAATCTATAGTGATGAAGCATATCTGTCAAGGAATAAGATGTCAACTTGTTCTAGAAGAGTTGTTTTTATATCTTAGTTTTCCTCCTAGGTGGTCCAGCACCATTTAGAACTTAGAATGTTTCTAGAGGCTGAGATGCTAGAAGATTCAATCAAACCGGATTTCTAAGTCAGAGTTTGGGTAGACCTCTGTATAGACTTCTGAAAACCACTCAGAAACTTCAAAATTTTCATAAAGTTGCTATTATAATTTTGAATGACAAGATTCATGTATTTTTTTTATTCCTTTATTGTGTTTATTATGTTATACTTCTGCTTTCCCACTTCCAAGTGCATTTTTAAAGGACTAAATGCCTTATTTAAATCTCAAAATAGCCCGTGGCCTAGCCAATTATAGGACAATATCTTTCTTTAAGGCAACTGTTATGTCCATCTTGTACATACTGTTGCCATCAAAGACACTAATGGCAATACACAGGATGACTTTCTTGATTTCATTGCCTAGACCTAGAAAATGAACACATCTTCCTTTTGTTCTATATTCCACTAGTAATAATTGCTATTCTGAAACAAAGTATCTTAAATAAGAGATTACATTGGACAACGTTTTTCCCAAAAGTTTTGCTTTCTGAAAAACATTTGGTGATTATGATAGACCTCTTCAAATTGAACACAAATATAATTTCAGAATGAGTGTATGACATGGGAATCTTGACAAATATGAAATGAACTTTTAATTACTATAATGTATTTAATCACATGTTTCTGACAAGGCTGCATGAGTTCAACAGAGCTAAAAGTGTTTGCTGCTGATTTTTGTTTGTCTGATGGATCTCAGTGCAGTATCTTATAAGTGTCAGCAAGCACTGATGGATTTCAGTTGCCTTCATATGCTTGTTCATTGTCACTGGTGAAAACTTTCACTGTGTTCATCACTGACTGCACCTAGATTTTAGGGAAACAAGCACTAGAGTCAATGCAGAAAATGAATCTTTAGTGACATGTTGTACACAGAAGAGAACAGAACAGAGCTGGAAGGGACCTTGGAGGTCTTCTAGTCCAGCCCCCTGCTCAAGCAGGAGAACCTATACCATTTCAGATAAGTGACTGTCTAGTCTCTTCTTAAAAACCTCCAGTGATGGAATGCCCATGATTTCTGAAGGCAAGTTGTTCTGCTGGTTAATTGTCCTCACTGTTAGGAAGTTTCTCCTTAATTCCAGGTTGCTTCTCTCTTTGATTAGTTTCCAACCATTGTTTCTTGTCCTGCTGTCTGGTGCTTTGGAGAATAATTTCATAGTCTTGTATTCTGAAAGACGTTTGTCAACAAGCTGAATGTAGTTTGGTGCTCTGTCATCACCAAGAAAATTCTCAATGATATCCTTGAATGCTTTCTAGATGATTTTCTCTGACCTCACTAACAGATCTTCCAACCAGTTGTCATCGATGACATATCTGATCTGTTGACCAACAAAAATGCCTTCCTTAATCTTGGCATCAGTTATTCTTGGAAACATTGGTCTCAAATAATGAAAACCTTCACCTTCCTTGTTCATTATTTTCATAGAATTTTTCATCAGTTTGAGTGAAGCAGAGGCAAAAATACCTTTTCAGGTCAACAAGTGGTTCATCTGCCACATTTCTCTTTCCTGGAACCAAATTCTTTTGGAGCAGCCATTTCTTTTTAATGTAATGTGACTCTTGCAAGGCTATCTCATTCACATATGTAACTACAGTATTTGGTATACCTAAGTTTCAAACAGCAGAACATTTCGAACAGCAGAGCCACTAGATCTCCTCAGATGTTCCAATTGTAGCAATAGCACTTAGACTTATATACCACTTCATAGTGCTTTTACAGTGCTCTCTAAGTGGTTTACAGAGTCAGCATATTGCCCCCAATAATCTGGGTCCTCATTTTACTCACCTCGGAAGGATGGAAGGCTGAGTCAACCTTGAGCCAGTGAGATTTGAACTGCAGCTAGCAGTCAGCTGAAGTAGCCTGCAGTACTGCACTCTAACCATTGTGCCACCTTGGATGTACTTAGTGTACTGGATGTGTTTCAATGACGTTCTATGTTTTTGTAGGTTTCTTTCATGTGTGCAGCATAGCAACAGGTACTGAAGGGTGTACATTGCCCTTGTTTATCAAGACACCCTTGAGGCTTTACTGATGACTCTGTAAAGAGATGCATGCTGTTGAGTCAGGCTCACAACCCAAAGCTATGAACAAACTCTCAATGTCAGTACAGAAAACAAGGTTGTTAACCTGTGAAAGAAATTTGTTAAATTGCCTTGGAGGCTTTAAAAGACAGAAATGTTCATACCTGGTGATAGCAAATACCATCCTTGCAGGCTTGAACCTAATAATTTGATTTTGACAAATCTAAGTCCCCAACCAGGTTGTTTAATTCTGACAATGTTGTGAGATGAGGCTCACTAGACATACAGAATTCAAAATCCGGATTATTGTCACTGTCTGTGCCTGGGGGATGCATTGCAGCATCTTAATCTGTTTTGTGTAAGCTCCATTCTCTGGTGGCTTCAGTACTAGCAGATTGTCATCATGTGGCATTGGTCTCATGGCAGATTGGGATATTTAATTGATTTCTAATTTTTAGCAGAGAAACCAGCAACATTAGTCAGACAGAAGTAACAGTCTATCGTGTGATCATTCTGTTCCCATCATATCATCAAGACAGCAAAGAGGCATTGGCTTCCGAGTTCTAAGCCAAGCTCTAAGATGAACAGCACATCTTGCACAACAAATAAGAGGAGTCCAGACCTTCTCTTAATTACCAATCTTACAGCCCAACTTCATATGCTTTCTTACATCCAGTGACAGTCATGGTGCATGTTTGAGAATTAACCGTGTACTTGCCACATACGTAGCTGAACATATTATGGCTCTTCCAACATTGGCAAGAGATTTCTGCTGTCACCAATTATGCTACAGCAAGTTTATAATGGGTTACTTGTTGTTTAAATTACATGTACATTGGCAATGCTGTGCCTTGAAACAATCACACCAAAATACATGGAAACTGATATCAACAAAATGAGTAGCATCTTTGCGCATTTACATCCTTTCCAGGGAGCTTCTGTCCAGCCTAAGCATGTCTAGGCATGCCCAAAGTATATCAGTTCCACACATTTTATACAACATGCCCTGAATGCATGCCTGGACAAGCATGAGCTAAATGCAGTATCTTATAACACAAGTGAAAATTAATAAACTTAATATACTGTATATATAGAAAGAATTTGCAAAAACAGAAGGTTTCTATTAAATGGTACAGGATAGGTTAAATTATAGGTTATTTTCATGATTAACAGCCAAAAATCTATAAGATGCATCCAAAAGTGTTCAGGAAGCAAAATCTTTGTTGTCAAGTGACTTTTTTGAAAAAAATTGTGCTTTTGTTACTCTTTTTAGATTGTCGCTAAGTTTTTATATTTCTTTTTGGTAAGCTGCTTGGAACAATTCCTTTTAGGGAAGGAATATAGAAATATCCTCAGTAAGTAAAATGAAGTATTTGGGGAATACATCTGCCAGGCACCATTCAAAGTTCATGACATCTCTTGTTTTGATGCACTTCTGAGAAAGAGGGAAAAAAGCAAGGGGCTTTCCCAGGTTTTGCTGCACTGAGAAGTGATAGCTTGCCCTTCTCTTTACATAGACTCCATACAGGTCAGGAAGAAGAGAAGGTGTAATAGTGCTTTATCTGGGCTTACAAGCCTTTGATTTGTTACTCCTGAGCAAATCATTACTTGAATGAAAAGCAAGCTGGTTCTAAATGATATTTGCCTGGTGACTTATGTGCCTTAAACTATCAGATCTGACATAGGGTCAGAAACCAATGCTAGCACAGATATGAGATGCAGGGCTATTTACCATTATCACTGAGGATCCACAGAACTGGCAATATGTTCTGAACTTGCAATTAGGTAAAAGAATTATTTCCCCAACAACTTTATATAGTGGGTTGAAATATCAGTGAAGTGTATGTATTCCCTTAAGAAAAGGTACCTGTATCGGGCAGATAATCAGTGTGGACAGACAGGTTTTATGTTGCAAAAAAACATGGCTCACCTAATCATGATTTATCGCATAAGCCCCATTGGACTGAATTTATACAATACAAAAAGCTATAAAGAAAGTTTTCCAAAATCACAAGTGCTAGGTTCTCACAAGATAGAACTAATTATAGTTTGGTATATTGTGTAAACTTGGTGATATTGGTCCAATTGATTGTAAACCTTTACAGAAGTCAGACTTCCCCAACTCAGTCTGCAATTGGATTTATTTCCTGCCTCTTGTTTAGAAGCTCAAGGCAAGATATAGAGGATGAACTTCTCCAACTGATCATTACCGCAACAATCTAGTAAAATAGGTTGAACTGAAGGACTAAGACTGGCCCAAGATCATTCACAATGCACCATTGGTGGGCCCTACTTGCACCTGAGACTCTCTGTTCTAGGAGCAATGATTATGTCAGAGTTTTTTGCAGAAATTAAATCCAGAAAGCACACACAGGTAAAATGATTCAGCAGGATTCATTAACTTCTTTATATACATATAATACATGAAGATAAATGTACAATACCAATATAGATTCTTCTTCAACATAGTAGCAGTTACAAGCAAAACACACAGTAGGAGAGAACAGTTAGTTTCATTTCAGCAGAGCAGACTAGTTTCAGTTTCTCTGGACAGACTCAGAAGCTGCAGACTAAGACACGCCTTGGCTCCAGTCTGTCTCAGCTCCCAAACAGCCCTCATTGGCTGATTTAGTTGCCATGCCTATACATTGTCTGACCTTGTTACCATGTCCTAGTCCAGTTGATGAATATACTCTGACAGATTATGTTCCCATAGTCTCTTTGAACTGCAAGCCCCATAGTTCTCAGCCACCAAAAGGCCAAATGTAAGTGAAGCCAAAAACTTCTCAAAAAGACCATAACACATAGTAATCCCTAGTGAAACTAATAACAAAGGTTCTCTGAATTTTTCTCCACTAATGTCATGACTTATATATGTAAGCCACCCTTCCACTCTCTTCTCTGCTGCAGCCTGTTTGCTTGGAGATGGGGAGGATGAAGAACAGTAAATTGAGCACAATTGATGCAGAAAACAATCCTCCTAAAATGCCATGAGATGGGGAATCACCCACCATTACTTCACTTCATTTCAAGTTCTACCATTGCAAACTTGATCGCTCCCTTAGATCGGGGATAAATGGTAAAAGTGACCACATGCATTTTCCAGCCCTATTTGGCAGCTTCTTCATATTGCACATCAAGACTTAGCAAAATAGTTTTCTGTCAGTAAAACATGCATATTTTACTTTAAAACATCCCCTCCCCAAAATACTGATCATGTTAGTCACCATGTCCTCAATGGCACTTTAAAAAAATTGCAGTATAGATTGGAAAAATTTATCCATTCCTGCCTTTTAGAATTAAGAAACAGCTAACTTCTCATGAACACACCTAAAGACATTGCTTCCAATTTTGCAGTTTTCCAGAGTAACATAAGCATCTTTGCATGCCAGTTGAAACATACTAGCAGTCTTTAGAAATGCACAATGATTTCAAGAGGGACCCAGCAACATCAAATATTAGCTCTACAAGCTATAAATATCAGTAATGCAGTTTTAACTTGTGAGGGAAGAACAATCTTTGGGTGCTTTCTTCATTCATCTACATATTCAAGGACAGTTTCCCCAACCTAAGATTTTGTCTCTAAGCTGGCATTTTGGATATTGAAATCTAATATTTATAAGGTACCATGCTTTAGAAAATTTGCTGGGGTGGGTGAGGGGGAAGAGATTTTGGTAAATTAGCATCCTTCTCCTTCTTCCTGGTTTCCATGAAAGTAAGTTCCACTGAGACAAGTATTACTTAACTCTCAGATAATGGGGCATAGCAGCTTTGAAAAATCTATCACAGGCAATTCATTCAGTTCAGATTAAGCATGCTGTGCCTATTATGATACCTTCTTTGAATTCTTGAAAAAAAATGAGTAAAGCTGTAAAACTATAAGTTTTTGAACACACAATTGAGCACTAAGACTTCACAAAAAGCTCTATCTATCTATCTATCTATCTATCTATCTATCTATCTATCTATCTATCATCTATCTATCTATCCCCTGTCATTCTGATTTACTTCTACGATTATTGGTACTTTCAGTTCACATTAACAGCCTTCTCAAATGTTGAAAATAGTAATCCAGCCTTGTTTTTGCCTTAGTTCCCTTTGAAAAAATTTGGAATTGAAGAATTAGAAGAAATTATCAACTGAAGATAAATACTAAGAGCTAAAAGAGCTATGGGCGGTTTCTGTACACGGGGAGAAAGGCGGACGGTTTTGGCTTTTCACATCTGTTCCTCGCTGGCATATAATTTTGCCTTGGATGCTAAAGAAAAAGCTGCTTCAGTGCACACAATCCACAAAGTCTACAGAGTGCCCTGTGGGGTTTTTACATTGGAGCAGCATTCATGCTATGCTCACAAAACCATTACTACTCAATCGTTTCTGTCCAAACTCCTGTGCTCTTGTCCTTTACCCCCACAAATCTGTGAAATAATAGCTTTGAAAGTTATTTTTATAGCCCATGTTTAACAATCCATCCAATTGTCCTTGTAGTTATGATGATTCCAAAATGTTTGCTTTGAAAATAATGTCATTTGGGCCAGCCAGAATAGATAGCATGGCAACAACTCTGCTAAATCACTTATAGTTTATAAACTGATGTACATTCATGCATATTGCTAAATCATATTTTGTGTGGTATCTGAATATGGCCATAGATTTGATAAAGATACCTAGAATTTTAAAATACTGGGAAACTTTTTTTTCACTTGAAGTGAGTCTTTTCCCTGTGTATAAAACATCTTGGACAAATATTTGGATAATGCCTCCTTTGTCTTATAGTCAATATTCAACAGCATGCTTTTATAAATTCTACTATGGTGGAATAGTAGAGCTTAAAGACAATTTCTGAAAGTTGGAAGAACCTCCTCAGTATCAATTTCTAGAATTTACCATCTAAGATTGATTAGAATACTTGTTATGTTGTGCTTCTAACACACTGCACTGTCTATTTTATAGTAATAATGGAGATGAAAATACTATTAGCATAGTGGAAGAGAAGAGAGCTTTCTTCACATCTCTTAATGCCATTGATTAGTTTCTAGGTTCCAAATAGTATTCAGCCAGGCTCACAGAATTTCCCCTACTTGCATCATAGCCAACTTCCAACTCCTCTATTGTTCTCAATTTAGGGGGAAAAAAGATCCCCTCAAATGAAGCTCAACTCCTGGATAGTTCTGATTTGCCATTTCCTTTTTCAAAAATTCCCCCCATCCCCATCCAGCAAACCTACAATGTGTGTAATATACGTATGGCATCTTAACCAAGTGCCAAACTCATCCAACTTTGCATTATTTTCTGAAATAAGGGAATAATTGCTAACATATAGGATGTGGAGCCCTCCATGAGATTAAAAAAAATATAAACAACAGGGAAATAAAGATGGGTTAAACAAGAAAGCTCCTTATTTTTTTTTTATAATGACATAGTCACAGGAAATAAGAAATTCAGCAGGAACAATATATGATGTTTCACCAGTGCAAAAAATTCCTCCAAATGTACCGTATATAACTTTAACTTAATCCCAAAACATTATTACTATTTCTTCAAGGCACTAAGTTGGAGAAGGTTGTAATATATTATAGATTGGTAGAATTTCAGAGATATTCCTTGAAGGAAAGTGCCCTTCACTCCACCTATGCTTCAGACCACATGAGCATTATTTCTTAGGGACTGATTCACTGGTTTTTAGATGATTCACTGGTTCAAACAACTGAAACAAGTTTATTTGTATTATAGTGTAGAGAACAATTTAAAATCCCAGTGCATGTGTGTATATATTTGTGATCATTTTATCTGTGCTGAATACTGTTTGATTATTTACATAGCACAGCAGTATTTTTTTTAAAAAAACATAACCTCTCTCTCTCTGTGTATGCATGTATGTGTATGTATACCAGTATATAATAAGAATCACTTTTCAAATCTGCCACATGATTTAAGATTTACTCTTTAACAAGAAGGATTATGCACCTTTTTGAGACCTCTGCCTTTTGTACTGAAATCCTTTTAATACGCCAACACTAAGACCTACTATCTTTATTGAAATTGTGCATCGGTGGATATCATATTGTTAGTGACATTTAAGCAAGATCAGATGTGTTGATATATTGCTGAAAGAATCACTGTTCCAACCCTAGACAGATGGATTACTGTGGTATAACACAGCGCCGTTTTCTGAAAGCAGGCTAGGAGGCCACAAGGCTTTTCAGTTTAAAAAAAAGTGTTTTTAGAATAGAATGCACACTGATAAACTTTGTTTGGGGCAAAAGTTTATCTAACATTTCTTTTCCATGCTTTTTGTAGATGCTCGAAATGCTAAGGTGGTTTCTGTATTTGTATAGTATTTTTCACTTGACATATTTGATTATGATAAATTTTGTTCTAATGCAGACAATGACTCTTTATGGACTTGATACATTTTCTGCATTTGTACAACACATGGGATCTTAAATGAACAAAAATGCTAAGTCACAAATGTAATAACTAAAGTTTGTAATTGATTTGGTCAAGCACATTGGATGAATGTGGCCAATATCTTATTCTATGTCTTAAAGTGATGATTACAAGTACTTCAGGAAAGAACAGTTTCCAGTATAGAATCAATATGTATCTAGCATGATATTTTAATATGTATTTACCAGGTGAGGGAGATAAAACCAGAGACTGGAACATTGTAACAAAGCAATCTGGAAGCCTGCATAACTTGATACTAATCAATAGGAAAAATTTAATCAAAAAAGTGAAAGTAATACTAACACCGGGAAAAAACATGAAATGTTGGTATTCACTTACTTTGAGGCCACTTGTCTAACGTAAATTCATTTTGAATTTTATTTCTGTCATTTGTTACACATCCCTTTCCTATTTTCTGTCATTGACTATCTGATAAGCAATCCCATGTTTATTTGGTAAAATATTAGTAAAATATTATGATATTGAAAAATAGTGTTACTTTTAAAAAGTAGACTCAGGATTCTGTAGACTTCAGACTGAATTTGTAGGACCCCTATCAATCTCTGCCTTATTGATGAAATCTATTGATAGCATTCCTTGAATATGATTTCCAAGGCAGCTATATGTATCCTCTTGCTTTTCATGCCATCCAGTCTGTACTTAAATTACCTTGCTGATATGACTAGCATGAAGTACCTTGTAAAATGGTTTCCAGAAGCAAGATATATGCCTACAACATTCCTACAATCCCCACAATGAAGTTCTGTGATGAAAAAATGAGATGAGACTAGATGACTTTGGGCAGTTACTGAATTGTTTCAAGTGCTTTCAGATCCGCCTTTTTATGATCTGTTCTAGAAACCTCTCAGCAATCATTATCAAACTGAATGGCTTCCATGGGTTCTGGGATTTTCCTTTTTCTTGGATGAACATAGGGACAGCATTTGTTCTCCTCCAATTATCTGGCATTTCAACTCCAAAATTTCTCAATAAAAGTTCATCCAGAACTTAGTAAGTTCTTTTAATATTGTAGTATGTAGTTCCTCTGGTCCCAGGCATTTCAGCCAAGTAAATAATTTTCTCTTTTTCAAGATTCAGTCTCTCTCTCACTGCCCCACCATCCTATTTTTCTTGTTCTTCACCACAGGAAAATGTATGATACAAGTCATATCTTTTTTCTTTTATTTTGGATAAGAGTAGATAAATATAAGGCCTGAATTAGGTGTGCCTTTACTGTCTAGTGATACTTTTCCCCATGAAGATCTGGTATACTGGGGTTGTTGTTTTTTTCTTTCCCGTTACTTTCAATGTATTTAACAATATATCCTCTTCAACCATCTCAGCCTCTGTGAGGCTTAATTTTCCTGATGCAATGCCATTTCCAGCCCTTATTCCTCTATACTGTATATGTTTCTCTTTTCCTCTTCCATATATGTGCTTTTTGTTCAGTTTTCACATCGTTTCTATGCTTTTTGCACAGTCATATTGGATTCTTTTGTTGTCCTTCAGATACTCTCTCAGAGGAATTCTTTGCAATAATTATTATTTAGGAATTCTCATTATGTATATTTTACTGCTGTGTAAAATTTTAATTATGATAAATGAAAAAGCACAAATGCCAGTTTGCTAGATAGACAGGCCTACTTTAACAGCATGCAGAAGGAATACTATTTTTGAACGTATGCCTCATCCTTGTGTGATTTGCAGAGGCATTAGAAGCTGCACAAGAATAAGTGTGCTCTTGCGCAGCCTCCAGAGCCTCCAAAAATCATGTGAGAAAAGAGTGTGCTTTTGCACCATTTCTGGAGACTGTGGAAGCAGTGTGAGAATGTGCCATGTTCTGGACCCCGATGCCTCTGAACCCTCTGAAAGTCACCTTAAAGGGATGCGTTCTCATGCGGCTTCTAGAGTCTCTGAAAATGAGTTTGTTTTACTCAGATTTCATTTTGGTAATTATTTGACATTTCTTTATATAAAACAGCAGCATACATGATTGGACAGTATTTTTTAAAAAAATAAATGAATATGTATATAATTGTTTCTTTTTTGTTAGGGGGGTGTGTGTGCGTGAAAGAGAGAGAGAGAGAGAGAGAGAGAGAGAGAGAGGGAGAGAGAGAGATGCCAACAGAGTCAAGTTAAGTATTTTCCTAATTTTTGACAAGTGGAGCCCAAAGGTTTGTTTTCACTGGTCATCACTGTAGCTGCCTCTTTCTGAGAATAAGAAGTCCTAACTTCAGAAAGCACCAAAGTGAGGAATTTAATAGCTGACCATTGAGTGGGGTCATTGCTTGAATTAATTTAAGCCTACCAGTCACCCTTTATATCTCTACATACCCATAGATATGTTATGAGTGCCAAATCAACTCAGAGTTTCCAATCGAGGCACAAATGACCAGCCACAAATTATCTTATTTAGGGTACATCATGAGAATACGAAGGTCTGAGGAGAATGCTGCAGTGTTGGAAGGGGTGGAAAGAAAGGGTCAATCAGCAGCAAGGCGGATGGGCTCAGTTATGGTGAAAGAATTGAAAGAGTTGAAGGATCAGGTTAGGAACAGATAATCATGAAGAAAATCTATGTGGTCAGGGAGGGTCAATACCATCTTGATGCTACACAATCAATAAATACTAAATAAATAGATGATAGATAGATAGATAGATAGATAGATAGATAGATAGATAGACAGACAGACAGACAGACAGACAGACAGACAGACAGAATGAATGAATTTTAAAATTGTGAAATCTTGTGAAGTCTTGTGAAATTGTGAAATCTTGTGAGACCTTTCTCACCTTGAGAAAGACATTTTTTTAAAAAAATTGGGGGGGGGATGTCCATCTCTGTATCTGAATGTCTCACTTTGTTCCCCCCTCACCTAATAATTTATAAAGAATAATTTCCCCTCAGAGTACTGTAATTACATTATGATTATTATTCAAAAATGTGTTTTATGATAACCAAAATTAAGGGCAAAATGTTTTCCTAGTTCAAACAAAAATCTTTTTCTGCAGTAGTGAGTCATCTAATAATTAAACAGAGAGGCTACTTGGATTATTCCTCCTCTCCATATTTTCTTTTTGGCAAGCTGATCAGTTAAATTATCAAAAGAAATTAACCAAGGAAATTGAATCGTGTGCTGAGAAAATAGTACAGTACTGTAGGTTCTTAGACATTTTAGTCTTCTTGTAGTTGTTAGGGGAATCTTGGACAGAAAAAAATGGATTGCATTACTCAAATAAATGCAGTTCTACTACAAATTTTCCATGTTTTTACCTAGGCAATAGGCTTAATTTTGACCATGAAGAGGTTTACCTTGGACTAGCGATTCTATTACAGAAATGAAACTGTTTCTTCTAATTAATTCATATGACATTTTTCATAGTGGTTTATCTTTGAGAAGAGCCATAAAATGCATCCATGTTTCTGGGCTACTTTGTCTTCTTGGCTGTCTCACCTTTGCATTTCTAGTCAAACCTGACTGTTTTTTAAAAAGATTAAAAAGTTAATAATTGATGCATCAATTTTCATAAGAAGAATTATTTGAAAACAATACAATTTGTTTTGAGTATGAATCGAAGCCTATTTGAGTAGGAATTAAACTATTAGAATTTCTATCCTGATAGTAAATCTTCCTTACAAAGTACATGTCATCTCACTCATAAACAAGTACTAATTCCACAATGTCTATATAATACCAGGAGTTTTAAAAGAGAAGGGGATATTTTTTTTTCAAAGTAGGATGAGGGGAAAAAATAGACTACTACAAAACTTTTTCTTTGCTTAGCCAAAAGCATTTAAAGCATGCAGTAAGACGGGATCAATTTAAAAGGCATGCAGATAGCAAGAAGATCGGCTCTAATTTTGCACAGGGACTATGGCAGCTTGTGTTCAAAAGAGGTAATTTGAAGTATGATGACTTGGCAGGGAGGGAGCTAGTGAACCAGATAGTGGTGGGACATAAAGATGAAAGAAAAGAAAAAAAAGAAAAAGAAATTCCTCCAAGCATTGGCTTGACTAGACATAAAAAGGAAAGGAAAGACTGTTTTTCAGGGAAAGGGTCCTTTCTTTTTCAGGCTTTGATTCTCAAGAATAGATTGAAATTTAAGTTTATAAAAAAAGACATTTAACAATATCCTTTCTTTGGTTTTTCTCGGAATTTCAAATGCATACAGACACAAAAAGGAAAGCCTTAACTGAGGATGATTGGAAAAGTAAAATAAAGTGAACTAGAATTGAGGTCTGTAGTTGCTCGAACTTAATCTTACACAGAATTCAGCATCCTATATCATCTTTGTTAATTATGCCACAGTTGGCTTGGTGTTGTCACAGTCAACATCAAGCCAAAAACTAGGATTTACTCATCACAATGTTTAGATTTCTGCAGAATGCTGCAGATTTACTAATCACGATGATTGGATTTCTGCCAAGGCAAAACCCAGATTACATTATAGGTCAGTATGATATGGGAACTAAGCTATTGTCTCTATAGTACCTCAGCAATCAGAGACAGTTTAGTGGACTTCATTGGTCATTCCCTTGGATTAAATAAGCACTATTTAATACGAGGCAGAGAAATGTGCCTTTCATAGGACGTGTGCTTTTTCTTTCCAGAGGCCTGGGCTTCGTCACAGAGAGTATACTGAATTAATCAAAAGATCATTCTCAGTCCCTCAGTGTCCTGTTGTAGATTCACTTCCACAGCACTCATGCAAACACACACACACACACACACAAGATAAGTGGTGTCTATTATGTGTCAGTGTAGCCTGATAGGAATTGGTAGCCCAGGGAAAACCAGAAGGTTCTTGCAAACACCTTAAAATTGATGGCTTGGATAGTTCATTCCACAGAACAAGCTTCAGGCCAATTTAAAATCAACCCATAGAGAAAGGATGAAATCCTTCTCCATTATTGTCAACCATATCAATAAAGGAAATTAGAAACTAAGCAAGCTATTTGTGTAAATTACTTCAATGGGTTAATATTTTTAGGCGTAGAAACCCCCAGTCTGTCTTGATTCTCCAGTCTTCCCTTCCTTTTTAAACATTTCTTGACATTGGAGAAAGTAGAGATGTTAATTAATTCCTCCCTAACTTTCTCGATGTTCTGATATATTGAATAACAGCATTACGAAACTGTGATGTATGGGCCACCAAAGGGAGAATGCTATGCAGTATGTCAGTGAATTAGGTCTAGCTGTTTGAAATGTGGAATTCAGAATGATTTAAATTCAGGGCTGTTGTAATTTTTTTTAAATCTGTGAAATACTTAGATGTGAAATTTACTATTTCTGACAGCAAAACACTAAGCAAAAATAGAAGTGAGAAAAAGGATTAGGTGTGCTAATTATCCACCTCAACTCTTTTATTGCTTCCTTGTACAGTTTAATCCAGACCTGCCAAACACTTAATGCTTTCCAGGTGCAGAGCCACAAAAAAGTTCTTGGTTGTGGACAGGCGAATGCTACTCATGAGAATAAGATATAGTAATGTTGCAGAGTGTAAATAAACAGAGAACATCATTGGAATGGTATTTGATTTCCTAATGTATTCAGTAATAAAAGAAAAGAGAAGGAGAAGGAACAGGAATGAACCCAGGTTAGTCAGAATGTACACTCTTTACCCCAAGTTCCACCAAGCACAGCCCATTGGACCAAGTCTAGTCCTCAATCCCTCCCATGCAGCTAAATGTCAAACTGACAGCTTGATCAGCACACTAGTGATGGGTTGCTACCAGTTCACCCCAGATTGGGCGAACTGGTAGCGGCGGTGGGAGGCTTCGCCCACCCACCTGGACGCTTCTGCACATGCACAGAAGCATTGCACGCGTGCTCAAGCATGTGAGCATCCATGAGCGAACTGGTAGCGATGGGTTTTGAAACCCGCTCCTGCAGCACACTTATACATACTTATGTATAAGGAGCCGTGGTGGCGCAGTGGTTAAAATGTAATATTACAGGCTAATTTTTTTTTTATTTGATTTATATTCTGCCCTTCTCCAGAGACTCAGGGCAGCTTACAATGTGTTAAGCAATAATAATTCTGCTGACTGCCAGCAGTTCGATTCTCACCGGATCAATTTTGACTCAGCCTTCCATCCTTCCAAAGTCAGTAAAATGAGGACCCAGATTGTTGGGGGCAATTTGCAGACTCTGTAAACCAGTTAGAGAGGGCTGTAAAGCGCTATGAAACAGTGTATAAATCTAAGTACTATTGCTATTGTAATTGCAATTAAGATGGGCACACTGGTGCAGCAGTCCCCAACCTTTGTGGCTTGGCAGCCCAGCAGGGGGGGTGAGGGGAACCAGGCCACATGAGCAGTGGGCTGGTATGCAGCTCGACTTGCAGAGCAGTGGACATGCACACGCACACGTACACGCACACGCAGCTTAACTGCAAGTTGAGCTGCACACATACGTGTGCACGTCCGCCTGCCACTCACGTTAGTCAAGCTGCAGGTGCATGCATGTGTGCGGCTCGCCACTTGCACAGCCAGGTTGCAAATAGGCCATGGCCCGGAGGTTGGGGATCCCTGCACTGGTGTACCCCAGTCAGAGCAAAAGAGCCATCACAAAATCAATTCGGTATATAACAAAGACACAGAAAAAGACAGACATGATGTAATTTACAGCATGATGTTGGAATGTTTTAAATCCGTGATGGCGAACCTATGGCACATGTGCCACAGGTGGCATGCGTAGCCATATTGGTGGGCACACAAGCTCAGCTCCAACAGCTGATTATCAGGCCTTCTGGGCCACCAGAAGTAGGGAAACAGGCTGCATCCTGCATCCAGAGGTCCTCGGGGAGTGGTGGGGAAGGCCCGTTTTTCTCCTCCCCCAGCCTCCAGAGCCTTTCTAGGAGTCTGGGGAGGGTGGGACCAGAAGTTGGCAAACGGGCCATTTTCAGCCTCCAGAGGGCCTCCGGAAGGGTGGGGAAGGCCATTTTCACTCTCCCCAGACTCCTAGAAAGGCTCTGGAGGGTGAGGAGAACAAAAACTGGGCCTACCGGGCCATCTCATGCCAGGAGCGGGGGGGGGGGTTGCGTGCGCATACACGAGGGCAGGGCACATAGGATTATGGGTGTGGGCACATGGGTGCATGATTCCCCCCCCCCCCGCTCCTGGTACGCAATGGCAAAAAGGTTAGCCATCACTGTTTTAAATAAACATATTCCTTATTATTTAATTCTTCTTATCATGTCAGCATGCTAGTCTGCTATCTATGGTTGATGAATATGCAGAATTTGGTTTACAGAGCCACAGGTTCCTGATTAATTCTTATGTCTGTTGACTCTTGGGGTCAACTCAGCTTGCTCTAAATGTTTTCACAAGGGCACTTTAAGCAGTTCAATGTGAAGGGACAGGAAATCTCATAGATTTGGTAGTGAATGCAGATCGTATGTATATTAGTGTGTGGGGGGGATACCTTTTACCACTACAAAACTAGGAATCTTTCTGAAAATCTATAAGGAAAGCAAGGAAAGCAAAATAGACATATGTTCTTCATATTTTTGATTTGAAAAAAATAGTTTTAACCTGGTTAAACCTGGTTTGTCTCTAGAGTTTGATTATTAAGGATGCAAACAATTGCAAAAGTTTTGTCAGAATGCACTACTTGTGTAAATTTCCTGAAAAAGAGACAATATATCACCCATTACAATAAACACCATATTGTATTTTGGTGGGAGAACAATTTGAGCATTAAGCCCATAATTCATTTGAAGCCAGTTCATGTTTTTATCTCACTGGGGAGCAATTTGGGGTAGCAAAAGAAGCAGGTCTATGCCTATGGAGGTTTTAAAAGTTAGACAGGAGATAAGAGGAAGAGGAATGGGGAATGTGTGGCTCTGAAGAAGTTGCTGAGCTACAGTTCCCTACGTCGGTTATGCTGATTTGTGATTGATGAGTTTGTTTTTTATCCCAACTGTTGTTTTCATGTATGTTGTTTTTCTGTTTTCTTTTAATATTAACTGCCCCAAAGTGATGAATTTAAGATGTGCAGCCAGGTAGGTAGGTAGGTAGGTAGGTAGGTAGGTAAGAGGGAGGGAGGGAGGGAGGGAGGGAGGGAGGGAGGAAGGAAGGAAGGAAGGAAGGAAGGAAGGAAGGAAGGAAGGAAGGA
>WNWU01013802.1:7708758-7732811 GCA_012654045.1 Ptyas mucosa
CCCCCCCCCCCATGATCCCCACTTTTGGCCCATGATGGCAAAAAGTTTAACCATCACTGATATAAGGCCTCTCTTCCATTAGGCAAAATTTGAAGCTTTGAAATCTTTGAAATCTTTTAAAAGTTCTAAATGAAATATGCATTAATTTAAACAAATTAAATAAATATTTTTCCCCTTTGAACTGTGAGATTATTCTAATTGCAAAGGGGAAAGAGCTATGTAAAAGAAAGATTGGTCTGCCAGAGAAATTAAGAAATGATTGATTAAAGGACTGATTTCTATAGTGGTGGCAGCCAAGAGATAGGAGGAAACATTTTATTAAAGTTTAATTCAGTAATGGCCAGACAAATAGCTGCTTTATATATAAACTGGAAGATCTTTGTTGATTTCAATCTAGATATAATTTATAAAATCCACTTATAATTAAATATATCACTTAGGTATATGCATGCAATATTTGTATATTAAAGAGATGAGAATACGAGAAGCCATAATTTCCAGTTTTATTGAGTGCTTTTAAAATATGCTGGAAATGATATATTTGTCAGCCTTGAATAACTGCAACCAGTCACTTTAGGAATAGATTGGAGATTCAGTTGGATAATGACAATGGTTTATGTGAACCTTTAGTTTTAGATATTTTAAATATTTTTTAGTGTATGTGTGGGGGAGGGGAAAAGAGGAGATAAATATTTGGAAGATATAAACATTAACTTTTCAGAATGGCTGGCTATTGGATGAAACCTGTTGGCTTTTTATCTACATTCCAAAATAGGATCCCTTTGTAAATAGGAAAGATGACTCACAAAAATGCAGATCAGGTGTGCTCAGGCCATCTAACTCAGGCAGCAGTCGTCTTCCACTGGATGTCCTCCAGCTGTGCTGGAATTGGATCTGCTAGGATTCTTTGCCAGCATATTGTGGGCAATTATACTCTCAACACATCTGGAGACCTTCAATTTGGAAATACACCAAAGCATACCAGGAAAGAATAGAATCCTTGCCTAGTTTAGAGGACTAGAATAACTAATGGCTTTATATGAAATAGTCCAGCAGCACATGGATATTCTTGTTATTTTTATAATTGGTTCAGTTTTCAGAAACATTCATAAACAGAGAGCTTTGCCTATCCCCCAATTCACAACTGGTAAGAGGAAAGGTATTTATGTATTAAATGTATAAGACATCTCTACCTCATAACAATTTTGGTCAGCATACAATAATAAAAGCATTAGTAAAGAAAATACAAGTACCCATCCCAAAAAACATCTTGAAGAAGAAAAATCCGTTCATTTGGAAAACAACACAGTTATGAATCTAAGTTTTAATTTAAACATGGTCAGGGTAGGAACCAGACAGGAATAAAAATAATCACAGTTTAACCTAATATCAATGTGTCAATATCGGTATCAATGTGACTACTGTACATGTTCACTGCTCATGTTTAATTTTGTGGAAAAAAGCAGTACAAGAAAGAAATATTAGTGCTGCTCTGTGTTATCAAAATAATCTGCTACAGCAGGGGTGTCACAGCGGCATCACGTAACATATCGGGACTTTTTTCCCCTTCATAAACTGAGCATGGGTGGGCCAGCATGTGACGCAACTGGCCCATGGGCCAGGAATTTGACAGCCCTGTGCTACAGCAGGGGTGTCAAACTCACCGCATCATGTTGCCGTCACGTGATGTATTGCGATGTTTTTTCCCTTCGTGGCGCTGCAGTGGGTGTGGCCTGCGTGTAATACATCCGGCCCATGGCCCGCCAGTTTGACACCCCTGTGCTACAATGAAAAGCAAGCACTTCCAAAAGAGGCATTGTTATGTGTATGCAAGTTAGAGATATGTTTCTGGTTGCTTTTTTGAGCTAGAGAGGCAAACAAGGCAAATATGGAAGGGTGGGCAAATATGCAGGTAGGCATTGGAACCAATGCTGCAGCTGTAGCCTAGATGGCTATTTGCTTTTGTTGCTGTTCATTTTTGCTGTAATTTTGCAGTTCAGCAGCTGTGACTAAGTCACACATGACTATCCCTGGCAAGTCTTAGCAGGACTAGATCAGATTGTATTGGGTGGGAAGGAAAAAAGATTGAAGTAGAAACCAGTTGGCTTATGCAGCACTTGCGTGTGGAGGAGTAAGTAAGTAATTTTTATTACAGTCACAGACCAATGTTACAAATAAGAAGCATTAAAAATAAAGTAAAATTTTTCAAAGACAAGGTAATATTTAACAATTGGTGGTAGATTATCAGTGGGCAGTCAAAGTCTGCCTAATTTTGCAGACAGTATAACAAAATTTAACTACATCCAAACGATCTGATAACAACAATTGTACATAGAAAAAGATTGGTGTTTCCTGGATATTTTATCAGGGACCCATCCTAGTCCCTGAGGTGTTATGAGATGGGTCCCTGAGTACAGGCCTGTCAAACTGGCAGCCCTCGGGACAGATACTGTGTACAGGCCACACCCACCCCAGCTCCGCTAAGGCAAAAAACATTGTGATACATCACAATCCAGCTTGTGATGTGATTGTGTTTGATACCCGTATTATAGAAGGTACAGTATAGTAGGATGTAAGTTGTAGTTTTGATGTCAATAAAGGAGAATATTTGTAGCTCAGGGTTGAAATGAGGGGTCCTGGGTACTGTCTGAGCTTGGTTGTTTTCTTGCAGACATTCTTTACCCAAACTAGGTAACATCATCAGTGCTAGTGATGCTGCATTATCACTAGCACTGATGATGTTACCTAGTTTGGGTAAAGAAATGTCTGCAAGAAAACAGCCAAGCTCAGAGAACACCAAGGACCCTTGTAGTTTCAGTGGCCCCTTGTCCACTGGGGCACAGTCTCAGCTCATATGGATTTTCTTACATTGGCTCTCCCTGACTGCTGTGCCACATGCATTGCTGTGTGCTAAATTAATGCCCTTTGAAGTTTGGGGACAGTTATATGGTGTAAATGTCTCACTGCTTTGAAAAGAGGGGATTGACTGCTCAAGGAATCAAACTCCTCTTTTATGGAGAAGTAAACATGGACGAATTAAGAGGAAGGGATATTGTATTTGAAGTCCCCCAATAAAATAATACAATTTCTAAGAGGTGGTTTTTAGGATGACATAACCCCACAGCCAATCCAGGACAGTTCATAAGTATGTCATTCAACTGCTAGCATACCCCCTTCCCCCCCTTCCTAGACAAATATTGCACATATCTGAAGTGGAAGAAGAAAATAGTCAGAGATTCCATCATTAAAAATCATTGAAAGGAAAATTGTGGGCCAACTAGAATGAGAGGAAAATATATGCTGTTAAAATTTAGAGAAATAAAGAAGTGAGGGAAGTGACCTAAAGAAAAGGAAACTGGGGACTGATTCCCCCTTCTCAGCAAGTAGGCAACAAAATGTCTAATTAAAGGCACATCTCTGCCAAAATTTACTGCAGTAAATCCAGAGTTTCTTGTTACTGTTAAACAAAGCTGTCAGAAGCAAAACAAGCACAACAAGAGGAAATCCCTTCAACATTATGTGGACATCTACGTGATGAATTTATATCTTGTAAATAGTAAAAATCCAAGTAGTTCATGGAAGAGGCCAATTTGGCAGTTAAACATTTCTAGGAATGTTAAAAGCCTTAATGAAAGCCATCTGCAAAGCAACTAGCTGAAAATACTAGGACAGAAAATAATATTTACATCTGAATCCCTAGACTGTGGGAAGTAAAAGAGGTGGGCAATTCAATCAAAACTGTTAACAGAATCCAGAGTGCTTGATTTCCCTTGAATAGAATTAATTCAGAAATAATCTCTTTTGGGTAGTAATGCTTCTTAGATTATGGCTTCTGTTAAAGGTACTGCTTTAATGTGCTGACTTCACCAATGAAAAATGGAAAACAAAGATTAAAATTTGAATTTGGCTCATTTTTGGCATATGGACCAGCAACCAGGTTATTCTTCTGTCATAGGTGTTCACAGGAGGAAACAGACCAGGGGCAGGTTCCAAATCCTGTCGCTACTGGTTTGCTCATGTGCTCATATGCACTTGTGCAGAAGCGTCTGGGTGGGTGGGCAGAGCCTCCCGCCGCCGCTAACAGTTTGCCGAATCCGGTGCGAACTGGTAGCAGCCCACTGCTGAAACAGACACAAAAGAGATTATTATTGTGATTTAGAAATAACAGGCTCAATATTTTGTCAAGATTCTGTTTTAATTCAAGGCTAAAACTAAACACATCTAAAGAGAGTCTTTACTTTTACTATTTTCTAAAAACCCCATACTTTTAAAACAATCCCGCTGCTTTTTAATTTTTTTGGGGGAAAAAATCGAACTATAAACTGCCCTGATTTTCTTTCTTGACAAAATGTTAGCCTATAAATGTTTCTTCTACAAAGTGGCAAAATCTGCCCTACATTTTATGCATTCCTACTTTAATTCTGTCCCTATGTACATTTTAATTATCAGCCAATTTTGGAGTCAATGTAGCTGAAAAACTCTCCAGACACATGCACGTACACACACACACACACACACACACACACACTGAATGATGGAGAAAGATTTTCACCTACATTGATTCCCAAATTGGTTTATAATTAACATATCTGTATATATGTATAGTAGGTGTGTGTATACATGCGTGTATATATATTTGTATTGTAAGAGATGAAGGAACCCAGATGAATTAGAGGGATTTTTGAGGAATTTAGTCATAATAAAGAGATTTAGACTTAGCCAAACAGATTTCACTATTAGAATGTAAAGTTAGCTGAAATAGCACAGCATAAAATTGCTCTATGAGAGAGATGGGTGGTCTCTAAATATGATATATAAATGTTAAAAATAGATAAGCAAATGGTCTATTATACATACACAGGTGCAAGAGTAGAGTTCAGGTGCTGTGGAACTGCACACCGCAGTGCAAAACCAGCTGCTATACATAACAGGACAATAGTAGGTTGCTATGGAAATGCTATGATTATGATACACGTGGGCAAAGGTACTGTTTTCTACTTCCACTTCCTTAGGAATCGTAAAATGACCAGATGTGGATCAGCCAATGTGATTGCACCATTTGAAATTTCTTCTGTGAATTTATTTATATGAGCTTGCTTGTTGGTATATTTAGGGTCTTTCACTTTGCAACATTTCTTAATATTTCATTACATGACTTTACAGAATCTTAATAAGATTTTGGAGACTCTTAATCCATATCTTGGGGAACAGGCTCAAGCTTTGCCACCCAAGTGGCTTCCCCAGAAGTCCCCACAAACATTTGTTTGATACAACTGTTGTTTGTTATATATTGAAGCTATTAATTTAACTGGTATGCTAAGAGTGTGGATATACCGTAAACATAACAACAAATGACTAAACATTAATTCCAAGAGGAGTTAATATTGTTCATCTTTATCATTCTCAGCCTGTTTGCAGAAACTGAAGATATTCGGTGTCTACAAAGAACCTTTTTCCCCCTAAAGGGAGAAAGGCAAAACCTCCTATACCAGTGGGATGTTTGAGAATTAAAATAGTGTGTGTGTGTGTGTGTGTGTGTGTGTGTGTGTGTAAAAATAAGATAGACAGCCCTATTCATTTAGAGTGACTGAGAGAGACTGACTGCTCCTGCTGCTCCTGGATTTGTCATATTGTCATTCATTTTGTATAGAAAGTAAACTGGAATAAGAAAATCAACAAAGGAAAGGGAGAAAGAGGAAACAGGAAGATGGAGATCATTGGAATGGATAGAGTATCAGGAAAACAATATGAAATCAGCAGAGACGGCAGAGAAACCTTCCCCCTAGCACTGCTGATTTAACATTCATAACATAAACAGCTGGTTATCAATAGGGTTCTGGACCCAACTCAGCACTGGCATTATTTATAAAACTGTATATGACATAGCTGTGGTATATAATCAGAAATTGAGCTTTCTAATTGTATCTCTGCTTGCTTGGTCTGAAATGGAAGGAGACGCCACTGAGGGCCACCACAATGAAAGTTACATAGAATCTGGGCCAAGAGGAACTCCTAAATGCTCACATTTTAAAGTCAATTTTCCCTGGAGGTCCTGGGTTCCAAGGTTCCCAACACTTCTTGCACTGCTCTAAAAAGGTAAAGGTTCCCCTCGCACATATGTGCTAGTCATTCCTGGCTCTAGGGTATGGTGCTCATCTCCATTTCAAAGCCAAAGAGACAGTGCTGTCTGAAGACATCTCTGTGGTCATGTGGCCAGCATGACTAAACGCCAAAGGCATATGGAAAGCTGTTACCTTCACACCAAAGGTGGTCCCTATTTTTCTACTTGCATTTTTTATGTGCTTTCAAACTGCTAGGTTGGCAGAAGCTGGGACAAGTAAAGGGAGCTCACCCAGTTACACAGCACTATGGATTCAAACTGCTAAACTGCCAACCTTTCAATCGACAAGCTCGGCATCTTAGCCACTTAGCCACCACGTCCTAATTTCAGATGAATGTGAATGACTATAATTACCAGGATGTTTATAGTACCTTATTGTTTTCTTTTGTTTATGTTTTTGGCAATTTTATTCTGTGTTGTATATTGCCCAAAGTCTATTCACTAAAATCTGTAAGCAATTTTAAATAATAAATGAATAAAGCCTTTTACTCCAAGCTTTTACTCCAAATGCAGTATTTGCTGCCTTCCAGTAACCTTGGCATCCTGTTTGTTATCCATATTTTTACATGAGAAGAGACAATAACAGAGTCAAGCCAAGGAAAGGATGATGGTTTTATTGATTATTGTGAACAGAACTGTGAAAGGACAGGAGAGAAAATTGCAACCATAATGAATCTAATTAAAATGAAGATGCCACAGACCCAACAGAAAGTCATCTGGGAAAAGGAAAAGATGTGTAGGAGGACAGGTGAACTGGAAGAGGAAAAGTATTTGCAAGGTCATCTCATTGGCAAGTTGCCACCCTAAAAAGTAAATGGGCACCTGCCATTGTGAGCCTTTGTAAATCAAAGCAGTTTAGATGATGGGAGAAGTGAGTGGAGTAGGCTGAGCATACATGACTTCCATAGAATGATTCTAACCAATATTTTCTTTTTGTATCCTTTTCAAGAGGCAATTTATATGTATGATGCTAACTTGCATGAATATAATCTCCACATTAGAAAACCATAGCAAAGGTTAAATGTTTATATATTCCTTTCACTATATGTATGTGCCTAACTTGCACTGTATTATAAGAGTGGGTTATTCAGGAAAAAGAAAAAAAAGTATTTCTGCTTGTTTGTTTATTATATATTTGATTAGAGATGTGCAGTTAGCCAAGATTTCATTCTAACGTTACAATCAGAGATGCAAGATTTAATTTGGATGTGTCATTCAAAGACAAGGAAACCTAATTCAAAATGATTAAATCATCGATTTTAATAAAGAAATGTCAAAATGCTTCCTCTTTTCCCCCTTCCACCTGCCCAAGGTTTCAATCAGGTAGATTCAGGATCACACTTTTAAGGAATTGTTAACAGATTTCCTTTGTGCCTCTTTTAAACAGAGAGAAAGAAAGTCCAGCAACATGATTTTCACATTGTTCAGTAAGGTACCTATAGTGAAATTGTATGGAGCCAATGTAGAAAATGTACTGCACTAATGTTTAAGAAATATTCAAAACTGTTAAAAAATAAGGATTTACTAGAACCTGAAGTGTTTGCCACTTTCCAATTACTCGCCTTTCTGGGCTGGTTGGCTCACTAGCAAAGCTAAGCTTTTCTTGGAATGAGGTAAAAGAATACTAAAAGGGCTAGATCTTGTAGCCCTTGTAGATCTTGTATAGTACAATGGTATTCTTCATTTCTGTTGGCTTTCTTAGTTACAAAGCTTGGCATGTTTTCTTTAAATTTAGCTGACATATCTCTTTAGGGAGAATAATATAGGTAGATACCGTATTAGAAGCATCAAAAGGAATGGTTATGGCTTGCTGGATCTAATCTTTGTTAGAGATCTCTATAACTTCATTTGCCGAAGGATGCCATAGTGAGGTTACTACAAAAGGGACAACACACCTACACCAGATAAAGAAGGCAGAAAGCAGCACAGTTGTGGTAGGATGACTGACCAAAATAGACTTACTTCCCCCCTTCCTCCCCACACACAATTTTAATCTGCAGAGTTGTCTTGGCAAGATGGGAAGAGATTGGTAGGCATGGGGCAAGAAATGGTATACCCATCCCTTAATTCATCTGTGGTGGTCAATTGGATCATTATGACTGGCATAGAAAGAAGTAGCTAGACAGGCAGGATTTAGCAATGGAAAGCATTCATTTCTAAATTCTAATTCTACTATCAAAATCTTAATTCCTTGGGAGAATAGGAAAATCATAGCCTGTTGCCAGAAAAACAAGTGGCTCATTTAGTAATCAAAGTCTCCAAGCCAAGAAAGTTTTCTTCTTCAGACGCATGCATTTAACATTACCATCCTTCTTCTCCTTTGTAGTCTTATTTATTTATTTATTCTGCTTATATGCTGCCCTATCTCACAATGGACTCAGGGCGGCTCACAATAAGAAAAACAAAGCCACAATATAAAATAAAGTCTAAAAATTTAAAAGATTTAAAATTAACCCTTAAAACCCCATTATCAGTCCAGGTCAAGGGATTTAAACAGCCAAGTTTTTAATTCACGGCGGAAGGTGCGAAGGTCAGGTGCTAATCGGAGTTCCAAGGGAAGTTGATTCCAGAGGGTAGGGGCACCCACCGAGAAGGCTCTACCCCTGGAGGTCGCCAGCCGCCACTGTCTAGCTGACGGCACCCTGAGTAGGCCCTCTCTATGGGTGCGAATCGGGCGATGGGATATCATTGCTGGCTGTAAGTGGTCCGCCAAATATCCTGGTCCTAAGCCATGTAGGGCTTTATAGGTCATCACCAGCACCTTGAATCTCACCTGGAGGGCAACCGGCAACCAATGCAAACCGCGCAGGAGAAGTGTAACATGGGAATATCGGGATTCTCCCATCACAACCCGCGCGGCTGCATTTTGTACCAGCTGAAGCCTCCAAGTGGTCCTCAAGGGCAGCCCCATGTAGAGAGCGTTGCAGTAGTCAATCCGCGAGGTGACCAGCGCGTGAGTATCTGTGCGTAGGGCATTTCGGTCCAAGTAGGGGTGCAACTGGTGCACCAGACGTATCTGGGCAAATGCCCCCCTGGGGTCATCTGGCTAATATTAAAAAGTGACGAGGATTCTCATCCAGGACTATACAGATCGTGACAAACATTTTTAATTGTGCCTAAAAACAGATGGATAAACTAATAGGATTAATGGCTCCCAGTTAGTAGCCTATCAGAAGTATTTTGTGCTAATTGAAGTTTATTTTTCTTTTTTCTATGAACAAGATGAGCCAGTTACTTGGGGATATCCACCATACATCTCCAATTGAATAAGCCAAGCTGAAAGGTCATTACTACATATTTCACAGATGGAAAAATTGGAACGGAGATCTAATGCTATCAGTTGTGACCTACTTCTGTTTCTTTTGTACTTCTGGGAATATGAACCCTCCAGTTTAAAATACTTTCATTCTAGGTCTCATTTAACTGGGCATACATGCACATTTTTAGAGATTTGTCTAAAGAATTTGTGGGTCTTATGGCTATTAGAATGACTTTTGAAGAGAAATATTTAAAAATATGCACTTGCACATCAAACCAGAGCTGCATTGCAAATATTTTATGGGCAAAAATGAACTCGGATATAAAAACTGCTTGAAAATGGCTCTAAATCAATTATTTAAGAAAGATGTACTGGTAGATTTATCAGGTCTAAGCATTTTTATTGGACCATAGTGTCAACAATGTGAGCTAAGTGCTAGAAGTAAAAAATAATAATAACTTGTCAACTCATTTACAAATGATTTTAGCATCAGACAGTTGTCCTGAATCAGAGGCCTTTGAAAAATGCTGAAATTACAAGTTCTAGGAATATCAGGAAAAGATCAGGTTGCAGAAGGCTGCCTAATGTTGTGGGCATAATGCTAATGCATATGTACACTGTCACTCTTTTATTACCTTTCTTCATTATAGCCTGTAATGCATTTGGCAGGAAAGTAAGTCTCTTTAATTGTCCTAGAAGCTTTAGTAGTTGAAAGTTCCAGGCTTCATCACATATTTCAAAATAAATGGAGGCCCTTTTAGAGTCACAGCTGGATCACAGCCAATCAATAGCTGAGGAGAAATGTAAGAGGCAATTGGCAATATTAATAGTCCCTAAAATGGTAAAGGAATTATAAATCTGATTCACATACGTTATTTCAGATGGAATCATCTCCAGCAAACTTTTCAATGAAAGAGAAAAATAGCCTGCACTGAATCATTGCTTTATCGGTTCATTTCTATGTTATGTGGAAAGGATATTGTATTGCTGTTTCCAACCAAGATGTCGAAGAAACACAAGCTGTTTTTGCTTAAAGATTCGAACTGTCCCCTTCACTGTCAGAACTTTAGGAAAAGGCTTTCCCTTCTGTTGAGCTTTTATGAAGCTGTAAGTTTTCTCTTCCATTTCTTTGAACTGTCTAATGGCGCTGATCCAATAAGATGGCTAGGTTGACCATTCCTGCATTTGTTTCAGATTCTTCCTGATACAGAATGCCCATTCATGAGATCCTTGAAGAATACTGTTGTTATTGTTGGGTTTTTTGTTTTTTGTTTACTTTTTAGCCCTGTGAATAGATCCAGTCTTCAGCTTAACTAGGAGAGCAAGAATGGAGAAGCGGGCTCAGAGGGACAGAGATAGACAATTAGCAATAAGATATTAAAAAGCATTGATGGTAGGAATGAGGAAAGGAAAGATCATTGCTAATTAGAAAAAAATTGAACTGAAGAAAGTTAATTAGTAATGAAACTTCTGACTAAATGATGAGGATTTTGAATACTGGCTTTGTCAGCAGTTGAAATTAATTACATGCTCAGGCATGGAGGTGGCGAAGGAGAGATAGCAGGATTAAAACCTGGTTCAAATCTGTTGCCGTGGTGACTAGAGATAGTCCTGTGGGTGATTGTGATATAATTAACCCCTTCTATGGATTTTCTTCATCCATAGATGAAGAAAAGAGTAGTAAGAGTTCAATGTTCTGTTTTTTGTTTTTGTTTACTTAATTCCTTTCATTCTTTGACTCCTGATCATTTTTGGTGGAAATGCAGGATTCTTTTGCTTACCCCTTAACTCCACAGCTGCTACAGTTTTTCATCAGTTTCCCTCAATGCCACTATCAACAACCTGAACTGAGCCAATGTTAGCCTCTAACACAGAACTGCTCCCAAAACTCAGAAAGCAAGAATTGCAATAGTATATAAAATGCTAACCAGATTTGATCAACTTATATTTGTGGTTTGGATTCGTACTATGTTGCTCAATATAATAGCAACAAAATAAGAAATCAGTTAGATTTATACATATTTAACTCGGTTTTGTTTTCATCAAGGCTTGTTAAATAAATCTAAACCCCATCCCCACCCAAAACAGTGAGTCCTCAAGTTATGACCACAATTGAGCCCAAAATTTATGTTGCTAAGTGAAACATTGGTTAAGTGAGTTTTCCCCATTTTACAACTTTTCTTGCCATAGTTGTTAAGTGAATGTGGCTTCCCCAGTTACTTTACTCGTCAGAAAGTCACAAATGTGATCACATGACCTTGGGACACTACAACTGTCATAAATATGAAACAGTGTCAGGCATCTGAATTTTGATCACCTGACTATGGGGATGCTGCAACAGTCGTGTGAAAAACGTTCATAAGTCACATTTTTCACTGCCGTTGTAACTTTGAACAGTCACTAAATGAACTGTTCAAACAAAATGTTGTAAGTCAAGGACTACCTGTACTTGTTTTCATATATGTTTTATTTCTTACTGGCTATTGTACACTGCTCAGAGTCCATTCTTGTGAGATAGGCGGCTATATATAAAGTTGACTAATAAATAAATGCTGGCTTTTCAGGACCTTGAAAAGTGTTCTTCACAAATAGGACGTGGTGCAGTTATTTCCATTTTTTTCCAGAAGTTTTTTCCTCTGATTGTAGGCAGAGTGATTTCTGTGTAGACAAGTATAGGAACTTAAGCAGCTTTTACATTTTATAGTAATATTAATGTAGCCATATGAGTACCTTTCATCAGTGAGCTTTAAATTCCCTGTTATTATCTTCTGTAAAACCCAGCAATATTGCAAATGATTGTAAATAGTGTCAAGCAAGCTTTGAACCATTTAATGCAAATGAACTGTTAGACTCTATATTGCCATCAGTAGGCATAAGATATCCTGCTTTTTATTAAATAAAAAAGATCAGGACGGATAACCTAAACTGGGATATTATCTTAAGCATTCCTTGGAAAAAGGCAAACCAGAGCAGTTTAGCTATCAGGTTCTGTCCACGAACAGGATGGTTGTTAGTTTATTCCAATTCTAGACAAGAAAACCAGGGGCAGGGGCATCCCAGGTTTGCCAAATCATGAAATAGTTATGGTTGAAAAGACTCTATTTTGAAATGCAAAACTGTTGTGCCCGAAAATATTGAATAACTAGACAGCCTATCACCCATCAGGACATCATTTCAGAAATATAAAGGTAAAGGTAAAAGTAAAGGTTCCCCTCTCACATATGTGGTAGTCATTCCCAACTCTAGGAGGTGGTGCTCATCTCTGTTTCAAAGCCGAAGAGCCAGTGCTGTCCGAAGACATCTATGTGGTCATGTGGCTGGCATGACTAAACGTCAAAGGCGCATGGAACACTGTTACCTTCCCACCAAAGGTTGCTTTCCAACTGCTAGGTTGGTAGAAGCTGGGACAAGTAACAGGAGCTCACCCCATTATGCGGCACTAGGGATTCAAACCGCTAAACTGCTGACCTTTTGATTGACAAGCTCAGTGTCTTAGCCACTGAGCCACCACGTTCCTTTTCAGAAATATATTCTTACCTAAACTGAGAAACAGAATGACCACAGGTGGGCAAAAATGCAATGAGAATTGGAGTGGCTTCGGATTGTCTGTTGCTTCCCCATTCACTTTTCTTGTGGGAATATGGCATGGGGTGTGAAAAATGATGATCATGTGACCACAGCTGACTATAACAGTGTGGTGATGCTAAAGTGGCCACAACTTTGCCAAATTTCAATCCCAGATTTGGGTCTCAGATTTTTGATGCATTCTTTAAATTAGCCCATCTGAGGTATCTCGATTCAAACATTGTTGATGCACTGTTTCACCCAACTGAAGGTTACAAACAGACGAGATTTAGTAGTATAGAGATGCATACCCAGGTGTCAAAAATATACAACTTTATAACGTTCAGTAAGTATATAATTCCTAAATTTTCTTTATGTGCACTAGCAAATAACTAAGCAGACAGAGGATCTCTAAGGATCAAGGATTCCTGAACTCTTAGTGCAGAAAGGCATAAAGCAGCTCTGCATGGGGTTGTTTCCATGTTGCACTTACAAAATCTAGAGCAACAAGTTATTTTGTTCTTGCTCTGACAGGTCTCCAGGAATATCTTTTTCAGTGAATAAGAGCCAGTTATTTAAATGGCCAACATTGGTATAAGCACCTCATTCTTATTAGCAAAGGCTTTTTTGAGTGTTCCAAGTTAGTTTAGCCCATCCAGAAGCTGAGGCTCTATGTATAGCAATCCAATTATATGGTTGATGATTTTGCTATTCTTCTCTGTTGGATAAAAGTAGTAAAAAATAATAAAAATCTAGTTTTCGCCAAACAAATTATCAAAGGAATTTCTCATCCTGCTAGTGATATGATAACCGTGCCTGTTTTTTCAATAGAATCAGAGCAATTAAATGAAATAGTTTTGTCACAATTATTTGTAATTGTTTCTTTTATGATTTTGGGTTTAAGGTATAAGATTGAAAACACATCTGCTTGAAATCAAGCAAGCAATGTAAATGTGCATAGAAATTAGGGTATATTCCTTTCCTCTTTTTCATTTGCATGTGAATTTACCATTTCCAGTGAACGACAGAGGTATCTTAATTTTTCACCAACATTTCACATTCTAGTAAGAAGTTTTACTTGAGTTTTAATTTGAATAAATGCTGAATGTTCTTGAAATTTTATAGTTCTTTACCTGGCATACTATTGGGCCCTTTATTCTCATTAGCCTAAATTTAAATATAGAAGCTGCAAAACAAAGATATGAAGGCACTTTCAGCTAATTTAAGGCTACCTGCCTCTGAAGCAGTCATTTAGAAAATCCTCATGGATATAAATCTACATTAAGAATGGCTCAATTTCAGAAAATAGAAAAGGGCATGATAGGATGACAGAAGAAACAGGATGGTAAATAGTTTCAGTATTTGTGCCTTCTATGCAAAGTATGGGGAGTTCTAATGAGATACAAAAAGAAAGATAAATAATTTCTTGGATTGCATTTGATTCCTAGTGACTGCATGGACTCTGAATAATTGGGAGTAGAGATTGTAAAGTGAACTAACTTATTGGCAGCTAATTGTAAAAAAAGTATATGCAAAAGAATTAATTGTCTCCATTGCTAAATTTGTGCAGAGACATTATGCAACAGTTAAGAAAACAATTGCAAGGACTATAAATCCTCATGCTTTTAGGATCTTTACTGAACACCAGCTCAGATAAAAGAAAAAAGAAAACACATTTTGTCTTTAAGTGTACACTTAAAACCTGTCACTGAAATTATGTTGAACATTGGCCACTGCTGGAAGTAAAGTAACAGTTTAGATGGACCAGTGATCTGTTTTTCCAATATAAGCCTGGAAAGCAATTAGTACCTCTATTTTCTAGTTTGTATGAGTGAAAGACAGTAATTCATCACCTCCAGATTTACAAATTGCAATAGGCCTATCTAGTTGCCACAACTTATTGACTCTATGGTTAAAAAAAAAAGCTTATCATAAGAGAAATGACTTTCCCTTTTAACAGAACCAGAGAGATGTTAGAATAGGATTACCATCTATAAGAGGACATAGTGGCTCAGTGGCTAAGACACTGACCTTGTCAATCAGAAAGTCGGCAGTTCAGCGGTTTGAATCCCTAGCACCACGTAACAGAGTGAGTTCCCGTTACTTGTTCCAGCTTCTGCCAACCTAGCAGTTTGAAAGCACATAAAAAATGCAAGTAGAAAAATAGGGACCACTTTGGTGGGAAGTTAACAGCGCTCTGTATACCTTTCGGATTTAGTCATGCCGCCACATGACCATAGAGATATCTTTGGACAGCCCTGGCACTTTGGCTTAGAATCGGAGATGAGCACTGCCCCTAGAGCCAGAAATGACTAGCATGCATGTGCAGGGGAACCTTTACCTTTACCTTTACCTTTACCTTATATAAGAGGAAGAAATACAGATGACAAAGCAAAGGGTGTGTTGTGCATAAAATTTAGGCAGTTTCAATTGTACCATCATCACCAATAAAATTTTGACTATTTTAGTAATACCCTGCAGATTCCTGTCAGAGACCTTTCAGCCAACTTGATATTCTTACATTAATTAGCCTAATGCAGGGGTGAACTGGTAGTGGACATGTGGTGTGGTTGGCCGAACTGGTAGCGACTGCTGGCTGGCCAGGCCCCTGAACTGGTCCCACGGTCGCCACTCACTTGCCCCACCCCACCCCATTTCTGCAAAGGCAGCGCCCTCCCCTGCAGGGTGATCCAAAGAGGGGAGGGGGATGCTGCAGAAAAGGCCGCCTTCCACCCGTGCCTCCCGTGCCGGCTCTGCAGGGCTTGGGACTCTGAAGCAGCCCACTGGATTCCCACCTGGCCACCTGCCTTGAATGGCAATGGTGGTGGCGCGGCGGTGCTCTGGGAGGGCATGTGCATGTGCAGTAGCCCCAGGATGTCCACAGCCTGCCTGCCCTCCTGTAGTGCTGCTGCTATTCGCTTTCTTCCTTCTCCTGCCACGAAACGAAAGTGAACAGCAGCAGGGTTGCTTCGGGAGGTTTCTTTAGGCAGGTGGATGTCTGCAGCCAGGAGGGGAGGGAGGGTGGCAAGAGCGGTGCTGGCAGCCCCTTCTACATGCAGCACAGAGGCAGCAGGCAAGGGAGCATCAAGATGAAGGGCTACCTGCGCTGGCCCGCTCAGGTAAGCATGTGCACGCTTGTGTGTGATGCTTCTGAGCATGTGTAGAGACATCCGGACGGTTGGGCGGAGCCTCCCGTCACCGCCACTACTGGTTCATCTGATCCAGGACGAACCAGTAGCAACCCACCACTGGGAAGACCCCATCTGGTCATCTTATTAAATTGAGAAGGATCGTTGAGACCTGGACATGTCAACAATTAATGATATTCATTGCTACAGGGTTTGTTGATGGCCACTTTAAATATTATTTAAAGGTTATGAAACACATTAATGAAAAAAATGTATCTCAGTAGCTACTGGTCATGATATTTATAAGCCACCTTCAATAAATGATTAAAAGTGATAGGTGTCTAAATTTTAATCCTTGGGGGTTAGTGGAGAGTTTATTATTATTAAGGTTATTTTCTTTATGTTTTGCTTATGGATTTTTCATAGCCATCTTACTGCTCAGAATGAGAAACTTGGAACTTAGATAAATCTTTGTTTTGTCCCAGCAGTAGTTTCCTTATCTATGTTAGATGAACCCTTGCAAAAAAAAAATGAAGCACTGCTAGAAGGATGCTGGTTATTTTTTTTATTTTTTATTTTAATGTATCTCAATCAAGGATATATTAGTGCAGAATTCATCAGGCGAGTAAGATGTGATAGTTTTACAAGACTGGTAACCGTGATCTTATTTTTGGAAAAAATAAGACAAGCAAATAAATACAAAAAGTATATATTTATATTAGTTGCTCTGAAGGTATTGCTGACTATTTTTATATAAAGTCAACTAAAACAAATTTGAACAAGAAGGATAAGAAGGATAGTTGTAATGAAGAAGGACGAGAAGGATAAGTTATAATTAAATACATGTTATTTGTTTTCCATGTTACCTGTTATGAATTCAGAATGTAATGATAAAAATATTGTGTTTGTGTGAATGTACTGATGTGCATGGAGTTAAAAGAGATTCCTAAGTATTTGTTGAACATTTATACTGGACCATGTTTTGCATTATTTGTGTCAACATCCTTACTACCATCTTCGCCAAAGCAGTGATTTGGTCATTTTAGAGAGGCAGACAAAGCAACCCATGTAAACAACTTATTCAATAATAAAATTCTTTTCAGGTGATACTACCTTAGCCTGTATCTGAAGTATCCATAATTGAAATCTTTTTCCATGGAATTATTTCTTTTATCTATAAGAATATATTTTGTACATGATTTTTTTTCCATTCTATCTATGAAGGAATATGCTATCATGTAATTTTTCTCACCTGCAGTCTAATGTGTTGCTATGGTTTTATTGCTTACTATCATACACTCTGACAGTTTTTTTAAAACAAAAAATTCCACTCTAGTATACCTTAGGGTTAATTACATTGTTTGTAAATGATATTTTTTTCCCTTGACTTTATTTCTTCCTTCCACCTGGTTTGAATGTGTCAGCATGATGGTGATCCTACTAAACTGTGTCACACTTGGAATGTATCAACCCTGTGATGATATGGATTGCCTCTCCAACAGATGTAAAATTTTGCAAGTAAGTAGCTGCCTTTCTACAATGGCAATATGTGACCTTCTGGTTAATATCTTGACATATATTCCATATCTATGTTATGTGAACTAAAATCATCAGCAAAATTATGTAGAAATAAGGCCCATAACAAACCAGCACTTCTTAAATAATTTGTCAAAATGTCAAACTTGCTATTCTAGCTATTCATACATCTGCTTCTGTGTTTCCCCATATAACATTAGACTATATTATTGGGACTTCAGTTTTTCCAAACGTGAATATCTGTCAGCTATTTATTAGAGCTTCTTGTTGATCCTACTGATATATAGAGTATTGAGACAGCAAATAGCACCCAAAGTGGGGTGCTTGTTTACTTGTTTCATAACCAAAACCAAAAGAAATGTCTAAAAAGTCTTCATTAAAAAGTGGTTGATGCTTAATGTTCTAAAAAAGATTATAAACCCATTTCTAAAACTCCATCAACTCACAGTCAGACATAGAAATTGAGAGGAATTGAAACAAGGTAAATCTTCCCAAGAGTGGATGACCTATCAAAATCAACATAAGTTTGATTGATTCCCAGAGTCAATAATAAAAACTATACATATAAAGTATATAAATACATTCAGAAAGTCACACAGAACTATTGAACAACATATACTGTTCTGCAGGGCTCTATTGCCTTGGCTAAAGTAATTACTTTCATGAGTCCATTATCAGAAAATTACTGGGAGAGTAGCAATATAGAAGTCATTCCTCACTAAGAAGAATGTTGATGCTCATTTCAAGTTTGTCAAAAATTAGCTGGATAAACCTTTTGCATTCTATGGATGCAAAAGTCAAAAGTGGAATGTTTCAGTTTCTGTGGAATACATTTTGTCTGGAAAAAATAAACTTTGCATTCCACAATAAGAACTTCATACCATGTACAAAGAAGAGATAGAAGTTTACTTGTTGGGGGATACTTTGCTGTCCCATTTTTGCCCATCTTTTAAAGTGCATGTGGGTGCATACTATAGCAAGATTCCAGGGGTGAGTTCTACTTACCTTTACTACTGGATCGCAACGGGGCCGCACACGAGCACTTGCTTTGCTCGCATGCACACTTGCGCTTTTGCGCATACACAGAAGCATAATTCCTGATGATGTTGGGGTTGGTGGGCAGAGTCTCCCACCAGTTTTACTACCGGTTCTATAGAACCGGTCCGAACCGGGGCAACCCACCACTGTAAGATTCTAAGTATACAAGCTCATATACAGACAATGGATTAAAAAAAATGAAACCAGCATTTTGGCATGGCCAGGTCGAAGATTGACATTTTAGAATCAAATCTCATACAAATGATTTGGCAATACCTAAAGCCAACAGTTCCTATTAAAAAAACCCTCAAATATTACTGAGCTGAAGTGATTTGCTATGAATAATAGGGCAACATTCCTGTAAAGCAATGTGAAAGAGATGAGAGATGCTTTTGTTTATGAAGTAGCTGTTCACTCAGCCTGATGTCAGGCTCAAGCCCAAAGGCAATGCAATGATATCCAAATCCGTCCAGTCCTTTATTTGCTTATATCTAATGGACAGAAACTTGCCAAACTAAAATTGTAACCTTCTAACTTAGGGGATCCCAGCTCCAGGTCCGTGGGCTGCCACAATTCCACAGCATGCCAGAAACTGGGCCGCACAAACAAGCAAAGACCAATCTGCAGGATGCAGGCAGCACATGAAACCACTTCCCCTCTGATCTGTGGAAAAACCTTTCTCCACAGAACTGGTCCCTGGTGCCCAAAAGGCTGGAGGCCGCTGTTCTAAGCTACTTGAAATACGGTCTCTTGTCCTCTTCCTCATCTAGCTTGGGACCCCTCATTCATTGTAACTTCAAGCAATCACTGAAAAAGTAGACATTATGCAAGGACTACCTGTAGACTGTTTAATACGTTCTAAATAGCAAACTTTGTTGGACTGAATTGCAAATAAATTACAAATAGAATTACAAATAAAAAACAACCAATAAACAATAAATTAAAACAAACAAAAATGTGTAAAGATTATGTCAGACAGCTAAAAAAACAAAGATCTCAGCCTAGTCTATTATTTGTTAAGGTAGGCATTTCTAGAAACAGTGTTCAGTGGAAGGATTGATGGATTTACTAGAATAGGCTCCTTTCTCTGTAAGCCATCTACAACATCTTTGTGGGTGGCAGTGCCTGCAAAAGGGTCCTCAAACATTATCTTAAACAATGTATTAACACTATGTAGAAAATCCTGTTTATGTATTTCATATGCCTATTCAAAATAATGGTTAAAATTAATTTAAATCTGCATCTATTTTCTTATGGACATTTTAGGTGTTCGATGACTTCATTTTTATATTCTTTGCTATGGAAATGGTGCTGAAGATGGTGGCCCTGGGGATATTTGGCAAGAAATGCTACCTTGGAGATACCTGGAACCGCCTGGATTTCTTCATTGTTATGGCTGGGTAGGTGTTTTCTTTTTTCTTTTTAACCTTACGGAAATACACTAATAGACTAATAAATATGGAATTGGGCATGGTCTGTAAACATAATTTGGACATAACTGTAAGAACAGGGGTGGGCTTCAAAAATTTAAGCAAGGGGTTCTCTGCCCAGTTGGTGGGTGAGCGTGGCCATGGTGGGCGTAGCCTAGTTGGCCTCCTGCACCACAGGGGGGGATGTTTTTGCCTTCCCCGGGCTCCAGAGGCTTTCTTCAAGCCTCCAGGAGGGTGAAAAAGGCCTCCCCAGGCTCTGGAGGCCTTTTTCTGAACTTCCGGTAGACCTGTTTTTCACCCTCCCCTAGCCTCCGCATGCACCCTGCACTTACCTGCCTCCAAAACAGGCTGTGTAGGGACTCCTGGGAGGGGCGGGATGGGGTGGGCAGGGCCAGCCAGAAGTGGGATTTGGGGGCTCTCTGAACTGCACAAAATCTTAGCTAGAGGTTCTCCCAAACCCCCAGCAGCCCACCCCTATGTAAGAATGATTCAATTCTGTCATGTTAAAAATTAAAAAGTGAATTGAAAGCATGTCTTTGAAAGGTCAAAAGGATTGCTAAGAAAACTTGATACAAATGAAAAAGTTCATCAGCACATCATAGTCTTTCAACCAGTTTCGTACTCATCTGTTGGGAAAGTTAGTGGCCTTCCTTACATTACTTGGGAAGGACAGACATTAAAGGCTGGTGAATGCCAATGAAAGTTGGCTGTGGGAGATTGCATTGCTATGTTTCTCTAAGTAAAAAACACTTGGAAACATCTTATAGCTTTAGAATCCCATATATTATATAAGTCCCCTTTGGGCATAATATGGGTACTTACTAGAACCCCTGCTTTGTACATGAAATTGAATTAAAATGTCCTAGTGAGTAGCTATTCAGTTTCTATTTTAATACTTTCACAGAAATGTCGTCTACAATTTCCCTAATTGATTAGTATCACTATCAAACCATTTTATCATTATGAAAATGTTTCCCTAATATTCAGCTAAAATACTTTCCTGAAATTTTACCACTCTGAAACAAGGAACAGGTAATGAGCCCATTCTGTTTGCGTTATGAACTGCTAGGAAGCTAATTTAAGTATCAATAGTGAATAGCTTTATTCAAGCTTTATTCAAGGATTTACAAAGGCTGTTGCCCAGGCTGAATCTTGTGGTGCTGCATCTGACCAACTGGATGGTTCTTAGCCCATTGTACAAGGCTTCCCTCTTCAGCATAAGTTTAAAGGGGCAGGGCAGAACTGAAAGGAAGATGCTTAGAACTTAGAAGTCCCCAAAAAAGAACTTACCAGCATTTTGTAAACAATTTGAAAACATAAGGGGGTGATGTGATATTGTGCAATTCTGGGAAAAACTAATCCTTAAATATATAAAAATAATTTAAGGAATATAACAGTAACAATAGAAGGTAACAATCATATAGTAAGGATCCCCCCCCCCCAAAAAAGTTGGATATTGCCATCTTAAAGAATATGTTAAGATTCCAAACATGTTCAGATGACATTGCAAAAATGCAGGTTTGAGGTAGATTATCTAAACCTTCTTTTAGAATGTGGTTTTGCAGGTTCTTCTTGCTCCTTCACATTTATTCTTCCTCTCAAGCAATATCCTCACAAATTTATAAACTTTTGAGGACAAGAGCCTTGGATAGTACAGTGGTCTAAAGCCCTGTTATTAACATCAGCTGCCTGCAATTATTGCAGGTTCGAATCTCACAAAGGCTCAAGGTTGACTCAGCCTTCCATCCTTTCTAAGGTAGGTAAATTGAGGACCCAGTTTGTGGGGGCAATAAGCTGACTTTGTATAAATATACAAAAGTATGAAGGCTATTGCTTAGCGCATTGTAAGCCGCCCTGAGTCTCCGGAGAAGGGCGGCATATAAATCAAATTTTTTAAAAAAAAGTTAAAGGTACTTTTTGGGAGTGACTGTTGCTTTTCCCATTATTCTTCCCATGATATAACCTGACTCAACATGCAAACTGACAGCAAACTGTAGAATTATCTGGTGGTTCAATCCACCTTCCCAATAATCATTTGCTTCAGTAAAAAACACTGACTAAGGTTTTCCCCATAATATCACTGTATTGTGACAGTAGGGTGTTAATGTCTATTGAAGATGATTAAGTGGCACTGTTGTCTTATGCCAAAATTAGTGTATGATGCAATGGAGAATACAATTACTTGCTATGATTAAAAAACTAAATGTCTATTAATGCATCTTAAATTTGTGTTTGTCTTTTTTCACATCCATTCACATCAACTATAGATTATTTTTTTACATATGCCTTTATATGCCAATTATACCCTTGTGCATTTGATTTCTTCTCCTAAGTAAAGAGCTCTGTATCTGTCTCCATAAACTTCCATTTTTCTTTTGAGCCCACCTTTCTAATCTATCAAAATAATTTTGATTTTGATTTTTGTTTCTCAGTACATGTTAATAACCACCCAATGTAATTTTTTATCATCAGCAAATCTGATAAGTAGCTAGTACAAAGCATAGAAACAGAATGGAGTTTTCACGATCAGTTCAGTGCTGTTTCATTTGACAGAGTTTGGGCGTTAAGGGCATCTTTTTTATTAAAAGCAACGGCATTGTGATTCTGTCTTTACTTTCCGATGGCCCATCTAAGCACACCTCAGGGACAAGGTGACATTTAAGTGCTTTAACAGCCAAGTTGCTGTATTAAAGCTGCAGTAGTCACTTCTTCTGTCCCTCTACAAGCTGAATGAAGGGCACATAGGGATTTGCAAGTTAAATATCTAGTTGCACTGTCACAGTTTACACTTGTAGCCAAAATTTTACAGAATGGTGTCATTATACAATGAACATTTGCCCTGCCAATTCTTTTTCTCAGTAAATAATCATTTATCATTTTTATCTGGAATTTACAACTAGCAATGGGTTCAAGCTTAATACGTAGAAAACAACTCTGTAAAATGGTATTTTCTATAGCAAAGAATAGCAATACCATTTCTTTGTTTGTATTCATTCCATTAAGTCGGCACAGAATTGTCACTTGGCTTGTTTTAGATCAGTGTAAATCCTTTACTGCCATCTACAAGTTTCTGTTGTTGCCATTATTTAATGCAGCCGGAATGCTTACTACTGGCCAAATTTAAATGTTATACAATCTAATTAATTATCTTGTGCAAACGTGAAACTTCTTTTCACTTTGAAAAATGTGCCAGATCTAACTTTGAATCCTGTCATTTGTTATGTCAATGTATATTTCTATCAGATTAAACAATAGAAAATTCCCCAGTTATAAAGATGGGTATAAAGCAGGGGTGGGTTCTACTTTCCTTTACTACTGGTTTGTAGGGGGGCCACACGTGCTCGCTTCGCATGCGCAGAAGCGTTTTGATGACGTTGGGGTCAGTGGGTGGAGCCTCCTGCCAGTTTTACTACCGGTTCTATAGAACCGGTGCAAACCGGGGGCAACCCACCACTGGTATAAAGGGATATCATGTCTTCCTTTCATCACAGAACACCCATAACTCTAAAACAGGAGTTTCTATTGATCATTCAAATCTAGGAGAATCTCATAAAATTCATATGTATTTGGGGGGGGGAATGGAAACAATCTATACCTCAAATCAGGGGTGGGTTCTACTTATCTTTATTACCGGTTCACAATGGGAGTGCACATGTGCACTTCTGTGCATGCGCAGATCATTATTTATGACATCCGGGCGGGTGGGTGGAGTGTCCCGCCGCTTTTACTACTGGTTCTAAAGAACCAGACAGAACCGGGAGCAACCCACTACTGGCTCAAATGCAAGCTGAGAGAAAAGGCTTACAAGTGGTAGATTTATTTGCTGATTTTCTGGGGAAATACTACTGTTGTAACAATGTAGTAAGTTACCCTTCAAAATATAGTTTATAACACAATAGATTTACTGAGGAGGTTACTCAAAAGACAACTAAGAGCCTTGGATAGTACAGTGGTCTAAAGCCCTGTTATTAACATCA
>WNWU01013802.1:7737135-7774699 GCA_012654045.1 Ptyas mucosa
GCTGGCTGGAGAATTCTGGGAGTCGAAGTCCACAAGTCTTAAAGCTGCCAAGTTTGGGAACCCCTGCTCTATTTCTTACCTTGTTTGCTTCAGTGGGCATATGGCTGCCTCGCAGCATATGAGATAAAATAAAATCTGAAGGTATTTTTTCAGATCGAAAGAAATAATATTTATTCTAGCATCTGTGTCATAAGTGCCAATTTAGGAAAATTCAGAATAGAGATACTCATTAACCTTGAAAATGAGTTTCTAGTCTTTGTTTCCAGTTCTTCAAACACAACAATAACAATTAAGTTCTGAAAACAAGAACACATTTTTAATTGCAAATCATATTTCAAATCATATTCCTAAGTGAATGTTAAAAGCAAGAAATTTTCACTGCCTTTTATACAGCAAAACTGCAGATTTGAAGGGTATTTTTGAATTACTTAATGGGGTTAATTAAGGCAAGAACATTTCCTATATATGATAAACTAGAATCTAGTTTTCATGAACAATAGATGTAACATACCTATTTCTAAACTGAACCATTTCAAATTACAGAAGGAAGGTCATATAATGGATTTTTTCATGCTGAAAAGAAACTTAGATTAAAGAGAATTATTTTAAGCTTCTTTATTAAAGCTCCTTTTTTTTCCTCCCAAGGAATATGGAAGGAATGAAAGAAGATTGATCATATGCTTGCAACATAGAAACATACATACCACATTATCCCTTTTTGGCATAAGCAAAGGACAAAAATATGTAAGAAATAACCAAAAAAAAATGAAAGCCATGGGATAAGGAAAGAAAATATAGCTCAATCCGGGTTATCCCCACCTTATTCACTATACTACTCCAGATCTTTATATACTTGCACATCATCCTGCCACTAAATCATACTGTACTTCTTGAAATATTTCATCTCTTTTTTTTTGAGGATTTCATCAGTTCTGTTCCACCATGTTTTTCTAAGTCTTCCTCTTCTTCAACCATTCATTCTTTTTTCATATATTTGTTTTACAATTTAATCCTCAATCATTCAGTTTGTATGATTAAACAGTGTTTATGTATTGATCACTTACTCATACAGATTCAATGAGACCCATTCATTCTTGATCCTATATCTTCTTGTTTTACTACATGCATTTCTCAAGTACTCCATTTTGATTCCATTCAATTTACTTTTATATTTTTCTTGACAAATGCAACCCTCGCTACCATATAAAAAAGTAGGAGAAGGCCAACAATACTCCTCACAGGGAACATCGGAAGACAATGATGACAAAAGAGTAGTCACAGCCACATAATTGAAACCCTATTGGTTTGTACATGTTTGCAATGTCTACGTGTGTACAAAAGATGTGCAGCTTCAATTCCATATTTATCACCATCATCTTGACTTTCCTGATGTTTCCTACAGACCCCTACTCCAGAAGTCTGTTCTTATAAACAGGTAGTTTTGCTTTTTTTTTAAAAAAAATCATTTTTTTGCAACAGACCACATGCAACCCATACTAACATTTGCGTATATTAAAAGATCTCCATCTATTTTACCATATTTCATACATATTTTATCAAGATGCCCAAATTCATTCAGTTGCTGTAGGCTTTTTTGCCTTTTATGCATTACTTGCAATTATTCACTCCACTTCCCTTGCCAATCCTTGGTCTTGGAAACTGTATATTGATTTTCAGATTCAATGTATATGCATAACATTCCATGCAACATATTTGGATTCTCAATCAACAACCCGGCATCAACTGCATACAAGAATATCTGTGCATAAATGTCCATCACATAACATTATTGTTATTATGCAGTAGGTATTTTATTTATTCTCACACCTGCTTTTTATCAACTGTACAGTGTACCATTATTATTACATTGAGCAACTACAGAACAACTTTTTATTTGTGCAAAACAAATAAGAGCCTGAGTGGCGTAGGAGGCTAATGCCTCCTACTAAGGCAGCATTTAACATCCAGCTGCCTGCTATTACTGCGAGTTCAATTCTCACCAGGCTCAAGGTTGACTCAGCCTTCCATCCTTTCTAAGGTGGGTAAAATGAGGACCCAGATTGTGGGGGCAATAAGCTGACTTTGTATAAAATATACAAAAGTATGAAGGCTATTGCTTAACGCATTGTAAGCCGCCCTGAGTCTCATTTAATATCCTCTTTGTTTTAAACTTTCTCAACATTCAACAAACATATAATTAACTTCCTTTCTTACATTCATACATTTCTCACAGGGGTGAAATCTACTTACCCTCCCAACTGGTTCGAAAGTGCACGTGCCCTGTGCATGTCACATGCGCGTATGGACCCTTTGCGCATGCGCAAACAAAAAAAAGGTTACTTCCTGGTCACCCAGATGGCTTTCATGCCTAAGGTGGGACTAGAACTCATTGTCTCCCAGTTTCTAGCCTTGTGCCTTAAGTAAACTGGCTCTTTGGTTTCTTTGGATGGACTCTTCAATATCCTTCAGTATATCAAAGAGATGTAAAATACTTTCTTATGGTCAGATGTTTTTATTTATTTTTATTTTATTTATTTTTATTGTTTTTACAATAATAATAGAAAAAGAAAAAATTGAAAGAAACAAAAGATATATTTACATTATCAAACATACGGAAGTGTTTAAAATAGCAGGAAAATTATAATACGTTGTTATATTAGTAAAGAAATACAGTTCTACATATAATTAATCAATGCAAACATGTGTGTGTATGTACTGTGGGTGTGCATATTCCTGGCAAATAGATGGGGAAGAAATGGAGGTAGTGACAGATTTTATTTTCCTGGGCTCCAAGATCACTGCAGATGGGGACTGCAGCCAAGAAATTAAAAGACGCTTGCTCTTGGGGAGGAAAGCTGTGGCAAATCTAGACAGCATGCTAAAAAACAGAGACATCACCCTGCCAACAAAAGTGCGTATAGTAAAGGAAATGGTTTTTCCAGTTGCAATGTATGGCTGTGAAAGTTGGACCATAAGAAAGGCTGAGCACCAAAGAATTGAGGCCTTTGAACTATGGTGCTGGAGAAGACTCCTGCAAGTTCCTTGGACTGCAAGGTGATCAAACCGGTCAGTCCTAGAGGAGATCAACCCTGACTGCTCTTTAGAAGGCCAGATCCTGAAGATGAAACTCAAATACTTTGGCTACCTAATGAGAAAGGAGGACTCACTGGAGAAGAGCCTAATGCTGGGAAAGACTGAGAGCAGAAGAAAAAAGGGACGACAGAGAACGAGGTGGCTGGATGGAGTCGCTGAAGCAGTAGATGTGAGCTTAAATGGACTCCAGAGGATGGTAGAGGACAGGAAGACCTGGAGGGACAGGAAGGCACGTTGTCCATGGGGTCGCGATGGGTCGGACATGACTTCGCAATTAACAACAACAAATTATACACACACACACATACACACACACACACACACACACACATAATACAATTATAGAGCTATAGTGCCTTTTAACTTATTGTATTTTGTATAAATGAGTCCCATATTTCATTATACTTGTACTTATCCATAAAGTACATGTACTTATCCATAAAAAATCTACATCTGTAGGCAATCAGCACATAGCAAATGTAGCAAGTATAATCAAGTGATAAATCCATTGAGTAAATGGGGCCATTCATTATGCATTCTTTTAACAATTTTAGGGTATAAATAATCTAAGAGGGAATTGTTTCAATTTAATACTACATTGATATATTGTATTCCTAAAAATTAAAGCTGAGAAATTATACTCCTGAAGCTGGGCTGAACAGGAATACTTTGAACAACCATATTAAACTTGCCCTAGCTGAAGATTTCTAAATAGCTTCTGACCAATTACGGCATTAAGAGTTCAATGAAAAATGATTTATGAAAAGAAATCTGCAGGTTCATTAATTGATTCACACCTTTGATTTAGATTCTGTCCTGTCTACAGAGTTTCAGTTTCAAAATGAATTGCAGTTCACAATTATTTTACGCACATCAGAACTGATTGTGTTAATTCATACCATGTCTTTTCAGGATGGAGGGCAGTGGTAGGTTGTTGTTATTATTATTATTATTATTATTATTATTATTATTATTTTATTTTATTTTATTTTATTTTATTTTATTTTATTTTATTTTATTTTATTTTATTATTTATTAGATTTATATACCGCCCTTCACTCAGGGCGGTGAACAGCCATAAGTAAAAAACATATATACAAAATTTAAAAGCCAAATAAAACCGAATTAAACATTAGCCCCAATATTTAAAATCCCAAATTTAAAATATTAAAACCCCAAATATTAAAATATTTACAATTTAAAATTTCTAAATTATTTTACAAAAGAAGGGGAAAAGGGAAGAATTAGGCCAGGCCCGCCTGGTGGAACAGGAAAGTTTTTAACTCACGGCGGAAGGCACGAAGATCCGAGATCCTCTGTAACTCTGGTTGCCACTGGTTTTCCCCAGTTTGGGAGAGCTGGTAGCGAAAATCTTGATGTGAGAGCGAACAGGTTCACTCTGACCATCAGCTGGGCCCTCCCGCCTGCCCCCATGCTATACCTACCTTTATTCCTTCATTTTTAGCCCAGCTGAAGGCGCAGCAAAGCAGATTGCCATGCCTCAGCTGTAATGTAATTCAATGCGCTTGTGCAAAGCGCAAGCTTGGCGTGTGTGCGAGCAAAGCGTGCATGCGCGTGCCGATCGTGTACAAAGCGTGTGCGCGAAGCGAACCAGTGGTGACACTGGTTAGAACCCACCACTGATGGGGGGGGTCACTATCTTTTTGGTGGAACTGATCTCTGAAAGTCTTGTTGAGAGATTTGGGGCAATCTAAAATGGGAGGCTCCATAAAAAAAAATCTGCTTCCTTTTGCACTCATAGGAACAGACCATTATATTGGACAACAGGTCATTCATTATCTCAGGAGCTCAGGACCCTGAGTGGCGTAGCAGGCTAATGCCTCCTATTAAGGCAGAATTTAACATCCAGCTGCCTGCAATTATTGCAAGTTCTAATCTCACCAGGCTCAAGGTTGACTCAGCCTTCCATCCTTTCTAAGGTGGGTAAAAGGAGGACCCAGTTTGTGAGGGCAATAAGCTGACTTTGTATAAATATACAAAAGTATGAAGGCTATTGCTTAACGCATTGTAAGCTGCCCTGAGTTTCCGGAGAAGGGCGGCATATAAATATAAAAATTTAAAAAAAATAAATCTATCAAAAAGTAGATTTATTTACAGAGTGAATGAATTGTTCTTCCGAAATGCTAAATAAATAAATAAAAAGATATCACTGACCAAAGTAATTACTCTGCTCCATCCTCTTTTAAACCTGAAATGCTAATGTTTTTTAATTAAAAGACAAAACTGGAAAATGTTATGCTTATATAAAAAGGAAATACTAAGAAACCTTTTCCTCATTCTGCATTCTTTCTTTCACATTGCAAAAACCCAAAGAAATATTATGGGAAAGAACAGTCAAAAGATATCCGATTCCTTTTTTCCCCCCCTCTCTCTTTTTTTCCTTTTCCCATTTGGCTAGACAGGTGTCAGCAACTAACAATCAGTTCTATGCTTGTTGAACATGAAGCAACTAAATTATCTGATAACTGCTGAGCAGAAGGCAGGAGATAAAGAAAAATAAATACCTCAGTACCTGCTAGGAATAGCATCCCAAGAAGGGGGAAGACAACATAGATCTTTTCTATTCCATTTTTCTTGCATCTAAGATTTGAAGTAAACCCTTTTGGATAAATTCATTTTTCAGACTAAGCCATAATGTGGTTCATTTGTCTTTGACTTAGTATAATAGGTACTAGTATTATACTATATATACTATAATTATATACTTAGTATAGTATAGTTATATACTATAAGTTATAGTATATAACATTATACTACATTCTCCATTTTGAAAATCATGCTATTATTTATCATCAAGCCACTGTGATTTCTTTAACAAGGTGTAGTTAAAGCCAGTGATGGCTTAGTGGCTTCCCAGCTTGCAATTTTAACTAGTTGGAAAATATGAACTTGCAATCTTAGCTTGTTGGAAAATAACACTTTTCCAAATGCCAAAATAAGAATTTTACATGCAATGTAAAATGTAATGTAAAATTACATCAATTTTACATCAAATATATCCTGAGGGTATATTTTAAATTATAAAAATATATGATCCTGAATTCTTTTAAATTCCAAAATAACTTAGACTCCTGACTTGCTTTTTTGCCTCTTAAAAAATCTGGCTGTAATCAGACTTCTCAGGGTCCCCGCCAACACTGTGAAATCTACACTAAGTTGTCACTTGACATGACTGCTGCTTATGCCTCCACACATTAGCTTCAAAAACACCCCTATATTTCTTAATAGGACCTGACATTTTCTCTCCCTAGGTTTGGGAGAGATTTAAGTGTAAAAGTGGTGTGAAATGATCACACACTATGCTTTGGAATGGGTGTCATAGACCTGGGTCACTTTCATAAAGCTTTTGCCAGGAGAGAAATAAATCCTCGATTAAATCAAGAATAACTTAATTAAGCGACTTGCCGTTTGGGGGTGTTGAGCTTCTCGGCTCTAAAACTAAAGTAACTGTGTAATTAGTAATTAATTTTTTTCTTTACTCCCAGAAGATATATCTTATTTAATGCTGGGAGAGAAAATAGACTGAAGAAAACCAAACCTCACAGGGCGGAAAGAAAAAGAGAAGGACTAAAATTATATCCTGTCTCCTTGTTCTGATACCCTCTAAGAGATGAGGAGAGGGAGGGAGAGAGAGAGAGAGCAGAGGAGATCTTTTGGAAGCTGCTGCAAGCCCAGGAATTAGACTGTTCCGTCAAGAATATTTTGGCAACTCTTAGCTAAACCCAATAGTAATGAGTGAGAGCAGAGCTGGGAAATAGGGTAACTCACCTGAAAAAAGAAGATTGTAGTGGGATAGAAAGAAATGTGGACAGAACAGAAATGCATTGTACCTGTCAAAATGCACAAGGAGGTTGTTGTGAATAAGTACATGAAAACTTTAATATGCTCATCATATCATTTCTCCATATGACAGGTGAAGAACAATGACCAAAGGAATTGGAATGGTCACTGAGCTGAATTAGGGAGGTTTAGGAATATTGGGAAGGGCACTAGCAAGTATATTGGCTGATGTCTCTTTATTTTATGGTCTGTACTTTTTTTCCCCACCTTCCCCCACTTTCACCCATGCGCACACACACACATACAAACTTACATTCAGATACTGAATTAATTTGACATCAGATTAATCCATAATGTGACTAGGACCGATGATGCATCTTAACCTGAAACGTGGTTTGTATTTAAAGTTCTGCCTTATCTCTGAATCTGAATGAGGGGGGCATCTCTAGTTAATTCTCTCTTTTGGCATCATAATGGAACTGTTGCAGCCTCAGCTTCTTCGCTGTCTTGTCTTCTTTTCTCCTATAACTCTGTCTGGGTTGAAACAAGGATGCAAGGGGGGAAAAACCTAATGGAAGTTCAATTTTCAGTGGCTCCGGTCTCAGTCAACCTCTTGTAGGTTTCTTTTAAAACATAAAAGCCAGTCAATATACTAGTTAAAATAGGTTGGTGAAATGTGGCTGGCTATGATTTTCTGTGTCGTGCGTTATTTAAAAATAGTAAGTTTAATCTATGGCTAGTTACAGAATTTGTTGAACAAATATAACTGCAGAAAACTCCCACAAATGCAATTATTCCAATTTGGTAGTCATTTTGTGTCATGTCCACTGGAAGAAGGAAAAAAAACAAACCAGAATTTCATCATGACTTTATTTTAGAACACAATGATATTATATAGCAGTACAAATTCCATCTCAGCATGTATTGCAGTAATGCAAGCAATCTACTAGAATCTCAGCATGTCATAGGGAAAGTTATCAAAAATGTATATATTATTTGTCATTTCAAAAAAAAATCTATATTTTTAAAATTTGTTTGCAGAAAAACATACTGTGGAGTTCTTGCATTGAAATCAGTATTAAGGAAAGTTATATGCGAATCAAGAGATAGTCCTCGACTTACAAAGTTCATAGAATAGGATAGGATAGGATAGGATAGGATAGGATAGGATAGGATAGGATAGGATAGAATAGAATAGAATAGAATAGAATAGAATAGAATAGAATAGAATAGAATAGAATAGAATAGAATAGTTGGAAGGGACCTTGGAGGTCTTCTAGTCCAACCCCATCGAGAAATTTCTTCTTAGTTCTAGGTTGTTTTTCTCCTTGATTAGTTTCATCTATTGCTTCTTGTCCTGCCCTCAGGTGCTTTGGAGAATAGCTTGACTCCCTCTTCTGTTTCTTTGTGGCAAACCCTAAGATATTGGAACATTGCTAGCATGTCATCCCAGGCCTTCTTTTCATTAAACTATACATACCCAGTTCCAGCAACCGTTCTTTATATGTTTTAACCTCCAGTCCCCTAATCACTTTTGTTGCTCTTCTGCACTCTTTCTAGAGTCTCAACATCTTTTTTACATTGTGGCGACCAAAACTGGATGCAGTATTCCAAGTGTGGCTTTACCAAGATGTTATAATGTGGTATTAACACTTCACATGATCTTGATTATATCCCTCTGTTTATGCAGCCTAGAACTGTGTTGGCTTTTTTGGCAGCTGCAGCACACTTCTGGTTCATATTTAAATGATTGTCCACTAGGACTCCAAGATCCTTCTCACGGTTACTACTATTGAGCAAGGTACCACATATACTGTACCTCTGCATTTTGTTTTCCTTGCCTAAATGTAGAACCTTCCTTTTCTCACCACTGAATTTCATTTTGTTAGACAGCACCCAATGTTCAAGTCTGTCAAGATCCTTCTGCTATTTTTTGTGTTGGTTATTCCTGCCAGCTTGGTGTCATCTGCAAATTTGATGAGTTCCCCGTTTATCCCCTAGTCCAAATCATTGATGAAGATGTTGAAGGGTAGTGGGCCTAAAACAGAGCCTTGGGGTACCCCACGGCATACTTCCCTCCATGTGGACGCAGTTCCAGTGAGGACTACACATTGAGTATGGTTGGTCAGCCAGTTAAGAATCCGTCTGGTGATCATGCTGTCTAACCCACATTTTTCTATCTTATCAAATAGTAGGTTATGGTCTACTTTATCAAATGCCTTACTGAAGTCTAAGTGAATTATATCCACAGCATTCCTCTGATCCACTAATTTTGTCACTTAGTGTTCAAAGTTACAACAGCATTGAAAAAAGTAATTTATGACGGTATTCCACAGTTATGATCTTGCAGCATCCCCATGCTCACGTAATCAAAATTCAGATGCTTGGCAACTGGTTCATATTTATGGTGGTTGCAGTGATTCACTTTACAATTGAAGCAAGAAAGGTAATAAAATGAGGCAAAACTCAGTTAACAAATGTCTCACTCAACAACAGGAATTTTGGGCTCCATTGTGGTTATAACTTGAGAAGTACCTGTATTATGGAAAGTTGTAGGTAACAATGTATGTATTATTTTTATACATGCATATTTTAATAAAGCAATGAAGAATCAAATAATTAGTACAAGAGAATAAGAAGTGAACACAGGTGACAGTGTCCCAGGCCAAATTTGGATTAAGAACATTAGAATATCCCTGTAAACTTCAACATGCCTATATAAGCAGACACCCAAACTTTTAATATAGTCTAAATCAGGGGCCAAATCGGTGGCCTGTGGGCCAGATGCGTCACGTGCAGGCCATGTCCACCCCAGCTCCACAAATGGGAAAAATGTTGTGAAACATCACATGACGGCAACATCACACAGTGAGTTTGACACCCATGGTCTAAATATTTGGGAGTCAAGGAGACATTAGTGATTGTGTTTTTAACAAGGCAAATATATTTGTGTGAGTGTGTGTATGTGTATCAAGGGCTCAGTGGGGCTTTTTCCTACTCACTTCTAATCCAATTCCTAGAATTGATTTATGAGTCAATGGATTGATCTGTCATCTTGCTTTCAATGGTCTTTAGCCTTGCCAGATATGATTGATGTGCACTTTTCACAGCAAGGGACTGCTGATGTGTGTCTTGGATAACACTTGCTATCCACTTAAGTAATTTATTGGCTTGTTTGCTTTTTGCCCTCCCTTCCCATGTTTCAATGTATCATTGCTGTTAGTACTAATTGGATACATTAACCACACAATAATTGAATCAAAAGAAACTGGCAGGCTAGGAGGTTTAAGTGGTTTCAACGACTTTTATTGGAACAGCCATCAGAAGTACTTGTAAGACTTCAATGTACAGATACAATTTTTCTTCCAGGGTTTTCTGAATTTGGGATATTAGCTAAAATGATAGGGCATGATAATAACCAAGGCCAGTATGCACAGCTTCTCCCCTTAAAGTCGGCAACCACTGAACAATTTTACTGAAGTGCTTTTGTACTGGCAGGAAAAATAAAACCTTGAAACTTCTGCAGTCTATGTAGTGTATTAATGTGATTATTATTTGTTAATTTACTGTAGTCTTCCCAACTGAATATATTCCAACTGGGAAATAGAGTTAGGAATTATGAGAGTAATAATTCCCAGTCTTAATATCTCTAGAAGTAACCTAAGTAGAGATTTTTACATAAAAGCTTCAATAAATGATGCCCATATTTCATTATAATGTGTAGTCTACATCTGTAAGCAACTTATTCATAAGTTACAAGTTACAAGTAACATAAGTTACAAGTAACATCAAGTCTGGGATTATAAATGTATCTTTCCATATTGACAAATAACATAGGATGCAGAGAATCTACTTCTATCGGCCAGCAAACAAGTATACCTTCAAATACTTTCATACTTCTTCAAAGTCCAATTAAATTTTCATAGACTGTCATAAGGAATACTATGGCTTGCACTACTCTGATCTTTGTAGGTATTTGTAAATACAGAAACATCACAGCATCTGAATATCTTTGCCAAGGCCTTCATAGTGCTCTATCAAGAGCTAGTCTACGTTGGGTACCTGTTCCTTTACTGTTGATAGTTAATCCTAAAAGGCAGAAGCTGTCTGCAATTTCATTATCAGTTCTAAGGCTGGTTGTTTTCATTACTTTGCCCATTCATTTATACTTAATTTTAGCCCTATTTTTTCACTTTGTTTCTTGACTTTCTTTGGTTCTTTTTTTTCCCTCTGAAAATGTTTTACTTCTCATCCAAGAAGCTTCTTCAGAACTGAAGATCCCCCTAGAAAGTCCACTTGCCTTTTGGAAAAAGCTCCTTTGGGACAACCATGACCTAGATGATTGAGAGTCTGTTTCATCATGTTCTGTACATACTGTGACTTCCTGACCTGTGTATAAAACAATGAGATATTCTTAGATTTCCATTTTTCTATGCACGTTCCATGCTTAATGTGATTGACGCACTCAAAGACCTTTCTATAATCAATCAAGAACATACCGATTTCTTTTTGGTATTGACTTTCTCAATTATCCAGCATGCATCAACAATACTGTCTCATTGACCTTTTCGAAAGCCAATCTGAGCATCTAGCATCACTTTTTCCATGTAGAGCTCTGATCTGCATTGGATGATGCTAAGCACTATTTCACTAACATGTGAAGTTAAGGATACTGTACATTCTGTTAAGTCTCCTTTTTTGGTATTGGAATGTAGATTGACCTCTTCCAATCTTTTGGTCACTATGTCATTCTATAGATTTGTTTGCATACCTTAGTTATAACCTTTATTGATTCTTTTTCTGTCACTTACAATAATTCAGTGCAATTCCTGTAACCTTTAACTTGGTAATGAATGGACTACTGATCTGACTTCACCTTCTAGTATTAGAATTTCTTGTAAATAGGAACATCTTCTAAGGTATCTTGAAAGTTGACATCTCTACTAGATAGTCTTTCAGTATATTGTTCCCATCTTCTGCAACCCCACAAACCAACTCATGTGTTCTGCTCCTGAATAGGATTACTATATAAGAAGACATCTACTAGTGTAGTGTTCTGTTTCCATGGTAACCAAGGAGATGTAAAGAAAAAAACTACTAGCAGAACATAAACTATACTAACCCAACCCAAAATAGGTTGGATTATATGCAACCCAACCTATATATGCAAGATATGCAAGAACTATATGTGATTAGGAAACGAAAGTATTGTATGTTCATTAGTGCTTTGCTAAAAATGCCTTCTCCATTTTTTCAGTCACTGTCCTCCAATTCTTTCAATTTCATTCAATTTTAAAAGTAAGCATACCTAAGGTACAAACATTAAAAATAAAAATTAAGGAGAAAATAATCTCAAAATAGAAATGACACAATACAAGCAAAAAAAGTGGGGGGGGGGAATATTTATGAAAGCATAAGTACGGGTTGGTATAAAGTATTAAATATCCATGTTCAGTATTTCCATTAAAAAAGGCATTGACAGTGGTGGATAACTTATTTCATTAGGATATACAGTATTTTATTGATAAAATTTAAAAAGGAAAGCATAATTTTTAATTAAAGGATTTTTCAAGACCTCCCTGAGTTGCAGGGATCTTTTAAAGCTAATGCTGTTTCCAACATTTAAATACTATTGGTCCAAGGAAGGGATATTTTAAATTTTCAGTGTTTTTTTATTGTAAGTCTGGAAGCTAAGAATAAAATTTAAATTAATTTACTGTGGCACATCATTTTATGAATTCTAGGAAAAACAGCAATCAAGCTACACTAAAATTAATTATCAAAAATGGTTGTGTAATGTTTATAATTTCCTCACTTTTATCCAAATGAGTTACTAAATGGACACTGATACTAAAAAAAGTCATATACACCAATTTGTTTGCAATTCCCCCAAGGCGGTTTAGTATACTGTGATTAATATAATGCAATTTTTATAAGTATAGTACCATATATCGACTGTATTTATAGTGAATTATTGATAATTTGCCAAAATAGATACTACAGAATTCCAAGATAATTTAATAAATTCAAATGTTATTGAAAGCAATGTCTTTTTAAAAAAAACTATAGGAAGAAATCAAGATATTCATAATTCAAAAGATGTATAGTGGGTACTAGTAGCGTTACTGCTACACTGTTGAGAAAGCAATCTCTTTTTCGAAGACTCCTTTGACCATAAAATTGGGTTACTATAGTTTTCTACCATTAGGAAGAAGGACATACAGAACTCTAACGTGAGTTTTAAAATAGACTTATTCTGGTTTATATATAGGTGATATAAATCTTTTGCCCTTTAAAAAAGAATTACATGGAGTCAGGGGTGGGTTTTACTTACCTTTACTACCAGTTCGCAAAACGGAAGCTTCTGTGCATGAGCAGATCACCAATGATGACATTGTGGCAGGTGGGCAGAGCCTCCCGCTGGTTTTACTACTGGTTCTATAACCGGACCGGACCGGGAGCAACCCACCACTGCATGGATTGGAGTCAAATGAGAAGAAAAATGCATGGATGTAGTAAGTATCCTTGCAAGATGTAAGCTATAGCAAGTAGTTAAATGACTGTTTGACTTCTATTTTTCCTCTGTGTAATCATATTTCTGTGGCTTCTCTAGTTCCTCCACTCATTTTTGCAGAAAGACATCAAGAGGACATTCTTCCATTTGGGATGTTCTCATGGTAGGAAGAAGAAGCAGTCAGGGAAGCTGCAGCTTGATGAAAAACTGTGCACCCAGAATTGCTCTTACCATTTTACAAAAACAAAGCAAGTTCAAAAACTGCACCACAGTCCTCCTTAAGAATTTAAAAGCAACTCGAGGGGGGGGGGGGGGGTGTTGACTGACAGCTTCCACCCTCTTGCCTTTTTTTTTAATGAGTGAGCAGCAAAAATGATTCCTATCTAACCCATCCCACCGCTGCTTTCTGCTTTCTATAATCTGGAATCAGAGAAATGCTTTAATGCCTCTGAATTCATGCCTGTATATTTATAAGCCCAGGTTTTATATCATTTTGAAAAGCCATCAAAGTTGTAGCCTGTCAAGCTTGTATGGATTAATGCCTGTAGGTGCTTGTGGGCCCCTATTTCAAATGTGCTGCAGTCTGCTCTGTGTGATAAAGGAGACAGAGCCCATATTCTCTTGATGCATACTAACTCAGGTCAGGTTGTAAAATCATTGATCAGCACTACTTGGCACAAGTGATCCTTGTGTAGTTCTTTTGCTAACTTAAGGCTTCTAGGGTAGCTCAGACGAATATCCAGGATTATGACTGAAGCAAAGGGGATTGAAATAAGATAGGAAAGCAGGCACAGCATACGTCTGGATTTTTTCTGACCACTTATTAGCAGTCCCACTCCAGGTCACATGATCAGGAAGGAAGTGGGAAACATTTTAATGCAAGGTTGTCAAACGTGTGGCCTATGGGCCAGATCAGGGGTGAAATGCTCCCGGTTCGGACTGGATCACCCGATCCGGTAGCGATGGAAGCAGGTGGTTCGGAGAACCAGTAGCAAAAATTTCTGCCCCCCCCCCATTGCCCAGCTGAGCTGCGCAATCATCAGAGGCTTTTTTTTTATTTTTAAAAGCATTTTTTCTACAACCTCTTTGGCTGAAAAAATACTTTTAAAAGTTTTTTTTTTAAAGCCTCTGTTGATTGTGCGGCTCAGCTGGGATCATCAGGCTTTTAAAAGCATTTTTTCTACAACCTCTTCAGCTGAAGAGGTTATAGAAAAAATGTTTTTAAAAGGAAAAAAAAAGTTGGCCACGCCCACTCAGTTATATTACCCACCACCACCACCAAGCCACGCCCACAGAACCGGTAGTAACAAATTTTACATTTCATCACTGGGTCGGATGCATCACGCGTTGGCCATGCCCATGCCCGGTTTAGCAAAGGGGAAAAAAGTTGTGATACGCTGCCATGATGATGCCAGTTTGACACCCCTGTCTTAATCATCTGGCAATACTCCAAGTCATTACCATAGGAACATTTTCTGACATACTTTTCTCCATAGCATCCAGTTCAGGGGTGGGTTCCATTTACCTTTACTACCAGTTTGCAGTGGGAGCACACGTGCGCATGCGCAGATCACCCATGATAATCCAGTTTTACTACTAGCTGTATGGAACTGGACCGAACTTTGAGCAACCCACCACTGGTCCAGTTATATCTATCCCAATTGCAAACCCCATCTTTCTTTTGATGGTTTTTCTCACCACACCAAATCTGGTCCCATTCTGCTCTCGAATTAGACAAACTCCTGAATCTTACTACACAATTTCTATCCGACATCAGCTGGATTGGAAAGGCTAAAAAGAGACCGGGAGGAGAGCAAAGATAGTAAATCAGGATTAAGCCAAGAAAAATAGCATGGAAGTTTCATGGGAAAAACTGACTAGCAAAGGAAGAGGGAGAAATACGGAAAGAAAACCAGAATGACAATGGGTATAAATCAGGACTGGAGTTAGTAGCCGAAAACCTGTAAGAGTTTTAAAAAGATAATATCACAAAATGAGAGGAACAAATATTGTTGAGGAGTATTTTATTGAACTTGAATATAAAAACCAAGTCCTATAATTCATTTTCTCCCACATTTACTTTTTTTATGTTTACGTCCTTAATTGAGTTACTCCAGGTTCCCTGTTCAGTCTCAAAACAGTTGTTTTTATACTCCAGGCTCAAAGCAAAACCTTCATGCATTTTGAGAACAGAATATTCAGAGTATCCCGAAAGGCACTTACAATTTGTGGTTTGGGGAATTAAAAAAAAAATACTGGATAAGAGAAAATTAACTTTTTTGTAGTCATAGAGTTCGTTTTGTAATTGTACTTATACTTGCTGCAAAGGATATTGAACATGTCTTTTTTCTATTTATTTTTACTTTTTCTTTTCTCACTTTTTCTTCTTTCTTTGCTTCTTCTACTCTTTATTAGTTTCTGTTTGTGTTTGTGTTTATATTTTTTGTAAAACTTTTAATAAAAAAAGTATACCTGTATTTAAAAAAAGATGTTCCAAGTGCTTCCACTGTGCTAAGTACCATAGTTGGATTTTTGTGTTAAGGCTCCAGCTGGGTTATTTTTCTAGCCTGCTAGTTCATTTGTTTAGGCTGAATGAGATGAACCAGGGTGGGAGATGGGATGCTGGAGCAAAACCACATCAATTCATGGCTCACTGAGGAACTCCAGTTTGCTAATGCTCCTGTAACTAAAATGATTGCAGCTGGGATGCTGCTGCTGGAGTTTGATGAAAATATCTCTTTGCCCATCTGAAAAAACTCCCACACATGCCTATAGCAATAGCAATAGCACTTAAACTTATATACCACTCCATAGTGCTTTACAGCACTTTCTGAGTGACTTACAATGTCAGCATATTACTCTCAGCAATCTGGCTCCTAATTTTACTGGCCTCAGTAGGATGGGAGGCTGAGTCAATCTCAAGCCCCATCAGGATCGAACTCCAGACTGTGGGCAGAATTAGCCTGTAAAACTGCATTCTAACCACTGTAGCCCCGGGGCTCTTCATGCCTATCCTATTTTACATACTATTTGTGTATAATTTTTAAGCTTCGATTTTAATTTTAAAGTAATGTAATGGTACCAGTTGAAGGGAGCACATGAGACAGGGATTTCCCCTATTCCCTCCTGTGCTTTTAATTCATCCTCTTTAAACTAACTCTCTCCCCCAAGTAATTACCTTCAGAATAAGATATGTTGGTTTATTTGGAAATATTAAGTTTCTATAGATAATCCCAGCAGGATTGCCCAAGGCGTGAAGGTAATCCAGTCGCACAGTTAAGGCAAGCATGGATTTATATTGAGCAGCAACAATATAGCAAGATGCTGGATGCAGATGATCACTTTAGTGACAATGGCAAAGGCATTGTTTCATACTACATGGGAAAAGACAATGGTAAACCATTCCTGTATATTACCAAGAATACCACATAGATATAAAATGTAAAATAATTAAAAAATATAGTGCCCCATGATGGGCTCTTCTGAGTAATATTACTCAGTGTGCTATTTTTTCAAAAATAATATTTTAATTGAAGTTTACAGACACAAAGATTAAAAACTAATATGAACAAAGGGGGAAAATGGTAAGAAAAGAAAAAGAAAAAAAAAGATATATAAAGAAATGACCACTACTTCCATCAAGACAAGTATAAGCAACTTCAGTAACTTACCACCTTCTCTGATATTTCCTCAAAAAAAATTTCTTCTTCTATGTCACCCCTTATTGATAAACAAATCAAGTGTAGCATCTTTTCCCATATCATTCTTGTAGCCTGACATTTTAAAATTCACTTTCAGATCTACCATACATTTCAATCAACCTCAGTCTATGTTTTGTTCAGTAAAATCTATTCCTCTGCTATAACCTTTTTGATTTTATAATAGTAGACAACCTTAAGAGTAATTTCTGAGTGCATTGTACTGAAATGTCCTTGAATTCTTCCAAAATCTGATATTTTGCTCCAGTCTGTATTAATAGGTTTCTTCTTTAGTTGTTTCTGGATCCCTCTAGTTTCCAGCTTTCAAAGTTCCCTCTTATAACTTTTTTGTTCTAATCAATAACACTTTCCCATGAAATTTTCTTACAGTTTCAAAATCTCATTATATACTGTATATGTTTTACAAAATTTTAAACAATCCACAGGGAAGATTCCTATAATTAATTTCAAAATCTTATTTCAAGTCTTTCTGGAGTTTAATCCATTTATAATATTCCAAAATCAATGTTCTAATCATCTTTTCTGTTTACAGTTCTTAAATTTGCATGAAACTTCTTTAGTCAAAGGTAGAAGGAAATTAACCCAGAATAATGATATTTGCCTTTGTCAAGGTTCTTCAAATCCCAAAAGCTGTTAACAAGCAATTTCCAGAAGTGATTAAGAAATGTAATATGTAAACCTTATGTCCATAAAGGAACTGATTGCAGCATGTATATAGATGATAATCCCTCAGCTCCTAGCACTATAAAATCCACCAGAGACTATTGTTTTATCATCTGCTTGTAGGGAACTGCAATGTGGAGTACCTGTGGGCAATCCTGGTTCTTTCCTTATTCTGGAAAGGAATTCCAAGTTGCCAATCAATTCTCCAATTTCTCATTTCCCCACAATCATTTTTAGTCGGTTGTTACTTCCCCAGAATTCCCCATCACTCAACATGCTATTGAGGAAGAACTAATGGCACCACTGATACCATGGGAGTGGTATGTTACTAAAGTCCATTTTTGTGATGGAATGTTGAATATTCCATCCAGGAATGTAGAAGAGCAGGATTGTTATGAAAAAGATTTGTTAACGCAGGAGACAGGGGAAGCATGACAAAGAGATTCAGCACAACCCTGTCATTATGTATATGTATATATATGTATTCAGTATATATATATATATATTGCTATGTATGTGTACACAAACACACACACACACATACAGAGAGAGAGAGAGAGAGAGAGAGAGCGCTGTCCTAGGCCATACATTCCAACTATGTTTTCCTACTTGATATTTCCAACTTTGGCATTCAAGTTGCCAACCACAAGCAGCACATCTTGCTTGCATTATCTGTTGATTTCAAATTGATCATAACAGTCATCAACCTCTTCTTCGCATCAGTAGTTGTAGCATAAATTTAGATAATTGTATTAAAGAGCTGTCCACAAAGTTTGAGTGATTTTATTTCATTATTGATTGCATTGTTCCCAAGTATTTTCTGTTTCTATTCTCTTCCTAACTATGACAGAATGCCATTCTTTTCTTTGTTTTACATGTCTTGAATAATAGACATGAATAGAATATTGACTGAAGGTGAACAATCCAATCAACTCAATTCACTAATGCCTAAGATGTCACTGTGTACTTCATATTTCACTGCATTGAGCATATTCTTGCTTCTTCCATTCCACGTTCCTTTTTTACATAAATTTAAAGTTTTAAAGAGAACATAAAAACTAAACTAACCTAATATAGAATAAAGAGAACAAAAAAAAGAAAAAAGAAAAAAAGTAGAAAGAAAAAATAAAATAGAAAGAAGATTCATCCAATATCCTTTGCAGAAAGGATATATGATTACAAATTGCAGATTATTTTACTCTGTGATTACAAAAAAAGCTCACTCTTCTATCCATTTTTTCTAATCATGAAAACCATAAATCATAACTTCATTTTTTGTTTCATGCAAAAAATTTATAAGGGGTTTCCAATCAGCCATATGTGTAGATGTTGCCTTTTTTCTTATCAAAAATGCTAATGTAGTCATCTTCAAGTTTCATCTTCACTGTGAAGATTCCTCCACTGTGGACAGTGTCAAAGCTTTCTACTTTTGAGCATATAGTAATCTCATTGCAATTGTTATATAGAAAAATACAAGGGCCAGTGCCAGGGAAAAGTATCTTCCTCTGGTATAAGCGAAGGAGATGATGATAACATTAATCTTTGACCCTTCCCTGAAACATAGAGGATGATGATGCATCAGGAAAAGAAGGAGCTGTCCCTTTCTGAATATGAGACTACAGCTGATGGCAATCCCAAAGAACTCAAAAAGTTACACTGTGGGTCCAGAGGTGGGTTTCAGCAGGTTCTGGCCAGTTCTAGAGAACCAGTAGTGGAAATTTTGAGTAGTCCGGAGAACTGGTAAATACCGTCTCTGACTGGCCCTGCCCCCGTCTATTCTCTGCCTCCCATGTCCCAGCTGATCTGGAGGAAATTGAGATTTTGCAGTAACCTTCCCCTGCCATGCCCACCAAGCCATGCCCACCAAGCCACGCCATGCCTACCAAGCCACACCCACAGAACCGGTAGTAAAAAAAATTGAAACCCACCACTGTGTGGGTCACAGGATATTATAATAGGTCAGCATTTCAAACTGAAGTATGAAGATCTACCCTAGATATTGCGCAATTGCTGCAAGACATGTCAGAAAGGGGAAGGATGCTAAGGGTCTTTTGACTTCAAGGATGCTTAAGTACCCATTTTAGGTATCATCTAAATGTCCATATCACAGTGAACAGCAGTAAGTAATCCATGCTACTGATTCTCAGCAAACATTTGCTCCTAATCAGTTCAAATGTCTGAACAAGTGGTTGAAGCAGGTCTAGAGAAGCAAGCTACAGGATGATCAAAGGCATCAGACCTCATGTGAGTTACTGCACAGACCATGGCTTTTGGACTAATAAAACAGAGATGCCTTGTCTATGAGATCCCCTTGTATTCTGTTTTTAGCAGGTACATGGTGACTTCTCTACATCACTACTGGGGATGGGGGATTATTGGGACTGTTGCAAACTATAGACTTCAACACAAACTTTTAACTCGGTCAAGGTTGAGTGTACGTATCATAGCTGTCCTAACCATAGTAGAAGTAAGCTAAGATCCAAGGGGCATCTGCTGCTCAAGGTGACAGTTTTAAGTTCCAGGCATAGGCATATACATCTTTGCCAGCCTGCAAAATCTAGTGTACAGTACCAATTTTTAAATTTTTCAGTGAGGAATAGAATTGCTTAAGTTCATATTGCTGAGATCCTAGACTAGGTTATTAAGTCAATAAATTAGAAAGGCTGAATTCCCAGGACACTGTTTTTATTTATTTATTTTTATTAGTCATATTTCTATGCTGCCCATTCTCTGAGGACTCTGGGCAGCTTACACCAAAGACAGTATACTAAATAGCATATTGCCCCCAACAATCTGGGTCCTCATTTTACCCACCTCGGAAGGATGGAAGGCTGAGTCAACCTTGAGCCGGTGAGATTCGATCTGCTGAACTGCTGAACTAGCAGTCAGATGAAGTAGCTGGAGTACTGCACTCTAACCACTGCGCCACCTAGGCTTTTAACCATAAACAATCAATTGTGTCCATTTTTTTTTTTTGCCCTACAGGTAATTTCTCATTTTCTTTAGAGAGCCCAGCATCTGAGTGAAGCTTTCTTTTACATTTCAACTTTTGGAGTATTTTGATTAAGTTGGACTATTATTTTTTTTTTTGTTCTAAGACTTGTAAATACTTGTTTACAGACTCGCATTTGGCCCACCCTCCTACAAAAAGTTGTCCTCTCATACTACCTGTATCCAGATATTTGGTGTGGACCTGGGCCCCTCTAGATCATGCTGGCTCGGGAATTCTGAGAATTGAAGTCCACAGGATATAAAGGCGCCATAGTTTCCCACCCATGTTCTAGATCCAGATGCATGTTGCTTGACTATGTCAGCTAATATAAATATGTAATTAATTCAGAATTATACATGATGAATTTGGCAAATCCTGATGGAAGAAATTTAGGAATTATTTTATGTGCTGAAATTCAGTAGGTTTATTTCCATGAAAAGAAGCAGGGCTGGATATGGGTTATTATCTTACAAACAAATATTTATCACGATTCAAAGAAAATGTAGCTGCCAGTGAGAAATGCTGCATCCATGAAATTACCTTATAAGCTCTGTGCTCAAATCCCATCACAGTTTTCTTTCCCACTTCTAATAGTGGTTTAGCTTCCTAATCCGTTTATACATTGACTTGCTTAAATAGTAGATTAACCATTAGTGAGCTATATTTGCCAATGGGGAGGTAGTACATCCTCTTCTAATGCAGATGGGAGCAATGAGGTAAACAGCAGCTTCCAGGCTACAATCATAATATTGGAATAGCCATTTAGGCTATTAAGTCTAATCTCAGTATAAAAATCCAAATGAAAGTATCCCAGACAGGTGACTACCTAGACTCTGCTTGAAAACATCCAATCAAGGGAAGCCCATCACCTCACTAGCTAATTGATTCCATTATTGAACGGCTTTTACAGCTAGGAAGGTTTTTCTAACATTCATTCAAATTCTGCCTTCCAGTAGCTTAAATTTGAGTTCTGGAGTGAGAGAAACTGGTTTTGACCTTTTTCTATGTGACAGACATGCCATAAGCACTGCAGATCACAGCCTGCAGTGATCTTACCTTTCTCTGGGAACAATGCAAATAGAAAAACACATTTTGTTCCACATTGTGTTTTGTTTATTAAAATAAATGGTCATAGACCAAACATATAGAAGTTAAAGCTTTACACTGCATTCAGTTAAAAAAGATTTTAAAAAGCAACCTATTCATGCCTGCACAAGTTTACACCTAGAAAAAAATAATCAGGTTCAAAAACGTCTAATTGAATTAGCAATAGTACAAAATTTGGCTATAATTCTGATGGCTTCCTGAACGTGGTTATTTGGTAGGCAACACATGGTTGCCATGTGAGAGTAGTCTGCATAGTTTGTGATTCTGCCCTTCCAAAAGTAGTAATACTGCATTTCGGAAGTAGGTGCACTACTGTCTCAATTTCAGAGTCTGAACAGATATACAAACGCTTCTTAGCCTTTTCACAAAGATCAAGTATGCGTATTTTGTTCCACATGTCCATGTGTTTGCTCAAAAATGCAAGTAAATTTTCTAGGCATTGAACAGAATGATAATTACCAGCATGTGTGGTCCTATATGTCAAATTGGTTTAAATAGAATAAAGTACAGGAGGGAGTCAGGGAAGGCAGACCATGTAGATGTACAATGCCTAAAATTTTGTTTAGAATGCTCAAAAGCCATTCTGGTAGGGAGTTGTATTTTCCATATAGCTTAAGGCACCAGGTTATGAAAGAAGGATATTCTTTTTCTCCCGGCAAGAATAGATTACCTGTTGTTATTTCTACAACTTTCTGGCTTCTGAATACCTCAATTTTAAGTAATAAAATAATACATCTGCGCTATGCAGAAGTCAGAAAGTTGTACAAATAATAATAGGTAAAGTATTCTTGCTGGGTGAAAAAAAAGTGAATAAATCCAGCATGTACTTATGGTGGTTTATTTATTTGTTTATTTGGCTCTGAAAATGTGCACATTTCCTATAATACTGTTAGACTATAACAAAATCAAATTGAAATATTAGCTGAATTTACAGAGAAATGGACTTAATTGGTAAACTACTCAATAATATGTTTCCAGATTGCCATAAAAATAGATTTGCATGTTTGCCTTCTTTTATTAACTCATCAATAACTAGTTAACTTACTGAAAATATGTTTCAGAAAAGTCATTTCATTTTCACTTGAGGAAAACAGATTTTTTTAATCTACTTAATTTAGGAAGACAGTTTTCTTCTGTGTTTTTCTCCTGTGTGTATCTTGGAAATTAGTGCAATCTCCTCTCAACTGTTCCCCTCCAGATGTTGAATTGTAATCTTTAGGCATTAACTGTACCTTTAGAGATACTGATTCTACATCTTAAGAGCAAAGGAGATTGCTTCAATTGCATTAAAAAAAGAGAGAAAATTCCAGTTGTTTTACATTTTAGATCACTTATAACTCCTTGTTTTCTGATTTAGATATCTTTCTGCAAGGGCCTGAAAATAAATAAAAGAGACACGCATAGAAAAGGGATAAGACTGATTGTTTTCTGAGATGGGTTTCCTTAACAATCTAAATCTCTCCAAATTATTTTTAATAGGCGTTTGAATAGTTTTCATTGCCTATACAAAATTTTCTGCTTTCTCTAAGTACCTCATGGGAGGATGAAAATACATAAGCAAACTGCATTTCAAGAAAAACATCATTTCACTCAATTACCACAAATGTAAGTAAGTAAGGTTTTTTTTTTAAGAGTTGCAGTGTGGAGGAGAAAAATGAGAAATCATAACACTTCAGCAAGTAATACTTTGTTGCCCTGGAAAATATGTCCCTGTAGCAAATGCTGTTGTGAAAGGTTGTGACAGCTGCTCTTTCTATTTTTTGGGCTGGGAACAGAATTGAATGACAATTCACAGAGAGCATCCTTTTGGTTAAATATGCTGCAGAACAAAGCGAAGGCCTAATGCTAGCGCTGAGTCAGCAGCTAGAGCAACCTTTGATATTTAATAATGCATGGAGTGAATTAGGTGGTGACAGCCCTCAAGGTCTAGGCCTTCTATATGTAATTATGTACTGCTGAACTTACAGAATGTCTATTTTTGGAGAAAAGACAGGGCACATTATAATTAAGGATTTATATAGCAAATTTGATCTGCAGATATTTGTGATAGTACCAGTGGTATTGACTTATCTTCGCAATCAGTTCGCAAATGTGAGCGTGACAGCTCTGTGCATGCGCAGAGTGTCAAAAACGGTATGTGATGACGTCTGGGCGGGTGGGCGGAGTCTCCTGCAGCCGCCGCTACCAATTCGCCCAAACCGGATAGAACCGGCTGAATACCACCAATGGATAGTACTCACCTTTGCACCAGTCCTGTGAAATTAGTTATGTCTGTTGTAGAAGTGGAACTGAAACTGAACAAGGGATAACCTGTCTTTGTTCAAGTGTAAACATGATTTGTCTTTCCTGGAATCAGTCATATTACTTGTGGAAATATATATATTCATGTTACATCTGTTTTTGTGTGTCAGAGCTTGTTTGATCAAGAATTTGCAACAGATAACAGTAGTTGACTTGATTAGGAAGGCTAGGAGAGCCAAACAAAACAAGAAGAAAAAACAAAAGCTTGTCATAGAACTTTCAAAACGCAAATTAATACAGAATCTAGTCAAGTGAGTACACAGAGAAAGCGCTATATGAAAGTTGAGTACACAGGGAAATTGCTGGAATTCTTCCCTCCTTTTCTTGTTAAGATGGATTTCTCTGTACCAATGTTTTTTTAGTATCTTCTGACCTGAAGACCAATTCAGGTACAGACAGACTTTTTATTTCCAGTGGTTCTGCTTATTGTAGGGCCAATGGTCATACTGGTCAGGTTAATAAAAATAGTCCTTCACTTACGACCATAACTCAGCCTAGAATTATAAGTGTAGGTGATGGCAATCATTAAGCAGGTCACCATGTGACCGCACTGATTATGACACCTTTTTTTCTGGCAGTCATTAAGTAACTATTGTGGTCATTAAGTGAATGCCATGGTCATGAAATGAACCCATTTTAGCCAGTGGGTGTTTTTTGCTGGTAACTGGAAGTAAAGGCAGGGGTCAGAGAAAAATACAATGAGGCCAGGGCAAACCTACAAAGAGGCATTAAGATGGCAAAACAAAAATATAAACAAAGGTGGAGAACCATCTCGAAGACAACAACCTGAAGCAAATGTGGCAGGGACTGCAGCACTTAACCAATTACAAGGCCAATACAATGAAGGCAGTCAACCCTGATGCCTCATTGGCAGAGGAGTTGAACACATTCTTCGCCTGCTATGAGGTGAAAAGACCTGACCCTGTAGCCCCAGTCCACCCGCCACTCACCTTGTACGACCACCAAGTAAGAGCTTTACTGAAGGCCATGAACTCTAGTAAAGCTGCAGGTCCAGATGGGGTGCTGGGGATAGTGGTAAAAACTTGTGCTGATCAACTAGCAGCGGTCCTAACAAGGATTTTTAACATCTCCTTGTGAACAGCCAATGTTCCATCATGCTTGAAAGCAGCCACTATCATTCTAGTCCCGAAGACAACAGGAATTAACAGCCTGAATGACTACAGACCTATTGCACTAATGTCTGTAGTGATGAAGTGCTTCGAGAGACTGGTTCTTCAACACCCTAGGTCAGTGATGGCTAACCTTTTTGCCATCATGTGCCATGAGGTGGGGGGAAGGTTCGTGTGCGCACGTGCCCACACCCATAATTCTATGTGCCCTGTGCGCGACACCACCACCCCGGCACCCGATGGCCCTGTAGATCCGTTTTTCTTTCTCACCTGGCTCCAGATCCTCTCTATGAGTCTAGAGAGGGCGAAAACAGCCTTCCCCACCCTCTTGGAGGCCCTAGAGAAGCTCTGGAGGCTGGGAACAGCAAAAAAGGCACTTCCTGTCCAACCAACCTGGCCTCCAGAGGGCTGTTTTTGCCCTCCCTAGACTCATAGTGAGGATCTGGAGCCAGGTGAGAAAGAAAAACAGGCCTTCTCCACGCTCCCAGGCCCTCCAGAGGCAGGAAACAGCTTGTTTCCCTGCTTCTGGTAGGCCCAGAAGGCCCAAAAATCAGCTGCCCAGCGCACGCATGCGCGCCGGAGCTGAGCTCACATGCCCACTGATTTGGCTATGTGTGCGACCTATGGCACGCATGCCATAGGTTCGCCATCACGGCCCTAGGTCATGCCTCCCACCAAATTTCAACCAATACCAGTTTGCCTACAGGGGGAATAGGTCGACAGGCAATGCCATAGCTACTGCCCTACATTCTGTAGTGAGTCATCTAGAGAACCTGGGAACTACATCAGAATGCTTTTCATAGATTACAGCTCAGCCTGTAACACCATCCTCGACGAGCATCCTCATTGAAAAGATGACTGACTTGAATTTTCCTTCTCTCACCTGTGATTGGATTAAATACTTTCTGATGGACGTGAGTGCTGGGCCTTTCATATCCTTTTCCCTGAAGCTCAGCACTGGCTTTCCTCAGGGCTGTGTGCTCAGTCCCTACCTGTACTCATTGTACATATATGATTGTGAATCTTCTGACCCATCTAATGTGATTATCAAGTTTGCAGATGATACCACCGTATTGGGCCTTATTACAGGTGATGAATTAGCATACAGGGAAGAGGTCCAGAAGTTATCCACATGGTGCTCAGGAAACAACTTGCACCTAAACATCAGCAAGACCAATGAGATGGTGCTAGACTTTCAGAAGAAGAGAGAGGAACCTGCCCCACTTTACATCAATGGGGGCTGTGTGCAAAGAGTCTTCTCTTTCAAATTCCTGGGAGTCCATCTTAGTGAAGATCTCACCTGAAAAAATAGTGTGATCCAGGTGGTCAGGAAGGCTCAACAGAGACTCCATTTCCTTAGAATCTTGCAGTAAAACAAGGTGGAACAATAACTGATGATCTCCTTCTACCGGTCTACGATAGAAAGTGTCCTCACATATTGCGTTACGGTATGGTATGCTGGCTTGACAGCCGCGGATAGAAAGACATTACAAAGAGTGATGAGTACAGCACAAAATATGGGCTGCCCCTGACTTCACTAAATGAACTTGCTAGGACTCGATGTTTTAGCAGGGTGAGGAAAATCCTTAGGGATGACTCACACCCTGGTCAGCACTTCTTTACTCGCCTACCATCGGGCAGGAGATATAGAAGCATAGCCAGCCAAATGAACAGACTTAAAAATAGCTTCTATCTGTGGGCTGTCAGACTTCTGAATGCAACATAACACCATAACATTTTAGTATGATAGACTTGCAGGGCCAGCACAATGTGTAACATGTCTACACTAGTGCAATATAATATAATGTAATGTACATGTATGTATAGAGGATTGTGTGTTTGTTAGTATTGGGTTAGGATTTTTTTCTTTCTTTCACTTATGAGTTATTGAGATGTACTTGGTGTTTGGGGGGCTGCACTAAGGGAGGCTCATCCAATCTCATTGTACACATGTTGTGCATTGACAATAAAGATTTGAATTGAATTGGAGAACTTTGGTTTTTTTAAAATTGTATATTTTTGTGCATGCAGATTTCTAGATGCTTTTGGCATAGACAGATTTACAGTTTTTACAGTTTTTACAGATTTTACAGATTAACAGAGGCTCTCTGTGGCAGCTGCTCAAATATTGGAACACTGCTATCATTTCTCCCCAGTCTTTCTCTTCACTAGACTAGCCATGCTCAGCTCCTGTAACTGTTCTTCCTGTGTTTTAGTCTCCAGTCTAAATTATCTAATCATCTTGGTTGCTTTTCTCTGTGCTTTTTCTAGAGTCTCAACATCTTTTTTGTAGTATGTTGACCAAAACTGGATGCAGTATTCTAGGTGTGGTCTTACTAAGGCTTTATAGAATGGTATTAGTACTTCACTTGATCTTCATTGTATCCCTCTGTTAATGCAATTTAGGATTGCTTTGGCTAGACAAATAGAAAAAGGGCTCTGTTATACAAAGGGAAATATATCTAACTTTCCTCTATATTGGCAATCAGGAATCCTCTTTACTATGCAGAATGATAATTTTATGTTAAGCATTCAGTAAATGCCAAAGTAGGCGGTAACCTCTTTTAACATTTGTTTAACAGCTAAGTCAGCATTTATATATGACATTCAGCATTGTTTGAATTGATGGTAGTAGGGCTGTGCAGTACTCAGATTTGAGGGCATAGAAGTGCTTAGGAACAACCATCCTCTTAGAGCAGCTGCATTTCCTGGGACTGCAGCATGACTCACCTCCACCTCCAGTTGTAGATGCCCAAGCATGTACTCATTTCGTGGAAGAGTAGTTGCAAGTTAGCTCATGCTTTTGCCTGTAATGATGCCAGATATAGGCCAAGATAAACTCTGAGTATTTTTGCAAAGCATTTGCAAACCAGCATAAGCAGTTTAATCAAGGAACTGACTGAAGATAATCTTGACACTGTCCTTGAGGTGAGCCAGAACAGTGGGCTGAACTAGAATTGATGCAATGTTGTAGTGGTGAAATCATACCTGATGATGAAAAGCAGTAGCTTCTAGGTGCTAATGAGCCCTGTAGTTATGGGGCAAAAGAGAACACTATCTGCAGTAAGATAGTCGGACCTATGGCAGCTACTCATATACTCATGCATTCATCCTTTCCAGCCCCAGATATCCAGATTTCACCCCAGACTTAGCAATAAATCTTAACTTTCCATCGTCTCATCCTGTATTCAAGAAATGTACTTACAGCAGAAGCTTCAGAGACATGACTTAGCTAAATAATTGGCTTTAATGCAGAAAAGATAAAAGCTCTGTACATGCAGAACACAAAAATCAAGCGCTCTCTCTCTCTCTCTCTCTCTCTCTCTCTCTCTCTCTCTCTCTCTCTCTATATATATATATATATATATATATATCTATCTGCTCCAGAGTTTAAATTGCAGGCCTTTTCCTCCTACGTTGGCTTCTTTTCCTAGCCTTGAGACATCTACTCAATGTTTATGTAACCGTTTTTTCGGGTCAGAGCACTGCTACTTCCTGCCTCACCAGCTTCAGCCATTGCACAGATGGGATTCTGTCAACATAGATGAGAAGTCTTCTGTCCCTTTGCTGAAGTTCTAGAGTGGTCTTTCTAGGAAAAGGATACTTTTGTGGATGATTAGAGATAGTCCCAAATTGAAAGATACAAAATCAAGGAAATATATATATATATATAAAAGCAAACAGAAGCCATCCAGAGTTGTTGAGTCAGGTGCCTTCAGAGTTTAAACAAATAAATCAATATATTTTCTCAGAAGCGCAGAACAAAACCAGCAGTTCTTTGATCCAATTTCAGATGGTAGTGATCCAATTACAATGAATATATATAAATTTAATATAATATGAAAGAAGGCATTGTACATGACACCATAATAGAGATGTATTTTTTTTAATTTGGGGATTTTTTCCCTTCTTTTTGTAAATCTTATATTGTTTTGATATAATTTTATTTATTTATTACATTTATATACCGCTCTACTCCAGATGGACTCAGGGCAGTGTACAGTCAAACAATAAAATAGATATAATACAAATATTTAAAGATTGTTTAAAATACAATTAAATAATTTGGTCCTGAAACAAAATTTAAAAACCCCAATATATAAGATTAAAATTTAAGAATTTAAAAGTAGTTTTAAAAGAGGTTAGTCCAGGCTGGCCTGCTGGAATAGAAACGTTTTGAGGGCACGGCGGAAAGCGCAAAGATCCAGGGTTGTCCGTATCTCTGGGGGGAGCTTGTTCCATATGGTGGGTGCCCCCACAGAGAAGGCTCTCCCCCTGGCGGCTTCCAGTTGACACTGCTTGACCGACGGCACCCTGAGAACCCCCTCTCTATAATGATATTTGTACTGTATGAATTGAAATTATTAAAGTCCTATTATTTCAATAACTATTGAAAATGCAGAGAAACATTTTATCAATATTAATTTAATAAAAAGAAAAACAAAGAACTAAAAACCAAAAATAAATAAAAAGGAAAAAATAGGAACTATTGAGATTCTAACTTTCTCACTTTTTGTACGCTGCTGATTTACAATATTATAGATATTTAAGCCCCCTTAGAAAATAGACTGTGATTATATTTGCCATGCTGTATGATGTAGGTATGGGAAGCATTCTTGCTTAAATTTGCTTAAAGTTCTATTTATTAAGTTATTGATCTGCACAAAGTATTTATAGGCAATTCCAACAATTCACAAATGCTTTTAACTAATGAAATATTTGGTACCAATAATATATTGTTAATATAAAATAATGCAAATTAAAAAGAACCTAATTTATATTTCAACAAATCTATCTCCAATTCATTTCATATTCCCAATTTCAAAATATCTACTCCCCACTCCCCCCCCAGCAGTACAAAAGGGTTCTGCTGCATGTTAAAATAAACCCTAATTATGGATATCAATTCTTATATTTCTGGACAAAAAGGAGAGGAAAATGTTTTGTGGGCAAAAACAAGTACCCCCCAGAAGCAAGGACTGATTTCTCAAGTACTTCTGTGAATGGACCTATTCTATCAGTTAAATTGAACATTTAAAATCTATTGCAATGTGCTGATGATCAAAGAAAACTCCCACTGACAAAACATTTATTCTTTGAAAGATCATCATGAATGCATCCCCTGACTGGAGGGATGAACATAAATTGTTTATGACAATGTCATCAGACCTGAACTTTCTTCCCACGGGAGACAGCTCTGAATTTTAATATGACTCATGAATTAATTGATTAATTATACCACTTAATTTTATCAGCTCTAGTCTCTTTGCTCTTAAAGTTCAGGAGCAGGACTCACGAGAATTGGATTTTGATTTGATTTTCTAGCTTGGTACCCTCCAGTTACATCAGATGGTCTACAATACCGAATTTAAAAATAAAAGCATATATGGAGGATGCTAGGTTGAGGGAAACTACTTTTTTTTTTGCCATCTTTCTTCCTCCACTGACAAGAGATCAGTAATAGCAAGTATGCATGTCCTTGAGAGGAATTTATCAGCACATACAGAAGTCTGATTAGATCAAGCCCATGGTGCATCTTCTTTCTTGGATGCATCCAGGTCATTGGATGGCAGGAGTTCTTTTTACACTTGTCTTCTAGCATTGAGCATTCAGTACTATGTTGTCTCTGTGTATTTATATTATTTCGTGAGTCAGTTGCTTACACTGATTCAAGAAGATCCTGTCTAATTGCCTCATAAAGCTTAAACCTATTCTTCTCTTTGAATCTTGCAAAGTTCGAGACCTGGCTTACACAAGCTAGGTTATGGTTTGGATCTCCTGAGAAGGTTGCATTGAGTTATAGTTTTCTCTACTGGAAGGCAGGTACCAGACAGAATAAACTGTGACTGAGTTCCTACACTGCATTAAGCCATTAGCTTTACTACCGGTTCACAACAGCGCCACGCATGCTCTTCTGCGCATGCACAGAAGCGTTCAGATGACGTCGGGGTTGGTGGGCAGAGCCTCCCATCGGTTTTACTACCGGTTCTATAGAACTGGTGCAAACCAGGGGCAACCCACCACTGCATTAAGCCATAGTTTGCCTAATCAAACTATTATATTGAAGCTGAAATTCACTTAAACCATAAGCAAGCAAACCTCGTTATAGTATGTGAAGTATAGTATAATATGTGAATTCAGCCAGTATGTATGTAGGATCACTTATTTTAAAACTAAAATACTCTGCACTAATCTTAAGAAAGAAATGCTGGCTTCCAGTCTTTATACCTTCTCACTGGCAACAGCAAAGAGGGTCAGGACAGGATCAATGGTAATTGCAGCTGGCAATCAAAGTTTCACTCTTTTTCTATGTGCTTTAGCAATAGCATTTAGACTCATATACTGCTTCACAGTGGTTTACCGAGTCAGCATATTGCCCCCAACAATCTGGGTCCTCATTTTACCGACCTCGGAAGGATGGAAGGCAGAGTCAAACTTGAGCCTGGTGAGATTCGATCTGCCAAACTGCTGACAGCTGGCAGTCAGCAGAAGTAGCCTGCAATACTGCTATCTAACCACTGCGCCATTGCAGCTCTTTAGTCTCCTCTCCTTTCTTCTCCTCTCCTCTCCTCTCCTCCCCTCTCCTCTGATTTAATAGAAAGGATTCTATGAAGTCATATCCAGAATTAGAAGAAACCAGTAACATTTATTGAAATCTTCTAATCTTGATTAGAATCCTGGATTAGATAGTACAAAGCAAAGAAGGCGATACACACACATGCACAAATATCTACCCCGTACTATCCCAAAAAGCTCTGTTTCCTGTTAGAGAGTCAACATTCTGATTTATAGATCCCATTTTGTGTATTTATTTATAGATGTATATACAAATACAGATATCGTTTCTGAGGAGGCTCATAGTACAAAATTAACACATAAACACAGTTAATTTTTAAAGTACTTGTGAATTATGGAGGAAATTGTTCATTCTCTACAGCAGGTGGATCTTCAGATTCTGCTGAACAAATTTAGGCATCCAGCCCAGCCAGTATGATCAAGAATAAAATATGGTGGGAATAAATGGAAGAAATATTTCTGATCCCCTGCTACTTTTTAAGTCCTAAAGATTAAGGGGAGCATTTTTAATTAAACCTGAGGATTTGGGGAGGGTGGTTTTTGTAAAGCTTATGGAATACCCATGTTCAGATTGAAAGATTCCCAAAGGGTATCCACTATTGAATCTATAGCCTGATGCTGTCATCATATCCTAAAGATCAGAGGTGGGTTTCAGCAAGTTCTGACCAGTTCTGGAGAACTAGTAGCGGAAATTTTGAGTAGTTCGGAGAACCGGTAAATACCACCTCTGACTGGCCCTGCCCTCATCTATTCTCTGCTTCCCAAGTCCCAGCTGTTCGGGAAGAAATGGAGATTTTGCAGTATTCTTCTCCTGGACTGGGGTGGGAATGGAGATTTTACAGTATCCTTCCCCTGCTATGCCCACCAAGCCATGCCCACCAAGCCATGCCCACAGAACCGGTAGTAAAAATAATTGAGTCCCCCCACTTCTAAAGATACAGCCTGAGATATACAGCACTGGATACTAGTCATTTGTTTAGTAGTTTCTCCAGCCCTGGTGAAGTGACAACCTATAATACAATTTGCAGAGTGATGCTTCTCCCAATACTTCCCTACCATCAAATTCTCAGGATAGACTAAGGAAGAAAAAATGACATACTCATGCCGTTCTGTCAGCATGACCAGCTTTAACTCCTGTATCCTTCATTTACTCTATTGGTTTTAAACATATATAATAGTTTCAGTATCTTTCATCTTTTGCAGGATGGTGGAATATTCCCTGGATCTTCAAAATATTAACTTGTCTGCAATTCGCACTGTACGAGTTCTGAGGCCCCTCAAAGCTATTAACCGAGTGCCTAGTAAGTCTATCTGCCTCCTTTCTTTCTTGACGGGGATGGGAAAATGCACATCCATGCCTTTTTCATGATGGGTTGGCACTGTATGAATGATTTAGTATAAGAGTAATCCAGGGGCCACATGAATTCACCAGCATCCCTCTTGTGGTCTCCAAAGGGGAGGGAGGCAACCCCATGGGTCCCATTTTGCATTTTGAAGAGTTTGGAAAGGTTTCAAGGGTAAAATAAATGCCTTAAGCTTTGTACATATTTAATGCATTAATTTTACTTCTTAAAAGTTTAGCCCCCAGCCCTATCCACTTTGGGAAAGCTTCCCCAATATGACAGCTAAAGTCTGGTGCAGTCCTCAGGCCAACTGAAGTTTCATTTCCCTAATGCATCTGGTCCCTGCCAGCCATGGCTGGTTAAATGTGTCACCATGAAAACAGACCAAACTCCCTTGGGAGACATTATAGTCTTTTCTAATAAAGCTTTTGACAAAAGCATTTCCAAAAATAAATCTCACGTTCAGGTCATAAAAAAGTGTGCCCTTTTAATATTAATTTCATAATAGTGAGAAGTTAAAAAAAGAAGTTCTTTAAGTATTTGTATTGGAACAACAGCTATTTCACTTGTCCTTAAATGGTCTCCTGTTGGAAGTATGGGATGAAGAGTTCAGTGGTAGATTACAGTACATCAGGTTTTTTAAAGAACAGTAAAAACTGAAAGCAGATCACCAGAACGAAACAACTGTGGAAAGATGAACTGAATTGGCAATAAAATGGTAAAATTAGGTTGGTTCATGAGTACAATCATAAATCCTCAGCTACATGTCGAAGGCTCTTGTGGTGATAAACCAGAAGAAGAGATACGAAATTACAGTGAATAATTAGAGCTTGTCTTTTGTAAATGAGAAACGGTCTCTTTCATCATACTTTGGCTTTCTTTTATGTTGTTTACATTAGGATATCAGGACCATTTTATTCCTTTAAATGGGATTTTGTTACAGCTAAGGGTTTAGATGTGGAATGTTGAGTTAATTTATTTAGAACTCTGAGCTTTTTACTGATATTGGAGAAGAAGTTACTTATTTGATTTGCCTATTCTTAAGAGATGTTTCAGAAAGTTGGCATTATTCTTCAAATAACACACCCATTCTCGCAAGACCTGGGAAAGATCTCGGAAGTTTTCTGAAGGCTTTCTGAACCATCGCAACAACAGGTTGCATGATTTGGCGACTGAATGGCACATGTGTCTGGAATTGAGATGGCAGTAGAGAGTGTTGGGATTGCTAAGGACTCTGGTGATGTGATGTCTTGCTTTATGACCACATCATTTAGCAACAGAAATTCTGGTCCTAATTGTGGTGGCAAGTTGAGGATTACCTCTATATTATATTGGTTTGATCCTCTATAATATGTTTATAATTTCACATATAAATAGATCGTGTAAAGATATTTGGGAAAGAAACATAACTCATAATTATTCTTGGCAGATCAAGACACTCCATTCGGAGAAATGTGGAATTAGCATTCAGTATGAATATGTAAATACATATTCAAACTAGATGCGTGTCAGAGTGCATGCAAGTGAACTTCTCTAGGATTTGCATAATAAGGTATGATCTCCGAGAAGTTCTTCTCCATAGCAGTTACTCAGTGCAATTTGTTTAGCAGGCGAACCCAGAAAAGGGTCTCCAAATTGGGCTGAGGAATGATTCTCAAGTACCCCACCTTTAAGCTCTGAGGGGTTTTGCAGCTAAAGTCATTTATTTAAATTTATCATAATAGCATTCATTGTAGCATTTATAGTAACTATTTTATGAAGTGCATGAAATGATCTGGAAAGTTGCTATCTGATTTTAGTTAAACCAAAATAGTTACAGCCTGGTTTATTAAAGGATAAAAATATGGACAGCATACAATCCACTCAAAGTCATTTATCTTCTAATTGGCTGCTGTCTTTCAAGGACTTTATGAGGAAAGAGTTGTTGTTTTTTTGGTAGTTTCTCATCCATTAAAGCTGTGGAGAGATGTTATCGTGACATCATCCATTCAAAAATTGATGCATATACAAAAATACAGACAGAAAATATTCCAGAAACTACCATCACCACCTCCTCTCCCTCCTCCTCCTCCTCAGGATATAACAATATACACTATTTACCAGTTACAGTATATCAATGCTGTATCTGCAAATGCATGCAAGATGTACTGCTGTGTTCTCATGTTGTACGAGTGTTTATATCTATCTATCTATCTATCTATATATATATATATATATATATATATATATATATATATATGTTTTTCTGTTGTACACATTTATATATCCAGTATGTTCTTGTATCAATGAGACTGGCATTAGTACAGTTCACTTCCTCAGCCCAGTGAACTCCCAAGTGTATTTAGCACCCAGATCAGTGGTGGTTCCGTCCAGTTCCGCCGAGTCGGTAGCAGTGACGATATGACATCACCAAACCGGTTCTCTTTGTTTGGGAGCTGGGCCCTCCCACCCCCCTACCCGTGTTATTCTTACCTTTTATTTGACCCCACCCCCAATCTATTGCTGCCTCCCAAGTGCCAGCTGATCGGCTAGAACAGCGGTTCTCAACCTGGGGGTCGCGATCCCTTTGGGGGTTGAACGGCCATTTCACAGGGGTCACCAAAGCCCTCTCTCGCCCCCCCCACGCCTTCACTCACCCTCACTCTCTGTTGGGTCGCTGGTCGCTTACCCCACCCACTCCCAATCTATTGCTGCCTCCTGAGTCCCAGCTGATGGCTAAAGGGAAAAAAAACTGTTTAAATTCTTGCTGGGGGGCTTCAAAGGGCTGCCCTACAGCTGATCAGTGTTAAGAGAAAACAAATGAGTACACCCATGCCTGCAAAAATAGAAAAAACAGCCCCTTTCAGTTCCAGCATAGGTTAATTACCATAAATTGATGAGATTGGCCTCCCCACTCTCAGCTGATTTGCTCTCAGTTGTTTTGCTAGCTGCAAAGAGGTGCAGATTCCCCCCCCCCAAGCCATGCTGAAAACCGAAACTGAAAGTAAAGCAGGGTCTTTGCTGCAACATGACAAAATGAGGCAGAGAGAGATTTCTTTTTCTTTTTCCTCACCAAAAAAGGTAGGTGGAAAACTGCAAACAATGGGAAATTTATGGCAAAAGAGGAGGTTCAAGATTTTAAAACACAAAAGAAAAAAAGCTCTATTTAACTAGGGAATTGTAATAATTGAGATACTATTAATTGTATATTGTGTTGAAAGCAGAAATGGTTAAGTTGTGGTTTGGAGGAATATATAGGGGAAATTATTTGGTTTATTATTATTGGTAAATATAATTAATTGATTTGTAAGAAATTGGATTGCATGGAAATAATTGGAATATTTATGTTCATATTTAATATACAAAAAAGATCGTTATATAACTAATTGATTTATATTAAAATGTTGAATTTGTATTAAACAACTGTATTACATAATTACATAATTAACCAATGTGAGGATGGATATAAAAATAGATGACAATGGGAAGGGGTATAATATAGAATAGAAGGGAAAAATTGAAATCGGTTAAGATTAGAGATGAGGATGAAGGGTAATATTGTTTTTTTAAAAAAATAGATGAGGAATAAATATGGCAAAAAGGAAATATAGAAATTGTAAATTTAATTGAAATGACTAAACACTGTTTAAATTTGTGAACCGGCCAAATACTCTGTTCAAAGAAAATACATTGTATTTTTGTATGTGTGTTTCTAATTATTGCTATTTATTCATATTTCTTCTCTTTTATTCTTTAAAGTTTAACAATTCATTCTTTATCTTAATATCTTTATATTTGTTTGGGTTGGTTTTCTTCCCTTTCATCTTTTTTATTGTACAGCAATCTTTCTCCTCAAACCTATCACCTCTCTCTTTTCTTTCCTTCTTACTTTCTCTTTCCCCCCTCTTCTCCTCCCTACTTCCTCTTCCTTTCTCCTTTTCCTCCTCTCTTCCTCCCTCTCTTACCCTCACTCCTATTCTAATTTCCCTTCCCTTCCTTCATCCCTCTCTATTGCTGTATCCTTTTATGCACATGGACTACTCAGAGGGCTGAAAAAGTTATTTTTGACTGGTCCTCGCACTTTTGACCAGTCCTCGAACTTACGACTGTCCTCACATTTTATATTTTTGCCCTATCTTGTCACCATGGTGAAGAGAAGCAGTTGTGAAATGAGTGACACGGTTGTTAAGAATGCTACAATGGGCATAAATGATGACCAGTCATAAGTGCGAAGACCAATCAAAAGTGCGAGGACCTGTCAGAAATCACTTTTTTCAGCCCTCTGGGTAGTCCCTATACACATAGCCATGGCCACCCGGTCACATGACCAGCTAGCCATGCCCACC
>WNWU01013802.1:7774709-8022060 GCA_012654045.1 Ptyas mucosa
ACATAGCCATGGCCACCCGGTCACATGACCAGCTAGCCATGCCCACCCGGTCACATGACCTCCAAGCCACGCCCACAAAATAAGCCATGCCCACAGAACCAGTAGTAAAAAATTACAGTTATGAAGTAGCAACGAAAATAATTTTATGGTTGGGGGTCACCACAACACGAGGAACTGTATTAAAGGGTTGCAACATTAGGAAGGTTGAGAACCACTGGGCTAGAAGGAAAAAAACTGTTTAAACTCTTGCCAGCAAGGCTTCAAAGGGCCACCCTACAGCTGATCAGCATTAAAAAGCAGTGTGGTGGTAGACCGATGCCTCCAAAAACAAATGAGTAGACCGATGCCTGCAAAAACAAATGAGTAGACTGGTACAGCTCTGCAAGCACTTAAAAGCCTGGTAGACCAGTACCTCTCATAAATCCTAAAGAATTGTCACATGACTACAAAATAAGCCACGCCCACAGAACCGGTAGTAAAAAAAATTAGAACCCACCCCTGACCCAGATGTAGAACTCCCAGAACTTCGAGATTTTGACCATATTAACTAGGAGTTATGGGAATTGCAGCAAATAGATCTAGTCAGCATTGCATTCAGTAAAGTTGATATTTAATAATATAATTTTATTAAACTTATCAGACCATAAAATACACATTATAATGAAAATAGTGGGAAAATGGAAAAGGGGAAAGATAGAAGTGTAGGTTGAAGGGGAAAAGAGAAGTAAAGGGTTAATTTCTGACTCTTTTCAGTGCTGTAGAATGAGCATAATAATGTTACAGCCTCAACTTTCTACTTTGCATACTCAAACTAGCCACTTCTGTAACAAAAAAAAACCCCTTGTCTAACCATTAAATTTCAAAGTCAAAGTTAAGAGATTTTTTTTTTAATGGAAAATAATTGTGAAGCAGCCTTAAAGCAAAACTAATACGCTTAAAAGCATGCTACTGAAAGGGCCATTCTATGGAATTTGGAAAAACTAAATACAATAAGCAAGCAAACAATGACGGACATGACTTCTGGTATCTTGCACGACCCCTTGACATCCTATGACCTAAAACATTTTAGACTCTCCCTAGAAATAAATGTTAGATAATAGCCATAGTTTTCTTTTCCTTTTCCTTTTGTTGCACTTAGTGCCACTCTAGGTCTCTGTGTATGAGAGATTAATATGAGTCAGGTTCCACAGGGAAATTAAACCATTAGGATTTCCTGGGCCACAATGTAAAAAAAATGGATGCTTTCATTTTGTAGAGCTGCTTGCCTATGTAAACAAAGTATTTAGAATAGAATAACAGAATTGGATGGGATTTTGTAAGTCATCTAGACCAACCCCTTACTTAAGCAGGAGACCCTATACCAGGGTCAGCAAGTTCTGACAGGTTCTGGAGAACCGGTAGTGGAAATTTTGAGTAGATCAGAGAACTGGCTGGCCCCAGAGTGGGGTGGGAATGGAGATTTTGCAATATCCTTCCCCCAGAAGTGGGGTGGGAATGGAGATTTTGCAGTATCCTTCTCCTGCCATGTCCACCAAGCCACACCCACCAAGCCATACCACACTCACCAAGCCACACCCACAGAACCGATAGTAAAAAAAATGAATTCCACCAGTGCCCTATACCATTTCGTTCTCTCCACGTTATGTACAGGCCAAGGAATACAGATACATTTTATTAAAATGATTATGGAAGGAAGAAGTTTATAAAACAGAAAGTATTCTCTCTGCTCCTTTTAAGTACTGCCTTTCTTCACTGCACGGAATTTTTGCAGACTATACAGAACTATAACTATTGCACAGTGGGGATTTTACTGTATTACTTATCAACTCTGATCAAATAATGATAGTAGTATTTGCATAACTATGCATCACACAGACATTAGCAAGTTAATATTAACTATTATTTGCATATCGGGCAGAAAAGCAGGAGATTTTTTTCCCCATGCAGAATGGCAAACTGCAGGCTTTCATTCTACACTTCATTAGTTTTTATTTGAAAAATAACTTTTTATCTTTGAAGAGATCAATTTTGCCCTAGATTTCTTTAATTCCATCTTTATTACTTTATATGAACTCAAGGTGGCAAACATGCATAATACTTCTTCATCCTCCTGCGGAATGTGTTCAGAAAAATGGGAATACCAGGACATCTTAATTCCTTATGAGAAACTTATATGGGTAGTCCTTGATTTATGACCACAATTGAGCCCAAGTTAAGTGAGACATTTGTTAATTGAGTTTTGCCCCATTTGACAAACTTTCTTGCCTCAGTTGTTAAGCGAATCACTGCAGTTAATAAGATAGCAACCTGTTGGTTAAGTGAATTTCGCTTCCCCATTGACTGTGCCAGTCAGAAGGTTGCAAAAGTGATCACATGACCTTGGGATACAGCAACGGTCATAAATATGAATCAGTTGCCAAGCATCTGGATGAGGATGCTGCAAAGGTCCTAACTGTGAAAAACAGCCGTAAGTCACTTTTTTCAGTGCCATTGTAACTATGAACAGTTATTAAATGAACTGTTGTAAGTTGAAGACTACCTGTACACAGGCCAGAAAGCCACAGTCTGGACAGAACATGGTGAAACAGGAACGCTAGATTGACAAAGGAGTGTCACAAGGCTGCATTCTCACCTCTTATTTATTCAATCTATCTGTGGAAAATATATAAAGGGAAGCTTGATTGAAAGATTAAAATTGGAGGAAGGCACATCACTAATCTGCACCATGCTGATCACATTACTTTAATAGCCAACAATACGAAAGTTTGGCATGCCCTATACTAAAAGACCACAGTGAAAAAGTGGGACTAATGTTAAATATAAAGATGATCAAATTAATGACAACAGGTAGAACTACTAGCAATAAAGTTAGTAAAGTGATGGATTGTTTCTCCCTGTTAAGAGCAATTGTCAACAAAGAGGAAGCAGTCAAGAAATTGCATTGCAGGCCAGTACTCAGTACAGCAGCCATGAAGACCTTGGAAAAAATATTCCAATGCTGTGAAGTGTTTATATCAGAATTGTGCAAGATATGGTGTTCCCTGTGACATTGTATGGAAGCAGAAGTTGGACTTTGAAGAAGTAGGAAAGGAAGAAGTGGAACAACTTGCCTCCAGAAATTGTGAATGCTCCAATACTGGAGGTTTTTAAGAGGATGTTGGATAACCATTTGTCTGAAGTGGTGTAGGGTTTCCTGCCTAAGCAGGGGGTTGGACTAGAAAACCTCCAAGGTCCTTTCCAACTCTGTTATTCTATTCTATTCTATTCTATTCTATTCTATTCTATTCTATTCTATTCTATTCTATTCTATTCTATTCTATTCTACTCTACTCTACTCTACTCTACTCTACTCTACTCTACTCTACTCTATTCTATTGAGTATTGACCCTTTTGAACTTCAGTGTTGGAGAAGACTCCCGAAACTATTGTGAAAAGCCAAAAAAAATCCCAATGGAGCATTGAACAAATCAACCCAAAGTTCTCACTCAAGACACAAATTTCCAGGCTCAAATTATGCTACTTTGGACTTGTTATGCAAGGACCCAATTCTCTGAAAAAAGGCTCTAAGGCTGGGAAAGGTAGAAGGAAAGAAAAGAAGAGAATGACCAGCAGCAAGGTGGATGGACCCAGTTACAGAGGTAATGAGTGCACCATTGAGAGACATGATAGGTTAGTGATAAATTATCTCGAAGAAGATGTGTGTGGTCACTAGGAATCAAAAATGACTTGATGGCACATAATTAATCCCTGATGGAATGCCAATGTTAAGGTTGGTGAGGCAGGAATCGTATTTTTCTAGAATATAAAAAAAGTGGCCCTTCAATCTAGAAAGGGTTGTGATGAAAACATACCTCAACCACCCAAGAACACTAAGTATCAATTAACTTATGAATCATGGAGAAAAAACCTAGAGTTTAAATCCAGGCAAATACCGTATTTTTTCAGAGTATAAGGCACACCCTCCTAAAAGAGGCTGAAAATTTGGGTGCGTCTTATACTCGCTTTGCCTGCTCCCTCTGACTCTCAACTATGAAGTTTTTTTTCAGCCCTAACGAGGCGCTAGCGAGTGAAGCAATCTCCGTGGTTTGCCTGCTTTTCTCATTGCTTCTCTCTCCAAAGATCAGTTGTGCTTTAGAAGCTGTTTTTTTATCCCCAAGCAGGGGATAAAAACCAGCAAACTAATGTGCTGAAGCTGACCAAAGGATGCTAGCCAGATGAATACCTGGTAGGCAGATTTTTTTTTCCTATTTTCCTTCCCAAAAACTAAGCTGCGTCTTATACTCCGGTGCATCTTATACTCCGAAAAATACAGTAGATACAATTATTTAGCTCAAATAGACATCAACAGTTATGTCGGAAACTTATTTTTTTGTTACTGTGAGAGTGAGGTGGGCAGTATCTAAATTTGATAAATAAACTTTATTCTTGTTTGCATTAATGCTTTTAACTAGGTAAGTTATGTCTGGAGATCTTTTGCCAAGTCTAACTGAGAGCTGAACTAAGAGTTAATTTCTGGAAACCATGATTTATTACTCAGCCCAACTGTGTAGACTAAAAATCAAAGGATTAAGAAAATTGTTTTAGAAATAATACAACAAACTGTTCTCTTACAGCTTTCACTGATACATTTATCAATTTTTGAAGAGTCTTATGAAATAGAAGACTTTACTTCAGTCTTATTTTATCTATGATAGCTATGGCTAGAATGGAAATAGCGAGAAAATCTTTCTTCACTGCTTCCTTAGTTCAAATATTACCACCTGCCAAAGAACAACTGGAACAGTTCCAAAGGTTATGGATTATTGTGGATTTTCTGCTTTAGGTTGTTATCCCTGATGTGGATCTTTGTTTGATTTCCAACTATTTGTCTGCATAACCCTTTCCTAGGTTCTATTTCTTTCTATGCTATTCTAGCAGCCCTCTAAGCCTGCTACCTGTGATGTCTTTGAACTATGTTTCCTATCTCCAAAAGCAGAAAAACTGGCCATGTTAGGAAAGAAGTTGTATTTCAATGCATGAGAAAAGTTTTTCATTAGAACATAGAAAAACAGGGTTGGAAGGGACTTTATGATTTATATGAGTTATGCTGCTTTGGAGCGGCCTCACACATTCTTTTAAGCCCAAAGTCTCACTCTTGGGAATCTGTGCCTAAAGACTGAAGAAATGCAACACTGGAAAAGTAATAAGTGTGTGTCTATTGTGGTGGGGGATTTAGACATGTTGAGTAAGTTTCCATGTTTAGTTTATTGAATTCATACACTTTGTCATACTGAAGTTGACATTCAGAAGTTGATACAGACAGAATCATTAAGTATCTAACAATTAATAGAATACTGGTGACATTGACAAATCTAAAGTATTTTCAGCTCTGCAAAAGAACAGGAATTCACATTTTTATATTGACTCATAATGTTTAGATTAGATGTGCAGTAAATATTAGTTTCCTAAAATTTGTCATGTTTCAGCCTGGACCAGGAAACAATTTTACAAATGTTTTACATTATCAATACTCCCAGAATATTGTTTTTGTGTATTTGCGTCAAAAACCACTTGAAAACTATAAAATCCACAAAATTCAGTACAGTACCATAAATTCAGTACAGTACATGGCAATATTATGACCTATGTTACCTCAACCTGACAATGAATTAGAATACACATGGAAACATAGATTTCTGGTAGCCCATTATTCATGCTGAATTCAGTTTGCTTTGAAGAGTGGCATCGTATATGACTAATAAGAACATTGCTCACTTTATTCCAAGTCCAACTCTTTCTCCTTCCCACCTCTACTTTCCTTCTTCCCATAATCAAAGCTATTTTGGAATATCCTGATGCATGGCTCTATAACAGAATTTCAAAAGGGATCTTTTGGGATTCCTCATCTTTTCTGTAGTCACCTTTACCTGGCCATTCCAGTCTATCTTATTCATAGTTTATTATTAAAACGCAGCCCTAAGCAGTAGAGGAGGCAATGGGTGGTATGTCAGATTCATGCCTAGGCACTTAGGTAGTAATACCAAAGGTATTTCAAGAGGCAACTGGACTTTCTGGTTTTTCTTGGAAGACATTTTGCTTCTCATCTCTCTCTCAACAGAGGGGGAGGGATATGACATTATCTATCTCCAGTTTACAACACAGTCCTTTCAACAGTTCCAAGAAGATTCCACACCCACTTGCACTACTCAAGTAATCCTGATGATACAGATAAATATCCAGGTGGCCTTAACGACTCACTAATGCAGATGATAAACTGTCTGCAAGAAGTATAAATCCTTCTATTCCCCACCATCCAGCCAGAGCTAAAGAAGCTTCTTGGATGAGAAGTGAAATGTCTGCAAAATAAAACCAGAAAGTCTACTTGCCTCTTGAAAAAGCACCTTTGGGACAACTATGACCTGGATGACTGAGAATCTCCATAGATATATAGCCCCTAGTAGCATAGCCTGACATTCTGCTTGGTCTTCAAAGGGAGAATCTTTGCCATGATGTACCCAAAATATCTAGAGGGTGATACTAGTAGATGCTGAGAAATCCCAAGTTATATAGAAATACAATAAATACTTCTTGCAAAACCAGCACAATCTCAGTTGGGTGTGCTTAGTATACATGGAATACTAAGAGGAGATTGAAATGGAAGGAGGGGAGGGAATAGATTGCAGAATCTGAGAAAGGAAATAAATATTGTTTTCTTCAGAGACATATCCTGCTTTGCATCAAGAAAGTTTCTTAACATCCCTGAGATATAAACTCTTTTTTTTTTCATGAAAATCAGTAGAGAGATAAACTTTTTAAATAGCCAGATCTTGGTCTCAATATACTTATTATTTATCCACTTTCTCATCCAAAAAGACTTTTCCTCAAGAAGTACCAGCAAAAAAAAAAAAAGCCCAACCAAAAGTTCCTGCTCTTCCTAAAATAATTATTACTTAAAGCAAAGTATGTATTTTTTTCAAAGCTGCTAATGGCAGTGTATTTTATTATTGAAAGAAGAAAAGACAGAATTAATGATTTCACAATTTGGGGATTAAAATGGGCCAAAGGTGATGGGGAAAAGAATAAGACGATAATTACACAATGGAAAGAAGGGTAGAAGGCGTAACTATGGTTTTTGTTCTTTTACTGTTTGTTACTGTAACAAAAATGTGTGTGAATTGTACTTTACCGTCTTCATAATAGAAGGACTATGGTTGGGAGAAAGTGACCCCTACAATAGCCTTGCAATGACAATACACTCAGCATCATTACCAAGTGCCTATACTGTTAATCAGAAACTCTGCAGGTTGGGTTGAAGATGACACAACTTTGCAGAGGCTAATGCAGCTAGGTAGTTTTATTTGTTCTTACCCAACAGAGAAGGCTGGCCTGAGAAATTATTCAGGCAACGGTGCCATGTAGTTCGACATTGAACAATGCTGCAAATTGGATAGCCAGGGTGAAAGAGAAAGCTGTTTGCAATAATTCTGTGGTATCTATTCTTAAGATTGCAGCTTTAGTTTGGGTTTTCAGTTAAAAAAAATAATGTGTACTGCTCAGTTCTCAGCAGGTGTCAAATTTTTATAAAAGTTATTTTTTAGATAAGGATGGGAGTCTAAAAAGTTAAGATGGCAGCTTCAACTGTGTGATTGCAATCATCAACTTTGGCTTTTGATTTTGTCTTTTACAATCCTGCACCTCCTTCAGATGCCTTTGACTTCAGACAACTCATTTTTTTAGTTCTTCAGTTACATTTATTTTACTTCAAACTCTTTTTGGAGAAACAAATACGCGCAGTTAGAGACCCTGTGATTGCTAACTTTTATTTTTTTTCTCCCCTTCAGATTTACAAAATACACTCCTATTAGATATACATGGCAATATTTTGTTGCAGGGCTTTATTTGTTCTTTCTACATTGTTTAAATTATACCACCGTAGTGATTTACAAATATTAAAATGAAGAATGTCCTTTTAGATCAGGAATAAAAAGCAGACTGAAAAGCAGTAATACATATTTTTACTACTTTCTCCTCTTAGTCACATCAATACCAGTATAGCACTAATTTATGCTCAATTTTGTTTCCCTAGCTTACATTCCCTGCATATAAACATAGAGTGCTTCTGGTGATATTTTTAGCTTTTCCGATCAAAATGTTGTTTTTGTGGGAATTGATGAAGTAATTTTGTTCCCTGGGTTTTTATAAGACAACCGCCACATCAACTGGAAAATGGCATGATGATTGTGTCTGAAAAAGCATACAAAATTAGAAATAGCCTGGGCTGGGAGCAGGTGCCTAGCTAGACATGGCACAGATTAACAGTGGAACATTTCAACCCTTTCCACAAATTTTGTTTAATGCCTTCATTAATAATCTTCACAAAGAAGTCAGGCTTGTTAATGACATTTGCAGATGGTGCCAGAATTGGATGGACTGCAGATATTAATGAAGACAATGGAAGAATATAAACGGAGGTAGTAAGAATAAGGGGTGAATGAACTAAATTTTAAACATCACAATGACTATATACATCCAAGGCCCCAAACTATATTAGGGCTTAGAGGCTTATTCAAAAGAATAAAATAAACTAGATTTGCCACTGTAGTCTGTTGAACTTGTAGGAAAATTCTTCATTGGATAATGCATCATTTAACCAAGATGTTATAAGCCAGGAGAGCAGAAGATGTACAGCAGAGAAATGTGTGCCCGTCGCAGATACCTACAGTTCAGACCATTGAATTTGTGGGTTTACCAACCACCAAAAACATATGTGGATTACAGTCATAAAAGCATCACAATAAAATGTAAAAGTCAGACTACAATCTGAATAGAAAATAAACTTTATGATAAATGGAACTCATACACAACAGCCTTGCAGAACTATGCCATTGTGGCAGATTTTTAAAAGAGTGTGTGTAAAGCCTCCTTGAGTCTTTGTAGAAAGGCGGCACACAAGTTGAACAAACAAACAAACAAACAAACAAACAAATAAATAAATAAATAAAGTAAGTATCATTCTGATTTCTAGGAGATTACATAAAGTGGGGAATAGTAGTGGTTTGGAGCCCCACTGATTTTGACTTTCATATATTTATTTTATTTATTTTATTTTATTAGTCATATTTCTATGCTGCCCTCTCTCCAAGGACTCTGGGCGGCTTACACCAAAGACAGTATACTAAATAGCATATTGCCTCCAACAATCTGGGTCCTCATTTTACCCACCTCGGAAGGATGGAAGGCTGAGTCAACCTTGAGCCGGTGAGATTTGATCCGCTGATCTGCTGAACTAGCTGTCAGCTGAAGTAGCTGCAGTACTGCACTCTAATCACTGTGCCACATCGGCTCAGTGGGAGCTGAGGGAACCCAACAGGCCCAATTCATTGTTCTACATGGATGAGGTACTTTAAAGCAAATCTGGAAATGTATTATCAGTCAATGCAGTGCCCACAATATAGGCACATGGGTATATTGTCTTTCACATACTGTATCAGCATATGGACATTTGCCAACTGCAGTTCTGGAGTAGTTTTCAAAGGTGGCCCCATGCAAAACACATTGCAGTAGTCTATCTTAGCAATGAAACAGGGATACATTATGGACATCAAGTAATTTCCTTTGAGATCTACGGTGTAGCCCATATTTCACTAATGAAATACTTTGTCAAAGACTCCACTGAGTTCCACATACACTAAGTCTATAGCACTCTCCTGATCTATAAAGCTAGTATCTTTATGAATATTAACTTACTGGTATCTAATCTTATTAGTCAATGCAATTTGTTGTAAAAACATTTTTTCCTGTTGATTATAGCATGCTTTCCCAAGTAGTCCCCAATATGCTTCAAGATTTGCCCATTACAGACAGTAAGCTTTCAGTCTGCAGTTTGCTAGGTCTCCCTTTTTGATGGAAGGGGTGACATTTGTGCTCTCCTATACTATACTGAGATCTCACTAGTTCTTCAGGATTTCTAACTTATCACCATCATCCATTACCATGTCACCCCTTTCTCCTCACAATGGACCTATACTCCCCTTGGCTTTCCTTTTATTTCTAACATACACAAATAATGTGTTTTGTTTTGTTTTGTTTTTGTATCTCATCAGCCTTAATCCATTCTGAATTTTAGCTTTTCTTTTTTTATTGTGTTCCTATTATTTTTAGAGGGTACTTTATATTCTCTGGTAAGATTCCCCTTTTCCCATTTCCTATACATGTTGCTTTGCTTTTTCTCCTCAGTATTTTAGAGAGCTCTGCATGTATCCCTGCTGGCTCCTTTAGATTTTTCTTTCTTGTGAGGAATGTTTCAATTGGGCCTTTAGCATGTCATTTTATAGAATTTCCCATCTTGCCCAGATGCTTTTTTCCTCAAAAATAAGAAGACATTAGATTTGGTGACCTCAATCTACCTTTTATTAATTGGACCCTAAACGAATGTACAACTGAACCCATACATGAAACCCTGTACAATGCTGTAACTAATCTGGGACTTGATCAACTAGTAACTAACAACACTAGACTCAATAACTGCCTTGTTCTCATCTTATGCAACAGTTTAAACTCAATGTATGGACTACAAATAAAGAACCCTTTTCCAACAGTGATCACAGCATAATTGACTTTTTACAAAAATCATCATAATGATGGGATCCCCAGTTATAACTTTAAAAAAGCCAACTATGATCTCATAGACAATGAACTCTCATCTCTTGATTAGCAAACTCTAGTCATTGACTCTAATACTGCTGAAGACCATTATAACACTTTTTTGTTCAAAGTCAAAAGAATTATTAAACTATACGTACCACTAATACCTCCCAAAACCAGAAAAAACAAATTACCCATAACAATAAGGAAGCTCCAATCCAAATATTTATATTATATATATATATATATATATATATCTATATATATATATATATATCTATCTATCTATCTATCTATCTATCTATCTTTGGTGAAAAAATGAAACTAACTAGCTAAGTTTAAAAGCCACTACAAAAACTTATGCCACCAGATAAAGACTGAATGCACCAATTATCACTTCAAACAAGAGGAAAACCTTCTGAGCACAAAATCCACCCGTGCCTTCTATAATTTTGTAAACAAAAACTAAAAGACTTGAGATCCATCCCACCCCTAAAAGGACCAAACGATAAAGACTGTAATGATGAAACCATTAAAGCCAACCTCTTTAACACATTCTTTGACTCAGTCTTTGAAACAGTGACAGCACATATCCAATATTTCCCAGTCGTACCACAAATAACCTCTTAAAGTTGTAGAAAAAATGCTTCTAAAAGTTAAAAAAAAAAGTTGGCCATGTTCACCCAGTCACATTACCCCACCACCAAGCCACGCCCACAAAATAAGCCATGCCCACAGAACCAGTAGTAAACATTTTTAGAACCCACCCCTGATCTCTATCTATTGGACCTGATGGACTATGTGCCTACTTCTTAAAAAAGCTTTCCACTGCAATAACAGAAACTCTTAAGCATAATCTTTGAAAAATCTTTCAGAACCAGCTCCTTGCCCAACCAATGGTCACTAGCCATGGTCATCCCTATCTTCAAAAAGGGAGAGCTCAGCCTAGTTGAAAATTACAGACCAATCTCTTTATGTTGCGTCACCTGCAAAGTCATGGAATCAATCATTAACCAATCCATTACCTTCCACCTAGAGACAAGCAACCTACTCTCCAACAAACAATTTCATTTCAGAAAAAAACTATCCTGTAATCTGCAACTACTACACTGCAAAAACATATGGACTACACATCTCGATCAGGACAAAGCAATAGACGTAATTTACATAGACTGTAAAGCCTTTGATTCAGTGGTACATGACAAACTACTTCTAAAACTAAAATCTTATGGCATTTGTGAACTCCTGCATAAATGGATAGCTGCTTTCCTGTCAAACAGGCAACAAGTGATCAAAATAGGAAGCGCTCTATCAAATCCTGTACCTGTCAACAGTGGTGTTCCCCAAGGCAGCATTTTAGGACCAACACTCTTTATACTTTACATAAATGACCTTTGTGATAATATTAAAAGCAACTGCATTCTCTTCGCTGATGATGTAAAACTATTCAACACTACCGACAATGCTGCTACCCTTCAAAAAGATCTTGACTATGTGTCAGATTGGTCAAACAAGTGGCAACTTCAAATCTCAACCAACAAATGCTCTGTCTTACACACTGGCAAAAAAAAAATAAATCAGAACATAAAATATAAGCTAGATGGACATGACCTTGTAGACGACCCTCACTCTGTCAAGGACCTTGGAGTACTCGTTTCTAAAGATCTAAGTGCCAGACCCCACTGTAACAACATTGCCAAAAAGGCATTAAGAGTTGTTAACCTAATCTTACATAACTTCTTCTCTGGTAATATTGTCCTACTAACTAGAGCATACAAAACATTTGCTAGACCAATTCTCGAATACAGCTCATCTATCTGCAACCTGCACTGCATATCGGACATTAATATAATTGAGAGACTCGAGATATTTCACAAAAAGAGTCCTCTACTCCTCTGCTCACAATAGAATTCCTTATGCCACCAGACTTGAAAGTTTGGGTTTAGACAACTTAGAACAATGCCGTCTTCAGTCTGACCTAAGCGTAGTACACAAAATTATCTGCCACGATATCCTACCTGTCAATGACTACTTCAGCTTCAACCACAACAATACACGAGCACACAATAGATACAAACTTAAGGTAAACCGCTCCAAACTCGATTACAGAAAATATGACTTCAGCAACAGAGTGGTCAATGCCTGGAATGCACTACCTGACTCTGTGGTTTCTTCCCCAAACCCCCAAACCTTTAACCTTAGACTGTCTACTGTTGACCTCACCCCACTCGTAAGAGGTTTGTAAGGGGCGTGCATAAGCGCACCAACATGCCTACCATCCCTGTCCTAATATCCCTTTTTATTCGTATCCATTTCATGTATTCATAATACATGTTTATACTTTTATCTGTTATCTTATATATGCTTGACAAATAAATAAATAAATAATTTTTAAAAGATTTATGTTCCTTTAAGTTTATCAAAAGATGCTCTTCTGAAGCCCAGTATGTAAAACCGAGTTTTCTCAATTCCTTTACATCTGAATATCACAGAGTCAAAAATAAGAAAAACACTTTTACCCTAGGTGCCAATCATCTTCATTTTTTCAACGAGTTCCCCCCTGTTGGTGAGAATTAGGTCCAGGATAGCAGATATGAGCTAAGTGAATTTGTCAATGGCGGCAACAATAACTTCTGGCAGTGAAATTCCATAATGCTTTGCAAAATGCAGCTTTGGCATTATATATGCAGATATATCTGTGTACACAAGGTGTCCAGTTTCCCAACAGCTGAATCAAAATAGTAATAAAGTACAGTGCCTAGTGAATGCTAGGAAGGAAAGCTGCCTGCAACATCTTTAAGACAATAAGATATTAGTAGATGCCAGTCCTTGACTGTATCATCCCAAACATGATGTTATGAGGTAGTATGGATTGTTTGATCTCTAACACTTGTGTTGGAAAAAGATAGAAAACACTACTTTACACTGTAAGAGAAAAAAAGAAATGTAGGCTGCCTCCACAGTGGAATGAAGATGAGGCAACGGCTGCAACACAAAGATATGTCCTCTGAAACTAGTTAATGGTGTTTCTTCGTGCCAGTTAGTGAAACTTGAAAATAAATTCTTGTTGTATCCTCTACCAGTTCAATCTGTCATCTTAAGTTTCACCTGCATTTCTGCAATCTTAGGAACACATTTCTTTACTATTGTTAAATCCCTCACCCCTCCCCACTAACTGGGGGGGGGGTGTTAATTGAGAGACAGCGACTCATGCGGTAAGAAATACAGGTACTGTCTCCTGAATATCTTGTCCTTGACTTGCTAAACCAAAGTAATGCAACATATTTGCCATGAAGTATTAAACTTCAGGTTGGCTAAAAAAGTAAAGGTGATCTTCAGCATTTACTCATATTTCACCTGCATTTCATTCCTATATTGTCTATTGCTTAATGCCAAATACATTGCTTGTTTGCTCGAACAGGAAGTTGTTGATCTGTGAGAGCTTTAGCATTCTGTAAAATGCACATGAGATTATGCACAAATATATTGGGGTAAAAATATTCCCTAGCTCAAGTGACTGGAAGAACAAAATCTTCCATATCTTTTGGGGTATAATCCTCATAATACATACAAGCATGAGAATTTTTCCAGAAGGGATGGGAAATGTTGTCCAATTCATTTGAAGGATATTAGGTTGAAGAAGGTTGGACTGGGAATAAAAATAGTAGCCTGTCAGAAGTGCTAAATTATGACTCCTAGCAGTTTTAGCCACTTTGTCAATGTGAAATATCCTGGGAACAGTAGTTCAACAACACCTGAAGAGCCATAGATTTCTCATCAAAATGAAAATGAGGTAATTTTAGACTTTAATTAAAGCCGCAGATTGGGATTATTTTTCCTGTGCAGCATGATTTCTATATGGCCTCTGTATCTTTCAAACATAGTATGCTTTCCAAAACTCCTCATGAGAAGGGGCAAGAAAGCTGTTATTTTCAAAAAAAAATTAAGAATAGGGCATGGGGATAAGATCTGAGAAAATACATAAAATGAGAAACTGAAGGCTTTCTGGACATTTTACAAAGATGTTTCTGAGAGTGTTTAAGATGCTAATAATATTCTCTGGCTGCATAATATGGTCCTGTATTTCTGTATAAGCCATCTAGTTCAATTATGGATATACTAAAAGGGATAAATTCCATCAGTTGAAGAGACCTCACTTTAAAGTATTGTGTAAGAAGTAATTCCACAGACCTTGCACCAAACTGGGGTTGGACAATATCTATATATTGTCTGATTCATCATATATTTTAATTTTACTAGGCTTATATTCTTCTCCAATCATGACTCTGAACAGCTCTTAGTTCTTCAAAATGGTAATAAGATTATAAAAATATAAATAGAATATAACATTTCCCAGGGGTCAAAGAGCAACTATGGTCCAGATCACTCTCCAGGAAAGAGAGAAAAATAGTACCTCAGAGCTCAAAAGCCCACTGAAACAACCCATGGGATCCCTTTAGGTAACATCCTGCAGATATCCAGGTTATGAGCCAACACAAGCATGAAAGGTGACGACCAGGACCTTATATTATACTCAGAATGGGCTAGCACTCCAAACTAAGTAGATCTATTCTCCCTGTGGAAGTTGATAGAACAACTCCATGTCAATGAGACAGTAAACTCACCAAGATAATTAATGGAGGTAACTATCCCCCTCCTTCAGATTAAATTGCAAGTTGCATGTTTGTTCTTGTGACATTGTCATGTCATTGATTATAGTGGCAAGGATGCCTCTGGGAAGCTGGGGGGAAGGGGAAAAACTCAGCTTGTCCCTACAGACCAACTTTTTCACATGATAATTACCATGCCATTTTCTCTGCCCTTTGTTCATTGCTAATCCCAGACCCAGAATGGTTCATTTCCAAGTGGGAGTGGCATCTGTCTACTTCTCTCTATCTTAGTATTACAAGACAGATCTATCGTCTCATCCACAATAAGTTTATGGATGATGAGAGATTTATTGCTGGCAATCCTGGCATTAAATAGCAGCAGCCAGATCTTGCCCTCTGTATACTTGGTCACAAATGCTACAATGGAGAAGATGAAATTAATAATATTAACTGCCCTTTGGGTGAAGTTTTATTAAGTGGAGGTCTCATAATATCTTCATGTAGGCACCCAGAAATCATAATGATTAATGTTGCATAAGAAAACTCTTATTTCTCAAACAGTTAATTTGGCTTTGGGACACTAAATGCAGTGAAAAGCAATGGATGTACAAAAATGATCTGTTTTGTAACATATGAGAAGGAAGCATGTTAAAAGGATTGGAACTTAAATATGAGATTTGTCTGTGTGTGTTAATTGCAGCTTGTGCGCATGGACACACACTTTTCTCACCCTTTTCTAAATCACTACTTTTTCCCAAGAGTTGGCACATGCTACTTGCTTCATTGGAGATAGCTTCAGCAGTGGCAGCTGGTTAATAGAAGTTGACAGGAACTGTCTGGAGGGGACATGGATTCTCTAAAGTTGACAGAAGCTTGTCAGAAAAGGTATTGAGGCACCTCCAGAATATATTCACTTTGCCCACCATTACAAAAGGGAGTTCAAATATTTTCCCCTCCAAAATTATACTATTGATTTTTATAGGATCAAAAGGTAGCTTCTCAGTTTCTTCTGCCGTCCTCATGAAAGAGGAGAATTTCAGAGTATACTACATGAATAGAATGTAGAATTCCTGCATTTTTCTAGTTATGAAATGGCCAAGAAAAGTGTGTGAATATCCTGTCTTTTATTATAGAATTATCTCCCCAGCAATCTGCAGCTTCCTGGCTTCTCAGGAATATTCTCAAGATATTATGAAGGAATTTACTCTTTTTGAATTTTTTTCAGCAGCACTGCTACCATTGTCTTTTCAAAAGAGTTCTGTTTTTGGACAATTTCTCCTTCTGAGGGAGAAATTCTGGAGTCGTCCATCCAGGGAATGGGGATGGATGATGGGGAAAAAATTAAAAGTTATCATTTACAATCAGTCTTTCCAGCAGTGTGCACCATTTTTCCATTTGCACACATATTTTCTCTCAATAGTCAATTGTGAGGGAGTATATTATTGAAAAGGATGGTTCACAAACTATGATTTTAGGTACATATTTGCCAGCCAGAAACCTCCATTGTCTCCTGATATCAGTGGCTGATATTCAGTATGTCTTCCTGTAAGACCGGAGACCAGGGTTCAATTCCTACATTTCTGTTTCTCTCTTTTCAGAATCCACACCTGGTATCCATGCATATTTAATTCTCTGTGTGCTGCTCTTCATTGTGCCTCTTTTCATTTTGATGTCCCAGAAGCCTGCTTTGTTTGCCAAATACTGCTTCATCAGAGTTCTCCTCCCTAGCCTCCATACCCTTTTACACAGAATGGCTGTTTTTTTTTTTAAAATACAGCCTTAGAAAAGGTCACCATCTCTTTCATATTCCTGCTCCTCACTGTGAGCCAGTGTGGCTCCTGCTTTGGCATTGGAAAAAGCTAAATAGGGAGGAGGGAAAGATGGAGTTCCAAATAATAGAATATAAACAGGGGGAGCTAGAAAAGAATAGGAAAGGAGATAAGCACAGTGAGGAGACGTTAACAATAAAAAGGCTAATGGAGACAGAGTCTCTTTGTCTCTCTCACACACACATATGGACACATACACAAATCTGCCTAGCTATCTGTCTATCTCACAATGAAACAGTAGGAGAGGAAGACAGCAAAGAAACAAAGAATCATTTTACAAACCATTATTGAAAAGGTGCCTGAGGGGTCCAGACTAGCTTGCTTGCCGTCAGAATCTCACAGTTTCTGCCACATTTCAGGCCAGAATGGACATATGAGAAAAATGTGAAAATTGCTTCAAGTGTAATGTGTGAATTGTGAATCTGCTCAAAAGCAACTAGGAGAACAGAGTGCCCCCTAACATTCAGTTGTTATCACGTTGGTCTCAAGTTCGGTTATTGTACGAAAAGGAAAGAGAGCTGTAGTTGTCACTCTGCTACTAACTGCAGAGACGAAAATTAAACTCATTCTGCCTAACAAAACGAATTAGCAGATATAGGCAAATATTAATTTGTCATTTTCTTAAAGTTAACCTATTGTATATCAACGGCATCAGATCAGATGTCGATCAGTAAAGACAATAAATCAGTTAAGACCTAAAACATTCATAATAAAACTGTATAAAAAGATACACTATTGTGATGGTCCCCAGAGCCTAGGAAAATAGCCAGGTCTTCATTTAGCATTGAAATGTTAGTGATGGAGTGGCTTTGGAGGGGGAGCTGCTTCATTTATATGAACACCTATGGTTTCCATGGCCCACCAAAACCGTAAGCGAAACTTGATTAAGTTGCTGTACATAATTAATGTGCTGAAAATATTTTGGAGAGGGAGGGTGTCAAAAAGCACTGCCACTGGGCTTTTATTGCGTAATAACATTTTTTTTATTACTATGACATGCTGAAACAAACTACTGAGTTTTCAGAGGTATAAAGGCAAAATTTATGATGCCTCCTTGACACCTGGCTGAGACCATAGATTATCTGTGCTATTTGGATTGTTCCAGTGATTCTTTATAATGAGCACAAACTGATAAGAAATCAAGATTTACATTTCATAAAATTGCATCGCTTTGTACATAATATTGCAATAATTTGGAAAAAAAATAAATGGGAAAAGTACTTGAAACTTCCTAATGGCTTCTTATACATGTTACTAAGATACTATATTATGCATTTGTGGCCTTGTTGTATACCTGTTGAATAAATGTCTCCATGTTTACTATTGACATCATACAAGTAGGTATGCTTTGACCTAGAAGACTAGAAACAACCTCTCCAAGTATTGCATGACAATACTCATAATTCCCAGCACACATGGCAATTCTGTATTGTGTGAGTCTCCCCAATCTTGAATAATTTGATGGCTCAGAAAAGGGATTTATAATGTTATATTCCAAAAGAGAGAGATAACATTTTGAATTAACCCCTAGGAGTTGGATTTTAGATAGGTACTAGTCATTTATTGGATTGCTGTTCTTCTTTATACATTATATAGTCACAACTGGATTCCTGCTAACAAAAAACATTTTCTCAAAATGAATATATGTAAACTTTTTAAAATGGACTTTTATAAGTCCAAATGAGCCGAGGTGGCACAGTGGTTAGAGTGCAGTACTGCAGCTACTTCAGTTGACTGCTAGTTCAGCAGATCAGCGGATCAAATCTCACCGGCTCAAGGTTGACTCAGCCTTCCATCCTTCCGAGGTGGGTAAAATGAGGACCCAGATTGTTGGGGGCAATATGCTATTTAGTATACTGTCTTTGGTGTAAGCTGCCCAGAGTCCTCGGAGAGTGGGCGGCATAGAAATATGAATAATAAAATAAATAAATAAAATATTGTAGTTTTCCTGGGTGATCTCTCCTTTCTAGAGACAAAGAATTTTTTTTAAATGTCACTTGAATACCATTTTAATTACAAATCAGAAAGTTCCAATGCTTTAAAAAATAGAAAACATCTACTACAGTGCTAGAAAAACCTATGGATCCACCTTGCAAAGGAATAAAGTAATAATAAGGCTTTTAGATATTTATTACTGTTTGTATCAAATTGTTTTCAAGAAGTTCTGAGAATTAAGAATATAATCAAAGAGTTGATGTGTCTTTTCTTTTCCATAAGATTCTGGGTTCATGCTTTAAATGGCACCATTCAGATGGTGTCATTTCTTTGCAAACTTTTTAAAGCCAATTAGTATATTTCACCTGACTGTAGCTCAATGTGTTTCACATTTTGAAGTTATGAAGTCAGAAGTAAACCCTTTGAAATAAATGAAACTTCAGTTCAAGTAACCAGTAGTTGACTAGTTGATTTTAAACTCCTCTACATCAAACTTTACCAGTTATCAGTGGTACCATTAAATGCCTCTAGTCATTTTCACTTATCTGTATCCCATTTCATTGTTAACTAATTACTTAGGATAAATTGAGTGAGAAGCATGTTGCCCATGGAATTATTTATTCAAATATACAGTGGGGCAAAAAAGTATTTAGTCAGCCACCAATTGTGCAAGTTCTCCCACTTAAAAAGATGAGAGAGGCCTGTAATTGTCATCATAGGTAGACCTCAACTGTGAGAGACAAAATGAGAAAACAAATCCAGACAATCACATTGTCTGATTTGGAAAGAATTTATTTGCAATTATGGTGGAAAATAAGTATTTGATCAATATCAAAAGTTCATCTCAATACTTTATTATATATCCTTTGTTGGCAATGACAGAGGTCAAACGTTTTCTGTAAGTCTTCACAAGGTTGGCACCCACTGTTGCTGGTATATTGGCCCATTCCTCAATGTAGATCTCCTCTAGAGCAGTGATCTTTTGGGGCTGTCGCTGGGCAACACGGACTTTCAACTCCCTCCAAAGGTTTTCTATGGGGTTGAGATCAGGAGACTGGCTAGGTCACTCCAGGACCTTGAAATGCTTCTTACAAAGCCACTCCTTAATTGCCGGGAGGTGTGTTTGGGATCATTGCCATGCTGAAAGACCCAGCCACGTTTCATCTTCAATACCTTTGGTGATGGAAGGAGGTTTGCACTCAAAATCTCACGATACATGGGCCCATTCATTCTTTCCTGTACACGGATCAGTCATCCTGGTCCCTTTGCAGAGAAACAGCCCCAAAGCATGATTTTGCCACCCCCATGCTTCACAGTAGGTATGGTGTTCTTTGGATGCAACTCAGCATTCTCTCTCCTCCAAACACGACGAGTTGTGTTTCTACCAAATGGTTCTATTTTGGTTTCATCTGACCATATGACATTTTCCCAATCCTCTTCTGGATCATCCAAATGCTCTCTAGCAAACTTCAGATGGGCCCGGACATGTACTGGCTTAAGCAGGGGGACATGCCTGGCACTGCAGGATCTGAGTCCCTGGCGGCGTAGTGTGTTACTGATGGTAGTCTTTGTTATGCTGGTCCCAGCTCTCTGCAGGTCATTCATTAGGTCCCCCTGTGTGGTTCTGGGATTTTTGCTCACTGTTCTTATGATCATTTTGACCCCACGGGGTGAGATCTTGCATGGAGCCCCAGATCGAGGGAGATTATCAGTGGTCTTGTGTGTCTTCCATTTTCTAATTATTGCTCCCACAGTTGCTTTCTTCACACCAAGCTGCTTGCCTATTGCAGATTCAATCTTCCCAGCCTGGTGCAGGTCTACAATTTTGTTTCTGGTATCCTTCGACAGCTCTTTGGTCTTCACCATAGTGGAGTTTGGAGTATGACTGTTTGAGGTTGTGGACAGGTGTCTTTTATACTGATAACAAGTTCAAACAGGTGCCATTAATACAGGTAATGAGTGGAGAACAGAGGAGCCTCTTAAAGAAGAAGTTACAGGTCTGTGAGAGCCAGAAATCTTGCTTGTTTGTAGGTGACCAAATACTTATTTTCCACCATAATTTGCAAATAAATTCTTTCCAAATCAGACAATGTGATTGTCTGGATTTGTTTTCTCATTTTGACTCTCATAGTTGAGGTCTACCTATGATGACAATTACAGGCCTCTCTCATCTTTTTAAGTGGGAGAACTTGCACAATTGATGGCTGACTAAATCCTTTTTTGCCCCACTGTACTAGTGGATATTTGCAAGTAGAAAAATATTTGGAATAAATTAATTCTATATATTTTACTGGAAGAGATTTAATGCTTAAGAATTCCTGCTTTCCATTGGCCTGCATGTAATGATATCCAGAAGCATTAAGCAGATAACCCATTTTGTTGCAATATTCCTCCTTCCCCCAGAATTAACTCATATTTTATAATTCTTAAATAATTTTAAGAAGGTCATTACATTAAAATGTGACATAAAATAATCGTCCTAAAAAGGCACTGCATTTTTTTTTAGAACAGCAGTCTTAGATGTGTTTACTGCAAATGTCCCACTTATTTCAGTGAAGTTCAGTCTCAGGTACACAAGGCTAAAGCTAAAGTTTCCCCACAGGACTTTCCTGGATAAATTGCTATTGGACCTTCTGCCCCATACATCTTTATCTGGTATGAAACTTCTTACAAATTCCCTAGGGCAAACTTGATGCTCTTGATCTCTGTTATATTAATATTTTCATGATTACCAGCCAGAATGAATGAAGAAAATAACTGTAGTAAAACACAACTGGATGGCACCATGTTGGAGAATATTTTAATAAAAACTCTAATTCAATTTCATCTGTCTTGCCACTGGCTTCATGTAGTACTAACCAGAGGTGGGTTTCAGCAGGTTCTGACCAATTCTGGAGAACCAGTAGCAGAAATTTTGAGTAGTTCGGAGAACCGGTTAATACCACCTCGGACTGGCCCCGCCCCCATCTATTCTCTGCCTCCCGAGTCCAGCTGATTGGGAAGAAATGGAGATTTTGCAGTAACCTTCTCCTGGAGTGGGGTGGGAATGGAGATTTTACAGTATCCTTCCCCTGTGATGCCCACCAAGCCATGCCATGCCACGCCTACCAAGCCACACCCACAGAACGGTAGAAAATTTTATTGAAATCCACCACTGGTACTAACGCTCACATTCACAGTGGACTCATTCATTTAGGGTACTTGGCCATATAATATTTGCATAAAAGTTGTTGATTCAGTCCCCATGAAATCAACCTTATTTCTTTTGCACCTTTTGTTTACTTAGCTCTTGCCTGTATGACCAAATATCCCTTGTTATATGGGTAAGAAAGATTGGTGCGTTTTATTTTTCATCATTTATTATTCATATACTTGTAAAGAACTAAATCAGGGGATTTTTAATGCGCAAGACATACAATGGTTAAAATGATTTTACATCTTTTATATCTTATTGATGAAAATTGGAGTCCCTGGAGTTAAGTATGATAAGTGATTAGATACATAAATGCCATCTCTCATCACTGGTATTATGTGAGTTATTTTCTTCTCTTGCTATGGCTTGAATTATCTAGACATCAAAGAAATGAGGCTACTGAAACTCAGAATGCTTTCATAAGTATTAAATCCACGCCTCTACATATATATTTTCATCTGTGAATACCTTAATTCTTCATGGAGCTCAGTTTCATGCACTTTTCTGAGCTCAGAGATTTTTTTTTTATTCCCAAATTGCTGGAAAACAATGACACAGGAAAATGAGACAAAGTGGAAAGCACAAAATAATGTAACTAATTATATGACAGTGGGCATAAAAAGGGGATTAGCTGGTGCCTTAGGAAATTGTCACAGAATCCTAATCTTATCTCTCCCTCTCTCTTCCCCTCCCAAGCCAACTGAAGTAATGAACTAGTTATAAATAGCTAATTAGTCATTTATACACTGCCCTACATGCAATATCTTGTTAAATGAAATTCCCTAGACCCATCCAGTATAGTGAGGTGTCTCAGAAAAGATAGAAAAGTAAATTGGGGATTAAGAGAGTTACTGTTTGTTAAAAGGATTATTGAAATGCAAGGTACGGTAGATTCCATAAGCATTATGATTAATTTAGCAAAAGGCACAGACCATTCTTACCGGTCAGCCTCTTATCTTGGCAAAGTTATACAAAGTTAGGGAGAAACACAAACCACATTTGAACAATTTCAATTTGACAATTTGATAATTTTAAAAAATACATGCATAAAAAGAGAATAATATTCAGTTAACCGGGATCCAACAGTAATAACATATAGGTACTAAAATACTATGACCATGAGGATTTTTTTCCCCTAAATATATAAACAGGAGTTTTATTTAAACAATATCCATGATGTGGAATGCATTTCAGTTCAAAAATGTCAGGTAATTCTTGTTTACTTTAGCATTTTGGATCTTGAAACACTAAAAATGGGTAGTGCCTCCTGTATCTTAGACATTTATAAAAATCTGTTTATAAGAACAGATACAACATGGACAAACTGGCTGGATCATCCATTAGACTAAATATATTGTTGTTACATAATTCAAAGCTGCACATCTATGGTAAGTTTTCTAGCTGCCTCTCACTTTTTTTAAGCTCAGGATTTCTTTCTATATTGTTATCTTCCTTTCTCTACTTCTTCTAGTCTTACTACCATATTTTCCTTGTTTCCCTTCTTTTCTTTTTCCACCTTCAACCATTGTTCCTTTGTGGTGATCTATCCCACTCTCCCTGGCCCTGGTCCCTCTCTCAGGCATGCGAATATTGGTGAATTTGCTCTTGGACACATTACCCATGCTGGGGAATGTTCTCCTTCTCTGCTTCTTTGTCTTCTTCATCTTTGGCATCATCGGTGTGCAGCTGTGGGCTGGTCTATTGAGAAACCGCTGTTTCATGGATGAGAACTTGACAACGTGAGTGCTCAGGAAATGACTCTATTATTCCTTTTCAACTTTGTAAAGTCTCTGTTCTTCATCAATTTTATTTTATTTTTTACTTTGATATTGAGCTAATCCCAGTCCCCAAGTCCGTCACTCTTGTGTACTACATCTAAAAGTTCCATTTGCTTCTTGAAAGGAACCTGTGACAATGTTGAAATTACTGTTGTATGATTATGTGTACCATCAACATGAAGATTCAAAGATTATAATAAGATTAAAGTATTGGAGACGATGATGTAGTCCAATTCCTCCTTGATGCAAAAAAATAAGACAAAGAACATGGATTGCTACCCTCCTTTTTTCAGGGTAAAAGAATCCATAATTTCATGTAAATACTTACATGTTCAAACTATTATAATTTATTAAAATTCAGATAGATAGATAGATAGATAGATAGATAGATAGATAGATAGATAGATAGATAGATAGATAGATAGATAGATTAAACAACTGAATTACTTGCCCTTACAAAGTGCTGGAGAATTAACTGCTATGACCTTCATCCAGAATAATCTATCAATTCTAAAAACTGTACAATACATTTGAAGGGAGTTGGGTTAGGTAAAACTGCATGGTAAACAATTGTACCCTCTCCCTTTTCTCCCTTTCCCTTCAGGTTTTATAGCTTCTCATATGGTTCCTCACATTCTTCCTCAGTATTGAAGCAGACAATATGTGAATCAGGGTGATAATTTCAAGGAGAACTGTGGTGCTAACCTTTCTGTTTGTCTGTCTAGGATCTCCAGGATGTTGGCATGTGCAGATTCTTAACTTTTCCTCTCTCTAATTTTACACAGTGCTAGAAATCCAGCCTATGGTGCAAATATGTAATTTAATTTTTTTGCTTTGACCCAAGGCTATTTCATGTTTTGATTCATATCATATCAAGAATTGCAGCAATATGGACTTTCCAATGAATAAACATTTATGGTACATATTTATAAAGCATTTTTAGCATTTTAAATACATTTTCTGTGGTTTTTCTCCCTACTTATAAAGAATCAAACAGGTAGTTGTTTTATTCACATTACATTTTAAAACATTATAGTATACATCTGAAGCAATATCATGAGTAAAGGAGCAGATTATAAAATGGGTGAACTCATGGTTTAAAATTGTACTCCAATATTTTTAGATCATTCGTTCTTTTTTTAATTTTTACAGATTTTTATTTTTCTGAGCTTCTACTATTTTAAGTTTTGATTCAATATTGTGGGAAGTATTGCTATCACATGTTAAGAAATACGTACGCTTAATGATTCCATATGCTGGCATGGTACCAGATTACCCATTTGCTCTAGGAAGCATCTGTTGTCTATTTTAGTTCTAATTGTGTCACAAGTCTTTCTCTCAAGCAAAAAATGGATAAAAACATGCTCTTTCCTTGGCCCTTTTCAACATCTCTTTCCAAGTGTATAGAAATTAGATTTTCTTGAGTTATAATCACTTCAGATCATCTTCTGAACTATTGGTCTGGGTCAACTTGAATGAGCCACATTTCTGTTTCCTTCTCCATATCGTACTTTCCTATGACTTATGAACAAACCAATGGTAGTTAACATAGCATTTCTCCTCCAAATAAGAATTATAAACTAGTGCTGTTCTAGAGTTCAGGCTGAAACACACAGAGAGAGCTTAACCATACATGCTAATGCCATTTCCAGATTTCCCATATCTTCAATTTGCAAATTTTCTGAACTTTTCTGAAGAAGAGGAGATCCTTCCTTCGTTCCTTCATTCTTTGAATACCTGCCCAGGTTCCTGCTTTCAAGGAATCATTTAAATGCATTGAGCTGGGTACAAGAAGAAAGAACCTTCTTTTAGTCCTAATGTACCAATGGAACTAATAGTAGATAGTAGAACTGACAAAAATAGAGTAATAAAATTACTTTCCACTCTGTTTTTAGCACTCAGAGAAGACTTTCTGATTGGAAATCTACTATTTTCTAATTCTGCTTTAGAGAACAAGCATTGACACAATAAAAAATTACAGATTTAGTGTGCTATGAGGAACCTGTTCACAAACAAGCATGCAATTGTGGAACTCGGTCTTAAACTGGATCTTGTAATCAATGTAGTAAGCATTTTACTTTTGTTCTTGTTAATATTTCTAATTCTTGCCAATATCTCTGGATAGATAACATTATTAATCCTCTGCTGTACTAGATTTTTATTATGGTTTGTCATAGTTAGCCAACTATTTGGGGTTGGATTTTGCATTTTTTTTGTCCACTTTCTGAGTGCTTCCAAGAATCTAGGATAAGGAGATTTTGTTGTTTAATGATATTAATAGTACTAACTTAGAACGTAAGCTATTCCAGGTAAAGCTGTCTTTTGCAATTGACTGATAGTGATTTTATCAGTGCTGATAGTGTCCAAGGGGTCTCCAGATGTTTTGAAATTGTGCCCATGGTACTTACTATTATTGGTACTATCTTTCCTTTCTTTTGTCACAGTTGTTCTACTTTTATCTGCAGGTCTTTACATTTTGCGATTTTTCTCCATTATGCCCAGTCTACACAGATATTATTAACTATAATATTTGCCATAACAATTTTGTTCATGTGTTCTTTCAGCCAAGGTAATATCACTCTTCCTCCCTATTATCAACCTGAGGAGGATGATGAAATGCCCTTCATCTGTTCACTGTCAGGCGATAATGGTATCATGGGCTGTCATGAGATACCCCCACTCAAAGAACGGGGCCATGTGTGCTGCTTGGACAAGGATGACTACTTCTACTACACCTCAGTCAGGCAGGAGTTCAACGTCAGTGGCATGTGCGTTAACTGGAACCAGTATTACAATGAATGTCGTACAGGCAATGCCAATCCACACAAAGGGGCAATCAACTTTGATAATATTGGCTATGCATGGATTGTTATATTCCAGGTAATCTGAATATATAGTGATAATATATTCTATATCGAATATATAGTGATAAGACCACTACTTATTCTAAAGATGAGGTCCCCAAAACACTTTTTCAAGAACGATCTATCCAGGGCCTACTCCAGATATTTGGTTTCCTGTGGCAATGAGTAGCAATGAACCTCTCTACTTAATTTTACTTGAATCCTAGCAGTGTCTGTTTCAAGTGGCTGATTTTGAGAACTGTGGTTTATTTCAGGGGTGTGGCATGAAGCAGTCCTGTGTCTCTAAGCCAGTGATGCATAATCTTTTGGCAAAGGGAGCTACATGTTGTGTTTAGGCAGACAATAGGCACAATCTATTAATTTTAATTTAAAGGAATTTATAAAAAAGATTTAAAATCATTAAATGAGAAAACTAAACTAAGTTAAATTAAACTAGAATTAAGAAGACATTAAATTAAGGAAGCTAATATTATTCCTAATGATATTTTAAATGTTCTGATAAGTTTTGTGAGGGTTACATCCAATGCTTTGGAACACTATGGGGATATAAATATACCTTGACATAACATATTATGAAATATAATTTGACAGCATCAGGCTAGGGAAAGTTGCCTTAATAGTCCATAAGGACTTTATTTTTTGCTTTTGTCAGTATTTCTTTAAGATGCCTTGCCCAAAAAAGAAAAGAAAAGAAAAGAAAAAGGATAATCTATCTCCTTGTAGCAACTGAAATATTTTCTATTCCCTCTTTCTTTTTTCAGGTGATCACTCTGGAAGGATGGGTGGAGATTATGTATTATGTGATGGATGCTCATTCATTTTACAACTTCATTTACTTCATTTTGCTGATCATTGTAAGTACAATAGTCCCTTCACTGAGTAGATAAAATATGCCCTTCACATGAGAGAAATAAATGTTACAGCCCAATAAACCAGGGAGCTGGACATTTATGTTCTTTGAAGTAAAATAGCTGTTGTAAATAATTCTAGGAGATACCAATTTCAAATCCTTTCTTTGAAATAGCAAAAAATCATTCAAATTGACTTTGCCATTCTTGAATTCTTTCTAAGGTCTTTGAAATCTGTTGTCATATTTAAGTACTAATTTATAATCATGTTCCAAAAGCTTATAGTTTAAACAGACTTAAAGAATATTCCACAAATCCCTTATGTGACAGGAAGGAAAGAGCTTAGTGATGGTCATAGATAACACTAACTACTTAAATGGCAACAAAATATCTAAATTTTTCAGACTTCCCAGCCAGTCAGAATATGGCCAAAAATGTTCCATGGCCATAGCATTTTGGGAGTAGCCATTCAATGCATTTGGAAGGTATCAGGTTGAAAAAGGCTTTTTGATAGGAGATTTTGTATATTAAAAAGAGCTGTACACTTTTGTAATATTTTTATATCATTTTATATTCATGTTCATGTTCATGTCAAATGAGCAAGTGATGTTAAATCATTGACAATTGGATTAAACTATTCCAACTTTATTTATTAAAAAAAAATATACCGACATTTAGATTTTCTGAGTTTCTTAGTTTATATCTACATGCAGGATTTGAGCAGGAATTTTAAAAAACAACCTATAAAACTATTGGGGAAAGAAAAGAGGAAAGCATTGGCTATTGTTGTATTGAAGAATATCAAGGCTGATGACTAACCCAGAGAGACACTATTAGTGAGAATTAGAATGTTCTTTATCCTTTGTGAATAGGGCCTTGACAATTTATTCATAGATTCCTAAATGCTCCAGAATTGGAATCCCATATAGGCAATGAAGGCAATATAGCCATATAGGCGTAGATAGGCATATGACAGCAATATAGCCAATGCTGATGTATAGGAATCAATGGGCACCAAAAAAGGGACTGACTGGAAAAGCTATTTAATTGGTTTCCTTAAAACAGGATGCACAATTCAGAGCCCTGGGATTCTTTAGGGAGAAAGCAGGGAGTAGCATTGATTTACTAGCATTCCCTCTTCCTTATGCATGTTAATAAAAATAGCATTTAAGCAAAACGTAATACAGACTAGTACTGATGATGTTACCTAGTTTGAATAAGGAAACATCTGCAAGAAAACAACCAAGCTCAGAGAGCATCAAGAACCCCTCATAATACATTTTCCAATAGAAGTGAATATTTGAAGCTCAGGGTTGAATTGTGGAGTTTGCAGGCTTAAACTTCAAACAGGTGTATGTACAGTATCAGCTCAGTTAATTCTAAATTTATACAATCCCAATTTCTTTCTAATTCCAAAACAACATGCCTCTGAATATTTTCCATAGCACCCCTTGCCAGATGGGTCCACAGCGGTCCAAAAGTCATCTGAGTCATCCCTAAGTGCTCCCATTCAAATCCAGGGAGCAGCACTGTCAGAGAACCAGCTCTGGCAGCAAAATCAGCAAACTGTCAGCAGAAAAAGGAAAAATTCCTACAATTCAGCAGCCATCTTGGGGGGGGTGTGTCTCCCTCATGCATAATTATTCTTATGCAATCAACCTACAGTAATGGTCAAAGCACACAATAATGGTTAAAGCAAGGCCCTTAGACTGTACTGTATTACAGGTAGTCTTTGACTTATAACAGTTCATTTAGTGACTGTTCAAAATTACAACAGCACTGCAAAGTGACATGACAATTGTTGGAAGAAATGTCCATCTGGGTTCAGTTCCAAGTGAGGAAAAAGACACTGGAAACATGGAGACTGCTTGGAAAGATGGTTTAATGGTGGACAGGAATCACATGGCTTGAGTTCCTGAGTAAAAAAGGGGGGGGCAAGATTGGCTTGGAGTGCCTTGGTTTTATGCCCTCTGTTGGGCATCACCTGTTCCTGTATAAGAAATGTATCCTGATTGGTTGTGAGACTCCCAGAGGGTGGGGTCTTAGCTAACTTTGTAAGCTGTCTCCCAAGCTTCCTTGAGCCTTGCCATGTAGTGTTTCTGTTGCTAGTGAGTTTCTGTTGGTAGATGGGTCCTATTGTGTTACAGATGATGGTCCATTGACAAAAGTGGGGGGAAAATGAGTGAGCTTGGTTGAGGCCTTATTGGCCCATTGACAAAGGTGGGAGGGGGAGGCAGGGAGCTGCTTTGTCTTTAAAACATGTTTCTCCATTTCTCATCCAGGGAAATATAATATTCTGCCTTTTTAATATTTCCTAAAATATTTCATTCTTCTAGGAGTGGTGTGAGTGCTAACTTCCTACATCATTTTTCACACTTATGACTGTTGCAGCATCCCAATGGTCATGTGATCAAAATTTGGATGCTTGGCAGCTGACTCATATTTATGACAGTTGCAGTGTCTCTGGGTCATGTGATCACCTTTTGTGACCTTTTAAAAAACTAAATCAATGGGAAGGCCAGATTCACTTAACAACTGTGTTACTAACATAACAATTGCAGTGATTCAGTTGCCACAACTGCGGCAAGAAAGTTTGTAAAATGGGGCAAAATTCACTTAACAAATGTTTCATCTAGCAATAGAAATGTTGGGCTCAATTATAGTCATAAATTGAGGACTATATGACTATTATTGAGTTCTCAATTCTTCCATTTTTGTCTTTCTGTAAATTGAAGTTAAAATTCCCACCATTTCTCTTAAGCTAAGACACAGCTTCCGCGTGAGTGCCCCATCCCTGCGATTTTATTTATTGGTTTGCAAAATAGAGAGGGTATTATAAAAGTTAAACTCCAAAATGCAGTATTTGGGAAAGCATTGACTTGCAAAAAGTTGCTATGGAGGAATACTCCAGGGGTGAAATGGTCCCGGTTCGGACCGGATCACCTGATCCGGTAGTGATGGAGGCAGGTGGTTTGGAGAACCAGTAGCAAAAATCCCTTTCCCCCCCAACCTCTTCGGCCGAAAAAATGCTTTTAAAAGTTTTTTTAAAAGCCTCTGATGATCACGCGGCTCAGCTGGGATCATCAAAGACTTTTAAAAGAAAAAAACCCTTTTTTTCTTTTAAATGCCTCTGACGATCCAAGCTGAGTTGCCTGATCGGTGGAGACTTTTTTTCTTTTAAATGCCTCTAACGATCAGGCAACTCAGCTGGGATTGTCAGAGCCTTTTGAAAACACTTTTTAAAAACCTGTTTGCCAAAGAGGTTGTAGAAAAAATGGTTTTAAAAGTTAAAAAAAAAATTGGCCATGCCCATCCAGTCACATTAACCCCCCCCCCCCAAGCCACACCCACAGAACCGGTAGTAACAAATTTTAGATTTCGCCACTGGAATACTCACTATTTCTTTCTAGTAAGAATTTCTATAAATAGGAAGACAATAAGATCAAAAAAAAAAAGGAAGTTAAAATACATGTTTGGAATTGGAATGAGCTTTCAAAATCCTTGCTCAAAGGACATAGAAAAAGAAAAGCACTTGTTTGGCAAAATTCTCAGATGTTATAAGGATCAGTATAATTCAAACAGCATATACAAGTATTCAGATTCAAAACAGGAAAGGTCCTTTGATCCCAGCAACAGTGCATTTGCTGTACTTGACAACAAGCACCAAAGAAAGCAACTTTTTAAGACGTTGCTGACGGATGTTGTGAGTGCATTCACACTATATCCGAAGCACATTTCCTGCTTTGGCTCCAAATACCGCACATATTTAACAATTTTAAAACACTCTGTTGTTCTTCATATGATGCAGATCAATGAATCAGGTGAAACAAAAGTGAATACCATTGTAACAGATTTCATAAATCTTGCGAAATGTGTGAGGTGGAAAGGACTTTAAATTATTTATTTATTCTATCTATCTATCTATCTATCTATCTATCTATCTATCTATCTATCTATCTATCTATCATATTTCTATGCCGCCCACTCTCCGAGGACTCTGGGCAGCTTACACCAAAGACAGTATACTAAATGGCATATTGCCCCCAACAATCTGGGTGGTCATTTTACCCACCTTGGAAGGATGGAAGGCTGAGTCAACCTTGAGCCGGTGAGATTTGATCCGCTGATCTGCTGAACTAGCAGTCAGCTGAAGTAGCTGCAGTACTGCACTCTAACCACTGCGCCACCTTGGCTTTAGGCAATACATCTAGCCTCAGCAGTTGGCCCTGTAGCTTGCCCTCATCCAAAAACTTCCAGCAAGTAGCAATCCCCCAGTTCTGAAGCAAAGTGTTCCACTAGTAATAGTTCTTGCCCGACTATTTTAAAATAGCTGACAAAGCCTTTTAAAAAAACACTATTTTATTTTGAAACAGTGAACTATTCTGATACTGAAGCTGCCCAGGAAAGGCTTAGTTTTTCAAAGGCTAATTCAAGTGTTAGCAGAGGCCTGGCCCCTTTGAAATGCTAAAAGTGAATGAAAGGACTATCTGATAGAGCCCTCTGGCACTTTTGTCTAGGTGAGCTGCGCAGCAAGAGTAGAAGGGCATCATGGTCTATTGTTCTATGGATAATTATGTTTGAAAGCTTCTAGGTGGAAAAATAGTAACTCTTTTCCTCCTTTTATGACCCGAGGAGATGGCAGTATTAAATTCGCCCTTTATTTTCTGTTACCTCTTCCTAGCCTGAGGTTTGTACACAGTCGCTCTTTAGGCAGATTGAACTTTGGAAGATATTTAGAAAGATGCTTGTTTGTTATTTTTATCCTGACATTTATGTCATGTTGCACAGGATAATAGCAAATATTATTTTGTTTATGGGATGAAGGCTATGGGATAAGTAATGGATGGTGAAAAAATAAATTCAGTTATTGTTTGCTGTTAATTGGAATGACACGAGGATCTACATAACATGTTTGAGTCCCCTTTGTAAAAAAAACAAAAACCCTTTCATAACATTTCATTTAAGAGTAAGAATGTATATGATATTAGCGTAACACCAGAACTATCATTATTAATATCCGTCCTAAGTTTTTAAAATAAGAATAAATATTGCTATCTTGTATGGTTTTTAAAAACAAACCAGAAGTAGAGAAGTGTTTGATTTTTTTTTTTACTAGAGAATAAAAACAGGTTTACAACCTAAGTTATCTTTATCTAATCTGGTGATTTCCAGGTGTGTGTGTGTGTATGTGTATGTGTATATATATTATTTTATTTTATTTTATTTATTTAGATTTATATACTGCCCTTCTCCCCAAGGGGACTCAGGGCGGTGAACAGCCAAAAGAAAAAAACATACATACAAAATTTAAAAGCCAAATAAAACCAAATTAAACAATGGCCCCAATTATTTAAAATCCCAATTATAAAATATTAAAACCCCAAATATTAAAATATTTACAATTTAAAAATTTTTAAATTATTTTTACAAAAGAAGGGAAAAGGGAAGAATTAGGCCAGGCCCGCCTGGTGGAACAGGAAAGTTTTTAGCTCACGGCGGAAGGCACGAAGATCCGGGATCCTCTGTAACTCTGGGGGAGCTCGTTCCAGATAGTGGGTGCCCCCACAGAGAAGGCTCTCCCCCTGGGGGCCGCCAGTCGACATTGTTTGGCTGACGGCACCCGGAGGAGCCCCTCTCTATGGGAGCGTACCGTCGCTGGGAGGCTATTGGTGGTAGTAGGCGGTCCCGCAAGTACCCAGGTGACAGTATTAAAGTTAAACCCATTTGAGGCTTATGCTGTAATATTTCTATTGCATTCATTCATTCATTCATTCATTTATTAGTTTGTTTGTTTGTTTGTTTGTTTGTTTGTTTGTTTGTTTATTGGTTCAATTTATATGCCGCCCTTCTCCGGAGACTCAGGGCGGCTTATGCGTTAAGCAATAGCCTTAATATTTTTGTATATACCTGCTTAGTAGGGCTTTTGCCCACCCCCACCCCCCAAGCAGTGTTCTTTTTTTATACAAAGTCAGTTTATTGCCCCCACAATCCGGGTTCTCATTTTACCTACTTCGAAAGGATGGAAGGCTGAGTCAACCTTGAGCCTGGTGAGATTCAAACTTGCAGTAATTGCAGGCAGCTGGTGTTACTTAGCAGCACTTTAGTCTACTGTGCCACCAAGGTGCAGACTTTCTAGTCTTTCATCCTAAAATGGTAGGAAAATGTGACACTAATGTTCAGCAATCTTACAACTAAAATTTGACAGTGGCAACAGAATGAATTACAAGTTCTGAGGAAAGGATTTTGCAATCCTTGGATTCTATATTACCGACACACACACACACAAACACATAAACACACACATCAGTGTTTTATGCCTTGGGGTTTTTTTTACCTTTAATCACCGCTACCCTTACAGACAAACTCCCGCCATTAATGCTTTATCCATGCCTTTTCTCTTGTTTCTTAGGTGGGCTCCTTTTTTATGATCAATCTGTGCCTAGTAGTCATTGCCACCCAATTTTCCGAGACCAAGCAACGAGAACACCAACTGATGCAAGAGCAGCGAGCACGATACCTGTCCTCCAGCACTGTGGCCAGCTATATGGAACCAGGAGATTGTTACGAAGAGATCTTCCAATATGTCTGCCACATTGTTCGTAAAGCTAAGCGTCGTACCCTTGGCTTCTACAACAGCCTGCAGGATCGTCGTCTCGGCCAAACAGAAACAGGCACTGCCAAACAGAGAGTGAATGGAAAAGACCGGAAGCAATACTGTAAGGTTTATAAACTAAGCCTGTCAAATTAAGGGTACAGGGTGGGGGAGTATAAATGACTATTAAGACCCTCATTGTAAATCAGACTACAGATCAGGGGTGAAATCTAAAATTTGTTACTACCGGTTCTGTGGGCGTGGCTTGGGGGGGTAATGTGACTGGGTGGGCGTGGCCAACTTTTTCTTTTTCTTTTACTTTTAAAAGCATTTTTTCTACAACCTTAAGAGGTTGCAGAAAAAAATGCTTTTAAAAACCTCTGACGATCAGGCAACTCAGCTGGGATCATCAGAGGCTTTTAAAGGCATTTTTTTTCCTACAGCCTCTTCGGCCGAACAGTTGGAGAAGAAAATGCTTTTAGAAGCCTCTGACGATCAGGCAACTCAGCTGGGATCGTCAGAGGCTTTTAAAGGCATTTTTTTTTCTACAACCCCTTCGGCTAAAGAGGTTGTAGAAAAAATGCTTTTTAAAGCCTTTGACGATCCCAGCTGAGCCGCGCGATCATCAGAGGCTTTTTTTTTACTTTTAAAAGTATTTTTTTGGCCGAAAAGGTTGTAGAAAAAATGCTTTTGAAAGTAAAAAAAACCAGCCTCTGATGATCGCGCGGCTCAGCTGGGCATGGGGGAGCGGCGGGCGCAGGGATTTTTGCTACCGGTTCTCTGAACCACCCACCGCCATCGCTACCGGGAGCATTTCACCCCTGCTACAGATAGTTCTTGACTTATGACTGGTCACTTAGTGACTGTTCAAAGTTATGATGAACCCCCTCCAAAAAAAGTACTTATGATCCCAGTTTGAAGTTCTGATGGCTGTTCGTCCCACAGTCACATGATGCATTTTGGGCACTTGGCAACCAGGCCATATTTACAGCCATTTGCAGCATTTCATGATCATATGACCATAATATATGACTTCTTTTGCTGAAACCCAGCATTTACTTCCGGATTCCAACAAAAAAAACCCCAAACACCTATTACAGAAAATGGGTTCATTTAATGATTGTGGATTCACTTAATGACCATGATGATTTGCCTAACAACTACTGCAAAAAAAAAAGTCATAAAATTTAATCGGTCACTTAACGTCTGGCAGGACTGTAATTCCTGACTCAATTAAGGTCATAAGTCAAAGACTACCTTTACAAGGTATCGGTCATTAGACAGTCTTTTTCCAGATTTTTTTAAAAAATATTATAAATTTTCCATTTAAATTGTACAAACATATTTATAAAAATGCATTTGTATATCCAATTTCTATTAACTGGAAACATATGGAAAGTGTGAGCACTTTGAGAAGGAAATTGCATCCCAAAATTCAAAGAAGGATAGCTGAATCCTGATTTGTATAATAGCCAAAAAAATTAAAACAGGATTACTTAACGAAGAATGGTGACTGAACAACATTATGTTCCATCCCTACTTAAAACAATTGTTATACCTAGATTAATGGAAGGTACTATATAGCAGCATTCCCCAACCTTTCTGGCTCCCTGGACCAGCAGTAGCAGCCATGCTGGTGGCGGTGGTGGGTGGTGGTGGTGGTTTTGCATACACAACCTAGCTCCTGTCCATGTGCAAATGAAAGCTTTGTGCACTCATATGCTGTTTGTGGGGCATGGGGTTTGGGGACCCCTGCTATATAGGACGGATAAAACATAGGACAGTGATGGCTAACCTTTTTGCCGTTGTGTGCCAAAAGTGGGAACACCGTGGGAGGGGCACATGTGCGCGCTTGCCCAAACCCATAATTCAATGCGCCCCACCCCCCGTGCATGCGCATGTAATCCCCCCGCGCTCCCCCCACTTTTGGCACGTGATGGCACAGTGGGCCTGGTAGGCCCATTTTTCGCCCTCCCCAGGCTCCAGAGGCTTTCTTGGAGCCTGGGGAGGGTGAAAACGGTCTTCCCTACCTCCTGGAGGGCCTCCAGAGGCCGGAAACGGCCCATTTCCCAACATCCGGGGGGCCCAGAAGGCCCAAAAATCAGCTGGCCCATGCACGCATGCATGCTAGAGCTGAGCTAGGGCAATGCTCTCGCATGCTCACAAATATGGCTCCATGTGCCACCTGTGGCACACGTGCCATAGGTTCGCCATCCCGGACATAGGAGAATATATTTAAGAATTTATATGTTTAGTTGGTATGTTATTGGATATATTATGTACAATTCTTGATTTAGCAGCAGAGAATGATACAGAATATGAAATGGGGAAATATAAATATAACTGTGCAAATTACTAGCTTTTATGAAAAGGATAAGAGGCATCTATAGTACAGATCATTCACCTTTTCAAGCATGATCTTGTACAATGGCATGAGATACCAAAAAAAATTAATAATAATAATAATTGTAGGAATTTCACAAGACTGAGAACTCAGCACTAGAATCTTGTGTGATTTTATGTGACAAAGCTAAAAAGTATTATTACAGTTGTTGTTTTTATATGGGTAACCTACAATTAGTTTCATAGTCAAAGAATAATGAAAACTTAATAATTCAAGTCCTAATCAAGGACTTTAAAATTACTAAGGTAGCATCTGAGGATATAAGCAGTTCCAAACAGGGTGTTTATGTATGTGTGTAATATATATAATTGGTGTAATAAATTTTGAATGTATTGGACTAAAAAAACTATAATTTTAATATAGTGTTTTGGTCCAATAAATTCAATTCCCAAATATTGGAAGAGTCTTCAGATATTGTTTCAAGGGTCCCAGCCATGATTAGTAGAACAGTGGATTTCTTTTTTTCCATAAGCATTAAACTTCAATCTGCAAATCCCAATATTTTGCAATCTTTTCTCAATCCTAACATCAACTGGTATAGGGACATCAATGAATTATTATTATTTGTTCTAGCCCCGTGATGGCGAGCCTATGGCACGCGTGCCCAAAGTGGCACACGAAGCCATGTCGCCTGTCACATGCGGCTTCGCCCATTCCTCTTCCAGGTTTCTGGCATGCATGCGCATGTGACGATCAGCTGCCTTTGTGCATGAGGCAGTGCCGGAAACCAGAAGAGCTGGTCTGTGAGCCAGGAATGGGGCTTCCTCGAACTTCAGAATCAGGAGTGTCCAGAAAGGAGGACCAATGGGTAATTCTCCCTTCTGCAGCATCATCGGTCTCCAGGCAGAGTCTCCCTTGACTCCACCCACTGGAGGAGAGAGTTCCGCGCAGAGAAGAAGCCTAAGTTGGTTATTCAGGCCAAGTTCCCCGCTTCCACTTTCTCCACTTCTCTCTCTCTGCAGAACTATCTCTCCTCCTTCAAGTGAAGGACTCTGCTCGGAGACGGATGACGCTCAAGCAGGGAGAATTCTCATTGGTGCTGCCCTTTGTTCTGGCCCCTTCCCATCTCAAAAGTCCAAGATAAACACTTCCTCCCCCAATGCAGAACTGTGGATTCCTCCTCTGGGGCTGGAAGCATCTGGCCGGACACACATGTGCATGAGCATGTGTGCTGTGGGCATGTTGGCGGCCAGCTGATTGGCATGTGCCATATTTACAAGACCGCCTGCTGTTACCAATAGCCTCCCACCGGCCAATTCGCTCCCACAGAGAGGGGCTCCTCCAGGTGCCATCAGCCAAGCAATGTCAGCTGGTGACACCCCAGGGGGAGAGCCTTCTCTGTGGGGGCTCCTGCCCTCTGGAACAAATTGCCCCCTGAGATGCGGAGGATTCCCGACTTACGTACCTTCCGCCGGGCCCTCAAGACGCTTTTATTCCAACAAGCCTGGCTGGCCTAATTTTTTAAATTTTTAATTCGTCAATTCTTAATTTTTTAAATGTCTAAAATGGATAGTTTTATTTTAATTAGATATGGGCCAAACTATTTAATATTTTTAAATTGTTTTTTAAATTTTATATCTATGTATTTTATTCTGGCCGTACATCACCCTGAGTCCCTCTGGGAGAAGGGTGGTATATAAAAGAAAGGAAGGAAGGAAGGAAGGAAGGAAGGAAGGAAGGAAGGAAGGAAGGAAGGAAGGAAGGCAGGCAGGCAGGCAGTAACTGGAAGACTTGCTGGCAGAAACTGGAAATACCTTATCCAGCGTGCGCATGCCCCCTGGGCAGCTCCTCTTCCTGGTTGCAGCCGTGACATGCATGCACACGGTCCCTTTTTGGCACTCTGTGCCAAAAAGGTTTGCCATCACTGTTCTAGCCACTCATCTCCAAAACGCCATGTGAGAAGATTGATATGCTGCCACTGAATTCTCACAAGATTACCTTCATAACCATTAAAGTCTCCTGTGATCTAGTGGCCTTTTTCCTGCAATGCATGTGGTTTTCATTGAGCTATGGTCTTTTTTTCAGATCCTACAAAGCTATTTTAGTGGTAGAAAATCAGCAAAATGTGACTTTGCCAATGCTGCTTTAAAAAAAAAAATCATATGCTTGTCAAGTCAAATATGCCTTTCTAGTTCTGCTCCATTTGCCAAGATAAGCTTTTTTGGATGATTTGACATATTATGTAGTAGCAAAGTCAGACTTACCATATTTTATATGCACAATATATAATATTTGAAATATTTTTCTTATGAGATCAATAAGGCTCCCTAGTTTTTAAATAAACAAGCTTTCAATATTTTTTTAACCTCCAATATGTTACATATAGGTCATAGCCTTTATTTAATGATTCTTGCAGTCTAGAGAATTATTCCATCCATGCTATGTAGCTGAACACAATTGAGTGCAATCTATTGTGGCTGAAGTAGAGCGTATCTCTTAGAGACAAGCAATCTCCATTTAAAGTCTCTGATGAGATGTTTAACTCTAGCAGTTCCAGTGCTTCATTTTCTTCTCCATTAAAATGGCCAACAACCCATTTGCTTTGCGTAATTAAATATTGAGATGCAGAACTGTATTACAAAAAGGGTATTTTTAAGCCTTACATTTAATCTCTTTGTGTATTATTAACCAGCACGTTGCCGGAAACATTCTTCTATTGATTACATGCCTCAAGGACTTGGTCAGCCTACTACCAAGACATTGGTCTCTGAACCCAGCAACTGCCCTAAATGTTACAAGGCCCAGCAGGAAGCAACCCAAAGACTTTCTGTGCTTGATAATGTCAATTCAGATCAAGAAGATGGGAAAAAAGCCTGCGACCAAGAGGGAGATGGTGGGAAAGGAGTCATGGAGTCTAACACCGATTTGGAAAAAGAAGAGGATGATGGAGAAGAGAGAGGACAGCTCATGGTTTGCAATGATATGTGGCAAGAAGTAAGAGTCAAATTGAGGGGAATTGTGGAAAGCAAATACTTCAACCGTGGAATCATGATTGCAATCCTTGTAAACACCATCAGCATGGGCATTGAGCATCACGAACAGGTAAGGGACTGATAGGCACCTGAAACCAAAAAATTAATTCAGTATCCTGGGATAAAATTGTAAAGTTTCAAAAGGATGGATAATTATCATGTTGCAACCCCTAGGATATCTGTTGTGAACAGCAACATGACATTACCCATATTCATTTACTTATGTAGGCAATTTGGCAACCTATGGGACTTGTGAATTATAGGACCAATGCAATCAAGTAGCAGCAATTTAATGCTGAGTTGAAAACTTAAGATGGTGAAATGAGATTCTATGATATCACCACCACAAGTGCAATCACTGAATGAAGACTTTGTGGGATATAAATCTTACTGGAGGGTTGGTAGACTGAAGCCAGAATCTTAGAACTAAAATTCTATTGATATTTGGCTTGAAAATGGAGAAATGAATTAGACAGGCATTAATCTGTTGGTTAATAGATCCAAAAACCACATATATTAGGACCAATCAAAACTATTATCAAACTTTTAAGCATCCAGATTTCATCTTTAAATCTTTAATCTGAATATTAAATAAAATTGATATAATATGAAAAAAAGATAAAAATATAGGTATTAAAAGTTTGTAATATGTAAACATTTTAGAAAGAGGAGCAGGAAGAGTTGTACAAATTAAATTAGAGCAGTCAATGCTAAATTCAATGGCACCAAAGACTGGTGGAACCAAATAAGAGTAGTAGCTGTCATTTCATTTAACAAAAATTAAAATCTATTTGTTCTGCAAATGTACCCATTCTGGGAATTATTTAGTGACATTTTGCTTACATGGATGCTAATGAATGCATATTGAACCATAGATTGTAGTTTTCAGATAAAAGCTGACCATTGTTTTTTAAGATTATCAGGACTTAGTTAAGTGAATGTGTTCACTTCTATGCAAATGTAGTTTCGTTTTTAAAAAAAAAACAATAAGAATGTCCTGAATTGAACTTACTCTTCTCTAGTTCCAACTAATAGTTATTCATGTTCTGTGATTTTCTTTTGGTTTTCTTTATTCTTTGTCCTTCTGTGTTTGGCCTTGACATCAAACATATATCTTCTTTTTGTCCCTCTCAACTGTCCATTCCTTCCCTGCCTATTCTTGTCTTTGCCACCTCCTCCCCCCACCTCTCTCTCTCTCTTTCTGTGTCAATTTTCCTTCATTAGCTAACTGAAATCCTTAGTCTATTTGGCTTACTCTAATATGCTCTCTGGGGATAGCACAGGCACTTCGCCCTCTGCTCAAAGCAAATCCATCAGCTTGCCACTATTTTCAGCTTAATTAAGAGACAAAGAAGCGCAGCCTGTCTGAACAGGGTAGAAATCAAGAATCAGGTGAACTGAGCTCCAGAAAGCTTTTTGCTTCTCCAAGTCACAGAGTGGTCAAGAATCACCATTCCTGTGTGTTTCTATCTGATGAAGGATGGATTAATGTCAGAAAGAAGTGGCTCCATAAATGTGGCTCTCTCCACGGTCCAAGCCCTAGCATTTAATGATTGGTACCATTTCACTGTCACTTGAGTGGGCTGTAAGTCATCTATGACAAACCTCAAATGTTTGTACTGACAGTCTAAAGCTCAGGGGGCATAGCTGACTGCAGTGGGGGCAGGGGAGCAAGCCGTTTTGAAGGCAAATCTATGAGGCTCAAAAATCTGCATTAGAATCTTTATAATTCTAGCCAGAAAAAGGAGCTTGACAGCCCTTGTTCTTGAAAAGGTTATTTTAAAAGTGGGAACAATGCACTAAGAGATTGTAAATGCACAAATGATGACTGTACTTATTATCTGTAAATGGTTCAGCGTTGGATGCCATACAATAATTTCATTAAAACAAACAAGCAAGTAAACACCGCCTGCAGGCTTGGAATCTAAATTGAGGCAGTTCTGAGAAAATGCACTAATCCAATTTTTAAAGGGTTTTTACTTCAATTTTCATCCAAGAGTTGTTTTGATTTTTTTTCCCCACATCATACAAGAACAGCCTTAGTTTGGCCTCATGTAAATTGATGGGCACATTTCAGTGTTAAATGCTAATCATCAGCAGTTAATTTTTGCAAGTCAGTTCTGTTCCTCCATATAATATATTTCCAGTCATTGCATCCTAATATATTGTAGGTGGTCTGTGGAAAGCTTATTTTCTGACTACTTTTAAAACAAATTTATGCATTCTGACCCTATGCAACGTATTTACCTAGGGATTGCAGAAGTTATAATCTAATAGATTTGGAAGGCAGCAAGTTAAGAAAGGTTGAATAGGATAATTTTGCACATAGTAATACTATTCCAGCCCCATCAAAAACAACTCCTGGGATGTTCCCTTTTTCAGCAGTCTTTTTTGACCTGCTGTCCTCTAAATTAATTGGATTACAGCATATCTGTAGGACATCAGGTTGAAGAAGACTGTCTTTCATAATGTTTCAATGTATCAATAAATGGGGTCAATGATAATACTTTTTTTAAAATGTGTGTGAGCAGCATGGTTGCCAAGTGGTGAAGATGTTCGCTTCCAACTCAGAAGGTTGAGAGTTCAGTCCTAGAAAGATGTTTCTTTCCTAGGACTCAGAGAAAAAAAATATGTGCTGTGAGCTCCTTGTAGGTGTCAGAATGGCGTCTGGCCAGTAAACGCTCAGCTCCATCTAGTCACTCTGACTCTACCCCGGATTAAGGGATTAGAGAGTTATTAAGAAGGAGGTGTTTTTTTAATGATAATATTGTTTTGTGTAATATGAATTCTGCTATTGGTTGAACCTGATTCTACTCTACTCAAGCCCTTGATTCCTCAACTGATATGTGTGCTTGCTTCAGTGTTGATATTCTTTTGACCATGATTCAGATTTCTTTTACAAAATTTTAAAGTTTAGCTAATGGGACATTTGTTTGATAACTTATTTAAAAACCCATGTGTCATTGGTGCTTACTGAAAAAAATATACCAAAAATGTGTGAAGTAGCTCTGTGATGGTATTCATTCATTCATTCATTCATTCATTCATTCATTCATTCATTCATTCATTCTTCATTCATTTCTATAGCCTCCTTTATCAGTCAGTGACTTTGGGCAGTTTACAATTCAAAGAAATAGATTATAATTAAAATACTAAAAACACATTTTAAACAATAAAAACAATAGAACAATATAATTCTAAGACAGTATATCTAAAACAATTTATCTATGTTATGTGCTATCCAAATTATAAGTTTATTGATCCTACAGTATGTTAAAGATGAATGGACATTTCAGTTAAAATTTGTATCTATGTTTGCTTTCTGCAGACGCATATTACCTTCAGCTTTTTTTAAAAAAAACTATATTAATTTTGCTCTAATTGAAACCTCTCTAATCATTGGTTTGCAGAAATATGCACTGCAACTATATCTCTGAAAGTGGTAAATTTCAAAATCCTGTGAGTAGATTATCACAAGGTAAAGGATATAAGAAAACATACCAATGAACTTCTAAACCTAGATGTTTTTCTAACAAATAATAGCATTCTAGGAGATCGCTGATATCTTGGGAATTTATGACTGATACAGTTAAGGATTTTATATGTAAGCAAGTCTTGTTAACAGGGCAGCAAAGCACTGCTGTCACAATGTGAACAAGAAAGAATGTTGTCATGACAGTGAAGAGAGTGACAGGGTCAGTAATCCCTCAATTTAGTCACCTGTTGCAATCTGAAGATTCCTCACCATGATTTTTATGACACTGTAACTTCCAATGCATTTGCTTTGAGTTCAGGTCACTTCTTACTGCTTCTTTTACATCTGCTACAGTATAGCAGATGATGTCCTGCCTGCCTCATCTCCTCTGCATACTAATTAGTCTGTTTTGAAATCTGCAACATTGGAAAAAAGTTCTTCATCCCTATTGTCCTTGTCCTACCTTTAATAAAATTCAGTAAAAGCCTTCCTGTTGTTATCATTTTGCTCTTTATAGAACCTTTTGGCATGCCTGGTACCTGTTTTATGGCACCAGTTGATATACCTATTTGTTGTTTAGAATCAGTGGTGGGTTGCTACCGGTTCACCCCAGGTCAGATGAACCGGTAGCGGTGGCGGCAGGCTCCGCCCACCCACCCAGACGCATGCACAGAAGTGTCACATGTGCATGCCCATGAGGAAACCGGTAGCGATGGGATATGAAACCCACTACTGTTTAGAACGTTTCAAGGTGAGACATAGCCAATTATTCAACTCCATGCATTACAAACAATGGACCAATATCTACTAAAATCATCACATTTTCAGTTGCAAAGAACTCAGTACAGTTAACCCATTGCCAATAATGCTAATAATCTAAACAAGGACTGGTGTTGTAAGCATAAGAACCTGGAATTGGCACTTTTACTGTAGTTTGATAGTCCTGTGAAATGGCAAGAATATTGCTGTGAATAATTTTGTAGACACTCCTGATAGCCAGACAGTGGAAAGAGAAAATGTGGGAACAGGCAAGCTGTGCCTATGGAGGAATAAAATGAAATAGAACTGAGAACAAAGGTCAGGAGGAACCTTTTATCTTCATGCTTGACAAATAAATTAGCCAGATGTATTGTATGCAGCAGAAAATAAAGCTGAAGAAGTTAGTTCCTGATCTATTGGGATCTACTACTCAGTAGCATCCAAGACAATACATACTCAAGGTAAATAAGAGTACTGTAAATCATCCACATTCAGATTTCACCCTATGAGCAACACTAACCATAGTCTCTGACTATATATATATTCATAGTCTGGAATCCACTGTGAATTAGGTAGTATGGGCATTTGTTTTTTAAGAGAGCCTTGATTAATTAGGAAAACTGCTTTATATAATAGGATTAATCTAGGCATCGTAGCCTAAACCAAATTGATCTTCAGTTCAGAAGAGAGCAATATAAAAAAAAAAGAAAGAGTATTGTTGTTGTTTTTAAAAAGGGAAGATCTGACATAAAAGAAAGATTAAAAAACATGAAATAGGTAACATTTTAATTGGTGGTGACTAAAGGGAGATGAGAGTCTGGATAATTACTTGCTAGTAAAAAGCTCTCAACACAAGACATACAAGGAAAAAGTTATACAGAGGAGGAAGAAAGAAAGAAAGGAAGATTTAGACCTGAAATAAAAGAATTGTTTATTTTAAATATATGTAAAAACCTGGAATAATGTATTATTCATTCAAAGCAGTGTTCTCAATCTCAGCAATTTTCACATATGTGGATTTAACTTCCAGAATTTCCCACCGAGCATCAGCAGAGACAAACCAGGATAATTTAAAATAGTTTAAAATCCCTTCTTCCGAGGGTTTCCCAGTAAAATAGCAATAGCACTTAGACCAGAGGTGGGCTGCTGGGGGTTCGCAGGGGTTTGGAAGAACCTCTAGCTAAGATTCTGTGCAATTTGGAGAACCCCCAAATCTCACTCCTGGCTGGCCCGCCCACCCCGCCCCTCTCAGGAGTCCCCATGCAGCTCGTTTTGGATGCAGGTAAGTGCAGGGCACGTGCGGAGGCTGGCGGAGGGTGAAAAACAGGCCTACTGGAAGTTCAGGAAGGCTGGAAATGCCTGATTCTGGCCTCCAGAGGGCCTCCGGAGCCTGGGGGGCATTTTTGCCCTCCCAGAGGCTCAAGGAAAGCCCCCGGAGCCCGGGGAGGGCAAAAATGCCCCCTCCAACCATGGTGCAGGAGGCTGACTAGGCCACACCCACCATGGCCACACCCACCCAGCAGCCAGGCAGAGGACCTCTTGCTAAAATTTTTGAAGCCCACCCCTGACTTAGACTTAGACTTTTATACTGCTTCACGGTCAGTGGTAGGATTCAGCCAATTCGCACCACTTCGGGAGAACCGGTTGTTAACTTTCTGAGCAGTTTAGTAAGCTGGTTGTTGGAAGAAATCATTAGGGCAGAGAACCGGTTGTTAAATTACTTGAATCCCACCACTGTTCACAGTGCTTTGCAGTCCTCTCTGCACTCAGTGCAGAGTCAGCATATTGCCCCCAACAATATAGATCCTCATTTTACCCACCTTGGAAGGATGGAAGGCTCAGTCAATCTTGAGCCAGTGAAATTCGAACTGCCGGCAATCAGCAGTCAGCAGAAGTAGCCTGTAGTACTGCATTCTAACTACTGCGCCACCACGGCTCATAATATAATATAATAATAATACATTCAGTACCACCAATCAGGCTACACCTCCTGAAAATACCTGGTGAAATCATAGTCCCCCTCTTAGGAACTTCTATCTTTAGCCCAGTCCTAGAGAAATATGAAAAGGAAATTGCTTTGGGTCTTCTTACCAAGGTCCAGAAATATCACACTTAACAAACATTATGTCAATCCTAAAACAAGGGATAACTATGCAATTGCACAGTCCTGCATAAGGAAGTTCTTAATGAAAAATTCCCTGAAGACAAATTCTAGATATAAAAATGAGAAGACAAGGGAAGTCAATAATATTTGGACTGATAATTCCAAATAAAATTGATATAATCAGTTATTTACAACCTCTTTGAATTCTTGAATTTCAATACATACTCAGACTTTATTGAAAAAAGTAGAGTTAGACAGGGATCACCTGTTTCTCTTGATTAGAGTTCATGGATACCAAAAATCTAAAGCATTGGTATTCATAAGAAAAACAAAGCCACATAGTTGTATAATAAATGGAAATGAAATCATATACTTACCTTCAAATGTTTAGACATGGTCTTTTATGCACAGAGGGCTTAGACATTGCACCAGGTAGCTGAAACAATTTTAAAATTGTTGATGACAATTAAGATTCTTCAGAACCAGAAGGATCATAAGCTACCATTGGCAGATTCACCAAAATTTCATAATAAAACACACCTGCTCATCTGACTATAGATAAATAGAAACTGTCTATTTACTTACTATATGATTACTTCATTGCAATTTCTATAAGAATCTGTGCAAGGATTACATATTGCTGCCACACACACCCAGGAGGAACATAAGAGCTTTCCTATTATAGCAGCTGAATTTTGTGTGGCTGCAATGAAAATCAGTACAAAAGTAATACATTTTCACTTTATTAATTTTATTTTCTTTGTTTTACTCTTTTATGATCTTTGATCATATTCAAAGTACTTTCCTTCCTTTTATATACATCTGTCCTCAGATTTATAAAGTTTATAGGACAATCAAAAGTCAGCCCCTGCCTGACTACTGACTCACCAATCAAAGAAAATGTTCCAACTCTGATATTTAGGCCCTAGACAATGAAATAGAAATAGAAATCATATTGCAATTAAGCCCACCTTCAAAATTACAGTACCTCTGGTAGAATAATAAAGAGACGGCTAGTTTTCACCAGATTGCAGTGGTCTTTTGTGTGTGTGGGGGGGGGGGGGGCTAGGTTCCAGAGATGTATAAAATCATTGTTCCAGGAATGGCACATTCCAGAAACTCCAGAACAGTGTTTCTGTCTAGATCAGGCATGTCCAATCCATGGCCTGTAGACTTGGATAGCTAGTAATGCGAACCCACAACACTGTATAAAAATTTTAAAAAATAAAGTTTGTTATTCATATACATTAACTATATCATTTATTTTATATATGGTCCAAGACAGTTCCTCTTCACTCAGTGCAGCTCAGGAAAGCCAAAGGTTGACATCTAGGCTATAGATCCATGATGGCAAATCTATGGCACGCGTGCCACAGATAGCACATGGAGCCATATCGGTGGGCATCTGAGCTCAGCTCCGGCAGGCATGCACATGACAGCTAGCTGATTTTCAGGCCTTCTGAGCCCACCAGAAGTAAGGATACGGGCTGTTTCCAGCCTTCAGAGGGCCTCCAGGCAGGTGGGGAAGGCCGTTTTCGCCCTCCCCAGGCTCCTAGAGAGGCTCTGGAGCCTGCGGAGAGCAAAAAACAGGCCTACAAGGCCCACCATGCCATCACGTGCCAGAAGCAGGGGGGCATGGGGGGGCACGCACGCATGCGTGGGGGACAGGGCGCATATAAGTATGGGTGTGGGCACACGTGCACGCAAACCCCCCCCTGCTCCCCTGCTTTTGGCACGCGATGGCAAAAGGGTTAGCCATCACTGCTATAGATCATTCTATTCCAGGGGCAGTTTAGCAGTTTCTAGAAAAGAATCTTCTGATGTAGTGCCTAGTATTCTGGATATGATGTTATGGTTTTATGCACAATGGCATTTTGATAGAGTGTTTTTAATTTCTTGATTGTTTTAGATTGACTAATTGATTGATTACATGCCATCAAGTTGTTGTCAACACTTAGTAAGCACATACCATGTTTCTCCAAAAAGAAGAGTTTGTGGGTTAGTGTTTGGGGTGGGTTTTTTTGGGGGGGGTGGATTGGTTTTTGAGGGATTAGTTGGAATTGGGTTTATATGGTTTTTTAAAAATATTTTCTTTCGAAGACTAAGAATGGAAGCCAACCTTCTGGGAGGCATACCACTATCATTGACATCTTAAGTCCTCTAACCTTCTCCAAAACAAAAATAGCCTGAAGTTATGTAGCTGAAATTGGCCATTTTGCTGTTCCAGTGCTGGGAGGGACATAAATGGGATGGTTAGGGAATATGGATTGCCTACTGCTGTTTTAAAATTAACTAAGCTAAACAAACCTTAAATCGGATTTTAAAATCTCATTAGTGATTTCAGAAATATTTTCTGGAATCTTTTGTAAGAGTTCCTTTTGTCATAAAGCAAGTGATGATATCACTCTAATTTTGTATCTTTGAAGAAATAGAGGACCTTGCCCAATAAAGCTTGTTTTTCTCAGGCTATGTAGGTGGCTGTAATTATGAATTACGTTTTCCCCTTACTACTTTCCATTCTTTAACTTTCTGCCTTAATTATCTCTTGTTCCTGCTGATGTTTTGACTTTAATTTATATATCACATTCACTGACAAGCATGTAGTGGCTTACAACGCAAAAAAGAAATAATAATTTATTTGCTGCCGTTTAAGTTGTAATTTAATGTAATAATTCAGTGCAAATAAGCAATAGCTTGTTTCAACAATACTTCAATTATCCATTTCATGCTTTTCACTTTACTTCTCTTTGAATCATATTCTGTTTGTTCATTTTTCTTTCAATCCTTATCTCTGAGTTTGTTGTTTTCCACCTTCTTTTCCTGGTTTCTTTTGTTTATTTAGTCCTCTGGATGTTCTTTTCTTTTTTCCCAGCTCCTTGAGTGGACATTTTTTCTGGTACAAAAAGGTCCATTAAAAAAAGATAAACATGTACACAATTGGCTAGAAAAACCCATTGCAAGGAGGAATAGGGAGTGAGCAGGAACAAATGACCTTTTCTGTAATGGACAAGCATGACTTTTAAAACATCACTTCCTCACTATGGTACAGAAACAACAAAACAGCAGCTACAGAATGTCAGTGGAAGGAAGGAGAACAATCTATTCTTATATTCTAGATGCCACATTCAGTTTCTTATGGTTACTGACATAATTGTTTGGATGGAACCAGAATGAGTACACTATCTTTCATTTTGTTTTTACCAAAATTCTGCTATAGTACATTTGTGTGTATGGCTCACACATATAAATACCGTATTTTTCGGAGTATAAGATGCACCTTAGTTTTTGGGGAGGAAAATAAGAAAAAGGCTAATTGGCAGGTGGATCAGCCTCCCGGAATACCTCCAATCAGCTGTTCCCAGAGGTGAATTTTAGCAATAGGTTCCATGGTTGTGAGCTCTGTGCCTTGCTTTTTTTCGCTTTTTTTCCTGCCTCTGAAAGCCTCCGAAACAGCTTCAGAAAAAAAAAGTCTCTGAAGCTCTGTTTGGGGTCTTCTTTTCTAAAGCTTTGTTTCTGATGCTTTTTTCAGCTTCTGAAACCTCTGTTTCAGAAGCCAGGCAGGGCTACATTCGGAGTATAAGACACACCCAGATTTTCACCCTCTTTTTTGGGGGGAAAAAGTACATCTTATCAGTGTTGGGATTCAAGTAATTTAACAACCGGTTTTCTGCCCTAATGATTTCTTCCAACAACCAGTTTGCCAAACTGCTCAGAAAATTAACAACTGGTTCTCCCGAAGTGGTGTGAACTGGCTGAATCCCACCACTGCATCTTATACTCCGAAAAATACAGTACATACAGGTGTACATCTAAACAGAAAGTATAAAGAAAGTTTACTTAGTTCACCTGGATGTGTACTTGTATATATGTTGGGACAGTGCTACATTTTTTATTTCTAACTTTGTCATTTAGTTTGTGTTTGCAATAATTTCTTGATGTAGTTTATTATGTTTGCCAAATGGAAAAGAGCAGGGGTTTTCAAACATTTTTAGGATGTGGAACTGATCATTTTTTAAAAAATCAGAATGCCCCCAATTAAGAGCAAAATTATAGAGACAGAAAATTGGTTGAGTTTAAGTGACCTTTAATTCCCTTAATTTCTTAGTCATTTCCAGAACCCCAGGGTTTCATGCAACACAATATGAAAAACTCCCAGGAATTCTCATTAACTTATTCAATCACATGTAAAAAAGGGGGGGAGGGGGCTTCAATTGCATGGTTGTGATACCATTTTTACTTTTTTTAAAAAAAGTAAACACTGTCTGTAAACACTAAGAGAAGCTAGAGTCTAAACCAGTGATGGCTACCTTTTTGCTGTTGCGTGCCAAAAGCATGGGGAGTGTGGGGGGGTCACGTGCATAACCACACCCATAATTCAATGTGCCCCTCCCCCGCCCGCCCCCCATGCATGCATGCACAACCCCCCCACACTTCCCATGCTTTTGGCACATGATGGCATGGTGGGCCTGGTAGGCCTATTTTTCACCCTACCCAGGCTCCAGAGGCTTTCGTGGAGCCTGGGGAGGGCAAAAGCAGCCTTCCCCACCCTCTGGAGGCCGGAAATAGCCCATTTCCCTATTTCCAGTGGACCCAGAAGGCCCAAAAATCAGCTGGCCGGGGCACATGCGCGCTGGAGCTGAGCTAGGGCAACACTTGCATGCCCACAGATATGGCTCTGCATGCCACCTGTGGCACGCGTGCCATAGGTTTGCCATCATGAGTCTAGACCCTCATTCCTGGTTTTAAAAAGTCAGGAAAGATGTTTAAATAAAACATAGGGTGCTATGTTATCTGAAAATTAAAAGATTGACTATAGAAGCTCAGGGCATCATTCTATGCTAAATCAAAAATGGACCTAAGCCCTTATGCCCCACTCTGGCTGGAAAAAGCAAAAATGGAAAGCATTCTACAAAATAATAATCCAAATTGAGGACAAAAGTATCACTCCAAGTGATTATAGGCAATTACAATTTCCCAATTAAACTTAAGACAACTTCTTTCCCCATTCACTTTTTCAAAGATCAACTAAGAAGTAAAATACAAAATATGTTGTAATGTGATATATGCTGTGGAGACTGATGCCAGAATGAAAACTGATATTTATATCCATAGAAATATACATCTCATAGTGAAACTCTTTTCCTGAATCATTTCAGACCATCCAGAAAAAACACACACTCACTCGCACAAACATAAAGTGTCATATGTCATAACATTTGCAAAGGGTAGGTGCACGGCATTATTCTTTGAAAACGAAGAATTGCAAAGCTGCCTCTCCTGCCTCTTCTGTTCCTTTGAAAGATTTTAACATAAAGGCTAAAATAGAATTACAGAATTGTTTAGTTAGTTTTGGTTTTAATAAGGAAATTTTACTTTAGCTAAGGAAAGGTCAGAGGTAACACATTCAGTGGAACACTCTCTGGGGCAGGGGTCTCCAACCTTGGCAACTTTAAGACTTGTGGACTTCAACTCCCAGAATTCCTCAGCCAGCTTTGCTTTTGGGAGTTGAAATCCACAAGTCTTAAAGTTGCCAAGGTTACAGATCCCTGCTCTGGGGCACATTGTTTGGAGTGGTTCTAGATGGAACTGCCTTTCAGAATAAGTACTTTAATAAAACAATGCAATATCCACTGTGTATTTAATGCAGTGAAATGTCATATACCAGTTATAGGGCTAAAAGTATAGGTTAAATCTGAAAGGTCTCGTATGTTTCATCATTGTTGAGTCTATCGTGGATGCATGCCACAAGCCATCCTACAATATTGCTACTGTAGTAAAACTTGGAAAGCACACTACCATTTCAGAGTTAATGTTATGAGTTTCATTTTGTTTTTGCTTTTTAAGTTTGGCAACTGCATGCAACCCATATGCAGGAATGCTTGTTTTCAATAACATTTATATAATGTATAAGCCATGAACCTCAATATTAAGGCTGCAATGGTTACTTTAAGTTCAGTAGAGATTGTGTTGGCCAAGTATGTTGATTTAAAAATAAACGTGATGTCTTGCGGCTCCCCAGTTGAAAAATAGGGGAATGAATTTCCTTTCTGTAGTTACTTCTTATGCACTTCCTAGCTAAGGCCAAAGAGCTTCTACTTCTTGTAAACATTAATTCTGTAATTAATGGAAATCATGGTCATCCCAAAAATAACGCAAAGGAATGTATGAAAAAAGTGAAATATTAAGGAAGGAATCACTTCAGAAGAATGAGTTGGGGATTAGAGGAATACTGAGAGGAAGTGGTAGGCCAAAACAGTCTTTCCCTAACTATTGCCCTCCATAATTACTCAGCTGGATTTCCAATTTATTTAGAGAGCACTTGAAGAGGAAAGTTGTCTCTGTGATCATAGAATAGAATAGAATAGAATAGAATAGAATAGAATAGAATAGAATAGAATAGAATAGAATAGAATAGAATTGAATTTTTTATTGGCCAAATGTGATTGGACACACAAGGAATTTGTCTTGGTACATATGCTCTCAGTGTACATAAAAGAAAAGATACATTCGTCAAGAATCATAAGGTACAACACTTAATGATAGTCATAGGGAATAAATAAGCAATCAGGAAACAATCAATATCAATATAAATTGTAAGGATACAAGCAACAAATTTACAGTCATACAGTCATAAGTGGGAGGAGATGGGTGATGGGTACGATGAGAAGATTAATAGTAGTGCAGACTTAATAAATAGTTTGACAGTGTTGAGGGAATTATTTGTTTAGCAGAGTAATGACGTTCGGGAAAAAACTGTTCTTGTGTCTAGTTGTTTGGGTGTGCAGTGCTCTATAGTGTCAATTTGAGGGTAGGAGTTGAAACAGTTTATGTCCAGGATGTGAGGGGTCCATAAATATTTTCACAGCCCTCTTTTTGACTCGTGCATATACAGGTCCTCAATGGAAGGCAGGCTGGTAGTAATTGTTTTTCCTGCTGTTCTAATTATCCTCTGAAGTCTGTGCCTGTCTTGTTGGGTTGCAGAACCAAACCATACAGTTATAGAGGGGCAGATGACAGATTCATTAATTCCTCTATAGAACTGTATCAGCAACTCTTTGAAGGTCTCTACTGTTGATACTGTATTGTTTAGTACTGTAGGAGGTGGAAGTATGGAAGGGTTTCTCCTAAAGTCTACCACCATTTCTACGGTTTTGAGTGTGTTAAATTCCAGATTGGAATTACAGGGAGGTAAAAAGTACTTCATGTGAGGAATTTCATGTGAGGAATTTCTCACTGCTATCCAAAATGGCTGGTTTTAAAGAAATAATAATAATGCAGAAAGCTTTATACTTTGCATATTTCTTAAAAGCAAATTGTATTATTGCAGTGTACATTCCTAGGCTTCAATCCTATGAACTCTCATGTCAGAGCAAGTCACACTGAAACTGACTTAAGAGCTGGAGTGGTTGTGTTTCTGTGTCTGTGTGTCTGTGTGTTCCATATTGCTAGAGAAACTTGGAGCAGATGGAAATTGAATCAATCATCCCCACCCTCCCCTAATTCTGTTTTTGATTTTGTATTTAGGGGACTTGGGAATCACAATCAAATCTCTGGCATGGGAAAGTGTACCATTTCCTTACGTGCACCCTTTTTGCCATGTTAGTATATTAGTATAATATTCAAATTAGTGTAATTATAATTAGTATAATTCAAATTAGTATAATGTCACTGATCACTATTCTACAATGAAGTGTGGAATTGAAATAGGAAACCAGGGAGAAAATAAACATTTTTGGGCAGCAGTTGTCAAAATCACTTGATGAAATAAAGAGGTGTTTTTGTGAACAAAGCACTCAGGAACTGGGATTGGTAATGCTGAGAAAAAGATCGGGGGGCAGATAGCTAGGGAATTGATCCTTCTGTTCATTCAACTAAGTAGAAGTGCATTTTCCTATTTCAGTGAGTGAATGTTATTTGTAATTTCCTGGATGGCTTTGAAGTAGCCTTTCCCAAATTGCTATCCACTGAATGTAATTTCCATGATCTTAGCCATGATCTTCCATGATCTAATGCATCTAATGCATATTTCATTATCACAATGAATGGGAATAATAGGAATTGTAATCTAAAACATCTGGACTAGGAAAGGATGGTGTAAAAATCCTGATCCTGATCCTAATTTTCTATGCACCCAAGGTTTAATAATTTTATTCACTAGCTTTAAGTAAGAAACATGGTTGCAAGAACTAATAATTATTCTGTGCAGAACACTTCTAGTTCTGAAAGCTACTTCACACATTTGATGAAATGAGCTGCAGCTCATGAAAACTTATGCCTTATAATAAAATGTGTTAGTGCTAAATGTGCTATCAGATTCTCTGGTTCTTTCATTTCTGGTTTCTATACTGCTGTAATCCCAGTCTATACAATTCACATATAACCTAGAAGTAACATGAGTGACACAGATTCAGTAGAGCACAGAATTTTGCTATAGATTTCATAGAATATTATAGGTATATTGTACCATCATTATTATCATCACCATCCTCCATTTCATCTATAAATTCAAGGTAATATACATACCACTTCTTTTCCAGATTTATTACAAGGTTAGCTATCAGAGAATGACTACCTCACATCAGTGGTGAAATCTGAACCAGTTTGCCACCAGTTCACTGGCCGCGCATATGTGCTGCACACCAAATGTGCGCTGCACATGTTCATGCACAGTGCATGCTAAACGTGTGCTGTGTGCATGCGCATGCATGCTGTGCACCAAATGCATGCTGTGCACACGCGCATGTGCAATACACGCCAAAATGAGGCTTGGGAAGGTAAGTAGAACAGCAAGGGGGGGATCAGCTGTGCCACGTGATTTAGATTTTAAATCGCATGGCACAGTTGATAGTCAGAAATACCGGTTCAGAGGAACCGGTAGCTTTTTTTTTACTACCAGTTCGCCCAAACTGGTAGTTTTTATCACTACCATTTCGCCCGAACTGGTGCGAGTCGGTAGCATTTCTCCACTGCCTCACATTCATCTAGTAAACCTTGATAGTTAAGGACATTTAACAACTATGTTACATTGGCTATCATGCTGTAGTTCACAAATAAATTCCCATTGAATAAAACAACTTCCTATGGATCCTACATTATCGCTTTCTATAATATTTATGTGGACTAAGTATATGGTCTTGGTACTTTCCAGATTAGGTTAAATACTAGAAAGTCCTATTGTGCCGTGTAACACAAGCCACATTTTTAAAATATTTCCTCAGCTTAATTCTGCACCCTCTTTTTAGGTTACTCTCTTTCTTTTTTTGGTTACTACATTTTAACAGGTCATGGCTTACTGCTGCCTAATTCATGCATGTTGATATTCCTTCTAGTAATTCGTTAGACCACCTGAGAAAGTACAGGTACTCCTCGATTTACAGTCACAATTGAGTCCAAAATTTATGTTGCTAAGTGAGAAATTTCTTAAGTGAGCTTTCCCCCATTTTACGAATTTTCTTGCCACATTTGTTAAGTGAATCACTGCCATTGTTAAGTTAGTTAAGTGAATCTGGCTTCTCCGTTGACTTTGCTTGTCAGAAGGTTGCAAAAAGGGATCACATGACTCTGCAACCGTCATAAATATGAACCAGTTGTCAAGCATCCAAATATAAATCACATGACCATGGGAATGCTAAAGTGCTCATAAGTGTGAAAAATTGTTAAGTCACTTTCTTCAGTGCTGTTGTAACTTTGAATGATCACTAAATGATCATGCTGTTGTAAGACGAGGACTACCTGTAATGAAGAATGATTATGATAATAAGGCCAATTATGTTGCTACTAGATGAATGCCAGAAGAAAGAATGGAGAAAATCAGAGTGGGGTTAGTAAAAGGATGAAGTAAGTCCTTCTATCCTCCCAAAATGGAAACGCATAAACCTGATGCTTTCCTAGTGTTTGCAATTCTATCATTATGAAGTTTTGTAGCCATACTAACATATAAAAGAAATCCAGCGATTACAAATATACTTCAAATATTGCTGCAAAACAGTGTTGTGAAATTTGCACAAGCAATGACCATATCATAAAGTAACAATGGAAATATTTTGAATTATATCATGAAATCATCATAATGATTACCGGGGCAAAAATAGCAAATCCAACCTCTACTTCAAAGTTAGAGGAACTTCCACAGTTCTCAGTTGCCTTCAAGTACTGAGCAGTTAAATCATTTTTTTAAATGAATAAATTACCAAATTAATAGACACTGCAGTGCTGGAGTGAAAGACCACACAAATTTGAAAGGAGATTAATTAGAAAAGGGAAGAAAGGAGGGGAAAACATCAACATTCATTACATGTTGGAGAGATGGTAGCCTTAGAGGTTTACATTCATTGTACACTTTGAGGAAGATATTTGAAAGGCTCCAAATGCCTTTTTTTAAAACGCAGGTGCTCCCATTTCCTGTATCCCATGCAGAAAAGTATGTGACATTTCCTAAATGCATTTGATGTCTTGGCTTCTTTCTTTTGCCTGTAGCCAGAGGAGCTGACAAATATTTTGGAAATTTGCAATGTTGTATTTACCAGCATGTTTGCCCTGGAGATGATTTTGAAACTTGCCGCCTTTGGTCTCTTTGATTACCTTCGCAACCCATACAACATTTTTGACAGTATCATTGTCATCATCAGGTAATGACAATTCAAATCTCCATTGAATCGATAATGAAATGTTGCATAACAGCAGTGGATGATGATAGCTAGCTTCTTGCCATCCAAATTAGAGTAGATCAAAGCCAAGTCGTATCTACTAATTGTTAGTATGTGTGTGCCCACATTGTTATAATTCATATTATTTTTAAACAAATCCATTTTGCCCAAGGGTGAGGATTGGGATTAGTAGTGATGAATTATGTTTACATCATTATTTTGAACTAGCCTTTTAAATTAATATAGTATAAGTACCCAAATTTATGTGTAGAGTTAGGCAACCTGAAGATTTGATTATATTTCAAATTTTGCCACCAGATTATCAGTGATATTCAGGTTAGTCTATGTTTACTTATTATTAACTTATTATTAGTTTTTTTTAACACTGCCTTTACTATTTTTTATAAATAAGGTGGTAATACTTCCTCCTCCTCCTATTGTCCTCAGAATAACAATCCTGTGAGGAGACTTGGGCTGAGAGAGAGTGATTGGCCTAAGTCATTCAACCAGATATTTGCTCTATAAATGAATGCTGCCAAATGTGAAAGCAGGAATATCGTGTTAAATCCTTACTAAATATTTTTCCAGTTTTATAGTGCTATATTACAGGATCAGCATAAGAAATAATTTGTGCAAAACTATAAATATAACTAGATTAGTCCTTGTTTAATGACCATAATTGGGAGCAGCAACTCTGTTGCTAAGCAACAGATTTGTTAGGCGAGACATTACATGACTGAGACTCGTGATTTTACTGCCAGCTATTCTATTGATCCTGCTTGGGATGCTGCGACCTCAGTAAATGCTCACTGACTGCAAAGCACACAAATCTCAGTCATGTAACTGTGAGGACACTGTGAGGGCCACAAGTGCTAGAATCTGTCAAAAAGTTGTTGTTTTTCAAGACCTTTGTAACTTTGAACAGTTGCTAAAGAGGGCCTTTGTTAAAGCGAGGTTTACCTGTAAAGTAAAATGTTATTCTTAGATATGGAATTCAGTTTCTATCTCTTCTTTCTATATTCAGAATTCTTGTCTTTAGGAACCTACAAAACTGCCTTAAACTATGGTTAAACAACGGCATTTCCTCTACATGTAGCCACAGCCACCTGTTTGAATATATTTAAAAAGAATTAGATGAATTTTTTGTGTCTCTAGGATATAGAGGCAACTTTGCTTGATGGAAATGGCAGTCTTAATTATTGATCAGACACGTAGCTACATAGAAGAATCAATGGCATGGCGTGGCAGGAAAAGACTTTGGAGATTATCTGATTCATTCTGCTGCTCAGTGCAGGAATCTTTTCTATAGCATCCCTGATAGATGGCTGGCCAGCCTCACTTTCACTATTTCCAATTAAAGAGTGTCTAGCGTCTTCCCCCAGGCAGTCTTTTCCATTGTTGAAAAACTCTTATCGTTAGGAAACTTCTCCTGATATCCCACAGAAATCCATTTCCCCATAATTTAATTTCCACAGTTTAAACCCATTGTGGTGTCTTCTGGAACAACTCTGAAAAATTCTGCCCTGTCTTCTACATGACAGCCCTTCTGATGCTTGAAGACAGTTATCATGTCTCTGTAGACTCCTCTTCTCCAGACTAAACATACTCAATGCCTCCAACCATTTGTCTTACTTTTTTTTTCTTTCAGGACCCTAATTAACTTGGCTGCTTTCTCTGGACATGTTCCATTTGTCAATGTATTTTCTAAAATGCTATGCTCAGAATTGAGTGTATTGTGGTCCAATCAAAGCAGAATAGAGAGGAATAACTTCCCTTGATCTTGACACTATACTGAGCAATGGACACATTTGCCTCTAGCCTCTTCACCTTCTCTTACAGCAAGGCTGTGAGCCTGCACTTGCAGCATGTTTAATTATTGTCATCTTTAGGGAAAGAAACAAACATGGCACAGCCCCTGCAGGTCACAAGAACAGTTCATATTCTTTATATGAACAATAAATAAAGCAAAAATAAATGCCTCTCCTTTAAGTTCATCCACAGCTCCCTGTTTGTTTATTCAGTTTTTTCTCTTCGAACTGCTTCCTTATATTTTTCCTGAAGTTGCTTCAAATAGGATGGCAACAAATGATGCTCCACTGGGCAATCAGTAGTGCAATGTGCATCAGTAACATTCAGGGAACAGTAATCTGTGTTCTCCCTAATTCATCTTCCCTTTGATCCTCTTTCTCTTTTATTCTTCCCTGCCAAAATCCTTTGCTGTTACTCTTTGCTCAATTAATGAATTTGTTTGTTCATCCTCTTCACTTCCTCAGATATATCTATACACATGCATACACACACAGAAAAACACCCACCACCACCACATAAATATATTCTTTATATATAAACCACACACAAACACACAATTTATTCAAAAGTATATTTACACAATATATTTTGATCACAAATGCTTAAGTCAGATATTGTTTTAGTTGTATCAGATTGGACCTTCCAGGTCTTCTGGATTTCTCACCTCCCATAATATCAGTGGCCTTTCTAGCTAGGGTTTATAGAAGATCAAGGAAGCCTTTGGATTATACCAGAAACAATTGAATTATAGTTACCAGTGCATTTGATGGAGAAATCTCTTATCCTCACAAATTCCTCATACATTGAGTCTGCTTAGAACCTAAACCTAGTGAAAGATGACTGAATGAAATGGGTTGTTTATTGAATCCCTTTTATTATTTTTTCCAATCTCAGCAGTTTCTCTCTCACTTTTGTGTGTCCCTTTCTAATTGCTTTTATCTGCAGCATCTGGGAGATCGTAGGTCAGGCTGATGGTGGCCTCTCAGTTCTGAGGACATTCCGGCTCTTGAGGGTGCTGAAGCTGGTGAGATTCATGCCTGCCTTGAGGCGTCAACTTGTGGTACTGATGAAGACAATGGATAATGTAGCAACCTTCTGCATGCTCCTCATGCTCTTTATCTTTATCTTCAGGTAGGAAGATGAAATGCATGCTGAAGACAGTAGGGCCTGTATAGGATGTGGTTTGCTTTTCTTAATGAAAGCAGAAACATGGAAGTTCACTTCCAAGTGAACATGGAAGATTAATATAGGGTGGGCTCCTTTTCTAGTTTAAATACTGAGAAAGGAAAATGTCAATACAGGCAAATTAAATCTCTGAGCCTAAACCTGATTTCCCCATCTTGAATGCTTTCCAGATGTACAGACTCAAAGTCCCAGAATTTTCAACAATAGTTATGCTGGCTGGAAATAGAGAGAATTCAACCTTATATATCCAGGAGTGCCCTAAGCCATCAGAGCAGTTTTAAGATGTAATGGGCTAATACCAGCTGCACCATTGATACATGTAATTAGTGTGTTTATTTATTTATCTTCTAGAGTCTGGAAAATGTACAACAAAATAAAAACTCAAGGAAATAATAAAAATAAAATAAAACCCTTACAGTCACATAAGGTTAAGAGCTTCATGGAACAAAACTTTATGAAAAGCAAGGAGGGGAAACATGTTCCAGAGCACTAGCTTTGGTACAGAGAAAGCCTTCTGCCTGATCCAAGTCCAATGAACTTACCATATAAGGAGATTGTTATCAGGTTCTGTCAAGATGACCAGACTGGATGTTCTGTCCCCTCCCTGCTTCAGGAGCCCAGACAAGCACATACACAAACAGAAGTGTACAAAAGTCGTTTATTCACCATTCATAAACAACAAGCTGGCAGCGAGCCCGGGAGAGATAAAGACAGCTGTTATTTTGAGTTGCCACGGCCAGTCCCTGATAAGGCTCTCCGGCATGTCCCAAAACAAACAGTCTTAAGGTTAGCAAACACTTATCTGATGCAGTACTTCAGGAAACAAGCAGCCAAGTTAATAATTTGTTCATCACAAAAGCCAACAAGGTAAGGTCAGCTCCTTTTATACCTTGTGGGGCGTTGGCTTTGTGACTCATCACCTCGTGCTCGGCCCCACCCACTCCTTTGCTGAGCCCGTCTCTCTGATCGTCGCCACCTGGGATTAATCCACTCCCTCTCCTCATTAACGTCTGACTCAGAGGAGCTTTCCTCCTCAGGGCTTTCAGCTGGGGCCTGGGGTGGTGCCAAACCAGACGGGCCAGGAGAGGGGGGCCTTGCCTCCTCCTCCTCTTCACTTTCAGAGGGTTCTTCCTCTGAAGGTCTGGGCTCAGGAGCCGAAGACACAACACTGGATGAACAAAATCCATTTTGGCAAAGCAATATCCTATACATTCAGATGCTAAACTGTGCACCAATAAGTTGTGCTGGCTACAGCCTATCTACTGCCTTCTAGACCAGCTGTAGTTTTCACGCATGTAGAGGTCCAGGACATCAATGTAGTTTGCAAAAGAAGGATTTTGATTATAACAATCAGATGTTAACTCCTTCAACCTTAGATCAAAAGAAAGGGAAGTTAATTAAAGATAAAGCCAGTCTTTCCTAATCTGCTTTTCTGTAAATGTTCTAGACCAATGTCCTCCTGATATTTTGAATTATAATCTCCATCATACCATACCGGTATGGTCATACTGGATCAATATATTCATTCTGGTTAGGAATGTTAAGAGGTGGAATCTGAAATATTTTGACATTCTCAGAGAGGGGATGCTGAGTAATATTGTATTAATGTCCACTAGCTAGTTACCTTTAGTGCCTTCTGTTCAAGAACAATGACATCTTTCAGTATTTTTTCAGCTTAGCCAAATTTCTTTGCCTTTAAATTAAAAAAATGCAATAAGGCTAGAAGTTTAATAAATGAATAGTTAAAATGAAGAAAATCAAAATAAAACTCACAATACTTCAAGGTAATCAATAAGTTTTGCTTTTGTATTGTTTTTGCTACTAATGGTGCATTGAGAAATGAAGTTGATGGGTTGTTTTCGGGATATATCAGAGGAGGCTAACCAACACCATTAGTTATGAATACTAGAGGTTCCATTTTGATCCCATTTCATAGGGTTGTTTTACATTTGGGGGAACGCATAAAGATTTCCGTACATGTTTTGAAAGGGTGTAAATAATAGAGTGTAAATAATAGAGTGTAAATAATTTAGATAATCATTACTTAAGAATTTGAAAACTAGCAGACATTGATTGATGCTTTACAGCTTGCCTTCAAAAGTTCTGAGTGCTCCATCACTGGAGGCTTTTAAGAAGAGACTGCACAACCATTTGTCTGAAATGGTATAGGATCTCCTGCTTGAGCAGGGGGTTGGACTTGAAGACCTCCAAGGTCCCTTCTACCTGTGATGTTCTGTGTTCTTTTAAAAACCATAACACTTTTTTCTTCCCTACAGCATCCTTGGAATGCACATCTTTGGTTGTAAATTTAGTCTTAGAACTGACACAGGAGACACAGTCCCTGACCGGAAAAACTTTGACTCCTTACTTTGGGCCATTGTCACTGTATTCCAGGTGAGTCCAAAGTAGGGCAAGGAACAAAGAGGGGATAGAATTTAAACTTTCAATCTTCTTATCATAGAACCGTATTCCATTGTGTTTCCATAAAAGACTGATAATACTTTCTCTTGAAACCTACTGATTTTCACAAGCAGAACTGCCCTTCCTATTGTATCTTTCACACTGCAGTAATCTGTGGGTATCACTCCTTTCTCCAGAGATTGCCACTGATGATGGCTTAGTACAATATAGCTAAAGGCATATGGTCATAGAAATCATGTCATGATTGCACCCTTTTCCGTGTTATGCAAAATATTAGAATAGAAATATTAGAAACGTTTCCTGTTGGCAAGTTATTTTGATAGTATATCTTGTTTTTTTTAATCTATTTATTGACTGGAAATACGTATCCCGTATTTCTGCCATTTGTTCTGGACTTAACTATATAACCTTAAACTTTACCACTCAGATCTTGACACAGGAGGATTGGAATGTTGTACTTTATAATGGCATGGCCTCAACCTCTCCATGGGCATCACTTTATTTTGTTGCTCTCATGACCTTTGGAAATTATGTTCTCTTCAACCTACTGGTGGCGATCCTAGTGGAGGGATTCCAGGCAGAGGTGAGTTGCTACAGCAAATTGCTTTCAGGAAGGTCAGTTGCAAATAAGGAAGAGATTCAGGATCAGATTTCCAATGACTTATAAATCAATCCTTGCCAACCAGGCATTGTTTTGAACAACAGCTGTTATCACTTCCACCAATACATACAGTTTCCATGAGGTGGAGCTATTGGGAGTTGAATTCTGACACATTGGATAAATACAGAGTGGAGGGAGATTGTTTTAAATCATGTTTTGTTGTTAGTGATCGTGGAAAAGTATGACTACCAATTCATGAGTATATGACATCTAAGGATAGAAAAGACATGCATTTGGAATAGAATTTAATGAACTCAATTTATTTTCTTGCGAAATGTGCTCAAATCAGAAATGCATACAAAAACATTACTATTTATTGAATCAACTTATATGGCTGTTCATTCCTCAGAGTGACTAGTCAACAAAAAACAAAGCAAAGCAAACAGAAACCATACAGTCTGACTGTCAAAACCTAGGAATACTATCTCCCAAGATGGGAGAACATCCAAATATCCAGGGAGGGGGGAGGAGTAAGGTTCCTAATGCTTTACAAAAACTAGGAGGGTCATAACAAATTGCATCTGGAGGTGAAGGGGACATTCATGGAGGTAGATGCTACCAGGGAAAAGGCACACTTTGTAGGCCCAGCCTGATGATATTGGCACAGAGAAGAGACCTATAGCAGGCCCAACCTGAAGGAGCATGTGGGATTATAGTACCTTCCAAATGTTTATATTAGTTGAACCCAGATTATAATATATATACATTTTCAAATGAACTTTTAAAAATACAGATGCTGTTTTTAGTAAGCATTATAAAAAGAGAAAGAGAAAATCGAGCCATTCAGACATTCCCACCTAATAATCTGAATGCTATTGTTTCTTTCATGCAGTGGTATATTATCCAATTATTTCCATAAAGTATTTTTTTTCACCTTTGCAATTCTCTGAAATCAAAGGGAAGTCACTCTGTTGCTCTCATGATGCTCACAATTCCCAGGTCTTTGCATTTATTTTCCCAATGCAGGGTGATGCTAACCGCTCATATTCAGATGAGGACCAGAGTTCATCAAATATTGAAGAATTTGACAAGTTCCAGGATAGTTCAGGTATTAGCAGGGAATACACAATGTGTATGTCTATATAAAAACATATAACATCTTGAAAAGTATCCTTCCTTCCTTCCTTCCTTCCTTCCTTCCTTCCTTCCTTCCTTCCTTCCTTCCTTTGTTTTGCTCCAAGATATGCTCTAGATCCACAGAGAGGAATCCTTCAATCCATTTACATTTCCAGTTCACAAACTTTTATAAGGAATATTTGCTGCATTACAGTGCAGAAATTCAGATGCCCTTTCTTCTATCCAAGATGCATAACTTAATTCAGAATGTAACAGAGGCTTGGGCAATCGTGATAAAATTAAAATAGTTTCATTGGAACAACATAATGATGATAAAAGTGTTCAAATCAATTTCTCAGTTGAGTTTCAATCAGACCCCTAGTGCTCAAACTGCACAAAAAAATAGTTAACTTTCAAAACCATAACAGAATATCTAGTGGCTACTGATTTAGCAACACCGAATTTTGGATGAATTAAATCAGCGAAAGCCAAGATGAAAGAAATTGATCAATACATTTGGGAGAGCAATCTGAACCTACAATTACATGAGGCTTGTCAGATCTCCATTTTGCTGCCCTTGGAGCCATGATTACTGAAAAGCGGCGGTACAATTTTCTGACATTTTGAGATGGGAAATGAATGAAAACAAACTGTTGTATAAGCTCTAAAAGAAGTATGTCACAAAAACAAAATAAAAGCCTAGGCCCATGCAAGTGATATGATTCTGCACACTTTGCAAGCCTGAGCCACCTTAAAAGCCTCAAGCATGACCCTTGGCTGCAAAAAGGTTTCTTGCCAAAGTTAACAATTCAGAATAGTTTAAAAGAGCAGGAGAAAGCCCAATTATATAGATTATAAAGCTAAGTCAACTTGCAGGAACAATCTATGTTGGAAGGAGTTCAAAAGATCTAAGAAAGATGAGTCCAAGCAATCACTTTAGGAAACAAAGGCTGAAAAGGAAATCAGAACTTCAGCACTTGAAGACCAAACACGAATGAGAAATTGCATTTTGCAATATTTTTCTGAGTAATGTTGTATGTTTTCTTCACTCCAATTTCACACCATACATGCCAATGGCTATAAAAGTCCATTTCCCCCATTTTCAATCAAAAGAAGGACCAAGAATGATACCTAGCACCACAAATTACTCCTGGTCTTTAGTTTTCTTTCCTAGCCCAGTATTTCTCATTTTTGTTTACCTAAAATTACAGTACATATACAGAATTTGATGCTAGATGGGAATGATGGCAATTATAGTCTCCAACTCATCTGAAGAATGGAAAATACATTACACCATTCCAATTAATCTTTTCTGCTTACTTTTACTAAATTTGGGATTTGGGATGAAATGTGCAAATAAAATGATGACACAAATTTCATCCCTTGCATACTTGCGATGCAGGACCAAAAGTGTGGTGGTGCTTGCTTTGTGATTTCATGACATACATTTTGTCATTCTGGTATCATTGTGGCTAGCTGCAGACACCTGTTCATTCAGCACAAATTTACTTCTGAACTGTTACCACTGGACTACCTTTGCCTACTCTAGTAGTTCTCATTCTGTTACAATGAAAGAAACTTGTGGTGGTAAATGTTAAGCAAATGTTAAAGGATAAGGGTTTTTTCTCCCACTTTAATGGAGCAGAGTTTCATCAAATATTTCCAAGCTTCTGTAAGCATAGTATAAAACATTGTTAGAATAGGAACATGAAGAAAGAGGGGGGAAAGATTAATTTATTTCCATATTGTTCCTTGTTTTCTACAGGGATAACTACAGGATTAGAATATACGTATGTTGAACTGTTTATTTTACAGCACAAATTACTTTTAAAAATATCTTCCCTGGGTATTCTCTCTCTTTCTCTCTGTGTTTTGTCTGTTTTGTTTTTATTTTTTCTCAGATCCAAAGCTTTGTGCAATTCCCATGACTCCAAATGGACATCTTGACCCCAGCCTTCCTTGTCTAAACCAACCTGGGGCAACTGCTGGAATGATGAATCCATCCCGCAATACTCTGCAGTCAGATATCCTCATGGCCCTTGAATCTCGGAAAAGCAGCGTGATGTCTTTAGTAAATGAATTTAAATCCATCTGCAACATACTTACGTTAATAGTCATATATTAGGATCATCTTCCAACTCCAATATCTGAGAATTTGGCCTTTAATTAGTGGAATTGTTATGTAAACTTTTCCACTTATATGTTCTGCAATCTGTTTGATTGATATCTATGCACTTTCCCTCTTCCCTCTTCATTTAACATGGTAGAAAAAGGGATAATTGATTATTTTGCCCTATATTGAAAGGAATAGGATTATACAAAATAGCTAAGAATTGATACCGAAGCTCTGCTGAATAGTAGTTAACACTGGCTGTGATGTACTAAAAATAAGAACTAGGCCAATGCAATTAAAAGTATATCTAGTGTAAGCGTTTACTTTTCTAATTTACAAATAAACTAGCTTGATGTGCTGAAAGGACAGTCTTTGACTCTGCAGATGGTTGTATCATACTTTCTTTTGTTATGAGCATCAACTAGGACCGTGATGGCGAACCTATGGCATGCGTGCCACAGGTGGAACACGAAGCCATATCTGTGGGCACGTGAGCATTGCCCTAGGTCAACTCCAGCATGCACGCATGCACTGGCCAGCTGATTTTTGGGCCTTCCAGGCCCACTGGAAATCAGGAAACAGGCTGTTTCCGGCCTCCGGACGGCCTCAAGGTGGGGGGGAGGCCATTTTCACCCTCCCCAGGCTCCTAGGAAGCTGGGGAGGGTGAAAAATAGGCCTACCAGGTTATCATGCCATCACATGCCAAAAGCAGGGGGAGTGTGAAGGGGTCATGTGCACATGTGCAGGGGGCGGAATGCATTGAATTATGGGTGTGGGCACATGCGTGCACAACCTCCCCACTCTCCCCCCGCTTTTGGCATGTGACAGCAAAAAGGTTAGCCATCACTGAACTAGGATGATAATTTGGGAGTCCAACATAGTCTGCGGGAGTTAGAGATTTCCCACCCATACTGGATACAGCCCTAGACTTGGAGAGGAAGAACAAAGTTCAATTCCATCTTGGCAAAAAGTGTTCTTGAATGATAATAGTCATCATATTAAAGAAGACATTTACTTGAATAGGATTCACAAAAGGAGAGAACATCTTTTTCAGTTGTGTTTGCCACCTAGAGAGACTAAGAGTCTCTCTTACCAAAGTGATGAAAGATGTCTTAAATCCACAATAGACATATAATATTTGGCAGAGGCTCAGGCAGATGTTTCATTAAATCATATGGGTATAAGTAAGGAGAGGGGGCACAGCAAAACCAGGTTTGAAAAATTATATTACTATAGATAATTTCAATAAAAAGTAGTTTTGGTCTTTCTGTGGAGTTGATTTCCTGATCTGGCCTACCTAGTGGAACTGACACCACCTGGAGTCTTATAACTATTTCCATTAATATTACTTTTTTTAAAAAAGGCTATATTTTAAATGTTTAATTAAGTGATTCATTGCATTAATTATGTGTAATTAAATGTTTTTAATTAAGTTTTCACTTAAAGAGCCAGTTTGGTGTAGTGATTAAGGTGTTGGCCTAAAAACCAAGAAGCTGTAAGTTCTAATTCTATTTTAGACATGAAAAATGGGGAAAATAGGAGGAGGAAGGATTATTGTGTGTATTCATCACCTTGAGTTATATATGAAAAAGGGCAGGATAAAAACAAAGAAAAGTGATGCATCAAAAAGGAGAACACTGAATGTTTGTAACACCCTCAGTTATTGAATAAGATGAAAAGACACTGAAAAGTTTATCTCATTTTTCCATGATGTATTAGTCCACTTATCTATTTCCTTACTCTGTTTTTTTTAGAAGGGAACATTAGGTGGGAGTTAAATCTTACAAATGCAGTAGTATAAAATGTATAACAAATAAATAAAAATATGCTGGTGAATGACTGAAACTATGTCAACCTCTTGTTTTGAGTGGGAGCACTAAATGGTTTTCTTTTGGCTTTCTTACAGTCTAGCTCCCGTAGCTCTCATCACCATGGGGCTCGGTATCATAGCGGAGGCTGGGGAAGCAGACGTTCCAGTTGGAACAACCTTGCTCGAGGACATAGCCTCAAACACAAGCCTTTTTCAGCTGAACATGAATCACTTTTATCTGGGGAGCGGCACACGATAACAGAGGCAGAACGAGAAAGGCCACTAATTCACCATCATCGACGGACATTTTCATTGGATACCAAAGATTCCTCTGAACTGGAATTGGCTCCAGTAGTCTCATCTGGGCAGAAGCCATCATGGAGGATAGGAGTGACTCTAGAGCCAAGCAAGCACCAGGACTGCAATGGTAAAATGCCCACAATCGCTAAGGATATCTTTCCAGAAATGAACAATCGGAAAGACCATGGAGAAGATGATGAAGAGATAGATTATGTAAATATTCATTCATTCATTCATTCATTCATTCATTCATTCATTCATTTAAATGTATTGACCACATACCTTATCACAAAGTAACTGGGTGCTTTACAATATTAAAAAGATAAAACATTACAAATCCTATAAACAATAAAAAGATAAATAGTCAACTTTAACTAAAAGATGGGGAGGGGGGAAGTAGGATGAACATGCCTGTCAACAACCTCCAACTTGAAACCCTCTCATAGGAGCCCCAGGCCAACTGGCAGAGTCAGGTTTTCTTGTGAAAAGTCAGGAAGGTTGGAACCGACCTCATTCCTGGGGGCAAGATGATCCAAAGGGCAGGTGCTCTGGCAGAGAAGGTTCTTCTCCTGGACCTGCCAGCTGGAATACTTTGGCCGATGGGGTCCGCAGCAGCATGCCTTTTCTGCTGGCCTGGGTAGGGTAGGCCAATCCCATTGGGATGAGATGGTTCTACAATATATTTTCTATCTTTACTAAAAAAAAAAAAGAAAAATGATAAAAATTGTAGTAAATGAACAGATGAAATGCAACAAAATTTTAGTGTGATTCCTTCTACAGTGATCCCTGGAAGAAGATCTCACAGTAGCATCCCATTAAGAAGGAAAAGTAGATTGAGAGAGAATCCAAGCAGCTCAAGGGTCTCAAAGCAAATTATTTTACTGCAGTATTCTACTTTTATTCATTGTTCTTCCATTCCATTCCTATGTGATCAATAATTTCATGAGAGATCAGAGCAATACTTCTGAATTCTCTGACTATGCACCATCATCTTGTGGGTATGAACTTTGTTATGTTTTTATAACATGCAGAAGTGATTATAGTGATTATAATTAATATCTATAACGTTAGATAGTGAACAACTAAAGATCAGTACCTGGGTGATTTTCAGTTGGGCATGATAGATACAGAAGAAAGAGAAGCAAGTACTGCTCAACAGCTTCTGATTTTCTGCTTCTGCCTGTACAGAGCCTGTGTTTCCGTATAAAGAAGATGATAGAGGCCTACAAGCCAGATTGGTGTGAGTTGCGGGAAGATTGGTCCATCTATTTATTCTCACCAGAAAACAAGTATGTTTCATTTACTTGTGTTTTAGGGAATGGAGATTCAAATATGGATTTATCACCCTGTCTTCAATTTTAGCATAGAAATTATTTAACTACTTGCAGTCATACAAGAAGACTTACTTTTCAATTGTACATTCAGGTTATCATACTATAAAATTAGGAGCAATAATGAAACATTGCTCCTTTTTTTCCCCCTCCCTTTTCCCCCCTTCTTCCTCCTTTGATCTTGCTTTTGAATTTTGTTTTTCATATTTTCCAGGTGACTCTATATTGGCATTTTATCTTAAGACCAAGTGGTGTAAAATATACATCATCATCCCATTCTCCTGATATTTTTTTAAACTTAGTGTTTTGTACCGTTCCCATATTACTCTGGCTCTATTTCCCCAATGGTTATAGTTTCAGCATATTCTCAAATCATATGCATTTAGGTTTATCCACTTTGAAAACCAGTGAAGATTATTTAGCGCTGTAGAATCTACTTTGCAACATTTTCTCCCACTTTCTCCTTTGATCTCTGTCAGCATAACAGGTATGCAGGAAAAAAAATTGTTTTTTTCTGCATAATCACACAGTATCTATTTTTAAACCTGCATTTCTGTCCTTATTAAGCAGATATGCATATACTTGCCATACTTAACAACAACACCATGACTGCCCACTTCATGGATAATCGCAGCAGTGTGTTGTGGCTTGTGGCATGTGCTTATGGAGTAAATACAAAATCCTTAACCTTTCAAAATGTTCCTACATCTCCCAAATTACAAAGGTATGCATTGGTGTATCACATTATAAAAACTGCATTCATAAACACGTGGTTGCCATACAATAATTGCATTTGAGAAAATACAGTCTCCTACAACATACCCTGAGCAAATAATATTGCGTTTTAATAAAAAGTCTTACAGATACTAAGGAATCTATTCTTGCTTTTAAAATGCAAGTTGACTGATCAGTTATGTACTATCAAGTAAATGGAAGAAAATAACTACAGGTAGTCCTCAATTTACAACAGTTCGTTTAGTGACCGTTCGAAATGACAACAGCACTAAAAAATGACTTATGACTGTTTTTCACAATAACAACCATTGCAGCATCCCCATGATCACATGTTCAAAATTCAGATGTTTGGCAGCTGGTTCATATTTATGACAGTTGCGGTATCCTAGAGTTGCATGGTCATCTTTTTCAACCTTCTGACAAGCAAAGTCAATGGGGAAGCCAGAGTCACTTAACAACCATGTTGCTAACTGAACAACTGCAGTGATTCACTTAACAGCAGTGGCAAGAAATATCACAAATTGGGGCAAAATTCACTTAACAAATGTTAAGTGACATTTAGCCACAAAAATTTTGGGCTCAATTCTGGTGAATTGAGGACTGCATTGAGGAAGTTGAGGACTGCCCCTAACTCTCTATTTTTTAATTTTGGTTAACATCTAAAGTTTAATGTCGTACCCTTTTCCATCCTGTTTGCCCTACTTCCTTTAAATCTTCCAGGTGTCTCTGTCAACCATTTATGCACAGCTTTTGTCTAGTCAAAATGTATGTATGTATTTATTTATTTATTTATTTATTTGATTTGATTTGATTTGATTTGATTTGATTTGATTTGATTTCTATGCCACCCTTCTCTGGAGACTCAGGGCGGCTTACAATGCGTTAAGCAATAGCCTTCATACTTTTGTATATATTTTGTATAAAAATTGAATATTTTTAGGCCATTAAGGATGAAGTGATGTTTGTAAGGATGAGATGATATCACCGGGGGAGTTTGTTCAGTATCAAATAGTTGTATTAAACCTTTTAGGAATGAAACAAATGTCTGAAGAGGATGTGTTTTAAAACTTGTGAGTTTGCCACCAAATTTTGTTAATGTGACCTGGGATGCATGGGGAAGCCTGCTATGACCATGATATGTCCATTGTACATATATTCATAGATAACCTTTCATAGTTCAGAACCAACTGTTTTCCAGATTTCGCATTCTCTGCCAAACTATCATTGCTCATAAACTATTCGATTATATCGTCCTGGCCTTCATTTTCTTGAACTGTGTTACTATTGCCTTGGAGAGACCTGAGATTGAACAGAGGAGCACAGTGAGTAGCTTTGTATAATGAGTAGGGTAGAGTAATTTTAGGAGTTAGAAACTCATAAATGCTTTCTTCAGCCTCTAAATAGTACTGTATACAATAACTGGGTTTAATTCTAAGAATTCACTTTATGCTGTTGGGAAATATCCAGAGACATTAGTTTCAGAGGGTAATAAAGATCATATGGATATAAATATTATTCAAGTGATAGAAGACTGTTCTCGCTTCTATTCATGCTTAATGTGTGTAGAATAGTGACTGGACTCCCATAAAAACAGATCTGAAAGATGAGGCCCATCTCCTTGTGTGTGCCTGCGTAGTGTGACCAAGAGGGTATAATAATACAGATAATATATTTGTATTTATATTTTTTAAGACATTTGTGCCCAAGTAAGAAAAAAAAAACGTTAGTTGCTGGTTGATACAAATGCATTTCTGCCTAAAAGGAATTTAATTGTATGATTACTCAGGGAGAGAACAAAGCAAATTATTTAAAATACTGGGCTGGGAGATGCTTTTGAGGCAACATACCCAAAAACACTGTATTTTCAATCATAGCAATTCTTAACCTTAGCATAAGCACCATTTCCCCAAGCCCGTTGCAATAATTTAAATGGAAAGATACTTATTATATCTATTTTGAGGCTGCCTTTGATTGTTCTAGGAGAGAATCTTCCTCACGGTGTCCAATTACATCTTCACAGCAATCTTTGTTGCTGAGATGACACTGAAGGTAAGTTACCCACTGCCAAGTCATTCTTGCTGTGCTGGCTCAACTAATATCTTAAGTGGAAAAGGAGTGCCATTTTCACAATTATTTTCACTGGATGGTGTCACAGAATTTTTCAATGCTGTGAAAAGGGAAAACATTCTGTTGAGAAAGGATTACCTTCATTATGAATTGGCTTTGTTTGCATTCATTTCAACAGATAAAGAAATAGATTTAGTAGTTGTTTAACTACTATTATCAAGTTCATTACATGATTCCCAATTAGCTAGAATTAATTTAGAAAGAAGCCCTAGGCAGGGGGAAAAAGTCAGATCTTTGGACGGAAATAAGTTAAAAGCTTGCACATTTTATTGATGCTTCTCCCCAATTATTTATTCCTCTTTGAATAAGAGAAAATCCATTTCAATCGAAAAATAAAAATGAATAAATATTTAGCATGGCCTTGGAGCTTCTTTTTTCAATTTCCTCCTACAGACTGAATCTGTAAACATTTCATATCTACTCTTACTTATCTAAAATGTATAATCATCTTTATGAGGATGAAAAGTTGTGTACAATAAGAGGGAATAAGGTCATCAGCATCTTGAAGTTGGTTAATAACTTTATAGAAGATATTTCTTGGAGGAAGTAGTCAAAGCTTCTAATTCTAATTCCTCTTTTCCTGAAAATTTATTCTGCTGAAAGAGATGAACAGCATGTTGGTGCAGTTGGTTATTGTGTTTACATTAATTCTTTACCTGTCATTATTACAATGGATTCCATGACCTAATGAGAAATTGGAAGTGTACCTCACTAGAGATGTGATTTAGCTTTACTGATTCATGGTTTCATTTCACATGCTCATACAGTCCTTAATCTTCTTTAGGTAGTATCTCTTGGTCTGTATTTTGGAGAACAAGCCTACCTACGCAGTAGTTGGAATATCTTGGATGGCTTTTTGGTGTTTGTATCCATTATTGATATCGTAGTTTCGGTAGCCTCTGCCGGAGGAGCCAAAATCCTAGGAGTGCTAAGAGTCCTCCGACTTCTGCGCACTTTACGCCCCCTAAGGTAAGATCCCAAAAAATAGACCTCACCTATATAATAACCCTATAATATTTTGAAAATTTCAAAATACATTTTGTTTTCTCTCATGTGTTTGGCCAAATAAAAGAATTTAGTAAGATAAAGCCTCTCTCAAATCAAACTCATCACCTAGTGTTTTCATGGACGTAGACAGGGTTTTCTTGCCAACAATAGAGAAATGAGTTACCATTGCCTTCTTCAGGATTGTTTACCTCAACTCCTAATCTGGTCTATGGATTTTCTGGTAATCCCCATCTCCATATTAGGCAAATTTTACTCTGCTTCAGATTTTTAGAGCAGCCAAGGTTGACTAGGTGTAAGGACTATGAAAAAGAATCAGCCACTATTTGAAATTAAGGCAACAAAGTTTATTTACTCTATCAATTAATTAATTAAATGTGTATGCCACCCATCTCACCAGAGGTGACTCCAGACATTCAATTAAAATGCACTAAAACATTAAAGCAATAAATAAAGATCATAAATTTAAATTTAAATTGAAATAAAACTAACCAGAATGGAGAGAGAGACAAGTGCATACAGGGAGGAAGTGGGTGTTATTTACTCCAAAATGCCACCTCCAACATGCCATATGATCCCATTGGGGGCCCAGGCTTGGTGGTACTTCCATGTCTTCAAGATCTTTCAGAAAGCGAAAAGAGAGGGTACAGATCTCCCCTTGGAAGGCAGGGTGTTCCAGAGGGTGGGAGTCACTGCAGAAAAGGCTCTTCTTCTGGAGGCCACCAGCTGAAATTCTTTGCCTGATGGGCTCCACAGCATGACCGTACTGCCAGCGTGGGTGGGATAGGCTAATCCCATCACGATTTAATTTAAGGTAAATATCTTAAAAGAAAAAAAATATTACTTCTCCTATGTTCATAAATATTGTCATTTGCAGAAACATCCCTTTTCAGTGATTGTGAATAGATTTAATTATTGTTCAGTTTGATGGGGGAGGGGGAGAGATTGCTTGGTAAAAATCAATTTCCAAAAGAAATTCCATGAAATTTGTGGATTCTCTTTAAAGTTATTTATTTGTTAAAAATATTCGGAAAACTGTGCAATATAACTTTGAATTAGGAGGTTTCCAGTTTTCCCTAGGTAGATTGCTTGTATGATTTTTTTTAACAGCTGGATGTATTATTATTCTGAATAAACTCATTGAATAACTTTTACCACTTTATTACATGTTGCGTTTGGACATTTGCCCAGCAACATTTGAAATAAAGATAATAACTTAGAAAATATTGTCATTTTTATTGCTGGCCCCAAATATTAACTTTAGACTTTCCCAAGTTCATGTAATTCAATTACAATGTCAGATAGTGAAGGGAAGAGAAGCCACCCTGCCTTATGCCCTTAACTAAATCAATCTTTTCTGATTTAACATCACTTGTATAAATTGTAGCTGTTGCTTCTGCATGTATTTAATTAAGAATGGTAATCTCAACAGCTGGTGTAAGGAACAGCAATTTAAAGAATCGAGTATTTTAAAAAATAGCCAGTGTAAACAATAAGACAAGCGTTTGGGGATAGGGGTAAAAAAATCAATTATCTTGAATCCTTCCTTTATAAAAGTGGATGGATGTCAGCCTTTCTGGCATGGTGTCTTTGCATCTGACAGTATACAGCTGTGATGAAGGCTTTCATTCTTCTTTACATTAGAGCCAAGAGGGTTTCTGCATCCAACCATGCTTCTGACCACGTCTCTTAAACCCATGTTGTGTCTAAGGACAATTATTCTCAAATTTTTCAATATATTAATCAATTTGCTTCTATTTAAGAGGAAACATATGGGGGCTGGGGGCGTGTCTTCCCTGAATTCTTTAAAATTCATTGGTAGAGCATTTTTCTCCAGGATTCTTGCCTACATTTACTTATTTTTTATTTCTTTATATTCCCCCTCTGAATCTCAGTTACGTTCCTGTTATAGAAGTGTTGGTGTGATATTTCAAAGAAATATTTCTATCCTATCGTGGCATGTTATTTTAAGTTGCTGTAAAGAAACAGCTTTTTAAATAATTATGTTTTCCACTATCTTTTGACACATCAGCATCCACAACAGGGGTCAATACAGGCAAGATCCAATACGATCCAAGTATCACACATACAAACATAGAAGAGGTTAGGCTTGGATTGCAATGCTGCCATCCTACCTGTTTTGACCATTGAGATGAAGGTTTGAATTTTGTTCACCTCTGCCAGTCACCAATCATTATTCTCATTGTGTTATAGTGGTCTCTGAGCTGGTTGTTTTCCTACAGAATTTCACTACCAGACTAGGTAAGATCATCAGTGGATGTGAGAGTGAAATTTTCTGGTTGTTTATACCATATGCTTGCCTTGATAATCTTGGTTGCACTAATGATGTTACATAGCCTGATAACAAAATGTCTGCAAGAAAAAAAGCCAAGCTTAGAGAACCAACCATTTAACACACAAGTATGGATATTATCTTTTGCCTTCAAAGTAATCAAAATTGATTGTTTTACTATTGATCTATTTATAACCTTTCAACCAGGGAGTGATTCAAATAAATGGCAAAAAGATGAAATGGTGCATCAGTGGGTAATTAATAAAGAAATACAGCCCAGCACAAAAATAGGTAGCCCTGGGGAAAAGAATAGCAATTAAAAAACAGTATTCCTGCCAAGTTTCAAGCCAGAAGTATTTAGCATCTAAGGCAAAGCATTACACTCATTAAATGAGTAAGTAGACCTTTTGTAATGTACCCAGAAGCAACTATTATTCCGGAAAAGCAAGAAATGCATGGGGAGCAGGTATCCCTACCTCTATAAAGTAGCCAACGTGTTGGCCTATTAAAAGCAATGCAGCAGGCAATCCATATAGCAATGCTTTGAGCCACCAGATGCAGGAAAACACTATAAGTAGTACTCAAGTTACAACAGCAATTGTGATCAACAATTTAATCACTGAGTGACATGGTCTAAGGCATGATGTCACATGATTGTATTGTTTAGGGACAGCCATTCCTGTAATCCAAGTTGCTATGGTTAAACAAAGACCTCACATGATGGCAACATCTGACTTCTTGCAGGCTTCTCCATTGATTTTGCTTATGGGAAGCTGTCAAGGAACATCAGATATCATGATCATATAACCAAGGGAAGCTGAAACTCCAAGATCCCATTATAATTCCCCGTTATTTATGGTTGTAGCATGAATTGTCATCGCTCACGGACTACCTGTACTTGGAAAATGGACCAGAAAATTTATCCAGAAGTCATATTTCCTGCGGGCATACAAGACAATATCATCCATTTCTACTCCTCAAAAATCATTGCTGGTTAATATGGACTATAGGCAACCTGACTGTTCAGGTTAGCCCTTGGAGAAAAAATAGCTTTTAAAAGTAATTTCCTTCATAGACATTCAATCCTTTAGTTCTTTAGTTACTTTTTTCTACTTTTAAGAGAAGTTTACTATCTGGTAAGTTGCTTGAAGTTTAACTTTTGGTTTGATTTGTTAAGGCGAGATCTCCCAAGCCAACCATCTTACAGAACTGCAAAGCAAACTCTCTTGGTATGATACTTCACATGGAAAGTGAAGTATTAGGTTCTATGCTATAGCTCTCACAGTGCTCCTTTCTCAGGGTCATCAGCCGTGCTCCAGGTTTGAAGCTGGTGGTTGAAACTCTCATTTCATCACTCAAGCCTATTGGAAATATTGTCCTCATCTGCTGTGCTTTCTTTATAATCTTTGGAATTCTTGGAGTGCAGGTATGGTATCCACTAATATACCAAAGTATTGTAGGCATATACAGTATTTGTTGTTATTAATGGGTGGTTGTTTGTTTGTTTTACAGTTTCAAACACTTTTGAAAAGTATGGTTTGAAATGGATTTCCCTGGTGCCCATTATATGTGTTGGAATTCCAACTCTCCCAGTTCTTATCTTTGGTCTTTCTTTGTCAGGCATGAACCATCAAGGCATTAGCAAGACTTATTGCTAATCATGCCTATGCATAGGAATCTTCTCAAGCAATGGTTAGCACCTTCTTAGAGTTAGATAAGGATCTACAAAATTCAAAGGGGGTTGGACTTAGTTCGCTTGTGGCTACTTAGGGATTCTAGGCTGATCCCTCTTTTAATTTCACCCCCAAATCCTGCCACTCCTACATTCTTAACGATAGAATGTATGAATAGGGTTCCATTTCTGGGCTGCCTTTGTTTCCCCAACCTAACATTTATCAGTAATCAACATGTCCAATTTCCCATAATAGTTCAAAGTTGGCACAGTACATATACGTCAAAAGAGATGCTGCAAACTTTTCTCTATCTTTGCAGTACCATTAGTATAGACTATTTTCTTTCTGCCTTAATACAAAGGTGGATCTCTAATAGTGGCTGGAGAATAATGTGGTCTAAAAAAAGGACGACAGGAAAAAACGCTTGGAAATGAACCGGGTCCATCATTTTAATGGCTTTATTTCTTGATCTATTTCCATGTGCTGTAAAGAAGGAACAGGTTTCAAACTAACAAGATATTAGGGTCTGGATTTTGAACCACAATAAGATGTAGTTGGATTGTAGGACTCAGTTCTGAAATGATGTCTGGTCAAAAATGAGATATCTTGAGACAACCATTTATTTTTAAAAAAACTTTTATTTCTTGACTCCCCATCCTCCCCACCCCCCAATTTCAAGCATCCTCCAACAGCTGTTTAGAGATGGAAAGAAATTGTATTCTTTTTATTTTGATCTACTTCTGTAAGAGTGGGTAATGCTTCTATCTTTATATAAAAATATACTAGAGTCTGTATTACCAATTTCAAGGAGGAACAACTTCAAAATGTATAAGAAGTGCAGCAAATAGCTGTTCTTCTTACAACATAGTCTTTATGGATTTTCATAGGGTGGGCATATGCTTCAATTTGGCCTCCTGGCAGTGAAATGTCTACAGCTAATTTGTTTTAGTCTTTTATTTATTTAAATATAAAATATTGTTATTGATGTTTACTGGGTAAAGATGGGAATGGGAGGACTCTATGAGGCAAACTGCTCCCATTCTCAATTTTTAATCCCCCAAAGTCATTGCCAAATTACTGTTCTGTTGTGGATTTTAGGCTATTTTTTGGAACTAGGAATGGAGAATAGAAGTGATTTCCCTTTTAGAGGCCTTCCTTTTCCATTCCCAGCTGAGTACTCCAAACAAATGTAAGAAAAATGACCTGAAACATCAAACATATAACACCAATCTCCCACCCCCTCCTTTTTTTTTACAACACTGTAATCCCTGTAGAGTTGGAGCGATTGGATGGAGCTGAGCATTTACTGGCTGGATGCCCTTCCTGACACAATGCAGAGTTCACAGCAGATATTTTTTTCTTTGTACTCTAGGAGAGAAACATCTGCCACTACTTAGAATTGAACTCTTAACCTTCTGAGTGGGAGGCAAGCATCTTCACCATTAGGTCACCATGCCGTTCATATAGCAATCTCTTATCTTTTTATTCTTTCAATGTCTGACAAAATCCCTTTTGCTTGTAGCTTTTCAAAGGAAAATTCTACCATTGCCTAGGTGTTGATATCCGAAATATCACAAATAGGTCTGACTGCATGGCTGCCAATTACAAATGGGTGCATCACAAATACAACTTTGACAATCTGGGCCAGGTAAATATAGAATCCTCCAAGGTATATTAGACCTACTTAAGAGTCATCGTAGCAGGGCTGTACCTTCAAATATTTAGATGCCTTCACAAATTCCTAATCATAGTATTATTTTGCTTAGGTTATCTTTAAATTATTTCTTGTTACATTGGTAGAAAATGAGTGTTCTTCATAGAAGCCAGTTAATCAGAATGACAAAGAGGCATCGTTAAACACTTCTCTTTGGTTTCAATAGACAATATTTATGTATGTAGGTGGTTAATACGTTAATTTTCAGACAATCCTTCAGCCACATTTTTCCTTGGTCAAAATACAATGCAATAATCAATATTTTTGTTATTAAAGGAATATAGCAATCCAGTTAAATAAAGAATGAACATATTAGCTTCATATTGTTCGTAGTGGCCATGTAAATAGTGCTTAACTTTGTCTTAAATCAGACCTAAATTATATTGGATACAGTATTTAAATGGATCAAAAAAGTAGTCCTTGACCTATGACTGTTCATTTAACAATGATTCGAACTTGCAACCAAGAATGACATATGGTGATTCTTCCAAGCTGAGTGCTTTTTTTGTTTCACACCTATGGACAAAATCTTGTCAGACTGAACACACTATATCTGCATCTACAATATATTTGGTGAATTTTTAGAGAAGGGCTCTCTTTACCCCTCTTTCTCTCACACATAGTGTCTGGACTAAGTTGCTTTTTACTCCTCTGGAATGCACCCCCTCCCTCCTAGGAATCCACCTCCTTATTACACTCTATCACATAACTACATGTCTGATTTGCCATTTAATTTATCTTATATATTCTGTTTAATTATTTATACTACGCTACCTTCAGAAACCTGCTAGCAGTTTTCAACTGTAAAAAAAAATCAATCAGGTGTGGGGAAAACAGCTATATAGGAATAACAGGGAAGGACATTGAGAGTCGGAGATTTAGACAAGATATTAAGAAACTCCTTTTTCAGAAAAAAAATTGCTGAGGAATGAACATGGTTGCTCAGGAAAACTGCTGAGTTTTAGGATATAGGGACCTTTAAAAGGATAAACTTTGGGGTTTTTTATATGGATTGCTTTATATTTCTGATCATTTATTCCCCTGTTTATATACACAATAAATTGTCTCAGAATTCATTAGCACCTTTATGTGTTTTCTTAATGGATGTGCTGTGTGGTGGATTTGGTAAAGAAACTAAAGACTATTGTAATGTTTATCTTTTAAAATGCAAATAAATGCATAAAACTATGTGACAATCTCATATATTTCAGGCTTTGATGTCACTCTTTGTTCTGGCTTCCAAAGATGGCTGGGTTAATATTATGTACAATGGACTGGATGCTGTGGCTGTAGATCAACAGGTAGAGAAGTTACCTCACACCTTCATCTTTCATATTGTTTTGAACTGGATTGTTAGGCAGACTGGATGGCCTGCCATGCCATGCCATGCCATGCCATGCCATGTCATGTCATGTCATGTCATGTCATGTCATACCATACCATACCATACAATACCATACCATCAGAGATGGGCTGCTGCCGGTTTAGACCAGTTCAGACGAACTGGTTGTTACGATTCTGCACAGTTTGGCGAATCGGTAAATCCCACCACTAGCTGGCCCCACCCCATCCCGTCCCATCCCGCCCACCCCACTCTGCTCTGCCCCACCCTGCCCCACATCTCCCTATCTCACCTCACCTGCCTTGGCCAGTGGCTAGAGTCATGCCCGCGCCCAGCTACTCTCTGGCTCACTTGCCCAGATCACGTGGCCCAGCTGATCTTCACACCTCACCCACTTGCCTGCCTTCTCCATGGCCTACCACCCTGGCCACACGGTCCAGCTGATCTCCGCGCCTCACCTGCTATGCTCACCGTGGCTGCTCGCAAAGGTAAGCCACCTCGGGGTGGACACGGTGAGGCTCGGCTGCCTTTTGGGCCTGGCTCTCGCCATCCTTCTGCCTGCATGCCACCCACTCGTCCTTCACCTTGGATCGGGGAATGCACCAGTCCCTGGCTCTGGCCTTCAGCAGGGCCTCTGCCCACCTGCCACCCACTCGCCCATCCAGAAAGCACTGCAGTGGAGAAAAGCAGCCAGGTTGAATCTCCAGCATCTCTCAGTTCTTGCAGCCGCTTCTTCTGGCCCTCAGTATTGGGCAAGCCTCTGACACTTGTGGAGCTGCTCCAGTGCTCTCCGGGTCAGCAGCTGCTTCTCTCCGCCACAGCGCCTTCTGGATGGGACTTACAGGACCCAAAGTGGCAGCTCATGGCTGCTAAATTTCACTGTGCTGTGGTCTCCCAGCAAGAGCAGTGGCAGAGAGAAACAGCTGCCGACCCAGAGAGCACATGGAGCCACTCCACGTGCTCTCCAGGTCAGTGGCCGATTCTCTCAGCCACTGCTTTTGCACAGCGAGATTTAGTAGCCGTGAGCCACCGCTTTGGTTCTTGTAAGAAGTCCCATCCAGAAAGTGCTGCAGCAGAGAGAAGCAGCATTCAACCTGGCTGTTTCTCTCCACCACAGTGCTTTCCAGATGGGACTTAGAGGAAAGCAGTTGCTCACGGCTGCTAAGTTTCGCTGTGCTGCACAAGAGCTGCTCTTTCTGTTCCTGTGGCAAGGGCAAGTAAGTATCCTAATGGCTGTCAGTGCTGAGTTGGCCATGCCCACCCAGTCACATGACCACCCAGCCACGCCCACCCAGCCAGTCATTAGGACAGAGAACCAGTTGTTAAAAAATTTGCAGCCCACTACTGCATACCATACCATACCATACCATACCATACCATACCATACCATATCGTAATGATTCAGAGGGAGAAAACACTCACATATGTGTACTGTATGTATATTATTATGTTGGTCCTTCCCCTTCTCCCATTTGGGCATAACTTTTCTAATTTGTTGTGGATATCACTGTTATACCAGAACCTGATTATCTTTCAGGTAACTAACAAGGATAAAATGTGTAACGCCTTTTTCCTTATTTGTTTGATAAAAATGTGAGGCAACCATTGTCTTCTTTATCTCCTAGTGGTTTTACAGTTGTGGCATATGTTTTGGGAGCCCATGATATGATCTTCTGAGTTCTACTTTCTGGCAGTGGTTTCCATCCTAAGAAAGTTCTCATGGCTGACAGCTACAATCTAATGCTTTTCCTGTTCAGTTTAATAACAGATCACTTTCTAAAACAGATGGTGGCTGCATAGGACCAGACAGTCTTGATGATATATTACGCCCACACTGTGATCTCTGTTTGTTCTCTTCACAAAGCAACATGGTTTTATTTCTGACAGGCCTTTTGAAAGAACTATTTACTAGTCCAGCCTCCAAATAGTTATAAGGATGTTTATTTACATTTATAAATAAACAAATGCTTATTTACATAGGGGAATATACAAATATGAAGACATGTAATGAATTCGGAAAAACTGCATGTTTGATGAAATAAAAGTTTCTCTGGAAAGTTTTAAAGACTTTCCAGTCTGAGGATTAATTTGTTTCACATTTATTTGTTTAATGATATGCAATAAATTTTGTTGGAGGGAAGATGTTTAGACATGTTACTATTAGATGGGTGCAGAGATGGTTGAACAATTGTAACCAATTGTTACATTACCAGCTCCTGATCAGCCTGGAAGGAAACATTGGGACCTATTCTGTTCTATAAGATCTGGCTAAGTGTTTAGAAAATACAGTAGTCAGGTGTGCAGATGACACATGGATTTGGGAGATACAAAGGTCAGAGGCTAGTATCATGATCTAAGAGGATGTTAACAGGCTAGAACAGTGGGCAGAAAACAGCAAAAAGGAACAGGGATAAATACTAGGTCCTTAATTTGGGTAGGAAAAATCAAAGGCCACAGGAAGTGATCTTGGTGAATCACAAGCTAAACATGAGCTAATAGTTTGGTGCAGATTCCCAAAACAAATACCCTGTTTCCCCCAAAATAAGACATCCCCTGATAATAAGCCCAATTGGGCTTTTGAGCACATGGCAATAAGGCCAAGCGTTTGTTTCAGGGTTCAAAAAAATATAAGACAGGGTCTTATTTTGGGGGAAACACTGTAGTTTAATGATTATATTAAATTAAATTATAATATTACTATTGACATGTCTGCTCATTTTGATAGTTATCTCTTTCTTATACTATCCTGTATGTATTGTATGTTATATTATAAGTCATTTTGAATCATATGATTGAAAAGGCGTAGATGCATTTATAAGAGATAAATGAAGAACATTATCCCAGGCTACATGCATTAACAGGTGGTCCTCATTTAATGACCACTTGTTCAGCAACTGTTTCAACTTGCAAAGGTGTTGAATGAGTGTACTTATGACTAGTCTTTCAATTTATGGCTATGACAGCATCACCACCATCATGTGAGCATGATGAAGACACTTAGAAGTTGGTCAAGATTTCTGACCTTCACAGCATCCCATGGTCACATAACTGAGTCTTTCCTTACCAGCTTCCCACAAACAAAGTCGTTGGGGAAGTCAGGAACTTGGAGGTCACAATCACATGTAGTCATTATATAATGACCTGCCAGTTATTAAGTTAATGACGGTAACTAGGGACTGCCTTTCCTGAATCACGTCTATCCATCCCATCAGGTCTGGCAGAAAGAGCATATAATGGGTCCTATCCACAAAGGAATGTCATCTATCAGGACCCAGGAGATGGACTTTTTCTGCCACCTCCTGGGTCCTGTCAGATGCTGCCTGCCCTTTGGAAACCCCCCCCCCCCAAAGATGAGATTGACTGTGACTTTGACCTCCTGGAAGAGCCTGAAAACCTGGTCTGCTTTCTGGTCTGGGGATCTGGTGACATTGATGGAGAGCCTGCTAAGACGTTATATGGTTAGGAAAATCCTGCAGATTTTTCTTTCTTTCTTTCTTTTGCAGTTTGTTGTGTTTTAATGGCTTTTGTGTTTATACCTTACGGTTATCTTTTGTGGTTTTTAAAAATATTTTTAACATTGTAAGCTCCCTGAAATAAGAGACATGAGATACCAATTTACCATTTGTAAATTTAACCAACAAATGAGCAATAACTTTTTGGAGCTCCCCAGCTTTGCTACACCAAGTCAACAATATAGAAATATATTCTTTTATATTGTAAGCAAACTCCTTGTAAAAGAGTTTAGGAATATTCTTCAAAAAGTTCATAGATTTGCAAAACCATTCTTATGTTTTTAAAAATCTATTTAAAATGGGAGGGGTTATAGAATGAGAAAAGTAAATATAGTTTATTGTATTGCAATTGGTCTTTTGTAATAACTTGTGGTTCTTTGAAGTATAGCCCTATAATTTCCTTTATCCCTATCATCTACTTAATCCTTTGTGTTTTCCTCCCACTTCCCCATTCTCCCATTTCCACATTCTCCCCAACCATGATTATTTATTTCTTTCCATTATCTGCTTGCATCACTCGGCCATGTATATCATTTCTATTTGCTGACAATTGCATCAAGGGAACAATCAGTTTTTATTAGATCCAGGATTGATTGGTTCTTACTGTCATCTGTGGCGTTCATAGTAACTGACTCCAGATCCATTATCTGAAAGCATCTGTCTGTTTTCTCTTGCTTTTTCGCCATGTCCAAAAATATCCTTGAACTTGTAATAATTTGTCATTGCCTTCCTTCCTAGAGTGAAATCCTTATTATTTCTCCAGCATCCTGTCCGGCATTATTGTTAATATTCTATATTCTCATTATCTACAAAATCAAAAGCCTTGCTAAGTTAATAAGACAAAGACAAACAGAATATTCACTATTTATCTATCTTAGGTTCTGTATTTAACCTTGTGTCCTTTTGCCTTTTCTGAAACTTATCTCTATTTGACATTTTTTGTCTATGCTTGGCTGTATTCTTCTGTGTAAATTATTAAACATAAATATGCTTCTCTGTGGGATTAGTTCATTCAATAATCTGTTCAGTCTTTTACATTTCTCTTGGTTTGTATGTATTTTTCAATCTGCAAACCATGTAGCCTTTCTAGTCTGTAGGCCATGCAGTATGTCTTGCTGTAGAGTTGTGAACATTTTAATTAACTCTTCTTCAGAGAGGAGTATTCAGGGGATATTTTTTTCTCTGTCTGGAGCTCTCCTGATTGGCGTGATTTTGTCACCTCTTGTATCTCACTTTTTGGCGTAGTTGATTTTTGGCCTCTTATGCTGTAATCTAATTGTAAAGAATTTCAGTATAGTCTGTTCATTTTTCTTTACTATCTCTCCAATGTTCTCTTCTGTGATTACCTTGAGTATTCTTATTTTACTACATTTTCCTCTGATTTTCTTAAAATAATTTTCCTCTTTTGTTGACATTTTTGACTTGCTTAGTTTCCTTTTAGATACTGAAAATTATGTTCAGTTGTTTACAACATTTTTGTTGCTTCCATCTTTTATTTTTGACTATTCCAATATTTATTTTGTGCCTTGGAGTCAGCACTGGCTACAGGTGACTGCTTGACAAATCCCTGCAGTTTTCTTGGCAAGACTTGAAAAGTATTTTGCCATTGCCTACTTTCTAGGGCTGAGGGAATGTGACTGGCCCAAGGTTATCCACCTGGCTTTGTGCCTAAGACTAGTCTAAAACTGAGTCTTCCAAATTCTTCAAATAGCGTGGTGCTGCACTGAACTGAGTCTCCAGTAGACTGACTCAATATTCCAATAGCTTATTCTTTTTCCCTTTGAAAATTGGAAAAATCTGGGAATTATTTCCACTACTGTTTCCAAGATATTTCTTATCTCTTTCCAGAAAGATAATAATTTGTTCTTAGATTCACTTTCAAATAATTTAGCATACTGAATCTGATCTTTATATTGATCCTGTGTTCTGAGTGTATGCCCTTCTGATCAATTTTGCTGGCAGTCTATTCCCTTTTTAACTTCAACCTATATATTTTATACTGTAAATTCACAGTTTGCATCTGGAAAAGTCCTATTGATTGGATTGTGTTTCTCCATCTTACATTTCCTATTGATTTCAGTTTACTTGACTCCAGTATTGTCCATCTGGTAATGTCCATGCATAAATGTCCTGTGTTTATGTTGCTTGAAACATATGTTAGCAGTAAACAAAGAAAAATCTTCACAAAATTCAATTTACCTATCTGCTTAACATTGCATTTCCAAGTCTAATTTTTTCTGTAATTCCAGGTTGTTTTTTGTTTCTCCAATTTTGCATTCCAAGGACCTATTAATAATAGCCTAGTTTCCCTTGTGCTGCATTTCCCCCCCCCCCCACTCTCCCTGTTTCCCTATCCGCCCATCTTTTATTCTCATATCTCTGTATTCTCATTGTTTTCTTTGTCATTGTTTATTCTATTGTTCCATTATTTTGCTACTGTTCTGTTTATGCTTCTTTTCATTTTTCTGTTTTAATTGTTATATGCTGCCTAGAATAGCCCCACAGTGAGGTAGGCGGCAAATACATTTAACAAATAAATAAATTTGGCACCTCTTGCTGTTTGCTACCATATAGACTTCTTCAGTGTCATTTGGCTATAACCAAGCACATACCTAGGATGTCTTCCTTTCCCTGTCTGTGAATAATATATTCTGTAATCCTATGACATACAGTGGTCTATTCAAACTCCCTACATTCATTTATTCCTAAAATATCATGCTTGGTATACTATCCCTACTCTGAGGATTTCACATTGTCCTTGATTTATGCATTTCACATTCCTTGTTCTAACTATGTACAGGCAGTCTCTCTTACTACAGGCAGTAATAATTGGAATTGGGAACTCTGTTGCTAAATGACACAGTCATAAGGTGCAACATCATGTGACTTATGATGGTAATTCTAGCAGCCCCAGTTGCCAACTTTAGGTGGATCCTGAGTAGTTGCAGAATCCCACAGTGAACTGATTGTCTTTTGCAACCTCCTGCCAGCTGCCCATTGTCTTTACTTGTCAGAAGCCAGCAATGATGGGTGAAAATGGAGATCACGTGTCTGTGGGACACTGCAACATTATAAATGACAGCCAGTTTCCAATCACCCAGTTCTGATGGCATGACCATAGGGACACTGCAATGGCCACAAGTATAAGGAACCATCATAAGTAGGGCCTCATTCAGTGCTGTCATAATTCTGAATAGTCACTGAACAAGTGGATGTTAAATGAGGACTGCCTGTATGCCTTCAGAAAATGTCAAACTAATTTTTCAGTACTGGCGCTATCAATGGCCAGACGTGCTTGAAGTTTTCATTTGGTCATATAATCATCTCCATATCACACATGAAAGTTCAACCTTTCTCCATCATACTTAGAAAGCATTTTAATGTAAAGGTATCATCATCTGGCACTCAAATTTATATAAATATTTCAGGTTTTAGCAATAATTGCAGAAATGGTTTGCCTTTCTGCTGGTTAGATTTCATTCTCAACTACTATGACCAGCAATATCATCCAATATCTGCAGAATACCACATTGGTGGATGCTTACATAAAATATATCTAGTGGTTAACTGCAATTCTGTGGAGATTTCAAAGAATTCCATAGAAACATAACTTTTTTATTTCACAGATACTTGCTGGCAAACAACAATGCCACCACCTTATTATAATGCGTTTATAATGTCAATCTTATTAAACTCAGCTGCTTGTTTTACTTTTTATTTACATTCCAGCCAGTGACCAACAACAACCCTTGGATGCTACTTTACTTCATTTCTTTCTTACTCATCGTCAGCTTCTTCGTGCTCAACATGTTTGTAGGGGTGGTGGTGGAGAATTTCCACAAGTGTCGGCAACACCAAGAAGCCGAAGAGGCCCGGAGGCGGGAGGAAAAGCGTTTGAGGCGCCTGGAAAAGAAGCGTAGGAGTAAGGATCAACCTAAGTGGTTTTTTGTTTGTTTGAAGGCCAAGGTTTTTTGAGAAAAAAATTATTTCATTATAAACCTGATGTATATGTGCATATGTTAGAACCATGTGATGGGAATTTGCTGAGGGGCAGCCAAACATGCTATTGAGCTTTTCCTTTCTTCATCTTGAGGAAGGGTTTATTTTCTGTTGGGCTCTGAAAGCTGCAGACTTTTTTACAACTTTAACAGACTTCATCTTAGTGCATTTCCATATTAGGAACTTATTGCATAACTTAGTTCATCCAATTTTTGTTGTGTCAAGATAAGAGCAATGAGGACATATTCTGTCTGACAATAGCTGGGTGATACTACACTATGCTATGCTGTGAAGACATTCTAAAGCACGGATGTCAAACTCAATCACATCATAGGATGTATTGTGATGTATCGCTATGTTTTTTGCCTTTGCGAGTCGGGGTGGGCATGGCCTGCATGTGATGCATCCGGCCTGCAGGCCGCCAATTTAACAGGCCTGTAAAAGCTCTAGTAGAAAAATGGCCTAACTCAGCAGTTCTTAAATAAAAGAAGCTCCTTGCTTTAAAAGGAAAGTGTGGCCTTAATTATCTCATCCTTACCTCACTAACTCTTCCCTTCCTGTTCATCTTAAAGATTTGTTTGAATGCACCTCGAGGTTTCGAGGTTTATTTGATTTGTATACCGCCCTACCTCCTGAGGGACTCAGGGCGGTGAACAGCCATATAGTAAAACAATATGCATACAAAATTTAAAACAAATTAAAATTTGATTAAATGATTTGGCCTTAATATTTAAAACCCTAATAATTTAAAACAAATTAAAATTTTAAAATTACATGATTATTAAAAGAGAAGAATTAGGCCAGGCCGGCCTGGTTAAATAAAAAGGTCTTGAGAGCTCGGCGGAAGGTGCGTAGGTCTGGGATCCTTCGTATCTCCGGGGGGAGCTCATTCCAGATGGTAGGTGCCCCCATAGAGAAGGCTCTCCCCCTGAGGGTCGCCAGCCGACATTGTTTGGTTGATGGCACCCTGAGGAGACCCACTCTGTGAGAGCGAACCGGCCAGTGGGAGGCTACTGGTGGCAGCAGGCGGTTTCGTAAATAACCAGGTCCTAACCATGGAGCACTCTAAAGGTGGTAACCAAGACTTTGAAGCACACCGGGAAGATCACCGGGAGCCAGTGCAGCTCACGCAGGAGAGGTGTCACACGGGAACGCCATGCCGCTCCTGTAACCACCCACGCGGCTGTACTTTGCGCCAGTTGGAGCCTCTGAATGCTCCTCAAGGGGAACCCCATGTAGAGAGCATTACAGTAGTCCAGACAGGAAGTCATGAGGGCATGAGTGACCGTGTGTAAAGAGTCCCGATCCAGAAAGGGATGCAACTGGCGAATCAGGCGAACCTGATAAAAAATCCCCCTGGTCATGGCTGTCATGTGCTCTTCTAAAGACAGCCGTGAATCCAGGAGGACGCCCAAGTTGCGAGCCCTCTCTGTGGGGGCCAATGATTCGCCCCCAATAGTCAGCGATGGCGCCAGCTGACTATATCGGGATGTCGGAAACCACAGCCACTCGGTCTTGGACGGGTTGAGTCTGAGCCTGTTACTCCCCATCCAGATCCGTATGGCCTCCAGGCACCAGGACATCACTTCAAAGGCATCGTTGGGGTGGTCCGGGGTGGAGATGTACAACTGCATATCATCAGCATACTGATGATACTGCACCCCAAAACCACGGATGATCTCGCCCAGCGGCTTTACATAAATGTTGAACAGGAGGGGCAAGAGGACCGACCCTTGTGGTGCCCCACAAATGAGGCGCCTCGGAGTCGACCTCTGCCCCCCTGCCAACACAGACTGCCACCGGTCGGAGAGAAAGGAGGAGAACCACCGTAGCATGGTGCCTCCCACCCCCAACTCTTCCAACCGGTGCAGCATGATACCATGGTTGATGGTATCAAAAGCCGCTGAGAGATCTAATAGGACCAGGACAGAGGAGCAACCTCTGTCCCAAGCCCTCCAGAGATCATCTACCAATGCGACCAATGCCGTTTCCATGCTGTACCCAGGCCTGAAGCCTGACTGGAACGGATCCAGATATACTGTTTCATCCAGGTACTGGGGAAGCTGCCGCGCAACCATACTCTCGACAACCTTTGCCACAAAGCGAAGGTTGGAGACCGGACAGTAATTAGACAACATTGCTGGGTCCAGGGAAGGCTTCTTGAGGAGAGGCCTCACCACCAACCTCATTCCTGTAACAATGTGGCTCCCTTTATCTTCCCCTTCCCTTAGAGTTACTCTCAGGACTAAAAGTTTCATAGCTCTCCTCTTTTTTCTTTCTTTCTGCTATTTACTTTCCTTATTTCTGTAATATTGCTTCCTATTTTCCTTTCCTTAATTATTGTTCCTTTTTTTCTTTCAATTCTTTCCCTTTCTTCTTCATCTTTTCTCTCAATTCTCTCTCTGCATGTGCCACTCTCTCTCTCTCTCTCTCTCTCTCTCTCTCACACACACACACACACACACACACAAACACACACACACACAAAAATCTGTCCTAATCTGAACTTCCTTTTTTCTACCCTTTTTCTGATTTGCTCCCTTACCTCCACTGAAGAAGCACAGCGCTTGCCGTACTATGCCACCTACTGCCCTGTCCGCCTCCTCATCCACTCAGTCTGCACCAGCCACTACTTGGACATCTTTATCACCTTTATAATTTGCCTCAACGTCGTAACAATGTCTTTGGAGCACTACAACCAACCAGTGGTGAGTTCAAAAAATATATATATTTTGCCTCTATGCCCCTATTTTCTTTTTGTTTATTCTACATTAAAAGAGTACCGGCTTGTAAAACAGAAAATCAGAGATCTAGACAGTTAGTAGGGAAATTTGGTAGTGCTTAGACTTCCTGTCTCAGATGTGTTGCAGAGAAGTACTATCTAGAAACCAAGCAAGTTCCTCAAACCTGCTGAATATATAATATATATTAGATAATATATATAATATAATATATACAAGACAATTTGCTGAATTGGATAAAGTATATATATATATATATATATATATATATATATATATATATATATATAGTCTCCCTTTATTTCTTTATCAGTAAAATATATATTTGGTATAAAAATGGTTTGTCGTGAATGCGACTGCTTGAGGGCTCCTGGATTGGAGCTGAAAGGCAAAAGGGAGCAGAATACCCCCTCCCACATGTTGGGGTAGACCAGGTGTCTTGGTAAACACCATACACACACACACACACACATATATATATATATATATATGTTTTCTTTCCTTTTCGTAGGCTTTATGTGAATTTCTCTTTAGCCAGGTTCTTTCTACGTAAACCAAGATTTTTATGCAGCCCTAGTTCAGTAGATTATGATTTGGTTTACGCAGGAAGAACCTGGCGCGCTCTCTCTCTCTCTCTCTCTCTCTCTCTCTCTCTCTCTCTCTCTCTCTCTCTCTATATATATATATATATATATATATATATATATATATATATATATGTAGCCCCATGAGACTGGCCCAATGAGATTGCCCCCCCCCACGCCCCACCCAGTCACCTGCATTAACAACTGCTAATCCCCCTTGGAATTCTTCACCTTCTGATTTTTTTATAGTGTTGTTTTTATTATTTTAAACTTTTTAATCTTAAATTATTCTAAATTTAATGTTTAATTTTATTGATATTGTATGCTGCCCAGAGCTCCTCTCTGTGGGAGATGAGTGGTTAAGGAATATAAAATATAAATAAATACATCTATTTAAATCATATCCTTCCTCCCATGAATGAAAAGATTATAGTTGGATAATTGCACTTATTTAATGTTTTGGATGCAATTTCTTTATCAATAGCTCCCTATCACAACCACCAAACGCCTGCATTAGGAGGAAGTAAACAAAAGTGTGTGTGTGTGTGTGTATATATATACTTTTATTTAATGTTTATATGAATAAGTTTAAAACAGCCTAAATAAATATATGAATCCATACAAATATTGCAAGCTTTATACCACTATAAAAATAAGATGCAAATTTAATATCAGATACCTTTATCTGTTAGCATTGAAAGGTTTGCATTGCAGCACATTGGATAAGATATATTTCTTAATCACTACCTTTTGTCCCACAGAGCTACAAATTCAAGAAAATTCATCATCTAGTGGGGAATTATCTGAGAGATCGTTTATATAGCATCTTTCTAAATATTCTGTTGACCTTGTATGAAATCACAAGAGAAAAAGAATATTCCTGGGTCTAGCATTCTTTAGTTTATGCTACAAAGTCTATTATCTCCTTCCTTATTAAATCCATCAAATTGTTAACTATGGAAGACAAATGTTTTACCTTCCTGTCACAGCATTTTTTAGTGGAATGCTTATAAAAAGCTTTAATTACCCAATCCTTTGGGGTGAGCTTCAATAGCTTCATACAAGTTGACTAACTTTGAAAAAATCCTCTAAATGCTATAGAGAATGAAGTTCTCAGCTTTTTCAAATACATTTTCCCTTTGGGAATGCAATATGACTCATTTCCAGCTGAATATGATGAATTCTCATTCATCAATTTTTTGTAATTTGCATAATAAGAGATGCAATTTGCACAGAACTATATCTAATGCTCTAACCATAAGCCTTCCAGATGTGTTGACACTGAAACATTAGAATTCCTAGCCTTCTTTCCTTTTAGAATACATAATGATTTGGAAAACGATATTACTAGGTCAAATCTGACATGTATTCTATTTTACGTTTTTCTTTCCAGTTCTTTCATATTAATGAAAAGATAAAACATGAAATTGAGACATCCCTGAGAATTAATAGGTACCGTTTGGAAAAATATTTTGTATCTTCCTCTTTAATCTCCATCATCCCCTCTTCTATTTTACCTAGAAATTATTTAATATTACAGTCCTATGACAGAATCTCTGGGAGTAAGATCTACTGAATTTAATGGACTAACATTGGGTGAATGGTCACCAAATTGTTTGTAAATCATTAAAATGCCAGCATAGAAAAGGGTATCTGTTCCATTAGCTGTGATAAATTGAGATTACTGCTTAATACTTTGAAAATCCTTGAATCCTCTTCAAAGTTTATTCTTTCACTTAAAGAGATAAAAAATACAGCAAACTTAAAATCCATGTTCAGTACACAGTAGTTTTAACTCCAGCTCTGTCCAAATATGGTATGGGGGATACAGTACTGTTTTTTGTAAAAAGAATAAAGACCAGCAATCTTTCATGGAAATTTGCCAGAAAGGAACAATGAAGAAAGTATTAAAACAATAAAGATAATCCATGTAAGACAATTCTTGCTGTGAATAGCTCAGCGTTCAAAGATTTTGGCAGCCCTGGGAGACTGCCAGGCTGCTGCTGTACTTGTTGCTGCTTGTTCTCCATCCATGCTGGGGAAGATGAAAAGTGGAATTCCAAACTGTCTTTCCCAACTCACCACCATTTAATTATGTACATGTAAAGATTAGCATTAACATGACTCCATGGCAGCAGTCTTTCCCTCCTGCAGTAACAACTGGAGGAACAGTGGTGAGCCTGAACTCTTTCATGCTGTCATCTTAATTATGCTATTTCCAGCAGCAGTGTATGCACGTTAGGAATGGCATAATTAGCATGACAACACTGATGAGTTCAGGTGCGTTGCTCACAGCTGTGCAGCATTATTGCTGTCATTGTCGTGGCATCTTTATATCGGGGCAGCTCAACCACCTGAAAATAAATCAGTGGCCCCTCAAGGGCAGGCAAGCTGACTAGGACCTCCCAAGATCTGAAGGCAGCTCTGGTAACTCATCCTCTAGCATCAAATCTAATGTTGATTGTCTTTTCCTTATCCTTCTTTCAAGTATAAGGTGAGACATTATATAGGTAATCCTTGACTTACCACCACAATTGAGCCCAAAATTTCTGGTGTTAAATGAAACATTTGTTAAGTGAGTTTTGCACCTTGCTTGCCACAGTTGTTAAGTGAATCACTACACCTGGTAAGTTAGTAAACCGGTTGTTAAGTGAATCTGGCTTTCCCATTGATTTTGCTTGTCAGGAGGTTGTAAAACATTACTGCATGATCTTGGGTCACAGCAATAGTCATAAGTATGAACCTGTTGCCAAGCATTTGAATTTTGATCACATGATTATGGGAATGCTTCAAAGGTTGTAACTGTGAAAAATGGTCATGTCATTTTTTCAGTGCCATTGTAACTTTGAACGGTCACTAAATGAACTATTATAAGTCGTAGGACTACCTGTATTGTTATTCTCATGGAATTTGCACATTACTTTCATCCAACCTTTTTGGTATTTTGAGGTTGTTAAAAACAAGTCAAATTATTTTCCTGCTCTAAGTTCGGAGAAAGGTGTCGTTTGCATGAAGATCAACCAGGTAATGCTGCACCCACTTCGGTTCCATTGAAGCAAAGAGAAAGTTGGTATTTGCCCTAGAAACTACCAAAAAGAATTATGAATGTGTGGGATCTGCTGCAACCTGAGAATTTAATTGGAATGTAACAAGATTTTTTTTAAAAAAAGAGAATGCACTTGCATATTTTCTTTGCCAGCTACAGACCATATCAGTCCCAGAGCTTTATGTTAGTAATATTTCCTTTTCCTCTTATTCATAGTCCCTGGAGACTGCTCTTAAGTATTGCAACTACATGTTTACTACAGTCTTTGTTTTGGAAGCAGTTTTGAAGCTTGTGGCCTTTGGACTGAGACGCTTTTTTAAAGACAGGTGAGCTGGAATGAAGATGATACCTGTTCTGGGGGAATCAGACGATCAGAAATGATGCATCTTGTACTTTGATTATTGCAGCTATATATTATTATACTTAAAACTAAGGGACACATTCCCAATGTTTTCTTGTAGAGAATAATGGGGTACCAGGATTTGAAAGTCCCACTAACACTACTAAGTAGAAATCAGCAGACATTGTTCAGTATTTCATGGAGATGTGATAACTGAAGAGATTTCCATAAACCATTTCTTTTCTTTTTTCATATTCAGGATTTTGTAATCAAAATCAGTATTACATCTTATTAAATCAGTGTAACATTAAAAGGAAAGGAAAACATTGTAAACCATGTAATCACCAGGGGAAAAAATTCTTGAAACCTGTAACTAAAATGTTTTTACAAAGCAATATTTAAAATTAAAGGAAGTATAAACGAGGATAAATACTACTTCATTCATTAGAAATCCCTATTGTTTCACTTTATTTGGTCAGTCTTTCTGTCTTCATAAATGCTCACAAAGTTTCTGTCCAGTCAATATATTCAATTTTACAGTAGACTAATCAGTGATCTAGGTCAGCATGAAGTATCACCAGGTATCATTAAAAAACACACCCTTAAAGATTAACTTCCTCAAAATATATTGAGCACCAAAATAAAGGATATCAATTAAACTATTTAAGAATGTTAAATTAAACTAATAAACAAAAATATGTATACTTATTTCAATTTTTAAAATTGGCTTATTTGATTAATGCAATATTCTAAATAACCTAGTTTAGGTTTTTTGGGGGGGGAGGGAAAGAAATAACTGGATTCTGTCTTTCATTGAGGCAGAAAAGGTGCCTTGTTTTCTTCAATTTCTTAAAGGTGGAACCAGCTGGATCTAGCTATTGTTCTGCTCTCAGTCATGGGAATTACTCTGGAGGAGATTGAAATCAATGCTGCCCTTCCAATCAATCCCACCATCATCCGCATCATGAGAGTGCTTCGTATTGCCCGAGGTAAGAGGAGGAGCCAGAAAGAATAACCTGACTTATAGCTGTGTTTTGGGTAACAATCCATCTGTAGAAAGATAGCAATGGGACCCTGATGTTTATGTCATTAGTTAATATCTGCCTGGCTGGTTTGATCTGGCAAGGTTAGTGTACATGAGTTCCATTAATTAAACAATACCATCTTTCGGGACCCCGGAAGTTTGCCTTATTTATTGTATTTATTTATTTATTGGTTCGTATTATATGCCGCCCTTCTTCGGAGACTCAGGGCGGCTTACAATGCGTTAAGCAATAGCCTTCATACTTTTGTATATACCTGCTTAGTAGAGCTTTCGGGGCCCCCTAAGCGGTGTTCTTTTTTATACAAAGTCAGTTTATTGCTCCCACAATCTGGGTCCTCATTTTACCTACCTCGGAAGGATGGAAGGCTGAGTCAACCTTGAGCCTGGTGAGATTCAAACTTGCAGTAATTGCAGGCAGCTGGCAGCTTAAGTGCTATTTAACAGTGCTTTAGTCTGCTGCTCCACCAAGGCCTTCTCTGTAACAGTGAATCCTCTGAAATGAAGTTTCACTGAACTGCACTCCGCTGGTATTTCAAAAGGCCCTAAAGACATGGCTCTTTACCCAGGTCTTTGATGAGGATCACTGACACCCATTTTCTTTCTTTTCCTGCTTCTATCTGAGTTTGGGTTTTGTTTTGTTTTTCGTCTGAAACCTTTCTTTCTTTCTTTTTTTGTTTTGTTTCTTGCTTCTAAATGTTTTTAACAATTTCTAAACCACCCAGAGTTGTTGGCTGCTATTTCCTGTCTAGAAAGAAAAATTGTACAGACAGTCAGTCATCCAGCTTGTTTATATAATGTGGCTAGATTCATATTTCTTAACCTGATAAATTCAGTTGAATTGCTGAATAAATAATTCACGTTCGGCCTTCACACAATGACACTGTTCAACAATATAATGAGAAAATGTCTAGGTTACCATAACTAGATCGGAACGCCCTTTGGTCACTCATGTCTTAGTTACCCCACTTGCAATGCTTTCTATTGGGATTGAAGACCACTTAAAAGTTTCTACTCTTCTAGAATGCAGCGGTGCAGGCAGTGATGGACATATTTTGATATGCTTGTGTGACAATTGTGCTGTACTGGCTACCAGTCCGCTTCAATTTATGTTGCTGGTTATGATCTATAAAGCCTTACATGGCCTAGGACTAGCTGTTTGAGGAACTGTCCATCTCCCATGGTATCTGCCTAGACAATATGAACTGATAAGGTTTGTGCTTCAGGTCACTTCAATAGCATTATCTTTTGGGAGCCAGGAGAGTGCCTTCTCTCTCATGGCTTCTGCCCTCTGGATTGAAATCCTCCTACAATTTGGCTGGTTCTCACCCTATAGCATTGCCTAGAATCTTGGAGGCCTGTCTCTTTTCCCAAGCCTTGGACTAAGATGGCTGGATTCCCTTGTGTGTCCTGTTGTTGACTGGATTTGTCATCTTGTGTTTTATCTGGTTTTACTTTCTTTGTTACATTGTAAGACAACCAGAGTTATTTGGAGTTGGGCGACATCTAAATTGAATAAATTCAGTTCTATTCAACCTCATTTTTATATTATTTATGTATTTATCTATTGAGCAATAGTTTACTTGAAGAGAAAAGGAGCTAAACAAAGTTTTGTTTGTTTGTTTATTTGTTTATTCAGTTGTTTGTTTGTTTGTTTGTTTATAGCTGCCCATCTTAGTCAATCCTTGGTGATTTGCAATTCAAAAAATATATTACAATAAAGACACTACAACATTGTAAAACAATAAAATAATAATTATATGTAGCAGATGAGATACTTAGCCAGTTATCAATACAGCCAGCAAATGGGGCCCTTGACACATTCTGCACCCATTTAGTTCCTAATCCTTGACTCCCTATACAGAGTGAGAACAATTTCTAATTACCAGCTGGCTACAATCTGAAGCAAAAAGGTAATTTTAGATTCAAATTCTTATTAGCTCTAACATAATGGTGTACATTTCACATTGACCACAGATATTTACACATGTTCATGTCTACATTCAGTAGAAGATATCCCAACTACAAAATTAATCTATGATCTGCTGCTCCAGAGAGAAAAACAAAGCAGTATTTGTTTCCCCAGCAATAAGTTACCACTTGCCTTGCTTTCTCATGATAGTTTTGAAGCTGTTGAAGATGGCAACTGGGATGAGAGCTTTATTGGACACAGTAGTGCAAGCACTGCCACAGGTAAGAAAAGCTGATTTTTAAATATAATGGTGCTTAAGTTGTAAAGTTGAAGAATATAAAATACTTAGATCAGAAATTTCTAAGGCTACCTCATCTGAGAGCAGAAGTGGAAAGGAATTTTGTGTACTACATATTACTAAATGAACTGAGTTAATTTGCAGCTGTTGGACTAATAAAGGGATTAAAATAGCCTGTGCTGCATCTCTTGTGCAACTCCTCACACCCTCCCCACTTATACCATATCTGTCGCACATCTAACCTGTGCTGCCTTTGTCGTATATCCCCATGCACCTCTACAACTAGCACCACACCTCTCAGACATCCTCTCACTCCCTCACATACCCTCCCTGATCTCCACCTCACCTGTCACGTACCCACTCGCACCCTCCTCAGTTTCCATTGTGTCTGTTGTGCACCATCTCATTCCTTCCCCCACCCAGCAGCCACCACTTATCTGCCTGCCAGTGGGACTTGCAACTTCCTTCCAGCTTCTCACTGATTTTGGCTAAGCAATCCGATTACACTTTATGATCTCATTACTTAGTGACAGAAATTCCAGGCCCAGTTGCTGTCATAGGTCAAAGACTATGTTTCATAGCTTACAAAGCTCTGTCTTACTCTAGTACAAAACCTCTTGAAGCAGGGGCCTTTGAACTAGAAACAGATACCTTAAAATCTTATGTAAGTAGAAATGCAGCTGATCCAGCATGCCCAAAGTCAGTACAGGAAGTCCTTGCTTAGAAACTGCTTCATTTAACAATGGTTCAGTTATCATGGTAATAAAATGTAACTTTACGATCTGTCTTCACATTCTCTACCTCCACAGGTTTGTAAAGCAAAAGAAAATTTGAAGTCAGTTGTTAAGCGTTGTTGGAGTTTCACTTAGCAACCACTTAATTGAATGATCAAATTGCCAGTCCCAGTTGTCGCTAAAAAGGATTACCTGTTTGGTGATTCAACTAAGCAAATATGCATTAGTTTCAGTCTCTTTCATTCTACAGTTCAGGATAAGAAACTCTATTTAAGTAATTAGCACTTATTCCCTAGATTCTTTTATCCATTTAGGCCTCATTGAACAGTGTTTTTAAGCAGTTAAGTAACTCTGCTGCTATTTTCCTTATTCTGATTCTCTTTTTCACTCTTGAATTGGATATTCTTTTCACCAAGAGTCCATGGATTTTGTTCTCAAAGTAAATCCTAAAAAAAGTAAATAATAGCTCTTAGTTTTGTGTCATATATTTGTGTCATATATTTAAAATTCTCAGAATTTGATTTATTTTGAGGAGCACATGCCAGAGAATAGGACATCATTTTCTGAGGATATCATTTTCTCCCCAGAAACTTTGCCAATGCTTTACCAATCCGCTATATACATTTCAATCTATTCCGATAATTTAGTTAGTTTAATTATCTAAATAAGATAGTTTAATTCCTCTACCAGATGAAGCAGACTATTAATATTCACTAATGCTGTATTGGGGACACGGTGGCTCAGTGGCTAAGATGTTGAGCTTGTCAATCAGAAAGGTTGGCACTTCAGAGGTTTGAATCCCTAGTGCAGCGTAACAGGATGAGCTCCCGTTACTTGTCCCAGCTTCTGCCAACCTAGCAGTTCGAAAGCATGTAAAAAATGCAAGTAGAAAAATAGGGACCACCTTTGGTGGGAAGGTAACAGCATTCTGTGCGCCTTTGGTGTTTAGTCATGCTGGCCACATGACCACGGAGACGTCTTCGGACAGTGCTGGCTCTTCAGCTTTGAAACGGAGATGTTTTATTTATTCTTGTCCCAAAGAAAAGAGTTTGTTGGTGAACTTGTCAGATAATGTATCTCTGTATGCATGAGAGAAAATAGAACCGTAATCAACATAAAGTTCTTGTATGATCTTACTTCTTGTCTTCATTACATTGACACACAGTTTATGGTTTTCTAGCCAGGCACATTTGGGATGTGTTTGGACTTTCTCCCAAGGAGCAGAAGTTCTAGCCCATCTGAACGACACCAAATAGGTGAAACCTGGTCTAATACAGGACACTAGACTTGGCCTATGAGAGTCTAAATGGTCACAAAGTCACTCTTTTTTCACGATGAAAATAGGGACTGCCACACAATTTACAAGTGAGAGAATTGTGATACAGTGTTCCCTATTTTTGAATTGTGAATGTTTAAAAAAGAATTCTTTCTGACGGAGTAATCATCAAATGACTGCCTTTGTTTTACACAAGAAACAATAGTAAGAAATAGTTGCCCACCATCATTTTAAAAATCACCTTTGAATGATACCAAACTATAACAATACATAAATTCCCCAAATGTCTCTGTGAAGCACTTCATAGATATGTTGACTACCTATGATCACACTGCTCGTATCACACAATGTTTATTCCACTGTAACGTTGTAATAATTTCACACGGCAGATAATATATATGTAGCCTAGATTCCCAAATTTAATGTGTTCTAGATGTTATGGGATTACAAATCCCAAAATTTGCACTGGCCATGCTTGTTGAAATACTGGGAGTTACACTTCCACTAGTTCATGAGGGTATCAAGTTGGAAATGACTATCTTTCCCTTTTTTTTCCAGGAAGACTTTTAAAAGTGATTTCAGTGTTGTTAAGGGCAGTGGGAATAGAAATGTATGATTGCTTTTAATTCAGTGGTGGGCTGCTGCCGGTTCAGACCAATTCAGGAGAACCGGTAGTTCCGACCAGCGGCTGGCCCTACCCACCCGTCCTGGCGCTATCACATCCTATATAATCACCAGGGTTTTGATGTCGCATGCATCCACGCGCTCTCACATTTTCAGTTCCAGCTGAACCTGTTGTTACAGTATGTAATGCCCACCTCTGTTTTTATTGAATGCTACCCAGACTTGTTGTAGAATTGGATGACCTTGCAAATTAGTAAAAGGGAGGGTAATAGCAGAGGTGGGTTTCAGCAGGTTCTGACGAGTTCTGAAGAACCAGTAGCAGAAATTTTGTGTAGTTCGGAGAATCGGTAGTAAAAATTCTGACTGGCCCCACCCCCATCTATTCTCTGCCTCCCAGGTCCCAGCTGGATTGGGAGGATTTTGCAGTATCCTTCCCCAAGAGTGGGGTGGAAATGGAGATTTTACAGTATCCTTCCCCTGCCACACCCACCAAGCCATGCCACGCCCACCAAGCCACACCCACAGAACTGGTATTAAAAAAATTTAAAGCCGACCACTGGAGGGAAGGACATTGTTCTGAATAATGTTATAAATTTGTATTGCCAAAGAACTAAACTGTGATATTAGAAATAGCAATAGATTCTCCAAAATCTTTGTATTATCTTAAAAACAACTATAAGAGCTGTTTTGCAACCATTGTGTTGAAGGCAGGGATTAACTCTTTTCTGCCTTGTTATTCTCCTGATAAAAAGCATTCACACACCACGTACGACACAGTTGCTATTAGCTATGGATTAGAAGGTATGCGGTTGCCTATAACTATTATACCTGGATATTTAGAATATGTAGATTCAGTACCAATACTGTAGCAGATAATGTATAAAGAATAGATATCATTTATGTTGTGGAAATAAGGGAAGGAGACATAGTAAGAGTTAAATACCTTTTTCTCTGGGACTGCAATTTCAGTTCAAATTGTTTCCAATCTTCTTCTTATATATCATACTATGTTTATTTTGATTGTCAACTACTAATACTATTTTCTCAGCAAAATTCAGTTGGCATTTTATATAGTGTTAGGAATGTTATGCATATTATAGGTATGCCATTGAAAATAAATCTACAGCAGAGCTTAGATTGTTAAATCATGATATAAACTCAGTATGTGTGTTACTTTCTTTTTTTAAGCCACAACCAGTGGTGGGTTTCAAAAATTTTTACTACTGGTTCTGTGGGTGTGGCTTGGTGGGCATGGCATGGCTTGGTGGGGGTGGCAGGGGAAGGATACTGTAAAATCTCCATTCCCACACCACTCCTGGGGAAGGATACTGCAAAATCCCCATTTCTTCCTGATCAGCTGGGACTTGGGAGGCTGAGAATAGATGGGGGTGGGGCCAGTCAGAATTTTTACTACTGGTTCTCCGAACTACTCAAAATTTCCGCTACCGGTTCTCCAGAACTGGTCAGAATCTGCTGAAACCCATCTCTGGCCACAACCACTTGTTTTATACTTTCCAGAAATCTTAGGCAAGATATATCATATTTTACACTTTAGGCTAGTAATGTTAGTGCATTGATTATACTTTACATTATTCTATTTTTAGTATTCTGTGGATCCAGAAAATGTAATTTAAATGTTACTAAAAATTAACTTGATAAAAATACAAAACTATTACAATGCGACCAACATCAAACAGTCACAGCATCAGTGCAATTAACGGAAGGATGGACTCTCAGAGATCATAAAATGTTCTGATTCCACCTCCTGGGAATAAATACAGCATTTACCATCCTTGACCTCCCATTCTTGGGCTCCAGGGAAATCTCAAGGCTACTTTTTTCTGCAATTGGATAAAAACCATTGCAAAAACTCTTCTTAAATTATCAGCATGTGAAAATGTGTTTTTTAATGCATGAATCGGCAATTGCTCCAAGAACTCTAAAAAGCACAGTGCCTTCTTACTTCTTTCTAAAGCATTTAATAAAATTACATTATAGAAGCTGCAAAGATGAAGCCATGAGTTTTACTCAAGGCAGCAAAAATGTTCTACATTTACGTGATTAGGCTGAATTTTCCGGTTATGTACATTGACTCTGCAGGGAACAACCAAGTTATCCATAACGTTATGCTTCCCTGCAATTTAGAAAAAAGCATTTCAAAATTATATCTCTCTTCCCATCTATCCTCTAACCCCTTTGGTTTTATGTCTGTTTGGCTCATGTTTCCATGTGGAAATGTGTAACCACATGATGCTCAGCCTGTCAACCACAATACCTAGCAGACAGGTAGATGTGATGGCAGGGGTGGCAGGGGTGGCAGGGGTGAAATCCAGCAGGTTCTGACAGGTTCTGGAGAACCGGTAGCGGAAATTTTGAGTTATTCGGAGAACTGGCAAATACTACCTTTGGCTGTCCTCAGAGTGGGGTGGGAATGGAGATTTTGCAGTATCCTTCCCCTGCCACACCCACCAAGCCATGCCCACCAAGCCACACCCACAGAACCGGTAGTAAAAAAAAATGGATTTCACCACTGTGTGATGGGCTTCTGAAAACTGCATGGTATTCATTTTGGGGAACTATTTTATAAGAAACTACCAAGGAAGCCCATCTTTCAAAATAATAATATATTATCTACACATGAAGAGTTCAGTTAGCTATTTATTGCTCAAGACTATCACAGAGATCTCAGACTGACAATTTGCACCTGGATAAAACTAGATAAGGTTCAATGGCATTGGGAGGGGGGCAGGAATCAGACTTCATCCTCTTGTGTCCACATAGGGATTCCAGATTAATTCCCTGTTTGACTCCTCCTCCTGGTTCATCCAATCTCTCTCCAACATCCATTGGGATAGATTGAAAATTAAATTTGACTTAATTTCATAAGAATTTTTATTATTTTTTCCTTATCACACTAAAATTTATAATTTGGTAACAACTTCTGATGGACTTTCACCCAAACCTTTTGTGCTATGCGCACCTCTGGAACTGCATGCTGCATGTCGAACATAAATTTCAGGATTGTGTTAAGGTTTTTTCCCAACTTCATTTAAGCGTGCTTTGAATTGTCCAATTATATTGTCTGATCCTGGTGAACATTTGAACTGCCAATTGTGCTAATTCATGTGTTCAGTCTCTTTTTCTTTTTTTCAAAATAAGGGGTTTTTTTCTTGTGGTACCTATGAATTATTTGACATTAATTTGATTTACTTACAGGTTGGTAATCTTGGACTCCTCTTCATGCTCCTTTTTTTCATCTATGCTGCTCTAGGAGTGGAGCTTTTTGGCAAACTTGGTAAGTTTTCCAGCATAAGGAAAGGTGGAATTGCAAACACCAATTACATCGCACACACACACATACACAAAGAGGGAGGAATTACCAAAATAATATGCTAAAAAATAATTCCTATGATTTAAATAGAAATCTAATGCACCTTGAGGACAGTAATTAGATAACTTACATACATGCATGCTTGCTTGTTCTGCTGTCTGGGTGATTGTTTATGGGCAACTTCAAGGGCTCTGCTCTCCTTTTTAATATATGTTTAAACTGGATTCCAAATGGACAGTTTCACTTTAGCTGAATGATCTAAGCATATTTCTGATTCTTTTCATCTTATTAAGAAATTTAGCATGTCAGGGACTCCTCTTGCATATTGCCCACAGTTAGTCTAAGCATTTCCATTGATACTGTATATTAATACTGTACATTGATACTGAAGCAGTATATAAGTCTAAGTGCTGTTGCTGTTGCTATACTGTGCAAGATAGATAATTATTTAATGTTTGCAGGCAATTCATGTTTTTCTACCAACTTCTTCAGAGACAAATAATTGTATTTTCTTAATCTTTAAGGCATCTCTAATATTGAAAAAGAATAGAATTACTGTTGCCACTTTTTTATCATTGGAAGGGACCCTTCATCTGTATTTTTTCTTCATAACATCTACTTTCCTTGTGTCTTTGTTTTGTCGTAACATGGGAGATTATTAAGGAGAATCATTTAAGAAAAATTAATCTCTTTGTCCTTTAAGCATAGTTTATTTTAAAACAGCTAAATGATAATAATAACCAAGGAACAAGGAGTTAATGGGTTTTACCCCATCAAATCCCATTTTACAACCTACTTTTCAGAAACCCAGGGCTAAACCTATATAGTTATAATAGCTTTAATTCATCTCTTTATAACCCATTTGCCCTTGGTGATAATGGCCAGTAATTGAAGTAAACATGTATAAGTCAGGGGTGGCTTCTACTTACCTTTACTACCAGTTCGCAACAGGATCTTGCTTTACTTGTGTGTGTGCCTTGCTTCTGCAAATGCGCAGATTGCCGATGACAACATCCGGGGTGGTGGGCAGGGCCTCCCGCCGGATTTTCTACCAGTTCTTATGAACCGGTCCGAACTGGGGGCAACCCACCACTGGTATAAGTACCACAATGGACTAGATTGCCTCATTATTTCCCTCTTTCTGTTGAATTGCTTCTGTCTTCACTCTGTTCTCAACCACATTTTGGGTTGTGCACTGAGAAAGCAACAGAAATAGTCATTTATTGATCTCTTTGAGTCTTCCAGATCCAGGAGTTACAAAATGTCCATATTAGATTCTGGATGGGGTGACATTACCCCATTCAGACTTGATGTGCAATCTGGGGGCTCCTGCTTGAGGAGCAGGTGGCAACTGTGACCAAGGCTGCATTTACACTGCACCTTATCGGCCAGTTGCACTCATTCTTGGACCAGGTGGCCCTATTCATGGTCACTCACACCTTGGCCACCTCTCAGTTGGCCTATTGCAATACATTCCACATGGGGCTGCTCTTGAAAATCATCTGGACGCTTCATGGATCCAGAATGTAGCAATGCAGAGAGTTATGGACACATCTCATTATGCCAATGTAGACCATATTCTACAAGCCTAATTGGTTTCCAATAGCCCACTGGTTATCACTTTAAAACCCTACATGGTATAGGACCAGGTTCCTTCAGGGACCGCCTTCTACCAAGAACATCTGTCCACCCCACATTCTCCACAGGGAGGACCTGCCTCAGGTTCCATCTTTTAGATCTTGTCATCTTATGGAATCTAGAGGGCATGGTTTTTCTGTGGTTGTTCCTGTTCTTGAAACTATCTCTCTCCCCTCCACCATCTCTGACATACAATAGGTCCCATTTTCCTAACCTTTAGGGAATCCATTAAGACCTGACTCTTCTACTAGACATTAGGAGCCAATTGAGAGTCCCCCCTTTTGGTTATTCTGCTATGTGTAAGTTTTATTTATATGTTATATCAGGTTATTGTTATATGGTGGGTTTTTTCTTTATTTTTTTATGCTGGACACTGCCCAAAGTCACATTATTTGACAGCCTTATAAGTCTTGAAATAAATTAAAATTTGAATGGAAGTTCAGTCACTTATTTTGGTCACTCTTCCTACTTTTAACAATATATTTGTTGATTTCACATGCATGCTAATTCATTTCAAGAAAACATTTTTTAATAAGTGTAATCTAAAAGCAACAGAGAAATAAGTTTTGGAGAAAGAGAAGGAGGTTATAAGGCAGATATGTGGAAAATAAGACATATTATTATTATTTGAAACCAGTTTGGTATACATTACAGAACACATAATGCATTTTGCAAAAAATATAAGGGTATCTTCTCATCTTGGTTCTTTTAGAGGTCATCGTATGTTGATTAGATCATTCTATCTAGGTTTGCATATACTGTAAAGACAAGATTAAAACTTATAAACTGCCTTTTCAAACCTTAAACTTTAGCTTCGTGCCTATTTTTTCATGTATAAAACCCCTTTTTTCCAGTATGCAATGATGAGAACCCATGTGAAGGAATGAGCCGCCATGCCACCTTTGAGAATTTTGGAATGGCCTTTCTCACACTTTTCCAGGTCTCCACTGGTGACAACTGGAATGGCATTATGAAGGTAATTGGGGCCATTTCTGGAGACATTTTTTGTGCTGTCATGAACAAAAGGAAAGTTGCCAGGGTCCTATGGTGAGCTTAAAGCATACTGTGTATATTGTGATTTCTACATTGCAACTATCCAATCAATGATTGCAAATGCCTGGCATTACAAGAAGTGTTAGAATGTTATTGATAATGATAGACAGAACCTGGCGTGATACATCTAGACCATCATTTGGGGGATGGGATAAAATTTGTTCTGCAATATTTTTAGAGCTTGTGTGGAGTGTGAATTCCTGATTAGGCAAAAGGGGAAGGGAAGGGATAGTATAGTACTAAGACACCACATAAACAAACTGTCATTCTTGAAGCATCATATAAGAGCTATGGCAATGCAAATCTTTTTATGGCTCCATTAAAGCTAAAGAATATTGAGCCCGGGAAATCATTTGAGGAGGTGCGTAACACACAAAGTGCCTCTGTCAATCTGTTCCTCAAGGCCATAAAACAGCCTCAGCTGCTTTTAGATTTGGAACAGTTGCTTGGAGTCCCTAGAGAACTTCTGGGCATGCATGTGCTTCCACAGAAGACACTTCCACTGGGATAGCTATAGTCAACCATCTCGTAAAATAAGGTTTAAAATATAACATTTTGGTAGCAAATGGATTTTGAGTACTGTAGTAATACAAAATTAGACCAACTAGTTGGACGAAATGTTGTGATTTGGCTAAGACAACCCTCATAAATTCTCTGTTTCATACAGATACTCACTCATATTATCTTGCTCAGTAGGATCACTATCCCATATCTGTCCTAATTTGGATCTAGTGCAGGAGAGTATCAAATTCACATAAGTGGGCTCTTCAAAGTGACATATTGGCATAGACTGTAGTCACTAAAATATTCACATTTGATATTAAATACTCAGTACTATAAAATATATATCTCAAAGTGCAAAATGCTCTGTCTCAATAGAATATTGGGACATAGGACAGGGATAGATATGTCATTGCTGCATTACTTTCTATTCACGTGTGCTAAGATAAAAAGGGGTATCATTTTGTAGTTAATTGGGACTTACCTATGTGACAGATTTCTTGTGGATCCAGAAAGTGATAGAATTAATGAAGTAGAGGTTGGGGTGAGAAAATTCTGTTTCCAGAAATATCATACATCAGAAATCTTGAGTCTTGTTTAAATATTTTGATTGAGAAAGCAGCTAATTTTTGTCTTCATTTTTTTAAAAATAACTTTTCCCTTTTCTCTATGTTTTGCGCTCATGTATATGTGTTGTATGGGGAATTGTTTGGTTTTCTTTCTTTTTGTTTTTCACTTTTTTGGCCTAACTTAATTCCTCAAGGATACTCTACGTGACTGCACTCATGATGATCGGAGCTGCCTGAGCAACCTACAGTTCATCTCTCCACTCTACTTTGTTAGCTTCGTGCTCACAGCCCAATTTGTCCTCATCAATGTTGTAGTAGCTGTCCTTATGAAGCACCTAGATGACAGCAACAAGGAAGCACAGGAGGATGCAGAAATGGATGCCGAGATTGAGCTTGAGATGGCACATGGATTGTGCCCTCATAGCACAAGCTCACCGAATCCTGGACAAGATGGAGGAGGTGGGAGAAAGGATTCTGAAGGACATCTATGCATGACATGTTACTCTCCAGCACAGGTAGGCGGAGCATTTTTCCTTGCTACTAGCAAGTTTTTGGCACATTAATTTGGGAGAACAAAGGTAGTTTAGAAGAGTGTAGAGAGTTATGATGGAAAAATGGATATTTAAACAACCTAGATTCAGTTCTAGGCTAGGAGTTCTGGTATACTGAAAAATTCTCATGAAGACAGAACTTAGAACACCAATTAGTGCTGAATAGAATGAAATCTGGATTTTGTAAAAAGTTGAAAAATAAAATTTAAAAAGATACCATGAGGCAGGCCTAAGGTACAATAGTGGAAATACAGTAGCAAAACACAAAATTATTTAGCAAAGTAACTTGAGGAACACCTGTGCAGTTCTTTAGCAAGTTTCAGTGGTGCTTCTCTGCCCAATATCCATCTGACCCCTTCATTTAACATCATTGTGTAGGGCTATATTCTGCCTCATTTACTCATATTCTGTAGGATTTTACTCAGATGTGACTATTTGCCACAGAATTAACCAGCATGAGTGAAAGTGGCAGAAGATAACTACATTATGCAAAAGAACACTAAAACAAGCAAAAACATGGAGTTCTTAAAATAATCTCTCCCATCCTCCCCCCTTTCTTGTCCCCTAGGAGAACTTATGGCTGGACAGTGTGTCTTTAATAATTAAAGACTCCTTCGACGGGGAGTTAATGATCATCGATAACCTATCGGGCTCCGTCTTCCATCATTACTCCTCGCCGGTCATGTGCGAGAAGTGTAACCATGACAAGCAAGAGGTAACCTGCGTACGAGGATACGGGAGGGGACATCCCATGCTTTTCAGAATACACACATGCACACTAGGCATAAGGTCTTCTTGGGATTGTCTCCTGGTTATAGATAATTTTGATATACATTTTGCCATTAACATGCTTTCCTGAAGGCATCTAGTTCAAAGGAGGAAAGGCATATTTCTGTTAGCTAAAGACTGAGTGGAAAGACAGCTAGATTGACAAGGATATATTAAAAAAACACCCTCTCATCATTATGAAAGATGAGATACAATATTGGGTCTGTAGAGAATACAGTATTCTGTTTTGCATATTGTAGAGTGATTTGTAAAAGGAACAAAGTGCATTGTTCCATGGTTTTCAAGGTTTGGAAAGTATTTTTAAATGATATGCTTAGTTTTAAGTGGAACTCTGTTTTCTGGTATCTAAGAAGTACTTTAGCACAGTATAGTTCAAGGTAAAATCACTTTAAGTTTTTAAAATGCTGGCTACCATTTTATTTCGTCTTAGTTTTGAACCTTTGGCTCCACTTTTTAATTAAATTGCTAGCGAAAGATGTAGGAAATGGACGTAAAGAGATTTCTTATTCAGTGATGGTTGTAAGGAACTATAGTTTAGGTAGTCTGAATTTTTGCATATCTTAGCTAATAGAATCATTCATTGTCAATGCTTTGCAATTAATGTGAATGTTTTAGTTGCATAGATTTCAGAGGGCAGAGAAGTCCAGCTTCACAAGTCAAGAATCTCATTAATAGATACTTGGCTGATAGTAAAGCTAAGGAATTTTATATCTTGGTCTAAGTATCATAGAGGCTGGCAATATCTGAGATTATCATGTTTATTCAATTGTAAGTATACAAGTCATATTTTTCCCCATCTCCCACTACAATTCCTTCCTTTATGGCTTCACAATGCATGTTAAGTGAGCAAAGCACTACATTAGAAAGCCACTTCCTTTGAAAGACTTTCATGGCTGTCTCAGTGGTTTGCAGATATAAACACTTCCATTGGAATCACCAGCAAAGTGGTTACACATGCACAAGTGCAGCTGGAATGACCTTCAAAACTACCATCCAAGTCTTCTAAAATAATTCAGTGCCTCAGTCTTTCCTGAAGTATCAGTGTGCTGAAACTCTTTTATTAACTGATATAGCCCAAACTTAATTTAAATTACTATACTGTCAAAAAAAAACCTTGTGAAGATAAAAAGTATTTAATCCAAGAAACACTTCATGCCAGCAACATATCTGTCCAATGCATTGCATCTCATTGGCCCATTTTTATAGCTTACCTGCCATCATACTGAAAAGGTAAGGGGTCCCTGTAGATTTTATTCTGCTAGTCGTTGCTGTCTATAGGAGGCAGTGCTCATCTCCATTTCAAGGCCATTGAGCCAGTGCTCAGGTGGAACCTACTTTTTATCCACTCTCACTTGGATGCTTTCAAACTGCTAGGTTGACAGGAGCTGTAGCTAGGACGGGAACTCATCCCATCGCTTGGCACTCTTGTGTCAAACCCGGGCTGCCGGCTTTGATAGAATGTGAGATTCTAGCCCACATTCCATCAATGCCCTTTCTGTAACAATTTGCATCCTATCATGTAAGAAAAGTATAAGAAATATTTCTTAAACATGCCAAATGCATTATAAATGACTCATACATAATGCATTTATAAATTATAAATACGACAGGTGCTTCTATATGGGGCTGGATTCCTGGCAACTGCATGGCTGTTTTAGCTTATCTACCTTGTAGTTCTTTCAGTAATATTCCTCTAAAGTCTTTGAGCCTGTTCTTCCATCTTTTCCATTGTCTTCCCTTGTCTACTTGACAAATACAGTTATTTCTAGATCATTATCCACTCCTATCACATGCAAATGATGATTTGAACATCACCTCAAGGGAACAGTCAGTCTTGATTAGATCCAGGATGGATTGAAACTCTCAGTTACTATCTCCAGATCCACTGTCCAAAAGCATCCATTTTGTGTAACCCAGTTTCAAACTATGCAATGCTGCTGGAAATATAATTGATTTAATTATTCTGCTCTTATAATATATTCTGATCATATAAATGCACTTAGCTTTCATGAACCTGTCTAAATGTATTCTTCCCTTCAACTAAACTCCTTAATTCTTTAGCACACTGCCCATCTTTACTTTTAATAAACACATATCCAGGCATAATCTACATAAGGCCTTGCTATAGTCAATAAATTAAAGGTAAGACTTCCTCTTCTTCACCCCATTATCCGTCTTACATTAAGATCTCTTATCTTTCTGCCTTGCCTGAAACCTGCCTATCCATTTCACATTTGTTCTCCATGTTTGATTCCGTTTATAAAAACATAAGAAGATATTGCTTACACAAGAATTAGTGTGTTAAGTAATTGACACACTTCTTGCATCATTCTTCTTTCAAATCAGTATATACACAGATCTAAGCCTCACAGGCTTATTGTATATTTGTTGATGTAGCACTTGTCTCTTCATCTTTTGTAACTTACTTTCCAGCAGAGTCAGTTTTGGAATATATCCTCTTTCTGCAAATTTTCTCTCCTATAATGCCTTTTTAGAAAATATTTCAATGTGCATTTGTCAATCTTCCTTTAACCTTATTTGCCTTCATTCGTTCCAGGATTTAACTTGAGAAGTCCTACCTAAACTGTACATTTTCATATGATTTTTTTGCCCTTCTTAAACTCCTAATTATCATTTTCTTACTATTTCTTTTCTATATTGACATTTTTGATTCCCTGTCATTTCTTATTTGACTCTGTATTTGGTTGTTGTACATCCTTCACGTTTACAAGCACTATCCTTTATTCTTTGTATCCTTTGTTTTACTTTCAAAAGTTTTTGTTGCTGTTATTGTTGTAATGTTATTTGCTTTAGGGCGATAGAAGAGGCAGGATGCTGATTCTCCAACAAAACAACAGCTCTTTATTTGGTAGATTGGTACAACCCAGCAACTTGCCTGTCTGACAGCTTGCCCTTTTATAGGGAGCCGTCAGACAGTTCAACCAATGAGATTTAACTATTTTTCCTGCTGGAATGGCGGACCTGAGTGAAGCCTTCATACTTCGGCTTCACTCCCTTATTAATTTTCAATATTGATAATCATTTGTATGGAAAGATGATTGAGCCTTTTGACTTTTTTTTCCTGTGAGGGGTCCTTGGTGCTCTCTGAGCTTGGTTGTTTTCTTGCAGACATTTCATTAGCCAAAATAATGTTTTTCCTATTAAATATTCATGTGTCTCTTATGTCTTTCCATACATTCTCTGTTTTCTTTGACTTAAGTTACTCATGTTAAATCTGTCTTCACATTGGTCTTACATTTTGACCAATCTTACACCTAGGGTTTTGTTTTGTTTTAATTCTGTAAATTTAACCCATATCTTAAATCTTTTCAAGATGTGTGCCACAGACATCTTGAAAGTATTCTGACAAACTGGATTTCACTTCCCCCTTTTCTGTTTCCTTTGATGTGATTTAACTATAAAAGAGAGGATGTGAAGCAGGAGCTGGCAGTAAACAAATAATTCTCTCCACAAAACTTGATTTACCTATCTCTTTCATTATTGTGTTTATGCAGTCCAAACTTTCCTATAAATCCAGATTTCTTTGATTCTCCGACTTTTGCATCCCAGTTATCAATTAGTAATACCGAGTCATCTTTTGATGTTGGATTTAGTGCTGCTTACAATTTGTTACAGAATCCCTCAGTATGTTCCACCATCATATGTGTAGCAGGTGCATACATTTGTATAACATTGATGTTCACTGCATATCCACTAGCTCTAATAGATATTATCCTGTCTCAAAGTGTAGCAAACCCATATATTGTGATATCCTTTTTTTTGCTGCTCATTGTTAGTATAGTCTCATGCCCTGAATAGAAATAACCATTTAATTTGATTTATCAAAATTCAACTGTACCTAAAATACAGTATCCTGTTTAGTACACTTTATTTCCACTTCAATCATTTCACTTTTGTTGTGTGCATACATCTCACATTCCAGGTTCTAATGATGAGTCCTTCTAAACAAGAAATCCATCTTCAATAACTGTAACCAAATTTCTTTTGGATGTGGTCCGTCCATGTTTATCATACATGGTGAAAGTTTGACATTCTTCCCCAGTAACTGGAAGAGGGCCTTCTGATATGCAAGTTTTATCATCTGTCACTCAAGCCTATTGAAATATTTTAGCTAGTTTTCTTGGCAACAATATAGCTTTACTGTTACATTCTTCCAGTTTCATTTTGGAGAACCTTCTTCTAGATGGGTTAGATTCCCTCATAACTGTAAAGCCTACAAGCAAAATGGCTCATTCCCTGGAGTACATTGTTTGCAATCACTTTTCCGTAGGCATTCTCAAACAACAAGTAGGATAATATAATGGCTGTAAACCATTTACAGAGGATAGTGATCAAGAATATATTTAACTGGTGTTCATCCATGCGACCCTTTTTGAAATAACTCAGATTATGTCATTACAATGGGATTTGTTAAATAATTTATGTCCAAGCAGTGAGCATTTCGATTTTTTAATTTGCTGAAACATGAGCATCTTTCAGGTTTAATTGATAAATTTCCTTTTTTAAAACAAAAACAAAAACCCCCACCTCTTTATGTTATTTAACATTTTTCATGTTTTGGTTCATTAATATATTTTCAATCAGTCAATATTTGTAGCTGCATTGCTGGCTTGTGAGAAGGACTCAGTGGTTATATATCACAAAATATTTGTAATGATAGTAAATCTGAATCTGTGTAACAATTATAGAAAAAATAAATAAGCACTTAGAATTTTAAACAAAAATCTACCAGTGTTAGCAAATTATACAACTCCCTTTCCTGTCTTGTAATATATTTGTGTTAATAATTCAAGGAGAAAACCAAACCAAATTTAATCTTGATTTTAAGAACATATTTCGAAACAAGTTACAACATTTCTAACTACATTTTGCTTCAGAAACTCACTTCTTAATATTAGTTGCTCATAGGTGATACACAGATCTTGATTTCCAAAATGCTCAATTTATTCACATACATTTAAATATAAGTTGAGAAGAAAATAAATTAGTTTAATTCTATTAACTTTTCATCTGAAACAAGATACAGAGGTAAAACAGCTTGATCACAGAAGAAACTAAGAATTTAGTTCTGCAGAAATTAGGTTTTTAATATATTTTAACACATTTAAGTATCCTGTAGTCTAGGCAGTCTATAGTGTTCAAATATATATACTCTCACTGAAGTAATCTTTTATTCTTCTTGGTATTATTCTAATTTTAATATTGGTGTCAGAAAACTTTTTAAATAATTTATTTAGTCTTCATACTGAAGGTATACAAAATGGCTAATTGTCTTCACAAGATCTATTAATATATAATGGAGGCTTGTAGATTTGAGCTTGATATTTTCTTTTATACTTTATTAGGGTGTTCTTTTTGTCCTGGTATTCAATAGAAAAGAAGTTCATGTCTTACAAAGTAACAATGCAACATTAATCAAGTGATCTACCATTTGTAATTGGAGATGGCTATTAATAATAATCTTACAGCTTTTTTGTTGTATCTAAATCACTCCTGGAACAATTAAGCATGTTTTCATGTGAAGTTCAGTTAGGCATATGATAGTTTACTAAATTAGTTAGAGGTGTCATTCATACCAAGTTTGTGTTTGTATAATATGTACAGATATTGTGGCTGGTAGTCGTGTTGTGTTTTTTGATGTGATGTGATGCTGGCTTTCTTTTCTTTTTTAAATGTGTAGATGATTAGTGGTGGCTGTGTTTGGTAAAAACTTCAATATTATGCATTCTTGGACACAATCCAGCACACTGAGAAGCATGCATAAATCCTGTTGATCTTGAAAGCATTTAAGCTGACATGACTAGGCACTGGATTGTGTCCAGAATGATCTAGACAGTAGTAGTTCAGCAGATAGCCTCCGTGGAAATACTGTGGCTTTAGTGCTGTGAAGATTGCCATCATTATAATCTTGTGACAGATTACATCATGATAGTGGATTACCATTTTGGAAATCTACTTCAGTCATATCTTCCATTAATTCCAAATGAACTGTCGTCTGAAGGAGTCCTAATATTTGGCACTGCCACTAATTCTGTTACAGATCCTGTCCAAAGCCATCAGCTCTCCATATCACTTTTTGCCACTGTTTACACCAGCAAAATATTCTGCACAAATACAAGAAAGCAGAACTTTATTGAAGGATCTCTCAAATTAAGTCATAATAATAGAGATAAAATAATAACCAAGAAAGAGCCAATACCAAAATAGGTTCAAAAGTTCCTTAGAGACTGCCATTAAGTGGAAAAAGTACTTTTAAAGTGAAGAATAGTAAGCTGGGTAAAATGAAAAATAAAAGAGAAGATAATATAAAATGAAAGGGGGGGGGAAATCCCTTCATCCTTTCATCAAGGGATGATACTTAAAGAAGATGGAGAGATAGTGTTGGGGGATTATTTGTTGTAGAAAGCAAATTAAAACCCAGCAATTTGAGTGAGAGATGTAAAAATAAGGAATATCATAATGTAGAATTTTGTTTAAAAAGAAAATAAAAACAGAAGTTGAATAATAATAAGGAATAGTATTATTTCTTTTTTCAGTAAATTGGAAATAAATAATTTGTGTTAGTAAGTAGTACTAACTAGTAAATTAGTGAGTTGGAATTAAGCTCAAGAGGTAAAAAGTAAGTGAAAAGTAATAAAGAAAAGACATACAGCTACATGATTTTCATATGAATTGCATGATTACTACTGTTGAAATGAAGGCTTCACCATAGCTATAAACTGCCCGTTGATGGAAATAAACATTGCTTTCCAAGGCAAGGCAGTCCTTTTCTCAATGATCCCCAGACTATCTTCTAGGAATTCTTCTCAGAGATTTCTCAGTCTCTTAATGTAGACTCAGTTATACTGAATTTACATTATATATTATGGAACCACTCCTGGTGAGATTGAAAGACTTTCTATTTTCCTTCCACAGAAGATGAAATGGAGAATTCTTCAGATGACATGGTCCATCATAGAAAAGTGTATTTTATTTTTGTTTATCCTCATCTCACCCTAAAAAACTTTCATGATATGTAAAATTGAGTTAAGGCTCTGTAAAGTATGTCAAGTATGACCTTCTTCCTTGTCTTCAATCTCTTTTCTAAAGCAATGTGATGGTTAAGAGTGTTATTTGACAGCTTCTTTCCTGAAATCCATCCACCCCCCCTTACTATAGATCCAGCTGGCTGAAATGGAGGCCTTATCGCTCAATTCTGATAAGTCTTCTATCCTGCTAGGAGATGATGGAGATAGTTCCAACATTGACCAGCCAAGCCCTAAGGAAAAGGTAAATTATTTATATATAGGGACTACCTTCCTTTGAAAGAATCCATTTTTTCAGGGTGTGGTGAGTGGTAGGTGGATGGATGGATGACAAAATTCTATGGAACTTTTTCTTAAATGTTCTGAATTAATTTACTATGCTGTATATCAAGTGTATCAAACTTTTGATCACTGGGGCCACACTTTTTGTTTATCTTGTTTTATTGGAATGACATTGATGGCTGCATAAAATGGGTCCATTTCACACAAGTGTACAAAAATTGCAATCTTAAAACTATAAAGTTTTAGAGCTTTCGAGAGAGTATTAAAATTTAATACTTAAGACCACACTAGTGAAGGAAACTGCTTTGCCTAAGCTCATATAGGGCCATAACAAGGGGTGCATGTTACATCCTACTTGTTTCATCATATTATTCCTGATACAGATTCCTTCATGAAATATGAAGTCCATATGTGCATATGGAAAATTTTCATTTTCCACCAGAACTTTTTCAAGAAGGGAAATCAATTACTGAAATGTATAAAGCAAATTACCTCAATCAAGAGCTCCAATAAAGCTTTGATAGGCATCTAGCATCTTTCCCCACAGCTCAGTTGGTGTTATCAATCCTCCATGAGCTAGCTGAAAACTAAAGCTGCATAACATAAAAGTTTATGTTCTAACTGCTGATCCCTCTCCTCTTCTATAGATTCTGTTTTGGCATGTTAAAAAAGCAATTGATTACATTCTCTGTTGGCATTTCTGTTTTACAATTCTCTTGGGAATCCACCTGCCAATCACAGTTCTGGTTGTTCCTGAAGCGCATCAGATAACTGATCTGTGGAATGACATGGAAGCTCAGTAAAATGGGACAATCTTTCTGGCTTTATTAGGCTGTTCTTAGAGCCAAACAATCAGTTGTTTAGCAGACCATAAGAAGCTACCTATAGAGTTACTTTCTCTGCCTGCTTCTTTTTCCCAAAAATGGGGGGCGGGGGAATGACAGAGTACCAAAAGCCCCAGTAACATACTTGTGCAAGATTGAAGTGTTCAAGAGGTGCTGGATAGTCATCTGATTGTACTGCCATAGAATGGCTAAAATGAAAACAATAGCATGGAGAGGGAACAGAATAAAGAATTTGACAGGGCACATTCATATCGTGGTTAAATGCCAATGGGAATTTAATGCCCTCTGACAATGTATCAGATAGATACTTCAGCACATTTTTTCAACCTTAAATGTTTCCTCTTATTTAAATAATTTTGTTTCCTTTTTACAAAGCTTCATGAGACAAATATCTTTATTCTGACTAGGATGGTGAAGACAGCCCTAATTCTACAAGGAATACAGACTTGGAAGAATGTCTCTTCCCTTTAACAAATACAGGACCTTCTCTGCCTCCAGAAAGCTACCAGTATGAAATGGAAAAAATCCCTTTCAGTCGAGCTCAGTCTTGGCTAAATAATGAGACCAATGAAGGTAGGCAATGCCACATAGTTGACCTGAACTAATATGGTACCCAACAGAGATAGTTACTTTTTTAAAGAGCTCTTTCATGTCAATGGGATGTATTCAGCTATAGGCATGAAAAATGCATCAGTTATAAACAATATAGTTATGAATAAATTGATGTTTTCCAAAGGTTTTTTTTCACTCACTGATCTAGGAATAGAAAATGGTACTGTATACAGATATCATTTAATACAACACCTCATCCTTTTTCAATTGGGTATATTATTCCAAATGTGTTCAATATTTTCATCAGGGACAGTAGCTAGGAGACATATCTGAAAGACACAGAGTTGGAAACTCTGCAATATGTTTCATATGTTATCTGTAGTCAAGGAAACTGTATTGTAAAAGGCAAGTATTAACTTTGTAATTTTGTATGTTTGAAGTGTCATAATGTTTTCTTTCCCATATGTTCATCTGTGTTTTAAAGGTTCTCTTAACTCAGTGCCTAAACTCAACCTTCTGATCATTCTAGTGTTAATTGTTTATTTTTCCATTGTTTTTCAAAAATCATGAGGGCAGCATAGATAGCTCCTGCCTCTTATCTTATAATAACCCTATGAATTAAGTTATTGTGAGACATAATGACTAGAACAACTTTTAAGCCTCATGAAAAGGTAGCTAGAATTACCTTACATTTTAAAACCAAAGAGATTTCAAAGTGCAACCCTGATGTATGTGAAGAAAAACCTGAAACATTGCCAAAATCCCTCATGCTGCTCGACTGGCAAGTGCTGGTTTGTCTAATACTATAGACCATGCTCAAATTATTGACTGTGTTCTCTTAGGGAAAATTATCCAGGGAACAGGAAACATGTTAGTCAACATGTTAGATGTGCCAACCAAGAGCAAAATGAATTAGTGTTTCCTAAACAGCTACCAAAGAAAGAGGCTGGAGTTGTAAGGGAGCAAGATGCATGATGCATGATTGCAAATAGTTTGATTTTCCCATTGAACATAACTTAAATTGACTTTTTAGATTTCTTCCCGATAAGAAAACTGGGAAGTGGAAACTTAATTTCTTCTTTTTTATGTCTTCCTCCTGATTTTACCAAATCCCTCTTGTTTTCTGGACCCCATTCTCTGTTGCCAGTTGAAACTGAGTTTTTTCTCCCGGATGTTTCTGCTAAACTGTCAAGTCAAGAGAAAGTATCTTGTCCAGAGAACCTTCCTAAAATCTCTCTGCAAGCTTCCTGGGCCTCACTGCAATCTCCAAATGTAAACTCCTCACTTATTCACCAGGTAAGTGTTCCCATAATGACTTTGTCTCCCATGTGTCCACCAGAGTTGAACCATACATAGACATGAGGAATGTGCTTCAGGAGTAAAAATTGATACTTTGTGTTCTCCATTTAAAACAAATTTCAGATGCATACCAAATTATGCAATCCAGGTTAAAAAATGGATGAGTCCCATATAACATTGGGAGCCTTCTAATTAAACCTATGTATTCTAATAACCAAGAGGCCTGGCTATTAAATAAAACTACAGTGAGAGTGTGAGCGGACCTTATATCTGAAATGTTTGAATTTTTTATGACAGATTGATGGAAGATCAGTCTATTTATGGCTAATATTGGGTGTGAGAAGAGACACCAAACAAATGTTTTAGTCAGCCAGGTTCCTTGCAATGATGTTAACACACTATTGTTCTCACCTGATATTGCTGACTGACAGCTAAGACAGCTAAGAATCAGAACTGTGTCCTCATACTAACTGGTTAGTGCTGCCAGATGAAAGTGGCAAGCTTTTGTTAGTTGATGTATAATGTCGCAACTGATGCCTTCCTCCTTGTTTGAATATGAAGACTGATTTTGTTTGTTTGTTATTTCTTGGCCTTGCAGACCACAGAGAGTGACACTTCCCTTGACGATGGCAGGAGCAATAGCTCAGAAGGCAGCTTGCAGACCACACTGGAAGACAGTTTAAACCTTAGTGACTCACCCCAGTGCACCCTAGATCTCCCGGTAGTATTATGCCCAGTGCCAGCAGCCACCCAAAAAGCTTTGGTGGTCCCGCTTTCCCCTGCCTCCCGAAGGCAAAGCATAAGGGGTCGTGGCATCTTCACTCTCCAGAACATCAGGAGGCACCAGCGGAGCCACAGCAGTGGAGGAAGCACTAGCCCAGGTTGTACTTATCATGATTCCATGGACCCTTCTGATGAAGAAGGGATAGGGAGCAGCCTAAGGGGAGGAGGCAACAGCAGTGAACAGTCAGAGACCCTCAGCAGTTTCTCTCTGACTTCACTCTTTTCACCACCTCCTCCATCTCAAGCCCTGGCACTTGTGAAGAAGTGCAACAGCACCAGCAGTCTCCATGCCAACTCTTCTTCACGGAGTTCTGCAGCAAATGAAGCCAAGCAGTTCTACTCAGTTGACCCAAGGGGTTTTTTATCCATGCCATCTTGGGTGACAGACTTCTGCAAGAACAGCCCTTCTCCGAGAGAGGGTGATGTACCAGAGGGCTTAGACAAAATTGTGACTCCAGACCACAGCCCCCCAGTTCCTTCTGAGTTGCAGCTGGGGACCAGAGTCAGCAAAAGACATAGATGAGTCTCCCTGTGGCTGGGAGGAAGGATGAAATGTGAAAGAGGCTTGTTCTGGCTGCCATTTCCTAACAGCAGTTCCCAATGAGAGGACTGTGGAAAGGGAAAAAAGCAACCACACAAAATATAAATATGTATGTCTGTATGTGTGCACGTGTGTATGTGTGTCCGCTTGTGTGTATGTGTGGAAAACAAGACTTTTGTACCATACCTCAGAGACTTGAGAGAGTGATAGCAATATGAGAACATCCCACATTTGCAGGGTGCCACTACCTCTGCAAAGATGACAGTGGGACAAAGTTAAGAGGGTGAAGAAGACACTCCAACCAAATAACTAGCTGGCTGGATGCAGCTATTTAGCCCTCTGCATATACAAATATATATGTACAGATATATAGAATGATTTATTTATTTTTTTTACAGAGAGCTTAGGACTTCCAGAAAGTGCTAAGTATGAAAAGGGCAGGGTCTTGGGAAAAATAACTTTAAAATGAAATGGGGAATCCAGCCAGATTTTTAGGGCTTGGGTATCTCTTTCAAGCAAAATTGCATAATTCATGTTGTGTTTTGTGGGGTGGTGATGGTGGTGGTAGTAAAAACTATGATCCACATCATGGTGGGAGGGTGGGGAGCTAGTTATATGAAGATACTCTTTGGAGATACTTCGAGGGGGTGCAACAGCATCTGAAGCTCAGCTTTGTTAAACTCCTCAGGTAGCATCAGTGAAATTCTCAGACTCCTTAAATGTGAACACATCCAATAGAAAAGTCGATGTGGGCTCTGTAGAATTGAAAGCTCTAGGTGGCCTTCCCTAGTAGGACACCCTCGGGAAGTTTTAGTTGCCGGAGGGTAATGTGAAGAACCAGGAGGCAAAAGCAGAAGCCACATGGCAAATTACTCGGTGCTCTGATTTTCATTGATTGTGCTTTGTTTGTTTGTTTGTTTGTTTGGGGGAGGATTTGGAAAGAAAGCTATGTGGGGGAAACCACTTTGTACTGCTTAGGGATCGGGATTTGTAGTTTATTTTGTTTACTATTCAATATTTGTGGGGAAAAAAATCTATTTTAGAAGCCCAGAGGTGCAAAAACCATCTCTAAAGAAAGGTATGCTATTTTTTACAAATATATTGAAAGAAAAAAAAAAAAGCTAGAGAATGAGGAAGAAGTGTAACAAGCTCTTTGTATCCAACATAGGCCTGTTATTTTGATCCTTCCAGAACCATTTCTATGTTTCCATAAGAAAAGAACACAATAATGCCTTTCATGGCTTTGTTAGCTAAGTTAAGGGGGTGTCCCTTCAATCGTGTCAGATGAGATGCCTCCAGCCATTCTAAGAATGTAAAGCAATTGATTAGCTTTTTTTTTTTAAATTGATAATCAGGCCAAGCTGCATGTCATGATTTGACACTGCATGTAACTTTTTGAAATTATAGATAATTGCTAGAATGGGAGAAGCAAGTCTAGAACCATAACATAAAAAGAGGAAAAATAAATCCAGAAATCTCTGTCAAATCCATGACTAGATGCGGAGGCGGTGACTTTTGCACTACATTCCTGACAAAAATTCCATTTCACACTTGTGGGATCTGTTATTTGAAATGAAAAGGAAATTAGCATCAGTAAGAGCTTCTCTTTTAAGCCAAGCAATAGTTTCATTAATAGGGTGGCACTGGAGAAAATATTGTTCTCCCAGTTATGATCCAGCTGCTATTTTCTCTTTTAGAATAACAGCAAACTATCTATTTAATGTCATGTGTTATTTGGCCTTAAGTGAGCATGTGTATGCATGGCTGTATATGGAGGATGGAGTGCTAGAGGCAGAAGACTGGATAGCTGAAGCTTGCTCAGTTATATGGCATCTGGGATCATTCTCACAATAAACTTCTTTCCCTGTTATAAACCACATTTTCAGCAATTCAGTCACTTTCAAGATACCTTTTTATCATAATGTTTCCATTATTAGCCAAGCCATCAAGCAGAAAGCCTGGCTTCTGAAAATACTATCATTTTCTATTTCAAGGCAAGAATGGAACAATCATAGGTACAATTCCCAAATTATTTTGTTATGACATACACACACCCAAAAAAATCTGGCAATTTAAATGACTTGAGCTGGTCTATGATATACAGAAATGGGCAGTTGAAAGTTTTCCGTTGCATGAAAATATTCTATTTCGGTAGTTTATTGCTGCAGATTGAAGTACTCTTAAAGACAGATCCAGGCAAAGACTGACTGAAAGTTGGCAATTGATTTAAAGTGCTCTGGGGAAAAATGTTAACAGGAAATCTCATTTCCTCGAAACTTGCTCATCGTCCACGAGAGGCTCAGTCCATATTCCAAGATTGGAAAGGTAGAGGGGGAGGGGAGAGGGAGACTTCTTCCTGGAATTGAAGTATATCTTTTCCCTGAAAAATTGAGTCAGTCTCAGTTGATTTAATAACCCACCTTTACACATTTGGACTCAGCATCAAGATCAAGCCTTTCAACATTAAGGACTTTAGCAGAGAATTTTAAAAGGCATGGCAATGCTGAGTTGTACATCAGAGGGCTGCTTTGCTTTTAGTGTAATGAGCCAATGAATACCAAATATGTTACAATAGGTAGGAGATGAAATCCTGATGAATGCATCTCTTGAAAAGTAACGTGTGTTTTTAGAGAGTACAAAACTGAAATGAAGAGTGACTAATGCAGAAAAGAAGGAAGGAGTTCCTGACTGCTTCAGAGAAGGATCAAGGTCTTCGTTAATAAAGCAATAATAGTCCTCATTTTAAATGTTTTGTGTGTGCGTCTGTGTGTGCGTGCACACAGGCACATTAGCTTGTAGCATGCTTTCTGCTTGTTCTTTATGAAGCAGAAATGATGGGTAAAAAAAGCAGACCTCTTAAATGTTTTTTGAAAGGACAAGGAAGCCATCCATATCAACGCATAGTAAAAAAACTGAACTGAGCTTTGGCATTACTCCATCTGCAGACCCAGTTATTTCTGTTTATCATAACTCTGTGACTATTTGCAGTTATGGCAAAGCAGTTAAATGATAACTTTAACTGCAATGCAGAAATCAACCGAGGCACTGCAGCTTCAGTCTGCTGGCCAAAAGAGCTGTGTAAATCTTTTTCAATAGGTAGATAGGAATTTCATGTTCTGGTTGGATCCTGTCTGCTCAAATGTATGGGAATGTAAGTTATATAACTAATATAACTTTCTCATTTGTATGTGTTGCCAGCATTGTTCCAGATTGTCATGATGTGAGCTGAATGTTTGACATTGAATTTGTGCTTAATTGTACTTGAAGAGTCGAGAGACCAAAAAGAAAACTTACATGCATAGAAAGTGTTTGCACAGTCTGTGATTTGGACAAATGTAGCCTTAAAAAGATAGTAAGATAGTTATGAAAAGGAGCTGGGAGCTTGTGTAGGATTGGAAGTGACCAAAACTCTGGAGATTTTCACAAGAGAAAAGGGACAGCAACTCCTCCCTGACCACAATTTTGTCCCTACATCAGGTTTATACTGCAATTTTCATTTTGACTGGACAGTATATAATTTTATGTAATATGTTATTTATAGAGCCCTAAAAGTGACCTACAGACAGTATGACAGCTTTGAAATGTGTATCACTATAGAGTCCAATCCTATGTATGTTTTATCAAATTTAAGTTTCATTCTCCAACAGTGTTGGGGTGATAGGTCTCCAACATTCATGTTTGAGAAAACATTGTCTTACAATTTTGGGCAGGTTATATTTAAAAACACAAAATTAAATTATTTTCTGCTAAAGTTCTAGGTTGGATTACATTGAAAAAAAGAACAACCCTAAATTAAAGAATAGTAATATCTGATGATGTTAATATAAAATTATATTCCTAACAACGAGAAGGTGGGGATAAGCCTAGATTTAGCCACAGATGCATTGTAATCTGATGCAATTTACAGTATGAAGTAATATTCTGTTAGGATATTATTAGCTGTGTAAAATTACACAATGGCATTCCAAGATCTGATCACCCAGCAACTATCTTAGCATCAATCATATCACATAAGAAATTAGAGAAGCACTTTGCTGATACCAGGGACCAATTCATCTTCAGGGATATAATTCTAGATACCAATTCATATTTTAATCATACCAAATTTCTTCAGAGAATACATGTAGAGTTCACAGCTGATTTTAAATCGTATGGAAAATCATAAAAGAGGGAAGTGTCCTCCTGAATAATCATTAGCATGAAAGTGCTAACAACACATTGAATCCTGGCTTCCAATTGATATGGAACTGACACATGTACAGTAGTGTTTCTCATTGTAGACAAGTCTTCTATAATATGAGGACCAGATCTTTAGCGTAACTTGGAGAAGGGAGAGAATATTTGCTAGACTTTAGGCATTGAGCTCTACATGTGACCAAACATCTAAACTGATCCCTCCTGATGACCATCTAGTGTTTTAGGCCACAGTTTCTCTGTGATTTCTGGATAGGATATTTTAATCTCATCACAACAACAACAAAAGACTTCTTCATCTATGTCACATATACATGTTTCAACATTCTGACCAGTTTCATACTAACATATATTTCAAGAAGCATTTTTCTGATGTTAGTAGGCTTGAATCAAATTGAGCAAATTCTGTGATTCTGGACTCATCTCCTTTGTGTTTGCATGTGTGTCTGTGTTTTCAGACACTTTAATCACTTACTTTAAACTTTTAGAAGTAGGGGGTTGTTTCCATCAGAAAGTTGCAAGAGGATTCTGTTTGTGATCCAAAGATGCTTAGCCAGATGTCTAGATTTAAAGCAAATTTTTCCTTACTCACAAATATATACAAGATTGCCTTCTTAGTTTAGTGTGTGCCTATGCGGCAGATGTCTTGAATTACAATGCAGGAAATGAATAGAACTAATTGAAAAAATTAATAATTTCGGTTGTGAACTGTAGAATGTATGCTGGCCTTTGTTGCAGGTAATATTTATTTATTTTTATTTTTTAAAGGTGCTACTGCTTATTCATGACAATAGAAGTCCCAAGTAGTTTGCATTATATTGTATATAATTTGAACACATGACAGCAGAGACACCTTCATGTCATCAACTACATCCTACTCTTCCTTCAAAAACTGGATTCTTTTTGCTTATGTTTTATTTCACTACACAAGCAAAGCAAAAAAAAAAATTCTGGCTTAGCCTAGGAAAGGCTGGTTACTATGGCAACTGAAGACGAAGTTATCTTTAGAGAATATTTTGTCTCTTGCTTTTAATTATTTACTAATGGTTTTGAAGAAAAAAGAGGAAATATCTATTCTTCCCAGAGAGAAGTTATTAAAATGCAACAAAATTGGCTCTTTGTGCATATTAGCTTAGAATAAGGCTTCTATGCCATATTTGAGAATTGGGTGTGGGGGAAAAAATCTGTTTATACCTGGTTGGTTTTATTTTCTTCAGTGGCTCTTTAGTCCAGTCCCTTTAATAGGGAGTCCCAGAAAATCTCTGCCGCCCCTCTCTGTTTCTGTGTTCATTTTAGAATCTCTTCAATCACAGAAACCTCAAAAGGAGGAAGTCTCATTGCAATTCTTCCTCAGTAAATGAAATATTTAAAAAATATCACAAGAGACAATTGCACTTTGTGTAGAAAGTTTTGAAGATTAAAGTATTGCCTTTTGACAAAAATTATTGTAATCTGGTGTCATTTTTTTCCTGCTCTTCAGAGGATGGCGATTTGCTTCAGTTCCACTGGAGTGGGGCACTTAGTAGAAATCCGGGAATTAACAGCTCTACTACTCAAACTGCAGAAGGGAGGGGGGTGAGTTTTTCCAACATATTAACAATTGAAATAAGTTGTCTGAAGGTGGCTTTTTCGGGATTAGAGAAAGTTAGATAGCAGAGTCTATCAGTTTTTGATGGAGATTGAACAGCTGAACCAGAAGCAATATTTTAAAAGCTCAGCTACCTTCTTATTTTTTTTCCTGGCCATTTATAAGCCCTTAAAGTTACAAAGAAAGCTATCAAGCAATTACCATGGATAGTTTTAACTTGAATAAAGCAGATGCAAGCATGCCAAACTCAAGCTCGTAAATTGAGCAAAATCCATATGCATGTGGAATAAACATAGGAAGTAGGGACGACTCCTCTCAGTGACTGCAAAAATTTTAAAAAGGATGTTAACCCTAATGTTTTTAGTGGAATGATTCTTTAGCTCCTATTTAGGTCAGTGAATAGTGAATATTTTCTGCATTAAGGTAAGAAACATTTAACATCTTTCACATTTCAATTTTTTAGGTCTTTGGACTTTTCAACACTGGGTCACACCTTTGATTTTGAACTGAATATTTTTGCTTTCAATCTATAAAATAGTTCTATAAAAAAGATAAAATACGAGGAACAGCAATCTGCTTGCCTGGTTAAGCAACAAGTATGGGAAGACTTGGTGCCCCCAGTCAACATCTATTCTCAATCACATGTAGTTTAGACCTAAACAATTGCTTAGGTTTGCAAGCTGCTTTAAATCACACATAAAGCTTAAAGCCTTTATTCTTCTTAAAAACATTGAATCTGACACTTTGAATGGATGTAGATGATTGCTGATGAGGAAATTCCAGCATGGAGTTTGGTGATGAATTTCTTAAGGCCTGCTGAATCAATAAGGAGCTGTACTTCCAGAATCAAGTCCATCTAAATCAAAAAGAAGTGCATTTCACTCTTGTCTTAATCAGAGAATAGTCAAATATTTACTCCAGAAAAATGAAAAACGAATGCACTTGCTCATTATTAAGGAATGGAAGGCATTAATTTCTTATGATCCATTTATCTTTCTCCTATTTTACTTTGACTAACCATCTCCTTGAGTAGCAACATAGATCTCTGTTATGAGTTGTCATGGGTTAAAGATGGAAGCAGCAATGGAACAATCAATCCATTTCATTTCTTAATTTTTCATTTTATCCAATCTTAAATGTTTTCTGAATGGTTAAAACTTTTTACATGTTTACAGTGAAAAATATCCATATGGTTGCACAGATTTTATTTACAATATATGCAAGCATTTCTGAATGCCATGTACTTCTGAACATTATTTACATTAATAATTATTTCTTTCTATATTCACCCCAATATACATATTTTAACAATTTTTTTAACTGAAGAATTACGTCATAAATTTAAAGAACTGAATTGTGAAGGATAACTGATTGGGGGACTACATATTAACCTGAAAGTGCAACCATAGTAATTACTCCCCATTTATTTGGAGAGAGCATATTCAGATTGCTTTTGCAAGAACCTACAGCTTTACTGTTACCTTGCTTTTCTTTTTTCTTCCATGAGAATTGTCAGACTGAACATACTTTTTTCTACTGGGAAACTTTTTTTTTTTAATCTCCCAGATGCTATTGGACAAAAACCATTTTTTTCAACTCTGCAGTTATTTTGAGAATACCTTGTGCATTAAAGCCAAATTCAGCATCTTCACCCTTTTCTATCAGGCTCATAGCATTCTACCACATTGTTTAATGTTGCATTTGTTAAATTTCCCAATTTTAACTCTAGCAGAAATAAACTGATTAGCAAATGTTGTGTGAGATTTTGCTCCCTTTATATGGGCTCTCCCCATTTGCAACTGACAACAAAACAAACACACCCTAGAAAGACCCCCCTCCCCACCATATTCTGTGATGTTCCCATGAGCTCATCTCTAGTCCATGAGTCAAATAGGCCTCGGTTATCCCTAGCTGTGGAATTGTTGAAACAGTGTTTTCCCCCTTAAACCAATAGCATGTAATAGCTACAACGTGTATAAAATCTGTTCTGCTCTGGCACACGTTACGTCAAGTGATGCTTGGCAAATGGATCAAAGCCACTAATATTGATTGTTACAGACAGGCAAGCCTCCCTCCATCTAGGCTCCAGTCAGCCTCATGTGTTCACAATAGTCCTCTTGCTTCCATATAGAACTGTTACAGGAGTGCTGTACCAATGGTCTATCAGAACTCTGCAGGACTGCAAGACTGATCAGGCAGCTGTACTGACTCAAATAGCAATATAGTGAGTTAAATGAGTGTTGTTGTTTTGTCAGGGCAACCTTGTCTAGCCAATTATGGGATGGAGCATACTGCTTCCGTTTTCGCCTTTCAGCACCAATCCAGAAGTCTTCACAGGCAGTCTATATCGGTAAAACATACATTTAACAGTGAGCTAAATGACACAACAGAATAATATAATATTAAAATAATGGGAGCCAATATTTCCAGATGAGTTTGTTGGTCTGTATTGTGTAAAGACAGAGTTAAAGCAAGCAGAGCAAACACTTTTTCTTCAGAATAGAACACAGAGAAGTTTGGAAATCCTACAAAAAGAAAGGCAGGACAGGGCAGAAAAGAGTGAAAAAAAGCAGTCCTAAGGAAAAGGCTGCTTGTGCTTCATTTCCCTCTGTGATGCCAATCATTTTTATTCTCTTTTTTAACTTTATCCAACTCAGGTTATGACAGAATAGAATGTTGTAAAAGGACACATGAAGAACTTAAACTAGAGATGATGGCTAGAATCTTCTCTCCCCACTCCCACTGCATTGCTGTGACAGAGTTTTCTCTGCCAGCGGAGAATGTGCTGAAATGCCAAGCCAGAGGACTCACCAATCATTCTCCCTACCATGAGCTGTATGCATAAAATAAGGACAACACTGTTAGTGGGGAGTGGAAAAAGTAAGAAAGAGACTAGAAATAAGAGCTGTACATTTCATGGCACTTTAGCTTTCTGCCACTTCAAGGACGAATAGCATTTTTGCAATTGAAGCTATCTGGGCTAGCGAAACCAAAGTGCAAGTCCTTTATGTTTGTGACACTGAGTTAATAATTACAGAACTAATAAAAGACTTAGGTTATGTGGCATAGTACATGTATAGTCCTTGGATTCTGCCTTGATACATAGGAGCATTGGTACACATCTCTATTTTAAAATAGCCTGCCAGTTACAAACTGTAATCACATTGAAGTGGCTAATGTGTCAATGTCAGTGATTAGAATTTGCAGTGATATTTGCAAAGAAGCAAGAAACTGTGTGGAATTAAAGAACACAGATTTGTGTCGGCCTATTATCAGCTCTTTACCAGCTTTCAGCTGTTTTGCCTTTGTTGCCTCATTTCAGTCCTTTTCATGGCAAATGGAAAAGGCTGAATCACATCTTAAGCAAACAGCACCCCTACACTGATATTAGAAGCATTTATTTGTTTTCAGAATGCATGGAAACCAAGCATTGACAGGGATTTAGGATGGCTCAGCCACGTGACTGAAGAGTTTTATTGCAGTTGATAAGTATCCTCACACTGAGACGGTGTCGTGGACTAAAGATCTCTATTTCAGCAGCTGTTGGATTGGCACAAGAAAGACCCAGGTTCAAACACATTTCCAGATGCAGAAGTTTGCTTGGATGACATTGTGGCTACTCTCAATCCAAATTTCCCACAAATTTGTTATGGGGATAATGGAATCAGGGACAATATGCATCTTGCCTTAAGCTCTTGAACAAAATGTGGAATATAAATATGTATGTTTTGTATAGATGGAAGCCAAAAATATACTAACATTTGAAAGATAATGCTAAGTTTTCCAGAATGGTGCAGAGTTGGGTTGTCTCACCCTGTGAGATGTGAGATCAAAAATCCAAGTGGTGATTGACTTGTGATTGAACTGTGTTGCCAAGCCATCATAAGAAGACAACGTGCTTTTTTATTAGTGGGCACAATTCTATACAGCTACAAAACTGGCATAATCATTGTGGAGGAGATTTTGGTATGGAAAGGAGGCTGCTGAAGAAAGAACAAGAAGTACAATTGCACAAAGCAAGGTGTGTTCCCAGAATGTTGAATGCCCACAGTGCTTACTAAAGAGTTGGAAATAATTCTGAGGTATTTATATAGAAAATGTGAACTATGGAAATAGCCCTAGCCCCACTTATAATGCTGGTGGCATTTTGATTTAAATCACTGTAGCAACCTGATGCCCTGCATGCAATTTTAGACTTCCAGTGGTGTGGCAAGAAACTGTGAGAATTTGAGGCAAAATATCTGGAAGATGCAGATTAGTATACATTTAAGTACCATCGATTAAAAAAAAACACACAATTTAGATTATTGATGGATTTCCCATTTGAAATTCATATATTTCCTGAATAAGCATGTGTTCTTAGTGGTTTCTCAAAAATATTAGGAGAGATTAGTCTGAAGTTATACTGTATTTCTTTATTAAACTTTCTGGCCATGTGGCTGTTTGGCTATTTTTAACTGTATGGTGACACTTAGTTAATCTTATTTGAAGGTTGCATCCAGAACATTTCAGATACAATGAAAGGGATTAACAGTTATTTGGCAAAAATTGTCTCTCCATGAGGTGGAAAGTTACAGTTCATATGTTTTGATTATCAGAGTTATAAAAATAGCCATAAATATTCATACAATAAGAACTGAACAAATTGCAGACAGAGCTCAAAAGTGCATAACTAAAAATATATAAATGATTCATATGGGCTCATAGGCTGCATGATCTCTTAGCCCTCAGGAGCTACATCGGCCTGTATTTGGAGAATGGAGGCAGTAGATGAGGCTCTGAACACATTCTACACCCAGCACCTCTGCTGATTGATTGATTGATATGCTGCTCATTTTACTATTGAGCAACTCTGGGCAACTTATATAAAGCCAATCTTCTTTGCATTCTCTTGCTTGAAAATATATACGTTGCATTTGCAATCATGCAGTCTCACCTTTTTTAATCTACATAAGCTTCACTGCTAAGAAAGTCGTTAAGTCAGCCAAAGCTAGCCAGTTAAATCTTTTGGGATTTTGAACCTTAGTCTTCTAATTCCAGTCCAAAATTGCAACTATTATATCATAGGGATTTTTGTTTAAGCACATTTCGTGCAGCACATTCACATCTTCTTTCTTTTATATGCTGATCTGGAGAAGTTGCTGTTGTAGGAATAATTTAGAGAGACAATCCCCCCTCATACACACACATCCCCATACACACCCAAATCCAAACATTGCATTTCAGGAAATGGGCTTTATAATATGGCTGATTTTTTTTAATGCATTCCTTCCCAAGATGAATGACAAAAGGTACCGATAACTTGAAAATATAAATCAGACCTGATTCATGTTTGGTGCAAGGGGGGAGGGGGTGTTGTTCCTTGCCCTTACAGCTCACCTATTTCAAGTGGGTAGGCAATAATACAATCAAGGCTGCAGTCTCTTGCTGTCCATATGTTTTGCATTCCAAATGATGCAATTTTGTCATTTTCACACCACAAAGCTAATTTTATAGTCTGCTGACTTCAGAATTTTTTTTGTTTCTAATGTTCTTCTCAGCATGTAAAGGGTTTGCCTTCTGCATTAAAGCATGTGTGACGGCTATGTATCAATCCTCATCGGTGTAAGCAAGCAGAAGGGATAACTGTGTATTTCTCTCAACAGTAATGGTTTGTGGTTATATGCAAGGGAACACAGGTACTAGAAATAGTAAGAAATGTGTCTTGGAGATGACGTGTCACTAAAGAACCCAAACATCCAGGACAAACTCGCAAATGTGACTTTCTATAAGTTAGGACCTCCAATAATTTCTTTAGGGACCTTATTACATATTGGAGAATTAGTAACCATCCATGCAAATCCCAGCGTCCGCATTTGTGCAGAAATATGAACTTTATAAGCCAAAAGATCAACTTGTGTCGAACATTAAAATCTTGAAATACCTGGGATAGTGTAAAATGGCCAAATTTAGCATCATAAAAGCAATGTACCCTGAATTTAACAATCTGATTTTTAATTTTTAAATATTGAGTTAAGCAAATTCATGGAAGGATAAATTTACTTGTGGACATTAGCCACGAAGGCTATAGGCAATCAGTAAATTCAGACATATCATCCCTCTTAATATAAATCACTATGGAGCAACTATGGACCAGGAATATTGATTTGGCAGCCTTCTCATCTATTGTCAACATGCTCCTATTTCTGATGACTTCCGGAATCCTTCCTCTGCTATGTTCAGAATGAAACCAGAAATTATTACTCTTCGGCCATTCCTCAAAATATAGAAGAAGAAAGCAATCACACAAAACCTCCTACACATGTGGTGGGATTCAAATAATTTAACAACCGATTCTCTCTCCTAATGTTTTCTTCCAACAACCAGTTTGCCAACTGTTCAGAAAGTTAATAACCGGTTCTCCCAAAGTGGTGCAAACTGGCTGAATCCCACCACTGTTCCTACAACATGGAAGAGAGATCTGGATGCTATGGATATGGTGTGAAAGAGTCAGGCCTCTCAGATAAACCAGAAAGGAAACACAACTAGAAGGACTAATTCTACTTTATTGTAAGGCTACATTAACAGAACCTTGCAAGTCTAAAGGTACAAACTTCCCACCTCCACTTTTAACTGCTTGATCAATGGGGGGGGGGGGGCTTCCTAAATTTCTTTCTCTATTAAGCTACTGTGTTCTGCCCTCTCTTGTCTGATTGTTTCCTAGGCAGAATCTCTTCCCTTCGTCCTCCAATGTCATCCACATATTCCTTTACAGAAAGAGCTTTGTTAATTGTGAAGTGCTTCACACATGTGTTGAGCCCACTGATCCCATGACCATGAAGTATTTGGACCTTTGATCTGATGCAGAAGACTCTTCTTTAATTTTGCCCCAGTTTCCATCCAGTTGGGCTGAGAGTCTGAGAGTCCCCAAAAGTTAGTGATTTAAAATAGATAAGATACTATAGCACTCATACTTATATACCACTTCATAGTGCTTTTACAGCCCTCTCTAAGCAGTTTACAAGATCAGCATATTACCCCCAACAATCTGGGTCCTCATTTTACCCACCTCGGAAGGATGGAAGGCTGAGTCAACCTTGAGCCAGTGAGATTTGAACTGCTGAACTGCAGCTAACAGTCAGCTGAAGTAGCCTACAGTACTGCACTCTAACCGCTGTACCACCTCGGTTCTTACTGTGATACTGTGACATTAGCTATTGATCCCTGCATTGTTCCCTATATAACTTTGGAGAACATTGCAACAGTGTTAGGGTACAGCACAAGGTTCATATGTTCATAGGACGTTTCCAACAATGATGCCTTAATACCTGCAAATTATGTTAGATACTGCCAAATTTTTCAGACATTTTCCTTTTAATCTCCTGCATTCTTACTTCTTTAAAAGTCAAATAAGAAGCTAAGAAGGAACCTTCTAAGTAATCTGGATGTCCATTACAACTGTATAAAACTGCACAGAAGATTCATAACTGGAGCACCTCATCTATAATTTTGGTAATTCTTATACACACATTTTGTTGATATAATAGGCTGAATTTGGAGATGTATAGGAGGGTGTACAAGAAGTTGAAGGGTGGAAATGTGTGTGTGGAGGGGGGGTTTAACTTCCAGAATGTGAAAGTCAGCAACTGAACTAGCTAGTGGAATCACTTGGGGAAAAATGATAGTGATCAGAAAAAACAAAGTACAAGGTAGGAAATAACCTTGTGCATATGAAAATGTGTTTTCCTTCAAGTAATTAGCAGAATTGAGTAACTGTAAGGAAGATACAATTCCTTACCCCCTCTAGCCCTCCCAAATGTTTTTTTCCATATCATGTTTGTTTCTGAGGTGATGCATCCAGCCGCTCTTTGTATTTGGGTCCGGAGGGCTCCTCCTCCTCTTCCTCTCTTCTGAAAATGCTAGAAATGGATTTGGTTTTGCACCATAACAGCTCCCCATGTATTATTTTTTAGCTGAAGTAGGACATGGATTTGATTCACTGTTGTATATGGACAGAGTTACATTACTTGACTAAATGATGAAGGAAACTGTTCTTCAGGCTGTAGTCCCTGATGATCCCTTGTGGAATAGCAGGCAAGCTTGAATGCCTTTCCTCAACAGAAGAAGAAGCAAGTCACTCAAACCTATAATAATGTGCCATAATAATTTAACAATGTGATTTGCATGAAAGCATTACTTTAGAGTATTCTCAATTTCCCATCTGTGCCATACAGCTTCCTGCTTGTCATCTATTCCTTTATGGGACTCTGGAGTTGGGAATGATGGCCAATGGCAAAGTTTAGGCAAAACAATCCAAATACTTCTTGCTGAAAGGGTGGGGGGGAGTACAAAGCTAAAGAGAAATGCAGGAATTCACCCATCCATTTTTGGAAGGTTTCTGCTCAAATAAAGTTTAGAATCTAACATCAAGAGAGAAATTCCAAGGATAAAGTCTGCCCTTTTGCTCAGTTATACTTTACTAAGGTGCGTTGTTAAATTGAGGACTCACCAGCAAATTCCATCTGCTTTAGGAAGCAAAGTGCTTTTCTCAGGCATCGACAGTGGCAGCAGCATTTCCATTGCTGCTCCTCTTGCTACTATTATTATTTCAGATTGTCTCCATCATAATGTTTTTTGAGATTCCTCTTGCTTGTAATTTCCTCTTCCTCAATATTTCCTCTTCAGTATTGAAATATTCTGTTTCTAAACTCCAGTGGAAAAGAATTGGTTGATTAGAAAAGAATACAAAGGAGAGGAGAGACACAACATGAGGGGCAAATTATTAGGATGAGGGGATGTTAAGAAAATAAAGATGAAAGAAAAGGAAAGAAATGAAAGAAATATGAACACAGAATTAAATATTAAAATATAGAGTAATCTTCAAGAGAATGAATGGAAAATAGACATAAGGAAAAATGATACATATACTGTAAATAGAATGAACAAAATTATATTGTAGAGTACCCTAGAAGTTTGTGGAGCTACTTAAATGGAAAAAATGAAATATGAATATTTGGTAGAATGATAAAGAGGCTATGATAAGAAAAATTCAAGATTTGGGGCAAAATCTGGATAAGAAAAATATTCTAAATGTATATGGAGATGATAGGTGACATCACAGAGCAAGGAACAGCTAAGATCAAAAGAGGAAGAAAAAAGACAGAAAGATATACAAGCCTATAAGATGATGCAAAGTGTTATGACAATGAAAAGATTGAAGGAAAGTTTTGAAGAATGGAATCAGAAAATAATAGTCATGATATCAACAACGATGACTGCTTCTATGGAAGGACTATGTCCAAAAGAAGTTATTGAAGAAGTACCAAATGTAGAACAAATTTTATCTGACAAGATACAGATATTATTGAAAGTAGAATTATGAGAGGCCAAGAGACTGAATTTAAAAAAGAATGTTTCACTCAATCTACAAAAGAAACTGGCTGAGGTTTTAAAGTTTAAAAGAAAAATACAAATGACAAACTAAGAAAGTGACCTGGATACAGAATTTTTTTTTCCTTTTGGATTTACAAAAGAAGCTTGTTAAAGCTTTGAAGAACTCTGCAATGGGACGAAGAAGAAATAACAAATCAAATCCTACAACAATATTGAGTTAACTAAAGCTTAAAACTGCTAGAAGTAAAAGGACAGAAAATAAATAATTGTTGGTTGATCTGATGAAGGTTAAAATGAGATGTTTATTATTTCTGGCTATTCCTTCTGCTGACACCATGACTTAAAAAGATGATGTTTTATGAATTATAGATAAGAGATGAGATATGGGATGACGAGATGACTGTTTGTAACTTTTGAGAGGATGAAGGGTTACAAAATTTATTTATATTTGTGATGTAGGCTGCAAGTCAGTTCTTTACATATTTTTCTCTTATTATATTCTTACTTTTCCCTTTATTCTCTTTTTTCTTTCTTTTTCTTTGCATGTTTTACTCTGTTCTATTGTCTTTTATTTAAGTTTAGCTCGTATTAGATTTTATTATTAAAATTAAATTTCTTAATAAACATTATGCATATAAAGACAAAAGAGTGAAGAAGTTTAAAATACAAAAAAAAATTGTATTTAATTTGAGGGCTGATGCTTATATAATCTTATTTTGTTTATTTAAAAGAGAAAGCCAAAAGAAAAACAAAACAAAATATATTTTCTGACCAAAAGTAATTGTACAATCCTGGGGAGTTCTTGAAGTTGCCAAAATGAGATGGGAGGTTGAATGCTCTGGAGCAATTAGTTGACATTTGCAGAAATGGGTCCAGGTTTTCCATAATCTGTGCAAAATTAGATTTCATATAGTCTATGCATCATCTTGTGATATGACATTTCTACATTACTCAAACAAAGCATTTACATTTAACTTGCCCTTTGTTCTGTGAGTTTAACAAATTCATTTTTATTTTGCTTTGTGCATCCCTTTGTCATTAATAGCTAGATTAATAAATGGAGCCGGCTGAAATACGAATTCAAGTCTTACAATGTTTTTTTGAAAGGAAAAGGAATAAGCCCTTGGCCATCATTTCTTATTTTAGAACTGAGCTCATGAATTTTAACCAAATATTGTCATGTTGAGTATTAATATACAATTATGCAAAAACAACCATAATGTCGCTGATGAAAATTAGATTCCGTCGCCACTTCTATAATCGGGGGTGACATTTTTAAAAAAGACTCATGACCTAAGATTCCTGTTGCTATAGCAATAAGTCTGTTAAGGGGGAAGAGCTAAAGGTAAGTGTGCGCGTGTATGTATATTTCAGGGAACAGGAAAGTGTTGGTTGGCTGTCATGTTTCCTGAGTGTAGTACCTTCTTTTCTGCTGATTAGCTTAAAATATGTGACTTCTCTTGCCATGACTGAAACAATCTGCCTTCATCACCATCTTTTCCTATTGTTACAATGCTGTTGGGACATGCAAAGCTGTTTCCACTCTCAAAAACCCAATCATATATATAGCTTTCATTGTGTCAAGAGGCAAAGATGGGCACTTATATGAAACTGCTACTTCCTGCACAAACATTTCAGTGTTCACAATTTTATAAAGATTGATGCAACTTTACTAACAAATGCTGGTATTTATCACTGTCAGAGGGCCACAACCAGCACGGGAGAGGAACATCTGGAAATTCAGTGTAACAGAAGAGGATCAAAGTAGTAAACTTTCCCCCTATTACTGCCCTAATATTGAAGGCCAGTCTCTTCTGTTGACAAAAGGCAATTGAAGGGTACTATATATAGCTGACAGCCAGTGATTTGCTTTCAGAATGGCTCCAACAAATCTTACAAATCTGTTTGGCATTTTTGCTGCGACAAATTAAACAGCTTATTTTTCTGAAAATCTATCCAGTTGTAACCTTTTGTCAATCATGTTAGTCGTTTGCATGTTTTTCCATTACAGAGTGTTATTCCATTTATTATATTTATTTGATTGATTGAGGACTTCTCATGGTTATGTTGGTGTACTTGCCTCCAATCTGGAAGCAGTACAAAAGGATGCCAGCATGCTTGCTTCGGTCTGCCTTTGTTGCTTAGAGCAATGGTCCACAGAAACGAGACCAGCCATTGGTGCTGTCCTCAAAGATTCAATAACTGACAGCTGCTGGCAAAAAAATCCATAATGTTAGATAGAAAACTAGACCCATAGTTTTAAAACTTGATGCTCAGGTAGCCAATCTTTAAAGGAAGTTCTGTCCCTCTTGGATCAAACCCTTGAAGAAAGTTTTGTTCCCATTGGTTCAAACTGATCTGTGGAGTGGATGGATGTACTGTATGTAAGTAAAACAAAGAACCTTTCCTCTCCTTCTTTACTGGTAAACTACCACTCAACCTGAAAAAGAAGTATTATTTCTAACCTGATATTAACAGTACAATGGAATTCATGGGGTGAAGTAGGGTATCCTGCTCCACCACTCCCATTACCTGTAACTTTTTCCAGAATGCTAGAATAAGTAGGGACAGATATTTTTAAACATATGTTCAGATGTTGTGTTCTTCCATAACGGGCCTGTGATTATTTGATTACATGTCATCAAGTCAGTGTCTTAGAAATCACATAGATTTTCTGCTCAATGAAAATGGCTTTTCAGGTCTGCCAATGATGCACTCATCATTGTTGTAATTAAGTCCATCCATCTTATTGCTGGTCACTTTTTGCACTTTTTCTTCTGTCTTTCCGTTTGCCAGTTCTGAACTAAAGAAGCTTCTTAGATGAGCAGTGAAATATTTTTAAGGAAAAACCCTCATAAAAATCTAGTCACCTTTTGGAAAGCACCTTTGGATGTCTTTCAAAGGTTACTGCCATTTCAGCAAGATGGCTATTCCCTTGTCTGTCAGAGCTTTAAACACAACAGAGACCAATATCCTGTGGTCTCTTCATGAGGAGCAGCTGTCTGGACCACTGGTAAATGATTGCATGCCCTCACCTTGTCTGGCAATGTCTACTCACTGGTTCTTCTTTCCACTGGAGTTGTTGGCTCTGCTCTTCATGAAGCTGTCTTCAGTCCAGGGGTGGGTTCTATTTACCTTTACTACTGGTTCGCAATGGGAGCATGCACACGCGCTTGCTTTGCTCATGCGTGCACAATTCTGTGCATGCGCAGATAGCCCATGATGACATGGTGGCAGGTGGGCAGAGCGTCCCGCCAGATTTACTACCGGTTCTATAGAACTGGACCGAACCGGGGGCAACCCACAACTGCTTCAGTCCTCCATTTCTTCCCTAGAAGTTCAACTATTAAGTCCACATTTATTTTACAGATCATGCACCTAATAGAATTAGCAGCTTATTCTGATCCTTCCAACTGCTCCAAACCCTCCAGTTTCTACATCATTTCCCTAATTATGAACGTAATTCTTGAATTCTAAATTCTTATAGAACTCAAGTCATGTGGATTTCCATTATCCCAATTGTGTTCATGCAGTTAATAAACAAGGTGCTGCACGACCACCTCTATAAGGGGGTCCTTGTCTACTTGAACGACATCCTCATCTACACCGAGACCATGAACAACCACATACCCCTAGTCCGCCAGGTACTGGAAAAACTTCTGGCGGAAAACCTGTATGTCAAGCTGTCAAAATGCTTATTTTATTGCGCACAGCTAGACTACCTGGGCTACTGAGTGTCAAATAAGGGCATAGAGATTGACCCAGCCAAAGTACAAGCCATCCTAGGCTGACAACCCCCTCGCACCTGCAGACAGCTACAAAGCTTCCTAGGATTTACAAATTTCTACAGGCAATTCATCCCCTCCTTCACAAAGATTGCCAAACCCATGACAGATCTCCTAAAGACAAAGTCCCACCCTGGAGAACCCGTACAGTGGGACCTAACCTGCCAAAAGGCATTCAAAATACTAAAAGAACTTTTTGCAAAGGAACTGGTGCTGAAGCATCCTGACCCTGAACAACCCTTTGTTATCCAAGCAGATGCCAGTGATGTGGCAGTGGGAGCAGTGCTATTCCAAAGAAACAGCCAAGGAAAACTTCAGGCCTACACCTACACCTCCTGCAAACTCACAGACACAGAGAGGTGATGGGTTGCATGGGAAAAAGAGACTTTTGCAGTAAGATGGGCACTGCTAACCTGGCACCACCTGTTGGAAGGGGGGCAGAAATTTTTCGAAGTCTGGACTGACCATAAAAATCTGGAGACCCTTAGGACCCCATGAAAACTATCACCCAAACAAGTCCTCTGGGCTCAATACTTCAACTGGTTTGACTTCATGCTAAAACACATCCCAGGAGGGAGGAACTTCCTAGCTGGCACCCTCTCCTGCATGCCCCAGTACAAATGCGAATGGGAGGAGGTAATAGACACCATCATCCCCCTACTCAAACAGCCGCCCAAGTGACCCCAGACGACAATGCTGTGACCAGCAAGATCAACCCACAAGCAATCTAACCACAAAACTCAAAACTGAACTGCTAGCAGACCCCTGGTTCCATGACAACCAACATATCTTGACAAAAAGAGATGACCTATCATGGAAGGGGATGAAACTCTATGTCCCAGAGTCCCTATGTATCTTAATCCTCCAGAGGAGTCACAACATCAAATTGGCAGGCCACTTTGGGTTCCTAAAGACTTTACACTTAGCATGGAGGCAATTCTTGTGGCCTGGCATAAAGAAAGATGTGGATAGTTATGTGAAAAGTTGCACCATCTGTGCCAAAATGAAAAAGCGACCAGGAAAAAACCCCAGACTGCTGCAACCAGTGGCAGAGCCAACAAGGCCATGGGAGGAAACCGCAATGGACTTTATAGTGGAGCTGCCAAAAAGTGTGGGGAACACTGTGATCTGGACTGTGATAGACTTATTCTCCAAGCAGACACACTTCATACCCTGCAGCGGACTACCCTCAGCCCACCAGCTAGCCAAACTATTCCAGAAGCACATCTACCACCTGCATGGAGTGCCATGAAGAATTATCTCAGACAGAGGGGTCCAGTTCATGGCTAAATTCTGGAGGGAGTTCCTGTGGTCCATTGGGTCATCCCAGGGCCTTAGTGCAGCCTTTTATCCGAGCACCAATGGGGGGTCAGAGAGACTGAAAGCTATGGTGGAACAGTATCTAAGGTGTTACGTGAACTATCAGCAGTCCAATTGGACAGACCACCTGCCTTTCGCTGAGGTCGCATACAATAATGCTGTTCACAGTAGCACGGGGCTAACTCCATTCAAAGTAGTGAACGGCATGGATTTTGTCCCAATGCCAGAATATCGAAGGGATCCCCCCCTCCTCAATCAGCTTGACAGACTGGCTGTCAATGTTGAAAGCAGCATGGGAGAATGTCAAGAAAGCACTAGCAAAAGCTGTGCAGACCTATAAGAAACAGGCAGATAAACACCAATCCCTGCAATGGCCATTCCAGCTGGGGGGAAAGGCCTACCTCTCCACAAAATACTTGAGGTTGAAACTCCCCAGTAAGAAGCTGGGACCCAAGTACATGGGGCCATTCCCCATAGTGAAGATCATCAACACAGTCAACTGCAATTAAAATTGCCCTGACTACTAGAGAAGATACACCTGGTAATTCCATAGCAGTCTCTTAAAACCCATGGTCGGATCAACTCTGAGGCCACTACCCTGTGAGCACCCGGACCCCATGGTCATAAAAGGCCAAACCCATTATGAGGTGCAATGAATCCTCAACTTGAGGTGGCACAGGAGACAGCTCTAATACCTAATCAAGTGGAAGGGCTACCCCTTATCAGAGGTATCTTGGTAAAGAGTAGGAACATCCAGGCTGACCACCTCATAGCTAAATTCCACACAGACAACCCAAACAAGCTTGGGGGGAGGGGAATCGCAACCCTAAAATCTATACCTGTACTATACCTGTCTTTGCTTTGAACATATCACCTTCAGGAAGTGAGGGGAGCCGAATGTCAACTCGCAAAGCATCCCTGACCTGCTCTCGAGTTGCCATAGGCAAGGGGGATGGGAAAATAAACTTTGCAGCTGCAGTGAGGGAGCACTTCAGTCAAAACAAAAGCACATTCCAGCCATCTCTCTGTCAAGGCCATCTCCCCGGTTTCCCACAGTGGCCAGAGGGGAGTGATCTCTACAACCCGCAAAATTTCTTCGTTGGAGAATGTGACTGATGACACACCTTGAGGGGAGGGAGGAAACAGGGTCAGAGCCAAGATGTAAATTAAGTGAGGTCAGAGTTGGCTTCACTTGGAATGTGAAAACATGAAGCTCCTAATAAATAACTGGATTTCTTTTGAAGCTTGGCTCGAGGCTCATGATTTAATTAGGGCATCAGCCGGAACTCTGACATCACATGTTTCTTGAAATACCTATTGCTGAAAGTTGTTGCATAAGGGAATATAATTTATTTATTCATCAAATGTATGTGGCTGCCCATCTCACAAGAAGTGACTCTGAGTGACACACAGCAAAAATGTATAAAACAATAAACATGTCAAACAAAGTCATATTTTAAAACGTTGAGAAGATTGAAAAAAACCTCACACAAAAACAGCAATGGAACTACCTCAAGATCTTACCTGAGACCCCTGGACCTGATGACAAAATCAGATCTTGAGGGACTTCCAGAAAATAAGGAGGGATGTAGCTGACCTCACTTCAAGGGAGAGAATGTTCTATAAGGTGGGTGCCATGGCAGAGAAGGCCTGCCTCCTTGGATCTGGCAAGCGTAGTTCCCTGATACACAGTATCCACAGCATGCCTCTCTTGCTGGATCTGATGGGACATGCAAATGTAAGTGTGGTAAAGTGATCCTCAAATAACCCTAAAAATGTAATGTTGATTTTGACATTTTAAAGAGTAAACAAGCATTTTGTAGCATTGAATATTCTAAATCTAGGGATATTGATTGATTGCATCCACACAGCCCTTTTAACCTGATTACTGAATTAGCCCATTTGGGGGGTTATAAAATATATAAATATATTGGACTATAAAGTAATCAAATAGTCTGGGTATGCACAACTAATTATAGTATGGCATTTGTGAGTAATACAGTTTAATGAATTAAATTAGCAGGAAAAGAAAGTGGATGTCAGCCCCTTTGGAACCACCTGTGCTTTGCCGGACAAACGCCACACGCACGCACAGGAATTGAAGCAGTCTGGTTTAATCGTAGCTTACACGGCGGTCTTACAGCAAGCACTGAAGTTCCTCAATTAGAAACAAAGTCGGAGACGCCCATTCACGCCGTCCACCTGGCTTTATAGAATGCTATTCAAGTGCCCCACCCTGGCTCCGTTACAGATTTAAAGTAACCGCGCTGCCTATCCCATTTGGTTAACTGCGGGTCATCATCTACTTCCAGGTTTTTGTTGTCTCCTTTTGTCACTGGGAGCTGCTTCAGTCTGAAGCCGGAAATCTATCCCCCCCCCTTGTCCCATATACCGTCCACCACCTAATACCATCGTGCAAGCCTAAATACTACAACACCCGCCCCCTCCACCGTGTCTTGTTCATCCCAGGTCTGATCCCTCCCTCCATGGGTCTGTACAAGTGTTCATGCCAGGATGTTTCGTATTCTCCAGGATATTGTGTCGAAGGGTTGTCTGACACTCGAGGGGTTGTCTGACACTCGACAGTGGAGGTGTTCATGTGAGGTTCTGACATGCAAAGTTTCGCTCTCATTCTGCCAAATATTGAGAATGATGGCTCTGCAAAAGTAGATTCTTAAGTTTTGTTCCATTTATGTTTCATAGTTGTTCCAAAGAACAACATATTCTTGCCCTTCTTATGTTCTCATAATTATTTTCTGAATGCAGCTGGGTTGAAAATCAGTGGCTGTTCATCTCTGCACTTTTGTAAGTAGTGTCACTCAGGCAGGGGTGAAATGCTACCGGTTTGCTCTGGTTCGGGCAAACTGGTAACGATAAAAACTACCAGTTCAGGCAAACCAGCAGTTTAAAAAGCTAACAACAATCAGCTGTGCCGCACGATTTATCTTTGCTAGAAAGCAGGAAATCCTACTTTCTAGCGAAGCTAAATTGTGTGGCACAGCTGATCCCCACCCTCGCTGTTCTACTTATCATTCCAAGCCTCCTTTTGGCATGCACTGTACATGCGCATGCACACAGCACAAGTTTGGTGCACACTGTGAATGCGCACAAAGTGTGCATTTGACATGCAGCACGCATGCCTGGCTAGCGAACCGGTAATAAACCGGTTCGGATTTCACCACTGCACTCAGGTATGGTAAATAACAAAGAAGCAACAAAAGAGATTGTATTGCTTTGGGTGGTCAGTACTATTATAACCTACAACTATACAGCTTTGTTGAAACATTTACAAAAGCAATAGTAAAAGACAATGGAGGAAATCACATCCACCAGTTTTTATTAAAATAAACTCAACATTGCCTATTTTACTTTTTTTTACTTTTTTGAAAGGCATTTATAATCCTCTTTTTTTTTTCTTGAGCTCACATATATGGGGTGATCTCCCTTCATTTTAACCATACAGTGACAATAACATCGGTGTATAGGTAGACTGAGAGTAACCCTGCCAGTCTTCAAATCAAAGTCTGGGAATTTGAATCTGGAAATCCCTGGTCCCAAAATTCAACAAATTATGGTAATATAGCTGGATCTGTGTGTGTGTATATGTATCCATGTGCATTGACTCATGTACTTGGCAAAAGGAGTTGAAACAAAATGCATATGGTAGGAGGTAAATGCTCTTCCCTCAACATCTGTCAGTACACTACATCATTTGTGCTTTTTTCTTCCTTACAAAAAGCATTGGCACTGGAGTGTTGGCATTGAAACTGGAACTGAGAGAAAAAAATGCTTCCAGCCACTGCAGAGATGGCACCGAGAGTAAGGATTTCTCCATTATTATTGTTTTAAAAATGAGACCCTATCCATGACTTTATATAGCACCATGAACACTAAATCTGACTGTTCCAGTCATGTTAGTTTGGCCTTGACTCGTCACAGAGAAAATAATCAAAATGGTTTTATCACAAACAACATCGTCTCATGGTATATTTCTTGCTAGACTGTGAAGGAAACATGCCTTTGGCAATGCTCCTTCTTTATTACAAGATAGAGGCATCAGGCTTTCCAAGAGAACTGTGCTTTCAACCTCTCTCAACCTTGGTGGTTGTGAGGAAATGTATAAGAAAAGGCAATTTATTTGGAAACTGAGGCTACTGTTCCTCCTAGCCAGGAAAGAAAGTCAGCTGACATGGGAAATCTCCAGATCTAGAATTAGCAAGAAATATTCTATGAGAATATATAATCTCAAAACAATTGTTTTTTTAAAAAAGTTTTTTATTAATAATTCAAAATTAAAAACATTGGACAAAGATATGACGTCACTGGTCCCAAGCATCTTCCAACACTTTAAACTAATACATAATATACTAATGATAATATATTAATATATTTCTTAAACCTTATAAGTTATTTAAACATAATATAATAATAATAATTTATACCTTATTTCTGTACAATTATACATATATATACTTATATATACCTATCCATACAATTCAAATACACATTTATCTATAATAACGTATATATTTCTAGTCTAACACTACACATTTGTCTCGGCTATCCTCAGACAACTCAGCTTGGATCGTCAGAGGCATTTAAAAGAAAAAAAGCCTCTGCCGATCAGGCAATTCAGCTGGGATCATCAGAGGCTTTTAAAAGCATTTTTTCTACAACCTCTTCACCAAAGAGGTTGTAGAAAAAATGGTTTTAAAAGTAAAAAAAAAAAAAAAATTGGCCACGTCCACCCAGTCACATTACCCCACCACCACCAAGCCACGCCCACAGAACCGGTAGTAACAAATTTGAGGATCCCAGCTGAGCCGCATGATCATCAGAGGCTTTTTTTTTACTTTTAAAAGCATTTTTTCGGCCAAAGAGGTTGTAGAAAAAATGCTTTTAAAAGTTAAAAAAAGCCTCTAATGATTGTGCAGCTCAGCTGGGTATGGGGGGGGCAGAGATTTTTGCTGCCAGTTCTCCGAACCACCCACCTCCATTGCTACCGGATCGGGGGTCCGGTCCGAACCGGGAGCATTTCACCCCTGCATGTGTGGCATTCATATGTTAACATGAATCCCAAAGGTCTTCAAGAACTTTTCAAAATATTTATTTTTAGGCCTATACTGATATTAATCCTAAACCAGCATCAGAAGATATGTAGTCTGTTTCCCTACTATGTAATGAATATCTGGCTCATATATGATGAACATCACTGCAGGGAGCAGGGAGCTGTGCTTGTAAGCAATATTCTTTTGAAGAATTAGTTGGCTACTCTTTTGTTCTCTAGAAGACGCCATTCCAGGAAGGAATTTTAAAAGCAATTGAGGTTTCATTGTGATAGAATACAACTATGTAAAATTTGTGCCTTGTATTTTGAACCAGCACTAGATGAGTTGGTTTTTCAACCAAGAACTTAGAGCTATACTCCCAATCAATGATAATTGCAGACTAGCTGCAAGTGAACTATGCAAATAGCATCCTCACCTTCATCAAAAGGATTTTTAACGATAATTTTTAGTTCAGTGCCCTGCCTTATTTGGCTTTTCAAGCAACTGTTGACTCTAGTTCATTGGCATGGATGGGCCATCCCAGCTTGAGGTGTCATCTGCAGATAGCCCTCAAAAATGTATCTAAGTAATTACATTCAATGGCTGAACAACAGTTCTATACAGAATAGGAGTAACTTCTTTTTAAAACTGAATTGTTTTCCTTAAACACATCAAAGTACAAATGTATGTGAATAAATAAGAAAATCAAGTATGGATATTTGCCATATGACAAAATGAAATACCTTTAAAAATGAAAATGAGAAAGATGTCCCTCCGATGAGAAAGAACCAAAGTGTCTATGTAGATCCCATATTCTCAGTTCCTAATTAAATTATGTAACATTAATAATAAATCAGTGTATCTGTGTATGGGTTAGGGTTAGGGTTAGGGTTAGGGTTAGGGTTAGTGTACTTAATTAAAATTGGTACATTTCCCTATCACCTTTGGAAAATACATACATAATCTTAATTAAATAAGATTGTATATTTTTCATTCCCACAGAATTTTAAATTACTATCTAACAAATTAATAAATTACTTAACCACTGACACTTTTAAAATCCTAGAAAACCTGCTAGTTTTCTAGTTAATACATCAATCCCCCAAATGATATTTGACAAGCCAAACAGCCTTCTTCAGGACTTGATCAAGCCCAAGTCTCTTAAAAATTGGTTCATAAGTACCATTATTCCTAAAACCATAATTAGTCATGTTCCATCTATCCAGAAATAAAAAAACTATGGCTCATTAGATGTTACTAGACTACAACTTTCAGTTTCTGTATTGGCCATATGAACAAGACTACTAGCATTCATTCAGCAGCATTCAGAGCACCATACAATCTATAATCATGTTCAAGAGTTAGATATATACAGTATCTAGTATTTGCAGTATCACACAGGATGATGCTTGCCCATAATTCTCAAATCAAGAGCAATTTCTCCTGCCAAACAATTTGGATCAGTATTAAATTGTTGACTGATTGGCTGAATGAATTATTTATTTCTCACATGTTTACCCTATTCTTCTATAAGATAAAATAACTATATAATATATTCAGCCAGTCTAGATTTCTAATACATTCTACTGCTCTTTTTGTACAAACCTAGTACATGCAAGCACATACATAAATCTACATTAGATGAGTGTCTTTGGTTACCAGTTTTTTCACTTTGTAGTTAAGTGCTGTTTCCCGGACATACTTTACAACTTGCTTGTTCGCTTACAGATTGAGTGACTGCTAATTGATTGCAGTTATATCCTTTTCTCTGAAATTCAAAGTACAGGATCTCCTCTCTTCTCATTTCATCACCAAAACTGTGAGATAATTTGGGCTAAAAGAGAATGATTATCTCAAAGTCACCCATAAGCTCTGCAGTCAAATATCTTAAATTTAGGACTTTGTGATCCAAGTCAACAACCAATGAACAAAGCACATGTTACTGTACATATCCACCAACATGGCACATTGGACAGAAACACCAATAAAGTACCTCAAGGCAGTCCAGATTTGAATAATCTGGATGTGACATATGAAACACTTCAAATATAATAGTGTTGTAAATTGTATACTGGCAGCTGGTTTGGCCTATGTCTTGGATGTTAGGGTTCTGGATGAAGGTTGGAATCACTGCAATCAGGAGTTAGCAAGCTGTCTGTTATATTCAATCTGCAGATTATCCTCCAGTATGCTTGTTTCCACAAGCTTTTTGGGTTTTTTTTTTTATTCTTTACAGTAAGCTAAATTCCATTTTCTGGCATTTAGAACTGGCAACATGTGGGTGTATTCAGGCTTGTTAATTGGACACTGCCCACCTAAGATATTACTTTCATCTCTGTGTGAGGGAGTTGATATTTGTGCGTTTGCATGCTTGCATATGCTGTGTCCAGAAAGCCCAATGAGTTCACATCAATTAGTTGTTTAAAAAACACCTGCATTGTGCAGTTTCTCTGATTAAACCTGTATCCAGTTATACCATTACTTTCTTTCTTCCTTCCTTTTTCTTTTATAAATACATCATGACAAGTAAATGCTACTGCAAGTGATGTATGTGTACACACATATCCATCCAAACCTGAAAGTCAGGTCAGGATTAAGGATAACAGGTGCAAACATGTTTGAACATTTGAGAAGGTAGTTTCATCTTTATATAAGATCACCTTGATAGCAGTTAAGACAGAAAAGGGGTGGGCTGTGGTGGATTGTTTTGTCTAGTTGCTTGGTTTTTAGATTCTAGCGACCCCTAAGGGGAGAATTTATAAATATACGGCAAGCCTTTGCGAGAAGATGCCTCTGCTGTCAATCAGATTTGAGATTTGATGTGTGTGGGCACAGTCTACAGCGTATCAACATAAGCTTGAAAGCAATGCATCATTTATATTAATGCACCCAGTTGCACACATTTAGTATTTTGATTCCAGCTCAACATAACTAGTAGATTGCACTCTTTTTCAGAAATGGGCAAAAACAAAAAAGCATCATCAAAATAATGACTATGTTAATGGGGGGAAAAGGTTCTGATATTAGTGGAATGATGTTAGTGGGCAAAAAAAGATTTCTAAAAGCTATGGCTAAAGTTTCCTTAGATCAAGTGCACAAGCACCTTCATTTCATTCAAGTTATCGGTGAAAGGGTTAATCCTATCTTCCTAAAACTGTGTTTCCAAACATACCAGAATGTTGGCCCATCCTATCACTAGTCACCAAATTTCCCAGGAGTGACTTGTCAGAGGGTCCTCTTCTAGTCATGAATCAGAATGTTAGATATTTAAACTGAAAAAGTAAGCTTGAAACAGGCAATTGGTTGCCTTTTGCTGATATCTTCAAAAGGAATATTTTTCTCTTTTCCTTAATCTCAGATGTAGGGAAACCTTTTTTTTTTTACACAAAGGGCTGCCTGACCTCAGAAATAGCATGTTAGGAAGCATACAGAGTTCAAACTAAACATCTGCCGAATGTAAGTCCAAAAACAAGACAGTGAGATCCAATTGCTTCAATGTTTTATTTGCTTGCCCCTAAAGGACAGAATGTTGGCAAAATGAAACTATAACTTTCTAATCTACTAGATGTATCCTGAGAGAATCTAGTAGCAACTCTGAAATGCTTCCCTATATCCCATCCAGTTCTGGGCCTCCTGAAAAGGCTCTGAGTTGGCAAAAACACGTCCTTCTCTCTCTCTCTCTCTCTCTCTCTCTCTCTCTCTCTCTCTCTCTCTCTCTCTCTCTCTCTCTCTCTCTCTCTCTCTCTCTCTCTCTCTCTCTCCCTCCCTCCCTCCCTCCCTCCCTCCCTCCCTCCCTCTCCCCCACTCCCACTACCTCCCTCCTTTTTCTGTCAGGATATTTCTCAATGTTTCAGTCTAGCCTATAGCCCTGGATTCCCTAGGAATCTACCATATAAGTAGAAGTACTAACCATGTTTACTTCTATTTAGCTTCCAAGTCCTGAAAAAATCAGCCTGATGTTGCTACTTTCTGAGGCAAACTTCCATATACTTACCTGAAATCCTATATATTTATTTTATTTTTAATTTAATTCCAGAGAATCATACAAGTCAGATCACATTTTCTGTCATTGCCTCAAAAATCACCCCTACTAACACATTTCTTATCTAATCATCAAAGTTTTTAAAGAAGTATTCAGCATGGTTTATTCAAGAATACAGTATATCCTGACAGCTCCACCTTTTCCTATGTTGATCATAGTGCAAAAATTTCCAAATAGTTCTTTGTAGACAGGGATTCAGAGGAATGTTGATAAATGGCAGGATTCAAACAGATGAAACATTAACCCTGGCAATTAGTAAGAAAGGAAAGGTTCAGCTACAGTAGATAAAAACCTTGATAATGGGTAAAAGCTTTTAATCTTGCCTTTTTCAGTTTTGTGCCTGCCAGATATGTTTGAATTGCACCTCCTAGCACATCTGCATGGTGTGAGGGTTTTTTATTTTATTTATTTATTTTATTTTGTCAAGCATGTATTTTATGACAGATACTAGTGTTAACATAATTATAAATACATGAAAAGGATATGAATAAAAGAAAACATTAGGACAGGGACGGTAGGCACATTGGTGCGCTTATGCATGCCCCTTACAGACCTCTTAGGAATGGGGTGAGGTCTACAGTAGACAGTCTAAGGTCAAAGTTTTGGGGATTTGGGGAAGATACCACAGAGTCAGGTAGTGCATTCCAGGCATTGACAACTCTGTTACTGAAGTCGTATTTTCTGCAGTCTAGTTTGGATTGGTTTACCATGAGTTTGTATCAGTGGTGGGTTGCTCCCGGTTCGTATCGGTTCGCAAGAACCAGTAGTAAAAATTTGTAGTAGTTCGGAGAACCGATAATAATATTGGCTGGCCATGCCCCCGAACCGGTCCCCGGTCCAGTTACCGCTCACTTACCCCACCCACCTCATCAGAGGCTTTTTTTCCCCCTTTTAAAAGCATTTTTTCTACAACCTCTTTGGCCGAAAAAATGCTTTTAAAAGTTAAAAAAAAAAGCCTCTGATGATCACGCAGCTCATCTGGGATCGTCAGAGGCTTCTGAAAGCATTTTTTCTGCAACCTCTTCAGCCAAAGAGGTTGTAGGAAAAAAAAGGCCTTTAAAAGCCTCTGGTGATCCCCACTGAGTTGCCTGATCATCAGAGACTTTTAAAAGCATTTTTTTCTGCAACCTCTTAAGGTTGTAGAAAAATGCTTTTAGAAGTTAAAAAAAAAAGTTGGCCACGCCCACCCAGTCACATTGCCCCCACCAAGCCACGCCCACAAAATAAGCCACACCCACAGAACCGGTAGTAAAAAAATTTAGAACCCACCTCTGGTTTGTATCTATTGTGTGCTCTTGTATTGTTTTGGTTGAAGCTGATCTATTTATTGGCTGGTAGGACATTGAAGCTTATGGTTTTATGTACTGTGCTTAGGTCAGACCGAAGACGGCGAAGTTCTAAGTTGTCTAAGCCCAAAATTTCGAGTCTGGTGACATAAGGTATTTTGTTGTGAGCAGAGGAGTGGAGGACTCTTCTTGTGAAAAATCTCAGGAATCGTTTGATTGTATTAATGTCCAATATGCAGTGCGGGTTCCATACAGATGAGCTGTATTCAAGAATTGGTCTGGCAAAAGTTTTGTATGCCCTAGTTTGCAGTTCAATATAGCCGGAGAAGAAGCTACGCAAGATTAGGTTAACAACTCTTAATGCTTTTTTAGCAATACTGTTACAGTGATATAGTGAGGAAAACTATTGCAGTTATTAGATCTACCCCTCAACATTTCTGATATTGCTTGATGAATCAGAATTTCTTTTTTTTTTTAAACACTCTGCTATCAAGGCAATGGAGGAGTGAGATTTCCAATGCTGTGAACAATATATATACGCGGCACTTTTTCAGTCAATGCTGGGAATCACAGTAAGACAAAGAATAAAAATTATATAGGACCTGAAATTTGAACAATAGAAACAAGAAGCTTTTCAGCAGAGACTTTTCTTTTGGATTGATGGATAAACAGCTGGAGAAAAGTCATGGACCTTTGTTTTTATGCATGACAACTGCAGTAAATTTATTATAGGCATAAAAGTGGTTAATATTTGGCATTACACAAGTATGGAGCAGTATTTGTGGTCAAGACAATGGAATTTGAAGAGATAACAAAATTGACTTCCTTTATCAGAGAAAAGGCAATAGCTTCATTTCTTGCTGATAGAAATCCTTTTATAGATTTTTTTTTGCATGAAATGGAAAAAGCAAACATGATTTGCGGTATTGATGATTAGAAAAAATAGATCATAGAAATTGTTTTTGTAACCATGGTGTAAGAGGTAATTTTGAATTTATACTTGTAAATTACTTAAAGGAGATAGGAAACTACTTTTCTCTATTTCTTTTCATTTCTTTCTAAATTTTCTTTTTGTACTTCTGGTTTTTCATGGTCCTTTGTCTCCTTTCTCTTTTTTCACTTCGTATTAGTTATTCTTAGTTATTTTCTGTTTAATTTTTTAATAAAAACTATCTTAAGAGCTCAGCTCAGCCACAATCTTACCTTTAGTGGAGAGGGTGTTCTACTGTGGTCAAGATTAGGCTAAATCAGAGAAAGTGATTTTGATTTGTAACACGTTATCGCTGAATAACAATTGGGAGTTCAGTAGCCAGCAGCATTCTAAGCATTGTAACAGAATTACATGCTTTTGTTTATCACTTAAAGGATATTTGGAAACAAGCAATGCAGGAAAGCAAGACATCCAGCATCCCATTTTACTTCAGAATGGAAGGGTAGTATAGTCACTTTAAAGGGACTCTAATTTTGAATGATTTGTTAACTAGTTCAGATTCCTTAGACCAGGGGTCTCCAATGTTGGCAACTTTAAGACTTGTGGACTTCAACTCTCAGAGTTCTTCAGCCAGCTTTGCTTTGCTGACTGAGGAACCCTGGGAGTTGAAGTCCACAAGTCTTAAAGTTGCTAAGGTTGGAGACCCCTGACTTACACTACCTCTTTTGTGTACAACAAGAGACAGAATTCAGGGAAGATGTTTCAATTTTCTTTGTTTTCAGTTATTCTGTTTCTCATGGTCTTACAATGCATTAAAGGGAAAGGCTCTCTTCACTGCTAATGAGGAAGCCTGAAGCTGGTTGTTTACATAACGTCACTTGAATCTTTAGCAGTTTGAGAACCAACTCTTAAATAAACTTGGCAGAGAACAATTAATTAGTTGTGTGAGGAACCATTTATTTATTTTAAATGCAAGTTGCTCAATTGTGGATAGTTTATCTGCTCCTATTCCCTGTTCATCTCTCTCTCTTTGTTTGTTCAGACTGTTTACAGATTACTGGCTGCTAGCTTTGGAATAGCCTCAAGTAATTTGCTGCATTTAAACTTTTCTCTCAAATCCTTATTTGTTGTCTTATTAAAATAAACATCCTTATTTTCCTGATTATGCCAGAGTTGGATTTGTAACTTAGGATCACACATTGCAAAATCACTAGATCTTGACCATCCAAGACTGATGGAAAAAAACCTGGGGCCATTTTTTTTAAAGTGGGATTTTTTGGGGGGGGGGGAAGCAAGCTGTTCCATTGTTTAATTGTTCTCAGTATCAGGAAATTCCTCATTTCAATGTTGGATCATCCTCTGATCACCTTCCACCAGTAACATGCCATAACTCATAACTAGAGAAGTGTCTGGCAGCTGGTGTGGGTATAGGTAACAGATAATCCTCCACTGCTTTCTCTTTGCTATAGATGGGCAGACAGAGATGCCTACAAGTTGAAATGCAATTATGGTTGTCTGGATTCCTCATTTATGATTCAGAGCTTGTAGAATTACATCGGGACTGGCCATACTATCAGGCAGAATGGCAGTTCCAGCAAGAGGGAAGAGTAGTGGCAGTCTCTTCATTGAACTTCCTAAACTTCCAATCTGTTTCCCTCCTCTGAAAGATAAAATTATTTGTGCCAAGTACACTTATCAATTTTCCTAAAGAGGCTTCCAGTGCCAGTTTAGATACACTGAATGATGTTACCTCATTATGAGTACTGAAATAAGATTTGCCAGGTGGTTCAGGAAGCTTATGCTATATGAAATGGGGACACCATCCTATATATTGATTCAAGCAATAAACAGCTTTAGGCAAGAACAAAGTATCAGGGAGTATTTTACTGGTGACCAGATGATCTACCATCTCAGGTTATTTTCAGCAAACTAAATCCTCCTGTTTATCATTGTAAAAACTTTTTTCTCATGCTTTTCCTCTCTTTTCTACCTAATGTTGTCTGCTTTAGCCACTAGAACATTAAATGAAATAGATGATTGATTGTTCCATGACACAGATTATGACATTCCTGTTCCAGAAGAATAAATTGCTTCTGGGGACTGAGACTTTGCTAACAAGATAAACAGGGTATGCTGTGTTCAAATAGGGAATTTCTGTATGTTCATTTGTTTGCATCCCCATGTGAAATATAGGGAAAAATGGAAAATTTGAGGATGAAGGTCATGGATAGATGAGTGGCTGCTTCTTTGAAGCCACAGATTGTTGTTGATCCTTTGGGACTTTCTGAAAATCTTAAATGCAGCATTTCAAGATATTGGCATCCCTTTGCTAGAAATTCAGAGGACTGCAGAAAAGTGCAAAATAATCAAATTATTAGGCAATACATAAATGACTTAAATGAAATTGATAATTCCTCTTGCATATATAAACTCATTGGATCACAATACAGAATGGAGGAAATTAGGCATTGTATTGGGCCTGCAAGCTATTTAAAATGCTGAAAGCTTTTTTGCTACAGGCCCACCAACAAAAAGATGAACTAAGAAAGTATAGTATTTTTCCATCTTGAGTGAAATTACTTAATAGTTCAAGACATTGATATTCAAAAGCCTGAACAGTTTTGCATAATAAAACACTTTGCAATTGCATCCATGTAGTTTTCTTCACAATATGGAAGTGATTTGCCATTGCTTTCTCCAAGATTTTTTTTTTATTTCCAAGCATCATCTACAACCCTGTGATTTTCCATTCAAGTATTAATTAGCTCTGACCCTACTTAGCTATTCAAGACCAGCCAGTTAACTAAATACTGCCAAAATTGTTAAAAGACACCTGCAGGTATAACATTAATTTCTGTCAGTAGAAAATAGTAATGTACTTCATGAGCTCAAAAAATTGGGGTAATATAAAGCTAAGCATAGGTGGCTGCTTGTAATCAGAGCAAATTTAGAGACATTATTAAGAAGGGCCTGCACTTGGTCCTAGAAACCTTTCATTTCTTTTAAAAAGTCACCATAAAAGACCTGTTAGATTACTTCAAATGCAAATGGATTAAGGATCAGTTTTTGAAAAATGCCAGGTCAAAATTGTGAAAATACTTAACCAACAGTTTGACCTAGAATTGGAAGTGAACAGTTATGTTGATATATATCCAGTTTCTTACCCAAACTGAAAAGCAGCCTACACATTTTATATCATTGGGAAGGTCTCCAAAATATAGCAGTGGAATCTTGACTTTTTGAAACCTTACAAAACTTCAGCCATCTAATCAGTTTTACCTTCCTTGTAGGAATACATTTTCCATGCTTATAATGTAAAAGTTGGTATTGGGTTACACCATTCCCAGTTCAAGCAAGTTATTGCTGTCTTCCTCACCACCACACATAGAGGTTATACCCGTGATGGCGAACCTATGGCACGTGTGCCCAAAGTGGCACGCAAAGCCATGTTGCCGGGCACACGTGCCCTTGCCTGTTTGTCTTCCGGATTTCTGGCGTGCATGTGCATGCGATGATCAGCTGTCCTTTGTGCACGCAGCAGTGCCAAAAGCCGGTGTGTGCATGCACGCCAGCTAGCTGATCGTCGGGTGTGCATGTGTCCTGGAAGTTCAGTTTTTCCGGAGCACGGCCCCAACAAGTGCACAGGTGATTGTGCAATGTTTCTGCCATCACTGGATTATACGCTTCATCTTTACAACAAGGAGCAGAGCTATAGTCATAACAAGCAAGGGCTTTTCAACAGCAATACAAGGAGTGTGCTTTCAAATAGGGTACCTTCCTCTCCCTGCATGATAACCAGGTGTCATTGCTTTTTCAAAGAGCTAGACACACATGTAACATATAGTGAAAATGGAAGTGTCAACAATATTTCTTTGGCTTAGAGGAGAGACAAAGTGATGTCTGTTGACCCAAGAATAAAATAGTTCAGAAGGCAGGATATCAAATCCTATTCTTAAAACACTCCTAGTGGCTAGTTAGAAAGAGAACTTATTACCTTGTTTTGTTTGCTGCCTGGCTTCAGCATTTTAAATCTGATAGAAATGAAGACAGTAAAAGCTTCAGGCTGATATGTGAAAATTTGAAGAGTGGACACAGCATGACACCTGTATCTTATACAATGTTCTAAGAACACTTATTATTTCTTTAATATATTTTTCCTTTAATATTTCCTTTAATTGGTATGATTTTATTACAGTATCTCTAAATTGCCTCTTTGAAGTGATGACTGAAGATTTCTAGCTTTTGATTTCAGGTTACTTTGATTTTACCATCTTTTAACTTTCCTTATTTATTCTGTAAAAGTTAAGTCATGCCAGCTTCATCTGCCATGGCTTAAATTACAGCAGATGTGAAAAATTGATACAATAATTTTTTTTTGCAGTAACACAAAATTAAAATAATTGGTAGATGATAGTACTTTTAAGAAATGTGAGGTGAATGAACATGCATTGAATAGTAACCCATTGATAACCATGATAATTCCTCCTAGGCCACTCTGCAAAATAATGATCTTGCAATAATATGGGTTAAAGAGAGCGAAGACCAGGTAACAGGCTGCACGTGTACCTCCAATTCCTTGTTATGCTTTCTCACAGAGCTCTCAGAAATCAAACAGATGATATTAGTAGTAAACCACAGAGAAATCTTAAATTCAGCCTCTGCTGCTCATTGAAGTGATTGGAAGAAGTAGTTGCTCCACAGAGTAAGCCATAAACTGTATGGGCTTTAAAATTCAGTATCAGTACCTTAAATTGTGCTCTAGCTAATTAGAAGTCAATGAAATTCTTTCAGTACTGTGAAGCTGTTTTTTCTACAGAAGTACATCACTGTATATACTTCATCTCAGTCTCAGAATCCAACTATTTCCTTACCAGCAGCCTGTCCATCATATCTGGATTTTGTTTCAACTTGTTAATAGAATAGAATAGAATAGAATAGAATAGAATAGAATAGAATAGAATAGAATAGAATAGAATAGAATAGAATAGAATAGAATAGAATAGAATAGAATAGAATGACAGAGTTGGAAGGGACCTTGGTGGTCTTCTAGTCCATCCCCCTACTTAGGCAGGAAACTCTACACCACTTCAGACAAATGGCTATCCAACATCTTCTTAAAAATTTCCAGCGTTGGAACATTCATAACTTCTGCAGGCAAGTTGTTCCACTGATTAATTGTTCTGTCAGGAAATTTCTCCTTAATTCTAAATTGCTTCTCTCCTTGATTAGTTTCCACCCATTGCTTCTTGTTCTACACGCAGGTGTTTTGGAGAATAGTTTGACTCCCTCTTCTTTGTGGCAACTTTGTGTAAAGACAGATGCAAAAAATGAGTTAAGTAGTTTTACTTTCTCCCTGTTGCTTGTCACCCTCTTGCCACTTTCCCCCAGCAATGGACCAATTGTTTCCTTGACTTTTTTCTTGTTTTTAACATGTTTTTAACATGTTTTTGTTATTTTTTACTTTTGTCGCAAGCCTTTGTTCGTTGTGAGCCTTAGCTTTCCTCACTTCATCTTTACAGGCTCGGGCTATTTGCTGATATTCTGCCTTAGTTATTTGCCCCTCTTTCCACTTTTTATACTTGTCCTTTTTGTCTTTCAATTTGTCAGAGAGTTCTTTATGCAGCCATGCTGGTTTCTTTTGAGAGCTATCATTTTTCTTCTTCATTGGTATTGTGCTAGACTGGGCTTTTATAATCTCACTTTTCAAAATTTCCCAAGCTTCTTGAGTTGTTTTCCCCTTGAGGATTCTCATCCATGGAATACTTCTCAAGCTCTCCCTAAGTTTATTGAAATTAGCTCTCTTAAAGTCCAAGACTCTAGTTTGACTTTGTTCTACTACTTGTGTTGGCATAATGTTGAATTCCAATATTGCATGATCACTTGCCCCCAAGGTTCCTGTAGCTTCAACACCTTCTATCATTTCATCTCTGTTAGTGAGAGTTAAGTCCAATATGGCTGATCCCCTTATTCCCTTCTCTACTTTTTGGGAAACAAAGTTGTCTGCTAGTTTGTTAGGAACCTGTTGGATCTTCCACTTGGTGCAGAGTTTGTCTCCCAATTGATGTCAGGTAGTTAAAATCCCAAATTTACTATTGTGATGTGCTTCCTACATAGCTTAGTTAGCTGACTAGCAAAAAGTTCATTTACTTCCTCTGTTTGACTGGGTGACCTATAGTATACACCTATGGCAATGTCATTCACCCCCCCCCCTTTAATATTGACCCAAATGTATTCAAGATATTTTCATTATTGTTATGCTCTATTTCTGTAGAGATGTAGTTATTTCTTATATATAGTGCAACTCCACCTCCTCTTTTATTTGGTCTATTTCTTTTGAATAATTTATATTCCTGTAGCTGTATGTTCCATTTGTGGGTTTCATCCCACCAAGTTTCCGTAATGGCAACAATATCATATCTGCCCTCATTTACTTGAATTTCTAATTCACCCTGTTTATTCTTCATACATATGTGCATTGGTGTATAGACATTTGAGTCCATTTTAATTGACCCTTTGTTTACTGTCTACATAACCTGTGTTATGACTGCCCCTACTTTCTTGCCATCTGTTTGATTAGTGCACATAGTATGGCACTCACTATTAAATGCTTGATTTTGCTTGACAGCAGGGCTGATAATCTTACCTGCACAGACATCTATGTTATGTGCACTGATAGCCCTATTAATTTTGGATTGCTGGGAACAGAAATGTTCTGTATCAGTTAATTCTCTGTCCTCACTGTTCAGTTTAAATGTTTATCCAGAAAATCTGTGAATTGAATGCTAAGTAACTCAGTCCCTTTCTTTGATGGATGAAATCCATCTCTTTTGTATAGTTTTTCATTGGACCAGCTGCAGACATCATGACTAATAAAACCAAAGGCTTCCCTTTTACACTACTCCTTTAGCCATTCATTAAACTCCGCTACACGCTGGTCTTTCCCTTTTTGTTCCTTATATACTGGTAAAACCTCTGAAAAGATAAGCCTACAAGCTATACTACTAAGTTCATACTGCAAGCTCTGGAAATCAGTCAGCACAGAAAGTACATCTTTTTGGGACAATTCATTTGTGCCAAGATGTATAATAGCATCAACATCACAGTCCTTAGTGGCACTCTTGACTATTTTAAGAATACGCCTCTTGTGTCTGCTGGCAGTAGCACCTGGCAGACACCTGACCTCTTTCAAAACCTCCATATCCTTTCCTAAATTTACATCCCTTACAACTGAATCACCAAATAGAAGGTGGCTTCTCTTTTCTGTCATCCAGTTCATTATTAAGGCATTGCTCCATTGGAAGCGCTCAAGGCATTGCTCCTTTGGAAGGTAAAAAATAGTAGAACTGAGTATATTGGTCATATGATTACTCATTTAATGACCACATCACTTAGTGACAGAAGTTCCAGTCCAAATTGTGACTGTAAAATGAGAATTACTTGTAGAGTGGCACTGCCTACAACTGGCACAAATTACCCAGTAGGGCAACAAAACAGTTTCAGTACCATAATCCAGACAAGACTCTGGTTGAAATGGGTTCAGAATCCTATCATAAATGGAGCTGTAAGGCCACCATGTTCTCCATGAACATTCAAGAATGGAACATTTGAGATATGGGCCTACAACAGAAAAATCTTACAGGTGAAAGAATTTTTTTTAAGTGAAGTTTTATATCTGAGTCTTGTAACATGGTTTTCACTCAAGGAGTTATAATCACCTCCTTAATTCTGAGCCTGATTAATTTAATCTAACGGTTGTCTGGATTTTTGAATCCTAGATATGGTAGTGCTAATTCAGTTCCAATTTGAAAAAGAATTCTGTATTTTGTAAGATGCAAGGTCTTCACTCAATACACCTTAGCCAATAACACTTTACTGCTGATGTTTTATTGGATAAATTAAATAGCATCTGTCTACAATTTTAAAATGAATACAAAAAATAAACCCAAAGATGATTTTAATTATTATATTTTTAAAGAAATGTTGTCTGTACCAGTGGTGGGATTCAAATTTTTTTACTACCAGTTCTGTGGGCATGGCTTGGTGAGCATGGCATGGCTTGGTGGGAGTGGCTTGGTGGGTGTGGCAGGGAAAGGATACTGTAAAATCTCCATTTCCATCCCACTCCAGGGGAAGGATACTGTAAAATCTCATTCCCTCCCCACTCCAGGGGAAGGTTACTGCAAAATTCCCATTTCCTCCCGATCAGCTGGGACTTGGGAGGCAGAGCATAGATGGGGGCGGGGCCAGTCAGGGGCGGTATTTACAGGTTCTCCGAACTACTCAAAATTTCTGCTACCAGTTCTCCAGAACTGGTCAGAACCTGCTGAATACCATCTCTGGTCTGTACAAAGTATGTAAATATATCTTTGTCCTCTATATCTGATATTGTTTCTCCAAGTGAAATAATACTTTTGAAGGGAGTAACAAGATTATGAGCTGAGAGCCAGATCATAACAAAGATGCATGGTTTGTTAGAGATGTGCCTTCTCTTATAATAATCCTTTTTGCATCAGGCTGAATAATATGTAAAAACCCAACAGCCCAGGTTGTGAATTTAGGATGAAAATACAACTTTAAACCAGGTTTCTTGTCATTTACATATAGTAAAGATGTGAATCTATCAATTTTTATTTATTTATATTTTTTGTGGAAAACCAGGGAGTTTCTTATGCCATCAGCATAAAAAATATGATTTTCCTTCACTGAATTCATAATATGCAGTTTAAAAACAACTCAGCCATTTAATTTTAATATCAATATTTATTTGAATCAAGCATGTTTAATTCAGATTCAAGGGGCTAGCTTTTTCATTTTAATTGTATGCTGTATTTCATTTCTCCATTTTGGAATGTACACTTCTCAGATGCCGGTAGCAAAGAAACATATGAAGTTAAAGGTTAAAAAATTGTAACAGAACAAAAATTAAACAAAATATTGGCTACAACATGTCTACAACTTAAAAATGAATAGCTTATTTCCATTTATAAAGTAACACATCTAGTATACTTGACCTTTCAAAACTGAGATGAAAAAATAAACACAAAGATGATGATTTTAATTAGTTATTATATTTTTAAAAAGGTATAATAAACAAGCTAAGCATAAGAACTTCTGACTTCTGGAATTCTTTCCATTCCTTCCTCCTGAAGCTATTGCACTATGTGTCTGTGTGTGTGTGTATCTCTGTGTTGTGGGTAAGTGTGATGTGTGTTATCCCTTAGGATTCTAAGGGCTTAGAATGATAACAGTGTTCCTGGGCAAATATGCAGCAAGAAGAACAAGAAGACTTGCATAAGGCTGCTTTAGGGCAAGTGACCAGAAAATAATCTTTCTCTTGTAACTTCTCTCCCTATTCCAAATTTGGTCCCATTACCTTCACTTTGCAGAGAATGATTGACCCGAAAGACAATAGATTCCTGAGTTCCTTTACTTACTTTCAAAATTCCACTGGGTTGGAAAGAATGACAAGAAAGGGAAGGCATATCAAATATAATTTCTGGAAGTTTTGTTTTTTTCTACATGTTTGCCAGTTATAGTATAAACCAGATTATCCATCGGTTATAGATCAGGTATCATCATCAGTATGCTAATCATATCTAGTTGTACATCTCGGTGCTAAGACAACTAAATGACACTGATAAAAATCTATCCCAGGACTAGATGCTGTGTGAGTCTGGATGGGGAGAAACAGGCTTAGATTCAATACTGAGAAGACCAGGATTCAGTCCCCTCACCTCTGGTTCTGGAGATCTTTCATCCTTGGTCTTGGAAGGAGCTGCACTTCCCCATTAACTGTGGTGTGCAACATTGAGGTCATTGTGGACACATAGCTTGTGCTCAAAGAGCAGGTGGCAGTTCTGACCAAGAGGGACGTTGCACAAGCACACCTGATGTGCCAGTATGCACTGGGAGCTACTCAGGGGTGGGTTCTAAATTTTTTTACTACCGGTTCTGTGGGCGTGGCTTATTTTGTGGGCGTGGCTTGATGGTCATGTGACAATTATTTAGGATTTAGCAGAGGTACTGGTCTACCAGGCTTTTAACTGCTTGCAGAGCTGTACCGATGTACCCATTTATTTTTTGCAGGCACTGGTCTACTCATGTATTTTTGCAGGCACCGGTCTACTCATTTGTTTTCTTTTAACACTGATCAGCTGTAGGGCGGCCCTTTGAAGCCCCACGGCAAGAGTTTGAACAGTTTTTTCCCCTCTAGCCATCAGCTGGACTCAGGAGGCAGCAATAGATTGGGGGTGGGGCCAAATAGAAGGTAAGAATAACGCAGGGGTGGGGGGCACGGGGGTGGGGGGAGCAAAACCAGTTCGGTAACATCATATCGTCACCACTTCCGGCTTGGAAGAACCGGGCCGAACTGGGAGGAACCCACCACTGGAGCTACTTCAAATAACCACTCATGTACTGCTCACTTCACATTGAATTATTGCAACTCACTCTACTCTGCAGCTCACTCTGGGACTGTCCATGAAGATTGTTCAGAAGCTGCAGCTGGTAGAGAATCTGGTGGTGCAGGCAGCAATGGGCTTGCCCCCTTGTGACCTCACTGTTTTTTTCTGTAAATTACACTAGTTATCAATTTATTTCCAGGGACAAATCAAGGTGCTGGATAGGTGCATCTTTAAAGCCCTATGTGGCTTTAAGGCTATTTGAAGGATTCCCTATCTCCAATTGTTTTTGTCTGCCAGTGCAATGGGGTGGTGTGGACAGACTCCATTGTCATCTTGTGGAGCCAGGAAGCATACATTCTCTGTTGAGCTGCCTGCCCTCTGGAATGTTACTGTCCAGACAGAGGTCCAAATGTCTCCCAATTCAATGAAGTTCAGGAAACTGATTATTCTTATAGGTTCTGGAACATAGCAAAGACCACGCTTCTGTTTGACAGGCTGTTCTTGGTTTTATATTGCTCTGGACAATGTACATGTGTTTTTTATCCTTTTTTAAATTTTTAATTGTAAGTCAGGTGGCCTATAAATTGTAGAAATAAATATTTCTATTTTTTTCTGTACATGTTACATGTTTTGTATTTATACATGCAGTGGGAATTTCAGAGCCAGACGCATATGCTCTGGTTACATGACCAAGAATAATTGGGACTGGGCTTAGAGTCAAGATATGTGAAGCCATTGAATGATTGCATCTTCCAAAGAGAATTTTTTTCCTATAATTTTTTTTCTCTATAGTCTCTGCCTGGCTCCAGCCCATTTTCAAATTAACCTTCACTTTTCTGGCTTCTCCCACCTACCAATTTATTCCAAATCTCTTCTGGTTTGGGGAATTTTATATTCAATAAATAAACATTTAGAAAATACATGGATGCTATGAAACCATGTGACAAGTGAAAGTTTGAACAATGTGTTACTTTATATGTGTACTAATTCTTTTGCATTTTTATAGATTCCATATATCTAATGACAACAGAGATCTACCATTGTTATTAGATATGACATATCTATATATTAGCCAGATTATCATTGGGTGATCATTTTTGTCTTGATTTACATATGAATTCAGTCATTCTGAATTATAAATAATGAGTTATTTCTAATGATCTGTTTTCACTCAGAAAAATCATTATTTTTCAATAAATTGTAGTAAATAAAATTATTTACACAAAACAAGCACATGTATTAATATGTTATATCAAATACCAAGTCAACTGTAAAATTACAAGTACATTTTTCCCCTTAGCCATAGCTGCTTCTGATTGTTATCATACCCCAGTTTTTAGACAGATCAACCATGACAACAGAACTGAAATTGCAATAGTCCAAAATTCAGCAGAGCCAGTCAGTTAAAACAGCAAGCTTTTGAAAAACAGTTAATTATGACTGTGGAACAATGAAGAAATTACTGTCATTATATGTTCAATAAAACATTTCTGACAACGCTCAGATCAGCTTATGGTTATCTGTTACAGAAACAAATTTTCTGCATTTATCATTTTAGAATCAGAATGTATCCTTTTTTCATACTAAGCTTCTTTGGAAAAAGAATGGCAACAAGGCAAAAACAAGCAGGCATGACATTCACAGAAGGCAACCTGTCTTTTGCCAAATGCAGAGAGGAGTGGTTAATTTTCAACAATGTGTTCAATTTCTGGGGGATTTTTTAAAAAAACAACAACAGCAGCAAGCTATTGCAAAACGAGATCTGAACAGCTGGAGAATGGACAGCCTAGCAGTATAGAAGTCCCTAATTAATGTCTATTCTGATAGAAAGAGACAGCACTGAGCCTTTTGAAACCTGTGAATGACCAGCTGAATTCATATATATTTCTGTCCAATAGAAAAATTTTATTTATTTATTTAAAATATGTATATAGCAGGGGTGGGTTCTACTTACCTTTACTACCGGTTCGCAATGGGGCCACGCACACGCGCTTCGCTCACACGCTCTTCTGCACATGCGCAGAAGTTTCTGTGCATGCGCAGAAGCATTCTGGTGACATCGGGGTCGGTGGGCGGAGCCTCCCACCGGTTTTACTACTGGTTCTATAGAGCCGGTGCGAACCGGGGGCAACCCACCACTGGTATATAGCCATTCCCCACTCCATTTTATATCAAACTCTGAGAGTCTCCCAAATGACTTTTAAATCGCATCCTTAAATATTTTCATTTTCTTAGAGGGAAATTAATGTAACTATCCCTTCAGCCTGCTTTGCTTCAGACACAGTATTCAAATACTTTATGAGAGTTTGCGCTGTCCCCATCTATAAAGGTACAAAATTAAACCATTTTCAGTAAAAAAAAATTATAATAATACTGTTTTCTGTGGATTCTTCCATTTCCAAGTTCACAAGCCCCCAGAAAACATCATTAAGGAGCCTGTTTCAAAGCTCGGTTATTTTTTATCCTTCTCTCAAGTCATACATGGCAATTGTTTGGCATGCATGCTTGAAAATATATACCATATATGTATTTAATAGCATTTATTCTTGTAGCATCAGGAAAAGCTCAATTTTGTCAGCATTTTGTTCTGCTTAGTTGAAAATAGATAACTGCACAGAAACACATTAAACATGAGGCAGTCAACAACTTCCCCTGATGATACTTCCATTTAGAAGTAAATAAACATTCATGCAAGCAACTGACAAGCAACACTCAAGTAATGATAAACATTCATCATATACTTTACATTGCCTCTGACAAGTTAATGAGACTACACATTATACACATAGCTGGCAGGGTTGAATCAGAAAAGAAGTTGCTTTTAATCCATGGTGAAAATACTTTTTAACCAAATATAAAATTATAATGTAAACTTTTCACATCCAAATATAGATATTTGTCTGACTGTTACTCATTTGTAAATTTCTAATAATTCTTAGAACATGATTGCAATCCCAACCAACTAAGCAGACAGCCTACTTTGAACTCTGAAAAATGCTCTCATCTACATAATGTATTTCAGAAGTTAAGAATGCAAAAGATATATTCCATTTTATACCAGTCATTTCTGTCCTTTAAGGGAAAAAGTGAAATTTCAAAAATAATGTTTTAATGTGTTATGCAGATATACATATATAAATATAAACCAATATAAAATATAAAATTTCAATCAAGATAGAAAATCAACATATTCTAATGCTGTTCTCATTAATAATATTGATAATATGATTGCCTTAAAATTAACTGCTAAATATTTAGGGGGGGAAATAGAACATTTGAAATCAGAGAGTTTTCTTATTACAAAAAGGTCATGCATGCACCTTTACATGATCATACATAGAAGTATTTTTGCACTAGTGATTCCTCCTCCTCCTCCTCCTTTACTATTATTGGAGTTAAAAATCTGTTGAGACATTCAAAAATACTTTTTCATTTTCTTAAGGGAATGTCCCAGTGAGATGGGTACAAATAACACCCCTTCACTTTGAACTTTCAATTTCCTTTACAGCTTTGCAGGTTTATTGTTCTGATTTTATCTTTTGTGGATTTAAATCACCATGCCAATATAGCAGTAAAGTTCTATTCATATGGGAGAGCTCTTAATCAGCCTTACTTCTCCCAATCCCCTCTTCTTTCAAAAATCGGATATAAAACAGCAATTTCCAAAGAAGCTGTCTTTCCCACTTCACATTCTACTTGGTTACTCTAATTATGCATGGTATCTATTGGGCTAGCAGCAGATAGATCAATGATAGATAGATGAGGATGCTGAGAAATAATTTGCTTTTATTTTCTCTTTTTGGTGAGAGAATGGTTTGTAGACATATACTTCCTTGAGACCTTTTCAAAGGATTTTCAAGGCAACTGACTAACTGTGAAAAAATACATTTTCACCTTGCTGAGATAACAAAGGAAGTAATCTATAGAGAATGGACAGCAAGTTCCATGAATTGTGCCATTTGGGTCCAAACAAGATGTATTAATTGATTATTAATTCATTTGTAATCCATTAATTATATATCCATTTATATTGTCATTCATTTCATACAATGACTCTGGGCAACAAATACAACTGAATGTAACAATAAAGAATAAAATAAAAACAACATAGTTAAAAACAGAGAATTAAGAGAAGGCAACTAAGTGGCCATATAAATCTTTTAAATAGATGAATAGATGATAGAAGATAGATGTTTGATGAGAGAGAGAGAGAGAGAGAGAGAGAGAGAGAGAGAGAGAGAGAGAGATGATATACGAGAGGGAGGGAGGGAGGGAGAGAGATATGGAGCGATGGAGAGATAATGGAGAGATGGGAAGAGAGAGAGAGAGAGAGAGAGACAGACAGATAGACAGATGATAGATCTATCAACAATAAATCTCATAAACTTGACCAACCATTTGTGTGTAGTGCATTAGGTCCCCTGATTGGGGCATAACATAGAAAGGTAGTGCTCACAATATTAATGACTGCTCAGTCTAATTAATCCTAATTACTCCTTTGAGGAACACTTAGAGACATTCATGCAGAAAAAGATGAATACCTTGTTTTAGACTACCATAGAGATATATCCAAAGAGTTGTTTTAAAAAAATGAAAACCACTGCAAAAAATAAGATGTAAATCACAATTTATTTCCCACAGCAAAACTATAATAGGTACATATATTTGTTTGTGTGTGTGTGTACATATATATATATACATATATAAAGACATTTACTTTTGTGCAAGTAAATTCCAAAATATGTCAAGCACATTAGTAAAATAGAATCTATAACCCATCTTATACTACCTCATTGTGAGCCAGTTTGAGTTCTATATTTTCGTATGGTCATCTTTAGCAGTTTGGGGAGTTGCAAAAAATTGGTTCATATTTTGAACGGAAACTACCATATTTGCCAATTCACTACCTATAGTACGTAACTCCTGTGCCACACTGCAGAAGTCCCCTCTTAGTCCACAAACGGCATTTTTTATTTCTTCCAAAATGGTCATATTTTTTTCCTCAGCACTCAAAGGAAAAAGATCTGAGTCAGGAGGAAGATTTGTGGCTGGAGGTACAGGATTTGATCCAGCAAGTACTTCCTCCACTAAATTGTTTGCCCAGCTTTCACCAGCAGCACAAGTTCTGCTCCTAAAGCTATCATTTTTCTCAACAGAACATTTTGAATTATCAGGTAGTAGGCTTAAAATGCTAGCACTGTCATCTACATCAGACACTGGGCAAGGAGAAAAAGAATGTGCAATCCGTTCCTTGAGATCTTTAAAGAAAACAGAAGGTAATCCATGTGGTGAAGGCAAGTAGGAGGGTCCATGGGGTGCAACAGAATAGGGCTGAGGGGTGTTGTTTGGTACGGCTGATTCTGGGGATGAGATGGAGAAAGTAGAAAAGGAAGAAGTTGTTCCTATGGAGCTGGCAGAATCTAAAAAAAATATACACATATATATTGATACCAAAAAAAATCATTGTTTGCCAAAACTATGTATTCATATTTAACACTTCTTAATGTTTTGTTAGTTATAAATCTAAATGCCTTAATTTACAATACACTATATAAAATAAACAACACAATTAAGCTACCAATAAAGAAGAATATTTGTAGCTCAATGTTGAAATGAGGGGTCCTTGGTGCTGTCTGAGCTTGGTAGATTATGTTACCTAGTTTGGATAATGAAACATCTGCAGGAAAACAACCAAGCTTGGAGAGCACCAAGGACCCCGCAATTAAGTTAAAACAATAGAATATGGGATTTAAAATATTTACATTTTTATATTTTTTATCCTCAATGGATAAACTTGAGATGCAAGGGGCATATCTGTTTGAATTATTGAACAGGTATGTTGAAGAAACTACCTGGGAATTTCTTTTGAAATAGCAATATATTGGCTATAAAATGCCTGGAAGTGATCAGGCTCTGCAGCCATATCTAATTCCTAATTTAAAACCTTCTACATATGTAAAAATGCACCTATAGTAGATCACTTTAGAGTTTGGAGTCAATGAATGGGGGGGGGCACTAAGATGGCTTTGAATATTATATTAAAGTTGTAAAGTGAATAACTAATATTCGTCCTTACATCCTCCTCCAAATGGTGTCCAATGCTTTACAACATTACTATATCAAAAGTCAAATAAACAATTGTTGCCAACTGAGAGAAGTTAAACATGTTACCAATAAACATTACTCTGGGAAATTAATTAAAAATCCTAATAACTCTGCTTTGAGTTGACAATGAAAATATAGAAATGGTCTGACTTTTAGGATCAACCATCAAAAGTAAACAAAGAATAAGCAGTCAGGAAATAGGCTGCAAACTAGCAGATGAAAGAGCAGCCAAGAGCAAGAGCAACCCTAGCCCTTTGAAAAGATATTCAGATGCCATGATATATCTGTCCCTATAAAGTTCAAAATAATGTGAACAATGGACTTTGAAGAAGCCAGATAGGAAGAATATTGACCTTTTTGAGCTTTGTTTGAGAAGACTCCTGAGAACACCTTGGACAGCCAAGAGAACAGACAAATGGATCATTGAATAAATCAACCAAAAATTCTCACTCAAGGTACACATAGCAAGGTCAAATATGTTTATTTTGGAGACATTATGCAAAGATCTAGCTCTCTGGAGAAGGCTCTAATGCTGGGAAATATCGAAGGAAAAAAGAGGGCCAAAGGTGGATGTACTCGGTTATGGTGGTGATGAGAGCACTATTGAAAGATCTCAAAGTCCAAGGTAGGGACAGACCATCATGGAGAAAATCTGCTTATCTGGTCACCAAGGAACAATACTGAATTATGTCAAAGAAAACAGGACTCTTATGGTTTCCTCCCTTAAAAATAAGATTTAAGAGTTACTCTATATATCATCTATACAGACAATGTCATTAATCCCTGTACTACCCAAAATAAAAGCAGAATTAAAGACAATTATATATATAATTATTATATGGAATGATTGAAATTATCATTTAACTAAGATGTTAGTTCATCCACTACACAAGGAATTCACAACTACTTAGTCCTAAAACCACTCCTTGAAAAGTTATGGTAGTATTCTACTATTATTATTAAGTCCTTCCTCAAGTCATAGGTGCTCAAGTAGTTTCAGTGTGTTACTCATAATCATGTCCCCACTATTCACAAGCTAATAGAGGAGCAGAAAATTAGAAAACACTGCCAAATGAATCCTAGCTCTGAAAGATCTGTTTTTAGGCTTCCCACTACATCAGCAATACTCAAGAACTGACTTTTTAAAAAAAATCTCATCTGCAATGTAGCTGAAAGTGGTTCTACATCTGTACTGCAAAAATTCAGATGACCACAAAATCTCAGCAGTTTTCTATACCTGCGTGTTGCCATGGTACTCCAAATTTTGGTAATTTACAAGTTTGTGGTATTGTAGCTCATTTTTGTTCCTGAAAGGAATTCTTAGCTGGAGACTAATAAAACAAAAAAACTAACTAGAGGTAGTTCTCACTTACCAACCATTCAATGATCATTTGAAATTACAAGGTGCTGAGAAATGAGACTTACAGTTGGTCCTCAAAGTTGCAGCTGTGGTAGCATCCCCAGAATCACATGACTGGAATTCAGATACTTGACAACCAGCATACATTTGTGACAGTTACAGCATCTGTGATCACACAATTGCTGTTTGCAACCTACACAGGCTTCTGACCAGCAAAGTTAAGGGAGAAGCCAGCAGGAAGTTGGAAGTTGTGCATATGTGATATGATTAACCACCATTGGTGACTTGCTTAACAACCATAGCCAGAATTGACAGTTACATGACATTGCACTTAACAAGTGTGCCACTTATAAAACACAGTTTTAAGTCCCTATTGTGATCAATAAATGAGAACTATCTATATACAAATATGATATTATAAAATAAATATCATAAGGGCTAAGTAACCAAAGCATTATTTTAAAATGTATATAGAATGAAAGCCTGCTTTCTAGTATTATTTAAAAAGCATGACAGTTTTGGAAAACTAAAACGCAAGACTGGGAGCCAAAAACCCATAATTAAACATGGAAATGAGATACTCACCTGGTCTGGGGGCGGGATCACCACTCAAACCAACTGCCTCTACAATGCTTGGTGTTAAAAAGTGGAGGTTTCGTAAGCTAGCTACATTAGGCCCACAGTACTGATGAGTCGCTGGAGAGGCTTTCAGGGTATTTGTCATAGGGGTTCCTAGAGGATCAAAGGTTTGAAAAGTGGGAGATTTATAAATGGTCTCAACAGAGGCCCTGGTGTGACAACAAGCCAAATCAGACTTGGGGACTTGCTGTTTGTTAATAGTGACAAATTCCTCTGGACTGGATGACCAAAGATCAAGCAAAGTTGTGGCAACTTGATGACTATTTAAGCTTGATGGCCTCTTTGGAGAAGATTTCAGCATAACTCTGGAAACAACCGAATTATTCGATTTTCTGCCTGAATCCCACTTTTGCAAAGGGAGCGGTTTTCTTTCTGATGGATTCAAAACAGTACCTGGAATTAGAAGTTTAGTTGTTAAGCATTTTAATTACCTAGGTTTCCCTTACTGCCAAGTTATACAGTGACTTAAAATAAAGCTTGATAATAATAACAAAAATAATAGAAAACAAAATAAAAATTCACGCATGCTGCAGATAAAAGAGCCTATGTTTCTTTGTGCAGTACAAGGTTTTTAAGTAACTAGAAATCTTTATAATGATTACTGTCATTAAATTTATAGTGATATTAGATAAAATAGCCAGATTGCAACAACTTCTTCACACATACTGTATAAACACAATATACAAATGGAAAACATAAGAAACTAATGTAAACCCCATTTTTTATAAAATTGCAGTCAAACTAATTTGGATTTTGGACAGAACAATTGTGCAAATTTAAAGGCAGGTTTAAAGAAAGACAGAAACCAGTTATTTTATGTTCAAGTTTTAAAGTCTATAATAAATTAATCAATTTGCTATTTCAGAGATAAAAGGACATATACCAAGTTATCTATATGATCTGTATGATTTTATCACTCTTGTTAGCTTTCTATTATTATTTTATTGAAATCATAAGGAGTGTCAATCCTGTTACATCATTGGCAAACCCCCATATAAACAGAAGGCTGGCAACTTATAGGAAAAGGTGAATATACTATAAAATCTTCATTCTAAGAACAGAAAACCCCTGGTGTGGATTCAAAATATTTGACTTATTCATAGATGCATGCCTTATTCTACCACAGAAAAAATATCAAGGGTAGGATACTATTATACTGTCAGGATTTTTCATTCAAAAAAAATCTTTTTCTAAACTCAAGGGATGGATTGTGAGATGCTGGCCCAGGAACTAAAAGATTGCAGACTTTATCTATAAAAAATTCTTGACAGACTGGTTCATTATTTAAGAAATTAAAATGTTGACAGAATAGTTTTATTTAAAGATTCCAAAAGCTACAAAATACCTCAGGCAATTTAATGGAATTCTTTTTCACTTTGTCTACCACATTTTTTTTTAAATATAAAAAGGGAGATCAGGGTATTTAGGGCCATAGAAAAAATTACAGTGTGGACCATGGAATTGAATCATGTTATTGTTTCAAGAATATAGAAAATGTAATATTGGAATTACATTTTTAAAATCTTACAATTCACCACATGAACAGCACATGAGATGGGATTATCTCTCATCTCTCTCTCTTTCTCTCTCCTCTCTCCTCCCCCCTTCTCTCTCTCTCTCTCTCTCTCCCTCTCTCTCGTGTGTGTGTGTGTGCGTGTGCATGTGTGTGTGTGTGTAGAATATAATTTTCTGGCTCCAAAGTTTTATACTTGGACTCTCAGTCAATATATTTCAACTACATTGCTTCTCAAATGATAATTATCCAACCTTCAATGAATCTTTTGGAAACAGTTTTTAAGATTTGGAAAAAGTCAATTAATTTTATTAATTTTTATCTCTTTCCATATACAGTACATAAATAAATATTCCCCATTGACAAAAGTTAAATAGATAATGCTCTATTACAATAAATTATGTCCTATAATCATTCCCAGTGATTTACTGTAAATTTTTGCCATTTTAAAATTAATTTGACCTGGAGGTACCTTGTTATTTTAAGACTTCATGTGATGCCTTATAACCAATCACTGTAACTACACTTTATATCTGTCATTGTGAGCTGTAATAATACTGTATTCAAATCTTTCTTGCTTAAATTGTACACTGATTTAGTGAATATAATATAGCTTTAAAGACTATCCTATTTAAATGCTAATCATCTAGGAGAGGTTTTTTTCCCAGAAATCAGTATATCAGTTTTAGTCAAAAACCTATTACAGGGTACAAATTTCAGATAGAAAAAGAATCCTCAGAAGTGATAAGCATCACCCTCCCCAGGTAGGCCAGGCAGGAAGTAGACCAGATGAGCTAATTGTACTGTATTGTAAGGCTACATTAACAGAATCTTGCAAGTCTGAAAGTACAAATCTCCCACAATTTTTTTACAGCATAATAGGACTGTTAGAAAGGACTGTTTATTTCTCTGCCTGTTATACAGCTGCCCTCCCTCCCTCCCTCCCTCCCTCCCTCTCTCTCTCCCTCTCTCTCTCTCTTTCTCTCTCTCTTTCACTCACTCACACATACGCACACATACAATACTTTTATCCACTGGGCAGCACCTTTTTCTCTGTCTCTCAAGGTCATTCCCATGTACATTGGGACATAATGTAATGTCATTACATTAGGAAATATGACATGTGAGAAGACTTTATTTACAGTACAAGATCAAATCACAGAATTAAAAAATACCACGCACCATTAATATAGATACAAGTATATGCACACACCTACTCACATGTATTTAAAAGGGAGAAATCCTATAAAGTTAACATTGCATAGACGTTTCAATAGTTTCAATAAGTGTTGTGATCCACCAGCAGCCTGCGGAGCTGGCAGTGAAGTCGGACAGCGATGAGGCTGAGGAAGGACATGGGCCAGTCCTGGAGGCTGGGGAAGGCCCAGATGAAGGCTCTGCATCGGAGGCAGAGATGAGGCCAGGGCCATTAGGGGTGATGCGCAAACTTCAGAGCCTCCAGAGGCTGACAGTAAAGAGACAGAGGAACAGGAGGAGCCTGTTCCTAGCGCACATATGAGAAGAGCTGCCAGACAGCAGGAGAAGCTAAAGCAGAGAGGACGACTCAGGAGTAGGGCCAAGAGATGATTGGCCCTTCCCATAAGGCTTAAAAGACCACCAACGGCTCTTGGCCTCTTTGCCAGAAAACAACCATTGAGAGATTTGCTTTATGTTTGGATGTATTTCTTTCTTATCAGCATCTTCTGTTCCTGAACTGTTGCCAAGAAAAGCCTTTGGCAGTTTGCCTAATTATCCCAAGGTCAGAGATAAACTGAAGAATGGTGTTTTGAGGACTTTGCTTTCATTTAATTTGAAATACGCTGAGAATGAGTTTTTACATCAGACATGTTAATCGATGGAGGCTTAGCTCCTATTGCTTCCTCCCCTATCGCACACTGCTTGGGCTGCCCATCCAGTGCAAAGAACAGTCCTCCCAGATCTGGACACATATGAAGGAGCAGAATCACAGGTTCAACTTTCAAGAGCTAAAGTTGTTGCCCGTAATGCAACTAAAGGGGGACACCTGTAGAAAGAAGCCTAGTTTTCCAACAATAACTCCATCATTAGACACATCGACCTGCTACCGGCTTACCAAGCAGTGAGGCACCGGAAAGATCCTGCAGGATGAGCAGAGACCAATTTCTATCGGGGAGTAGAGATCAACAGCACCACCCCCACCCCCTTGGGCATATAGACTTGTCCTGTGGAGGCATAGACAGCCCAGGCCAAATGCCGAGGAGCCTGGCAGAGCGGCTTCAAGACATAATAGACATGGATAATGAGGAACGAGCCAGGCCAGTTACAAGATCACAGGCAAAACAACAAACAAATTTGGTTGATATATCAAATGTGTCTGTGAGGCAGAGGAGTGGTGGTGTGTGGGAAGGGGCCGTTAAAGCAATATCTGACAGCTCAGTGTCATTCCATGGGGATGAGCAGCCCAAGCGGTGTGCGATGGGGAAGAAGCAACAGGAGCTAAGCCTCCATCGATTAACATATCTGAAGTAAAAACGACAGAGCTAATGATAGGTGGGAGGTGGGTGAATGGACCTATCACATGCGTAGAGGCCAAATTGATCAATGATGCATAAAGGCAAATATCTCTTCAATGTTCGATTTTACATTCTAATGACGTTAGCAGAGGCTAAGAAAAGCTAAGTGGATAATATATTTTAAATTCCGGAGATCACGATGTCTGTCTGTCTGTCTATCTGTCTGTCCCTCTCTCAACAATAGGGTTTGCCTAACTTCTTAGTCCAGATGTCTTGGAAAAGAAGGCTAAGAGTCTGGATATCCAGGGTGATGCTGTTCATTCAACAAGGCAGGTGCTGCCACTGAGAAGGCATAATTCCTAGGTTCACCAAGGTAACATTATTATGATTATTGTGTTGCTTTGCATGTACACTGAGTGCTTTTTGTGCTGGAGACAAATTCCTTGTGTATGCAATCATACTTGGCCAAATAAAGTATTCCATTCAATTGATTAATAAAAGGGATCTAAAGCATGTCCTTTCTGCTAGATGTGTGGGATGAGCAGAAACAATTGGATAAAGATGCTTCCTGTACCATATAGTGCTTTATAAAGTTGTTCAGATTCACTTGAGTTGAAACCTTACTGTACAAGTGAAATTATTTCGCAGATAATCCAACAAATACCTAGAATAATCCTCACAGTAGCCCTGAAAGTATTTGTGAGCTTTCTTTTTCCAGAAAACAATTGTGACACAACTTTATTAAAGCTTCTGTATATTATTAACCTTTCTCTACATGAAATTCACACACTATGTCTGGCTTAAACTGTACGCAATTTAAAGGGGGAAAAGCAGTAGAAAAATGTGAGATAGACAGCATCACCACCAGATGGATTTGTAACTGGTTCGGAGAAAGGCGGCATACAAGTTGAACAAATAAATAACTGGTTGACAAATCACACTCAACTTGTAATCCTTAATGGAACTACATCTACATGGAAGGAAGGAAGCAGTGAAGTGCCATAAAGTTCTGTTTTAGGCCCAGTACACTTTAATATCTTCATAAACAATTTAGATGAGGGAATAGAAGGAAAACTCATCATATTTGCAGATGAACCCCAAACTAGAAATGATAGCCAACGCCCCAGAAGATAGGCTCAAAATCCAGATGGATCTTGATAGATTTGAACACTGGGCCCTATATAACAACATGAAATTCAGAAAAAAGTAAGGTTTTACATTTAGGCAAGAAAAGGTGGAACTTGGCTCAATAGCAGTACAGACTAGGTGAAACATGGCTCACCAGCAGTAACCGCAAGAGGGATCTTGGAGTCCTAATGGACAATCACTTAAATATGACCCAGCAATGTGCTGCAGCTGTCAAAAAAGTCAACACAGTCCTAAGCTGTATTTAACAGGGGAATAAAATCAAGATCACGAGTAGTGATACTACTGCTTTATAATGCCTTGGTAAGACCGTACTTGGAATATTGCATCCAATTTTGGTCACCACAAAATAAAAAAGATGTTGAGACTACGGAAAGAGTGCAGAAAAGAACAATAAAGATGATTGAGCGGGGTGGGTGTGAAGGCTAAAACATATGAAGAATGTTTGCAGGAATTCAGAACTAGCTTTGTACATGGAAATGAATATAGCAGCCTGGATTTTTTTACTCCTCATTAGAGAGACTGTAAGTCTGTAGATGTCGAAAACATCATTCACTAAGTTTACAAATTTTTATCATTACTTTTCTCATTTAACATTTTCCATATGCTGCATAATACTGTTTCGTTCTAGAAAAGAACTATACTGATATTACTTGCTGTATTTTTTGGAGTATAAGACACACTGGAGTATAAGATGTAGCTTAATTTTGGGGGAGGAAAATAGGGGGGAAAAATCTGCCAACCAGGTATTCATCTAGCTAGCGTCCTTAGTCTGGTCAGCTTCAGCACATTAGTTTGCTGGTTTTTTACCCCCTACTTGGGGATAAAGCAGGCAAAGCATTGGGTGTGGGGGAGATCACTTCACTCGGCTAGTGCTTGGTTAGGGCTGAAAAAAAGCTTCTAAAGAACAGCTGAGAGTTGAAGCAAAGCATGGAGATCGCTTCACTCACTAGCGCCTCATTAAAGCACAGCAGAGAGTCAAGGGAGCAGGCAAAGCTGGGAAGATCACTTCACTCACTAGCGCCTCGTTAGGGCTGAAAAAAGACTTTGAAAAAGCTACATTTGGAGTATAAGACGCACCCAAATATTCAGCCTTGTTTGGGGGAGGGGGGGAAGGTGTGTCTTATACTCCAAAAAATATGGTAATTTCTCTCTAAGATGTGTACTAAATTCTCCATTAGAAACTCTTGTACTAGGCAAAACATGCAAACATACCTTTGCAAACGTGGGAATAGGCAAAGCTCAGCTAAAAATTCAATTTTCAATATAAATTGGCTTAATTTTGAGCAGATCTGGTCCTAAAATAACTCAATATTAATTTAGACTACAAATTTGTATGTGATTATTATTTTGACAAGATAACTACTGAAAAATATGCCATAAAGCCCATTACTTTTCAACTGTATGTTGCTTGAATATTTACTATTGTATTCACGGCAGTGAAGAGATGAACATTTGGTTCCCAGTTCATGTTCAGAATAATGAATTTATGCTCTATTTCACATTAATTTCTATATATCTATTTCCATCACGTACGTATTTTTATGGGCAGTTCAGATCTATGGTCAAATGTCCTTTATCTCCTAGGACATAAGATCTGATATGAAAATAAAATTATCTCTTTTGAATTCACCCTCTCAACAGTTTATTTCCCTATTAATAACTTCACACAGCTGAAGTACCGTGATTTTTGTTGTTGTTTCTATGGCAACCTTTTCTGAAAGCACAGAATGTGCCAAGCAAAGCTAATGTTCATCAGAACATTTTCATGCATTAAATTCCATTAGTCATTTGTGTATGCTGTAAATAAACAGTCTATTGCTAGCCTTCGGATAAGTACAACAAGAATTCTCAGATTCAGATATAAATATTCCTATCCCTGAGTGACTGTAGAACCTCAAAGCCAAATATATAACAGTAAAAGCATTTTTATCTAACACAGTTTTAACCTACCATATCTTTCTGTGTAGTTATGTGTGAAGATGGGATCAGGGAAAAACAATTCAAGTTTCCATGCAATCATGGAATTCACTTGCTATTTCTCTCAACTAAACCTATCTCGCTCGGTTGCAGCTGAGAGAATAACCTGAGGAGTGACTTCATGAAAGTTTCTCAGGAAAAAAATGGGGGATACATGTAATGCAATAATAAATCATTTACTCCAGTGGTGAAATCCAATTTTTTTTACTACCAGTTCTGTGGGCATGGCTTGGTGGGCGTTGCAGGGGAAGGAGACTGCAAAATCTCCATTCCCACCCCACTCCAGGGGAAGGATACTGCAAAATCCCCATTCCCTCCCCACTCTGGGGCCAGCCAGAGGTGGTATTTTCCGGTACTCCGAACTGCTCAAAATTTCTGCTACTGGTTCTCCAGAACCTGTCAGAACCTGCTGGATTTCACCCTGATTTCCTCCCAATGTCTTGTTTACTACTGATTTAGTACAAACATAGTTTATTTTCTACATACCTGTATTCCAGGAATTATTAGCAGGTGCCTTTGTACCTTTTGCCAATTCCTCTTTACAGACAGTAGCTGGAAATGTTGACTCCACAGGCGCAAGGCAGGATTCATCCTCGCTGAAGGTGATCAAGTCCTTATACAAAAGAAAACTGGTAATTAGTCTAGCAAGAGTTAGAAGACAGTTTGGAAGAATGTACAAAGGAGAAAATATTTTGCGGCATTCAACCAAATGGACAGAAAATTAAAAACTATACTACTGTATGAATCAATATTAGGGTTTTATACAGAGATCTATTTCAGCTTTCTTACATGATACCTTTTTAAAGACATAAATATTCCTATCCATGAAAGATATTGTTTATTGAAAAAACAGGTCCACAGATGTGAAATATATGTTTGGAACACATTTTATTCATTGATAGGTACCCTTCAAGCAACCTAATCGTAACTCTAATCCTAAACCTTCAGGCAAAAAGTGGCTTCCAAATGAAAAATAATCTGAAACAAATAGCAGGTTTCTAAGTTTTTTCTTACATTTGGTTATTTCAGAAATGCAACAGCCTCTCCTCTGAAATTTGGATGTCCTGACCTGGTTGGAACCCATAATTATTCACATAAATTGAACAGCCATGTACATTTTCTAAATAAATATATTTTAAAGTAACTAAACTACAAATTTCCTGCTTGAGAATGTTTCTCTTAGATTGCCTCCCTTTCTAAATAAAATGTTTAATTTTGCCAACTCAGGTTTAATTTAAAAAATAAACATTGGCTATTTACAAATCTTAGTTTCTTATCCACTGATAGGTGTATATTTAAAATATTTTTAGAATATTCTTACCTTGACTTCATTTTAAAATTCCTTTTTTAAATACTGAACTGAACTATAGAGAAAAATATTTCTAATGATTTCTTAGCCAGTTGCTAGATCATCTCAGTTTCCCCAAGCATTTAAATAGACTGTTGACAAGTAATCATTTTATCATCTACTGTATATAAAGTTTGATTTTTATGTCCTTGCTGCCCCTTCTCTCAAGAGTAAAGCTGACAGAATAAATCTTATATTAGTTTCCTGAAGCAATTGTAAGTAGTTGAAGCATTCGGGCAATAGTCAATTAGAATTAGATCAAACTAATTTCATTCCCATGAGCTGAAACTAAAGATAGTCAATCTCGCAGCCTCAAACACTCAGACTGCTCTCAATTAATTCTGATCTGATCTACTATAGACCACCAGAATTTTATGAGACTCTACTGTGACACTATAATATGTCATAATGATTGCAGCCTGCCATACATTCATTAGAGTATTATTTGTATACTGTGGGCTTTTCAAACCCTCTTCCAGTGACCTTCTGGAGTAAGCACTCCATGAGATATAAAGAATTGCTACCTGAAGAAAAATCAATATCTCCTAAAGAAATACAAATACTTCCTCCTTAAGTAGAAGATGTTTGTGTTTTAAACACAAACAGACTGAATTGCATCCATGTATCAGTAGTGGGTTTCAATTTCATTCGCTACCAATTTGTTTGTGGGTGCATGCGCATGAAGCTTCTGCTCATGCACAGAGATGTCTGGGTGGGTGGAGGGAGCCTCGCGTCACCATCGCTACCAATTCACCCGATCCGGGGTGAACCGGTAGCAACCCACCACTGCCATGTACATATGAATTTCTTGTATCTCAACCTTAATCTGCAACAATTTTTTGAGTAACTATTTATGCAATCTTGCATATGAAAACTGAAATCAATAGAAGTTGGCATGAAATATTTTAGAACTATGCTGGAATGAGAAGCAGCAGTAAGAAAGCTTTCATTTTTATTTTTTTGTTAAGTTTTATTTAATAAATTACATTTCATGTTAAACAGATAAAACTGAAATTCACCATTCAAAAAAGGGAATAGCATAACAAATCAAAAAATATATAATCTCCTCTTTCAAAGTAAATTTCCTTTTTCAAAGTAAGAAAACTTTCCTAACCAGTTCTCATCCTAATTTTCATAAAATTCCCACAGAATATATTGTGTTCCAGGATAACGTATGTCTTCTAAATATTTTATGCTTGTTATATTAATGGTGGTTTCTGCTGTTAATAAGTTGCCCTCATGAGAAAGTTATATATAGGTCAGGACAGATAGAACATGGTGAAACAGACTGGCTCCCAGTTGGGCAAAGAGATGAGGTAGCATACTCTCCCCTTATTCATTCAATCTATATGCTGAATATATATTAAGAAAACCTGGACTGGAAGAAGATAAGCATGGTTTTATATTCTGAGAAGAAACTAATAACTTGTCCTATGCTAATTACACTACTTGGTAGCTTAAAATGCAAAGTATCTGCAAATTCTAGTAAAAATAATTAAGGAGTAAAGCGCAAAAATAGGACTAAAATTAAATATAAGGAAGACCAAACTAATGCCAACAGGTAAAACAACAACCCTTAATACTGGTATTGAAGATTCTAAAGGCACAAATGCATGCATGCATGCATACATACATACATACCAGTGGTGGGTTGCCCCTGGTTCGCACCGATTCTATAGAACCAGTAGTAAAACCGGTGGGAGGCTCTGCCCACCAACCCCGACATCACCTTCTGTGCGGCCCCATTGCGAACCAGTAGTAAAGGTAAGTAGAACCCACCCCTGATACATACATACATACTTGTGTGTATATGTATTTATGTATGCATTTTAACATGTACATGAAAGATACCTGAAACAAATTGATTTGCTTCTGTAGTCAAAAATGGTATTTATTGTCAATCATTTATAAGTGTGACACATTTAACATTACCTATGTTTCATTAAAAAAAAAAACTCACATCCTCAAATGTTGCACAACTAAGATATTTAAAATTCTTTTTACTCTTTGTAAGAAAAATCAGAAGTTACAAAAGTTGGTATGAAGACCATAGCGCAAACTGTTTAACAAACTGTTTCAAACAGTGCTTGAAACAGTTTTCTGAAGTAGAAAAACAACAGGTGTTAAAAGCAGCACTCAGTCTGGTACAGAAAACACTTTAACCACACATATAGCTATGGGGAAACTGAATTCAGCTCTTTGTAAACCACAGCTTTTGAAGCAATCCTAGAGGCATAAATAAAGAGAAGGGGGAGAAACAGCCACCTTGGGACCTGCAACATAGGAGGCCTGCTACAAAGCAGCTCCCTTGCCATCTGCCCTACACATCCAACAAATCTGATTGCACAGGTAGGAACAGAGATCTGGGCTATAAACATCTAGATGATTACTCTGTAATAGCAAGGATGATCTCCTATACTTTTTTGCAGCTATCATGCAGTTTTTGCAACTCAGGCATGGTAATCAGAGCGTATATCCCCAATAAGAATTTGTAAGAAGAAGAATATGGAAGGAAGCAGGGGGAAGAGACGGAGGGAGAGGAAGGGAGATGTTGCCACCACTGCTGTTCTATATGCTCCCCTGTTTTGTTCCCAAACCAGTTATTTCCTCAGCAGCAATACCATACATTGGAAGCAGAGCCCTCAGGGGCATATCCTATCAGGAAAACTCTTTAACTCTTTGCTGCCATCTAGCAATAACCTATATTTTAGTGCATTATTTTGGGGAGAACTTTCTGAGAAAGAGAAACTGTGAGTGTTGTATGCACATATAGTTGTACTTTGAACGGGAGAGTGAGAGGAAGCTTTCCGCTCCCCAGAGGAAGAGGGAGAGACTGTTGGTGACTGAGGCACCTTGATGGGCCTAGTCTTCTGCTGCTGCAGCGTGAAAGAAGTGGCCAAGTAACCCTCCTTTTCCCCCTTTCTCCTACCTTAAAAGCCATAGCCTTAGTTAGGGGAGAGAGGGGTGCTGAGTGATTTGTCTTGGAACCCAAAGAGATGTATCACCTACAGAGCAATGCAAAATAATTTTGGCTTGCCTTTAGTATATATAGTATTAATCAAGTTCACCCATCACAAATTCAACCATTTGTTGTTAGGGAATTTAAACTCAATGAAACACCTTAATTTATAAAGTACATTATCAAACTGGAGTAGAAGGAGAACCTACACTTTTTGCTTTAAAACTAAACTAGAAGAAGTCAATATCAGTTTTTATGTAATGATTCCAACTTGACATATAGATGCTGGTATAAAGTTAAGGTGATAAAGTTATATTTTTAACCACTGTAATTTGTTAAAAACCAAAAGTCTCAGCAAATACAATGGGTTTTCAATCCAACTGTCAATTGATGTGGTTCTTATAATCTGTCTCACATGTAACCTAAATCTACATAACCAACCTGTCTTCCCCTCCATTTGCCCCTCAGTTTCATCCCAATTTAAATCTTACATCAGTCTAGTGACTTTGTGCATCTGATGAAGGGAGCTGCAATTCACAAAAGTGTATGCCTTTTAATAAAATGTGTTAGTTAAAAGTGCTGCTACAAGATTTATTTTTTGACTCATAGAATAACAGGATTCTCCTCTTCCTGAGAATGAGAAAGAATTTCTTTTTTAACTACATTGTCAATTTGGGACACACCAAATCTTGTAAGGATGCAATTTTTCAAAACAGACAAAAGCAATAGGAAGGAGGATTTTAAATGTATTGTTAAATGTTAAATGTATTGACACCAGCTCTGAAATCCAAAAGTGAACTTGCTGATACAGTAGAGAGGATCTGAATCTGAAGAAATGCATCAAACCAACACTATAGTCGGAATGGTCAAGTCAATCAAGAAGAAACAAAAGCAAACTGCAATTCCTTTAAAAAGACATGAAATAACTGTAATAGGGGATTTTAATGAGCCTGATATCTGTTGGAAGATACTTTGGTAAACATGGTCTTATTAGGAAATTCCAGGCTTGCTTGGTGACACTGTCTCCAGAAAAAATAGGGAGGCACCCTAAAATCATCTATTCTTGACTTGATACTACTTACGTAAATGGAAGCAATAAGAACAGCAAGGAAAGGAGCCATGTAATGCTCTTGGTTTTTGAAAAGTAAAACTGAGTGTAAGTAAATATGCAACTTAGATTCCGGAAACTGCATTTTAATAAACCCATAGCAGTGATAATTGAGGTGCCAGGACAGAAGAAGCTAATAGGAAAAGAAGCCCAAGACAAATGGGAATTTTTTAAAGGAGACACTAAAAGCACAAAGGCAAACCTCAGTGAGGATGACAGAAGCAGAAGCTAACACATCTGAACAAAAAGTTTTGAAAATAGAAAATGACACACTGATTTAAGACTTGGAAGTAGAACTAGAAATGTCAATGTTCTATTTTCAAGTTACAGTTTAAATGCTATCTGATAAAAACACATGGGCCAATAAAATACTAACATTTGGGAAAGATTGGTGTTAAAAGTTAGGATGAACTTACTAGCTCAGAGCTGAAAACACAGCCTACCTAGATAAGCAACCTGCTTGGAGAAAAAGTACTTCTCTTTGGGTGGAACACGTGAGAATTGCCATTTCATTGAAGTACACATGCCTGTTGCTTTAAGCTTTATTTTCAAATATATAAATTTACTATTGTAAAAACACAGTAAACCTTCAATGTGCTCTTCTCCAACTGAAACATAGGATTGGGTAGTATTGCCCTAAAAATTCTTATTATTCATGGAAGCAAAATATTTGCAACATTGGGAGATTCATTTCTTGTTTTACCATCAGAAGCCAAGTGACTATTTTATAAGTTGCAGTGGGAATTATCATGATTTAAGAAATACATATGCAAATATTCCTGCCTACTCTCCTCAGATGGAACAGAGTATATTTCTTCTTTTAAATTTGCATTGCTTCTCCATTCAAAATATTTCAGAGATGTCAGTTCAAAATACCATCTAATGATTTGTTCCCCTCTGTAATATTCTATGTGCTGCTGGTGGTAGATGCTCCTTTGCTTGAATGTTTTAAATGGAGGCTGGATAGACATTTCTTAGGAATGCTATAGTAGTGGCTTATTGCACTGGGCAGGTGCTTGAAGAGCTTCCAAAGTCCTTTCCAACCTTTTTGCATTCTGTGATTCTGTGACAGAGGATGGTTAAAAGTACAGAGATAGCCAGGAACTGCAGAGATGGTATCAGAAATGCTAATGCTCACAGTGATAAGAGGTTTGTGATGAATGCTAAGAATATTATATGTTCAAATTTAATGGAAGAGAAATCAGTTATTAGTTGCTCAGTGAAGATGACAAAATTAAAAGATAATGAAAGTTGGAACGGCTTATCTCTTATTTTGGCTCGATCTTTTTCATTGATAGGGCGTGTGTTCCATATGTAATCATAAAAACACACAAAGGGGTAAAACTAAAACTTGTGATTTGTAGAGTCAATGAATGCCTACTGTATTTGCTTTGAATATCTCCCTTCCATGCACAAGGCTGGCAATGATTCAATCTTGGGGATATATTTTGAAATTATAATGTGGGATTTCCAATAGTCTTTTGTGCACTGAATTTAATTTCAGCTGTTGACTCAGCTACGTATCTAGAGAAAATGTACCAAAAACAGATTTGTTACATTCCCAATGTGACTCTGGAGTGGGCAGGAACTGGGTAGTTCATTACTGGATACTTCTGCCTTGTCCTGCAAGAGTTTTACAGAGTAAAAGATGTGGTGATATGGAAATGTCTTTAGATTTTTTTAAAAAGCCATACACCTGAATTTAGACAGAGGAAAGTATATCTGATGTTCCAAAGCACATGGGAGTAAATTAGAAAAGCAATTTCTACCTCATTGTTTATGTATCATGATAGTAAAACAAAGCCAGCCTAAAACTTTAATAATTTCTTAATGAAATAGTTTGCATATAGATAAGTAATTGAATAGACCTTTAGAAGGATAAAGAATACGCAATCTTGCCTAAACTCTCATTATATCATTCCCTAATTTTCTCATTGCAATTTCTATTGTGCTCTGAATTTTTCCCAGAAAAATAAAGGATCAGTACAAGCATAGAAAAATATTAAAAGAAGAAAGGATAGCTGCACTGTGACTATACTTGAAGATACATTTATCAAAAGAAAAAGTCTTATCCTTGAAACTAATATTTTAATTGCCATAGCATAATAAGCAGATATTTATGAAGGACTGTAATTGTATGGGCATACAGAGATCTGAGCCAATTTCATTAAGATGCTGATGAAAATTTTTCTGCTTACGTCCAGTTACAGTACCTTGGAGCATTCATCCTTTTCAACATGGGGTGCTAAGTGTATCCGTACTAAAGTAATAATGATCAGTATAACTGAGAGGTTAATGACATTTATTTTTGTTTACTGCAGATCTGGTTGTAATTATTCATGCCTTTGCAATCTGCATATTAGACTAAATGTATTATGCAAAATAATCCCTGAGATAGGACTTAGAATCAAAAGGAGGGGTTAAAACAGAGAAAGGAAGCCTGGAAGAAATCAGGTGGACTCTCACCAATTCTTTTTTGGATTCATCACTCACTACTGACTCTAGCCCCACCACAACTACTACATAGTCAATAATTTTCCCCTCAGCAAATCTCAGGACTTTTTGACATAAACAGATCAGAAACCTTTAGATGAGCCTTCTGCAACTTGTTGTCTCAAACTACCACAATCTCTGTCCAGCAAACTACAATTGCATAAGTAATTATGGAATTTTCTGGAGTCACCCCAAATTATTGCATCCAAATGATCAATTTACTTCAGTGATGATGTAATGAAGATGCTATAAGCTCCTTGTGTGCAAATGACCTTACAGAAACCACTACAGCAGTGGTTAATCTGAAGATTTGCCAATTCCCAAATAGTTTTTGATAATCTGTGTAATTTTGTTTTTAATTTGAGCACTCAATTGGAAAACTATTAAATTTCTAGTGTATTCACCTACAATAAGTAAACCTGTATACTGGATCACCAAGAAAGATATAAATAGCTCACACGCTAGCAGCTATTGTGTTAAATCCTTATTTATAGAACAAGAAATGAATCCACCATCTCAAGTATTATGACACGGTACATTATCTGAGTAAATGTTGACATTAATGACAATTAAAGTGATGCTTAATTAGTCAACAACAGTGACTAGAAACCATGAGGCACTCACATAAGTGATAAATATGATTAACTAGGAAAAGTGAAGGAGGAGGAAATGAGAATATATTGCCCAGGATTGAAGTCAATATATTATTAATTAAAACACAATTAATTTAAATAGCTTGCTCAACATTGGTACTATTGGCAAATTTTGCTAATGTTAATCTCTGCAACTATAAAGATCAGCTGTTTTTTAGTTTTCCACTGATGTCTTATTGTTTTTTGTTGTTAAAATTTCACATAACAACACAACTTGTATGAAACTCCATGTATTCTCATACAGAGTAACCTCTGTAGTTGGACTGGGGCAAATACTACTAATCTTGATACAAAGAGACATTTCACAGGAGTATAATGGTACTGTGGAATACCTTTCCATTTTTAAGCCTCTTCCCAAAGCAGCAACACCATTCAACAAGAAATTGTTGAAAACTGAAACAGACCACTAATCTGTATAACTCGGCATCAATATTGATATGCTGTAATAAAGTGTTCATTTATAGAAGCTCCTCATGGTTTCAGAAAGAATGTTTGTTTCTTCCCCATGGCAATATTATTATTATTATTATTATTATTATTATTATTATTATTATTATTATTATTATTATTATTATTTGATTTATATGCCGCCCTTCAGGGTGGCTTACAATGCGTTAAGCAATAGTCTTCATACTTTTCTATATTTTATATAAAGTCAGCTTATTGCCCCCACAACCTGGGTCCTCATTTTACCTACCTTAGAAAGGATGGAAGGCTGAGTCAACCTTGAGCCTGGTGGGATTCAAACTTACAGTAATTGCAGACAGTTGGTATCAATCACAATGCTTTTAGTCTGCTGAGCCACCAGGCCCTTTTGTTTTTAACCATTTAGTTGTGTCCAACTCTTGGCTTCTTTATGGGCAAGTGCTCTCCATGCTACCCTGTCAAGCACAGTTTTTTTCAATTGTTATATGTTCAATTTATAATACCAGGGATTAAGTTTAGGAGAAAAGAATGGTTTACATAAAGATGTGAAGATTAAGGATAAGACTTGGCTAGTGAAAACATGCAAAGGCCTGACTCAGTTTGGAAGCCCTAGAGATTACTAAAGCGCTGGCTACCAGGCTGAGGACCAAAATGGAGCAGTATTGGAAAACATATAGAAGAAAGAGAAGACATATAACACCAATGTAAAGTGGTTGCAGGACCTGAGAGCAGACCACACCAATCTACCAGAATGGGAATCAGTCACAATCACAGTAGAAGACGTCCAACAGAAAGTCAAGAACATGAAGAGCTGGACAGCACCTGGCCCAGACATGATCCACACCTATTGGAAGTTATTGGTGTGAAGAAGCAAAAACTCCTCATAATGCATGGAGGTTACCATCCCAAGTCCAACACATAGAAACTATACACCAGCTGGGAAGGGGGAGGATTGGATCAGATGACTGTCAAAGCCACTGTACCTGGACAAAACCCAGAGCATTCACGAGTATATGAGTAATATGGCACCCAAAAAAGAACTGCTGAGAGAATATCTGAGGTGATAGCAGACATGGGAGGAAGATCAAACAGGGAAAGTGCCCTGGCAAGATAAGATCTTGCATGTGATATAACATTGACAGATAGCTGAGGTAGCAGAAATTGGAAAATTCTACCATTGGGTGGAAAGGGATGGACTAAAAGCCAGCCCTGAGGCACTGATCATAGTAGCACAACAACAGGCACTAAGAATCAGATCTGTAGAAGCAAGAGTGTTAGATACGACCCAAAGTACAGACCATGCAGAGAGAGACAGTCCAACACATAGTGGCAGGGTGTCAGATGCAGGCAGGAACAGCATACATTGAATGACACAACAAATAGTTGGCATTATGTGTACAGCAACATCTGCATAGTGTAAGCGTTAGTACAGATGGGAGATTCCACAGAAGGTTGTGGGAAACAGGGTTAAGTTCCTATGGGACTTCCAAATCCACACAGACGGCCAGACATCATGATAGTGATAATGACAGCAAAACCAGGAAGAAGAAATATGAGAAGCTGGAGAAGTACTGGGACCTGAAGGAGAAACTTGAAAGGATATGGAAAATAAAGGCCAAAGTGATCCCAGTGGTGGTATGTGGTATGCAGCAGGGGTAAAATCCAGCAGGTTCTGACAGGTTCTGGAGAAACGGAAATTTTGAGTAGTTCGGAGAACCGGTAAATACCAGCTCTAGCTGGCCCCAGAGTGGGGTGGGAATGGAGATTTTGCAATATCCTTCCCCCAGGAGTGGGGAGGGAATGGGGATTTTGCAGTATCCTTCCCCTGGAGTGGGGTAGGAATGGAGATTTTGCAGTATCCTTCCCCAGCCACACCCACCAAGCCATGCCCACAGAACCGGTAGTAAAAAAAATTGGATTTCACCACTGGTATGCAGTAAAGAGATCATGGTAGATGCAGGATATAAATTTCCACTATGTGCCAATGATCTATTCCAATTAATAAATTAGTCAGAAAATTGCACTCCTTATTTCATTTCACTAATTCATAGGCTTAGTGCCCCATCTGATTACTCTATAAACTAGAGCAAATCCACTGGGTCTAAAGTAGGGAGTTTTATAAGTACAGTGGATCAGATTTCAGGCAATATTCTGATTCTTTTGTTTAATTCAATCTAATAATTCCTAGGAAGCTGCTCAAAGGATAAATCTCCATATTTTTACACAAATGAATGTTGACAGATGCTCCAGCATTTTTTTGAGCATTTAATGATGAAAATGAATTTACCAATTAGAAGTTGAATTGTATTTTTTTATCTTTTTTATTCGTAGGGTTTCTAATAGAGTAATCCCTTGAGATTTTCACTATTTAAACTACAGTTAGCTGTTGGGAAAAGTTAAGATTATGCCACACTTTCAGTTTTATCACTGGAATCTTCATGCCAGAGAAGCCATTTAGAAATTGGAATGTTAATTCATATTGTCTAGACTTGTCCTACAAGTACCACAATAAATACGTAGTATATAAATACTATGGTAATGAAATCCATAGGATAGTTATTACGGCTTTAATTGATCATGGTTAATTGAAGATGTATAAATAATGCTTAGTTATATCTCCAACATTTGGAATCTATTAAGACATCAGGAACTGAGGATTTTCCATTCATTGGGAATGACTAAAATATTTATTATACAACATGGGAAGAATGTATTAACACTTGAATGGCTACAGAATAGAACAAAATACAATAGAAACTATTGATTTAATCATCTGACCATATCAAAAGTATAAAAGTGATACAAGTATACAAGTAAATATAAAGAAAACAGTATATATTCATAATAAGTTGTCACTCTTACAGTTAACCCCAATTTGATCTATATAGTTTGCCCTCTTCAAAATGGCCTTTGATATAAGAGTACAGTCTTACTAGTGATGTGCAGGTTCATTCCCTGCAAAAAGAATGATAATTTCTCCTGGATGCCCCATTTTTTTTTTTAGGTTTTAAATAAGAAAAGTAAACAGACCTTTTTGCAAAATACAATCTGCAATCAAGGAGGCTATGTGCAATGCGTTCAACAGCTAGTGTACCACAATTATGCAATCTTTCTTCAAATGGAACCCCATGAAACCTCCTATATCTCACCATAGAATCTAGCTGTTCAAAACAAGCTCGAGAAAAAGCTCTTCTAAAGAGTTGAGCCATGTAAATGGTTAAATACTTTTTTTTTTATTAGGAAGCCTATTTGTTTTCAACCAGCCATTTCCTCTTAAGCAGACACATTAATGATCCTTTGTTGTTTGAAACATCTGTTGGCCTTCAGGGCTGACTGAATTGGATGGAAAAATCCATATTATGAGATGACATTTGAAAGTTGGGCAGCCCAAGTACGAGGAGCATGTTATGCAAGTGCTCTATAGAACAAAACCTGGGTAATCTATCAGGATCCATAAATAAGGTCTTCAGCCACTTAACTTCTTTAATAACTAGATGGCTTGGTATATGGAATATTTATTCACACATCCCAAAATGCATTTCAACAAAGTGGACTATATCTGTTCCACTAAAGGCGCATCCACAATTCTGCACGATATATATAATCACTATTTGGCTGTTATTTACACTTTGATTGGAATTAGAGAACCTCAGTAGCTATGGTTGGTCAGTTGTCTTATGGTGTTAACAGAGGCTGTAGCCCTTTAAAAACTTCTCTTGAAATATGGGAGCCAGGAATCTGTTTCTGCAGAAATAATTTCTAAGTATAGATAGATCTTAACCTGATCAATATGTTCCTTATCCAGGCTGCAATATACCTAGTCCACCTCTTCCCAAAACTACCTTGGCCTTGATCTTATTGATGTTCAGGTAGTTGAGTGCACAGTATGAACTAAATCTGTACAGTAGTCTTCTCATCCCTACCTGGGTGTATGACATCAATTCTGCAGAATTGTATTGCATCATTTGGCAGAAAGCAGAATGCTTCCATGTTCATTTTTATGTCTGTCTGTCTGTCTGTTTCTCTGTCTGTCTGTCTGTCTAATCTAGCTATCTTGAAAGGACTTTTGCATATCATTAATTAAACAAATGAGAGCTAGTATACATCCTTGTCTGACTCCCATTTGCTGCTGTGAATTGCTGATATAATTGATATCTCAATAGAGGACTTTTTTCAACAAAAGGCCAAAGAACATTTAAGCAATTTGGTCAATTTGTATGGATTGCTCAGCCTCTTTGTTTTGTTTGTTTGTTTGTTTGTTTGCTTGTTTGTTTGTTTTGATAAATGTGCCATATTATTTTAGTAATTCTATTTATGTAGGTAATCTTTCTTCTTTATTTTAAATAGTCTGACATAATACAAACTTTTAAAAAATATATGACTTTATCTGGGATGCATGCACTGTACACTACCTATCATTGAACAACGGTTTATTCTACAGGAGATAGTAAGTTATTGTTCGATGATTTGTTCAGAACAATTGTTTGAGCAATTACAGAAAGGTCCAAGATTTGATTTTGAACAATGACTACTAGATATCTCTAAACAGCGATTAACAAGGCATAAAAGTAATCACAGGTTACAATTTTTATTTCTAAGATCCAGTACTTGGAGACTGAGAGACCACATACTGCTCATGTAACTGCTGCTAGCAAATTAGCCTTCATGAAATTTTATTCACTCATTCTTGAGTTAGCAGAATATTATATTGGCATGAAATCTGCTGGTTCCATTGCTGGTCCTTTCTCCACTTCCCAGCATTATCTGCTTGGATGATATCAGAATAAAGAGGAAAATACTATTTTAATATTAATAGAGGTAAGGACAACTTCAGTCTGTCTTTGTCATGGGCGAGGAAGAAGATGAAGAAAAGAAACATGTTGCCAGAATGTCCACAGTTACCAATTTATTTATATTTGTTTAGATATCTGGTTTAAAGAGTAGTTACTTCAAGCAGATACCCATACAAATTCCCGGTCACAAGAATTACAAAAATTGTAAGGTTTCGGACTTCTGGTGGCACCGCCGGCGTCGTGGACGGTCTCAGAGGATCGCCAGCCCCGCGATCTCGTGAAGCCGCTTTTGACAGCGTTAATCTGCTGTCTTGCGGCTTGGAAACCTCTCCTTCGGGAGAAGAAGGAAAAGTGAGCCGGTGGGCTAGAGTAGAGCTCTCCAAAAGCTCCTGGGACAATTCCAGGGGCTTGGAGGGTGAGAGCTCCCCAGCTAGCCCACTGAAGCTCCGGATCCGGGATGACTCCAGACGTCACAACCAGCTCTGCTGTCAAAAGAAAGATTTAAAGATTCCAGGAGCAGACGGAGCGGAAGCAGGAGATCAGGCAGATTGCAAGTATAAATACTTAGCTCCAAGGTTACACTGTTACTAAAAACTTTTCTGAGCTGGAGGCTTGAAGATGGTGCTTTTGGTGTGGGTGTGAAAGTGAAAGTTAAAAACGAAAGTGCCTATTGCAACTTGTATTGAAAGTGCTTTAGGCTGCTGGACTGAGAGCCTGGTGGAGTTGGAGGAAAAGTTAATTTATCTGATAAATTCTAAATTTTGAAAACTGCTGCAAAACTGTTTAAGAGACTTTGTGGATTTTAAAAATAAAAAGATTCTTTTTAATTTAAGATGGCTGCCAAACAAGCTAAATCTGTAGTTCCTAAAGGTGGAGGCGGGTCCCCAATAGTGTCAGTTGTGACACAGAAGGCACAAATTCCTGCTGACCCAGAGAACCAGGAGCCCTCCTTGAAAGATCTTAAAGAATTTATAAAAGAAGCTATGACTAGCCAAACTGCAGCTATGAATGATCTAACAGCAACTATGGATGGGAAATTTAAAGAAGTTGCTTCAGATATAAAAGCAATTAAAGAGGTTGTGGAAGAAAAGCATGATGAAATAAAAGAAGATATCATTCTGGCAGTTTCAGGACTGGCAAATCATCTTGTTCAGCTGGAGGGGAGAGTAGATGAAATCAATGAGGCCACTCTGAATCTGGAGAATAAATTGGAGAAAATTGTGACCAAAACAGAAAAGGTTGATGATGATGTGGTTATGCTACAATACAGGTCCATGGAATTTGCTTTGAGATTGAGAGGGCTAAAAGAAAATACTCGTGAAAATTTAACAGAGATTTGTGCTGAGGCCCTGGCAGTGATACTTGAAGAGAGACCAGAACATGTAGCAATGCAGATAGATAAAATTTACAGAGTTAATTCCTGGGTGGCAAGACAAAGGCAGTTGCCAAGAGATGGTGATCTATTTTACAACCAGGAGGATGAGGAATGATATTGTGCAAGCTTCTTACAAGAATAAGGTTCAAGTAGATGGAAAAGAACTGACTGTTTTGAAAGAGATTCCTCCTAAGATGTTAAGAGACAGGAAGGACTTTGGCTTCTTGGTAAATGAGTTGAAATATTGCCAGATTCAAAACAGATGGGATGTTCCAACTGGCTTAACAGTGAATTACGGTGGAGAAAGACATTGCCTGAATACACCCTGGAAGGCTAAAGATTTCTATGTTAATGTCTTAAAGGCTGAATGCCCACCCTCACTGGGGGGGGGGGTGTAGAAAGGAAAAGAAAAAGGAGGTGATACAACAAGAGAAAGAGGAAAAGGAGAAGGAGATGGCACAACAAGAGAAAGGTCAAAAGCTGATACAAACCTATGCTGAAGCTGCAGCCAGAGGAATTAATCTGGAAGATGAGCTTGCTCAATTTGGGGGTTTACCCCCAATTTTTGAATCACCTAAAAAGCTAGAGGAGCCAAGAGAACAGCGAGTGACACGAGCAACTTATAAACGTCAAGAACAACTACTTAAGGTTCAACAACCACAAGTTTCATCTCAAGAAGGCCATAAAACAGAAGCTGTGGGAGGAGCTAGGCTGAAGACTATGATGGAGGAGGATGTTCAGCGCATGCTCATGAAGCTTCAAGGGGCCAAAGATGGCAACTAAATTTTTATCTTGGAATGTCAATACCTTAAATTCACCACAAAAAAGAAAGAAAATATTTCATTATTTGAAACAATTTAAGAATGATGTTATTTGTCTGCAAGAAACACATATTAGACTATCAGATCAAAAATATTTGATAAATTCAAGATTAGGTACAAATTTTATTGCAGCATCATCGGAGAAGAAAAATGGCATAGTTATTTATGTAAAGAAGGGCATACCAGCTAAATTAATTGAAACAGATGTTCAAGGTAGATATGTTGCAATTGAATTATTAACCCAGAATGGAAAAATGCTCTTAGTTGGGATATATGCACCTAACCAGCAACAGGACAAATTTTATAAATCTTTACATACTAAAATAATACAATGGGGCTATAAAGCTCTTATACTGATGGGTGATTGGAATGAAGTAATAGACACACAGAAAGACAAAAAAAGTTTGTCAAAGACCTCATCACGAGCTAAATTACCTAAACCCTTTTTTGATATGATGGAAGATATGGAGTAACGAGACAGTTGGAGAGTGTGGAATGCTGATGAAAGAGATTTTACCTTTTTTTCAGACAGACATCAATCCTTTTCTAGGATTGATTTTATACTAATTACAAATGATTTCTTTTCTAGGGTGAAGAAGGTGAAGATATGTCCTAGAACTTTAACTGATCGTAGTCCGGTTTGGATGGAATTAGAACAGGAAAAGGGAGAAAGGAGGTCTTGGAGATTAAATGAAAATTTATTTAGATATGAAGAAAATGTTAATGAGCTTAAAAAACAAATTAAAGAATTTTTTGTTATTAATATGGATAAGGGTACCCAAATGGAAATGGTGTGGGATGCTAGTAAGGGCTATATGAGGGGAGCTTTAATACATATGAATAATAAAAATAGATTGAAACAACAACAGAAGCGAAAAGAGATTGAGGAGGAAATAAAAAAGAAAGAACAATTACTTATTACTAATCCAAGTGATAAGAAAGTAAAAGAGATTATAAATATATTACGGGAGCAATTCAATATGTTGATGGCTGATCAGGTGGCAACCAGTTTACAATATGCTAAACACAATACATTTTGTAATGCTAATAAACCAGGTAGATGGTTGGCCTATATGTTGAGGAAAAAACAAAAATCACGAGTTATTGAAAAGATCGAATTTAGAGGTAAGGAAGTTTATCAACAGAATTTGATTAAAAAAGGCTTTTGGAGTTTTATACAAAGTTGTATGCTAAGGATCTAGATCAAGGTATAGAAATAGATATCTAAAGGGGGAGAATATTTTAGAATTAACAATGGAACAGAGGGAAGGGTTGAATCAACCAATAACTGCTGAGGAGATTATTGCTGCAATTAAACAGTTAAAAACAGGCAAAGCTCCGGGAACAGATGGATTAACAGCTGTTTACTACAAGAATCTACAGCTTGAAATGGTAGAACCACTTAGAGTTTTATTTTGTAAAATTCAATCAGGCGGAGGAATACCTCCCTCCTGGAGAACAGCTTTTGTTTCATTGATTCCAAAGGAAAATCAAAATTGTACTAAACCTGAAAATTTTAGACCAATATCACTCTTGAATACTGATTATAAAATTTTTGCTAAGATATTAGCCAATAGGTTAATGCCAGTTATGCAACAAATAGTTCACAATGATCAATCAGGGTTTATAAAAGGGCGACAAATGAAATACAGTGTTAGACAAGTTGTAAATTTATTGGAATACTTGGAAAAAAACAACCAAGTCCCAGCAGCATTTATATTTCTGGACGCAGAGAAGGCATTTGATCAATTGAATTGGCAATTTTTGTTTAAGATAATAGAAAAAATGCGTTTTGGAAATTATTTCATGCAATCAATTAAAGCAATATATCAAGAGCAAACTGCACAAATTATAGTCAATGGAGGTTTAACTGAGGTATTTAAAATTGAGAAAGGAACTCGGCAGGGTTGCCCTCTGTCTCCATTGTTGTTTATTTTGACTTTAGAAGTTTTACTAAACAAGATATGTGACTCGAATAAAATAAAGGGAGTTGTAATTAGACAGCAAGATTACAGATTAAGAGCGTTTGCTGATGACTTAGTTGTTACTCTATCTCAACCCCTTGAATCGCTTTCATATATGCTGGATATATTAGCTCAATATGGTAAGGTATCTGGATTTAAAGTAAATCAGCATAAGACAAAGGTGTTAATTAAGAATATGTCTATATCTCAACAAGAAGAATTAAGAAGAATAACGGGGATTGAAATAGTTAAAAAGGTTAAATATCTAGGAATATATATTGCATCTCCAAATATGAAGTTATTTAAGAATAATTATGAAGTTCTTTGGCAAAAAGTGCAGAAAGAAATGGGAACATGGAAAAAGTTACAATTTTCTTTACTGGGAAGGATAGCAGTAATAAAAATGAATGTGTTACCTAGGTGTTTATTTCTATTCCAAATGATACCAGTACTTAAGAATGATGGGAATTTAAGGGAGTGGCAGAAGCGGGTTAATACATTTATTTGGGATGGTAAAAAACCAAGAATAAAATTAAAAATTATACAGGATGTTCGGGAGAGAGGAGGTCTTAAAATGACTAATTTAAGATTGTACTATGATGCAGCTGTTTTATCACAAATCAGTGATTGGTTTAATTTAACTGAAGAGAGAATCTTAAACATAGAAGGTTATGATTTGTTATATGGGTAGCATGCTTATTTGTTATATGAAAAAAAGTGGACAAGATGTTTAAAGGTCACATACTTAGAAATTCTTTGTTGAGGGTGTGGAAAAAGTATCAATATAAGTTAAATTATAAAATACCAATATGGGCAAATCCAAGACATGCAATAGAAAATATAAGTATAGAACAAAGACAGGAGGTGATTACTTATAAAGAGCTCCTTTTTGCAGAAAGGGGCAGATTGCAACTGAAACCCTTAAATGTACTGAAAGAAGAAGGGATAATTTATACTTGGTTTCAGTATGGTCAGCTTCAAGCTAGATGGAGGGAAGATCAAAAAATTGGTGTTATGCACAATGAGGAGAACCTGGTAAAACAGATTAGAGATCAAAGTCAAATGCATATTAAAAGGTTGTATAATGCATTATTGGAAATAGATTCGGAAACGGAATTGGTTAAAGATTGTATGATAAAATGGGCACAAAACTTTCAGGAACCGGTGATGATGGAAACATGGAAGAAGATCTGGGTTAGACATGTTAAATTCACACAGGCACAAAACTTAAGAGAAAATTTTTATAAAATGTTCTATAGATGGCATCTAGATCCCAAAAAGTTATCATGTATGTATTCAAATCTCCAAGCTAAATGCTGGAGATGTGACTGTGATGATGCAATTTATTATCATATTTGGTGGACCTGTAAGAAAGTTAAAGCATTTTGGATAAAAATTTGGTGGGTGATGCAGAATATTTTTTTTAAAAGGTTGAAATTCACTCCACAATTGTTTTTACTGAGCATAACAACAGATTGTACAATAGCAGAGACTAAATTGATTTTAAACTTGATATCAGCAGCTAGACTGCTGATTGCGCAACACTGGAAGAAGGACTCTTTGCCTACTATTGATGATTGGATACTGAAAGTAACGAACTTGGCGGAAATAGCGAAAATTTCAGCATATCTGAAGGACTATACCCATGAGAGATTTCTATGGGAATGGAGAAGATGGATCGATTATATTCAGAATAAATACCAGACAAGAAAATATCAAATAGCCTATGAATAAATGTTAACTTTAGATGTATTATGTTATCTATAGTGGAGTTAAGGATCTAGGGGAGAATTGCTACTTTAAAGTTAGTTTAATTTAGCTTATGATTGCTAATTGAAATATCCTGTATTTTGCTCTGGGAAGTCTGGGGGGGAGGGGGGAGGGGTGTTGGGGGGGCTGGGGGGAGGGGAAGAGGGAGGGGGGAATATTGGGGGGGAAACCATTGTTGTGTAAAACTTTTCAATAAAAAAAAATGCAAGGATTCTTTATCATATTGAAGAACCCCATAATACTATTATTACCTCTGATGACTTCTTTGCAATGATATTCAGTACTGTTGCTTCTTGGGCTATTTCTGCTTTGCCTGTCTGCTGATTTTGCTCTGCTGCAGGTAATGCCTTAGGCAGCAAATCTACCAAAGAAATAAATATACTGTAAGCGTGTGTCAGAGAGAGTGAGTAAAAAGGAAAAACCTCTCCAAAGTTAGTTAGACCCCCCCAAAAAAAAAACAGCGGTTGCTGTTCTAGTATTTCCAACAATAGATAAATTAATTCACGTGCCGAGACAGAATTGAAATTTCCGTAGAACTCTGCTGAACTTTACCATTAACTCTGCTTATGATCTCTTTTTCCCCCAAATAGAAGAAATTTATATAAAGAACAAAGTTATACTTTTTGGTGTGATAAATATATGGGGAGGGAGGTGTCAGAAAATTAGCCCTAGTATCATCCCTGTCACTAAATTTCCCTTTTAAAAATTTTTATTGAAAGTTTTGACAACAATAATAACTATTACAAACTAAAATAGAACAACAAAAAAAAGAATGAAAAGGGGAGGAAAGAAAAAGCTAAAATGCAGAAATGAAAAGTAGAAGAAAAATAGAAAGAAGACAAGATATAAATATATAAAATGTGACTTCCAAACTTAACAGCAGTTATAAGTACAATTACATTTTAACCTCTCTCTCATTACTTCATGATTCTCTTTTTTTCTATATTATATCTTGTCAAATCTTCAGAACCATAAATAAATTTTTCTTTTATACACAAAGTCCATGAGGAATTTTCAATCACCAGTAATATAAATATTCTTTTCTTTAATCAAACAGGTCAATTTAGCTATTTCAGCAAATTCTATCATCTTCCCCAACAATTCCTCCATTGTATATTGTGAAATATTTCCATCTTTGTGCATACAAATAATCTTGCTTTTGTCCTATATAAAAGCTCTTTCCCATGGCTCTTTTCTAATTATTTATCTATCTTTTCCAGCAGGATAAAATTCTGGTTTCAAATTGAATGTTAATCTTTAAAATCTTCTGAATCACTTTATATATTTAAGTCCAAAATTTTCTAGCACTTTATACATTCACCAAGCATGATAAAATAACCCTACTTGTTGTTTACATTTCCAACATAAATTTGAAACACCTCTATAAATTCTGACTAATTTTTCGGGTGACATATACCAACAGTACACTATTTTCTAAACATTCTCCTTAAGATTAGAACGTAATGTAAATTTCAATGATCTGTCACTAAATTTCCCAAACACTATTTAAACAGGGTAATATTACTGCAGCATGGCACATAAATATTTTACATCAAAGTTACTGAAAAGGATTTCAGAGAACTTTTGAAAGATAATATCCTGCAATGTTACAACCCTGAGGCAGACTTTTTTGTAATCAAGAATGGATGGAAATATATAGTAATAAATAGACTAAAGCTACTGTCTCCTTTCAATACTAGCTGCTATTTTCAAATTCTCGTAACACCTTTCCTATATGCATTTTTAATATAATAAACTATTATTTAAAAAATAATATATTTCCTTGTCTAGCCCTTCAAGGTATAAAACAATTACAGCTAAATTTATATTTCTTTCAGGGACAAGTACACTTCTTGTCCATGCACTGCTTTCTCATTCATTATGAAGGGTATGTTTTACAAAACATAACATGAAGCTTCAGACCCCACACATGTAAGGTTCAAGCTGACTGTTTTATTTTTCTTTGCCTATTACTCAGGAATCTGCCCAGACTTGCTTTCCCATGAGAACTATTACCGGTAGATAATGGTCTAAGGCATTCAGAGAGGGTCAGATCTAGCCCTCTTGTGTTTAGATAGAGAGTATAGGGTAATTCCATGCTTGAGCCCACCCCCACCCCCCAAAAATCAGGATGGTTGCTCTCCAACATAATCAATGGAAAAAGTTTCTCTTTTTGCTGAGCAGATTTCCTGATCTGCTCAGCAAATCTGGAGTAAAACAGTTTTCGTCAGAGTGTCTGGTGAGCCAGTTTAATATATAAATTCATTAATGACAAACTGCAAACAGCATTGACCTGCATAAAAGTGCTATAAACTATTTTTTTTCTTTCATAAATAAAATAAGGCTCTTCGTGTCTAACACAATACCACTGAAAAAGAAAAACAAGAAATCCAAGAAGAAACCAGCATGGTTGCACAAAGATCTTTCTGATAAACTGAAAGACAAAAAGAAGAAGTACAAAAAAGAGGGACACATAACTAAGGCAGAATATCAGCAGATAAAGAAGTCAGGGAAGCAAAGGTTCAGAATAAACAAAGATTTGCAACAAAAGTCAAAGAATTTTTTTTTAAAAAAGTCGTTAACATATAAATAACAAGAAAAAGGTCAAGGAAACTGCCGGTCCACTAAAGAGTGAAGATGGCAACGAAGTAACAGGCAGTAGAGAAAAAGCAGAACTGCTTAATTCATCCTTTGCATCAGTCTTCACACAAAAAGAAACTATGGCCCAACCTACCAAAAAGAACTGTAAAAGACAGATCAGAAATAAAAATTAAAATAAGCAAGAAAATGATAAGAGAACATCTGTCTGACCTCGATGAATAAAAATCACTGGGACCTGATGGATTACATCCCAGAGTTCTGAAGGAGCTGGCAGAGGTTATCTCAGAATCATTGTAGCACATCTTTAAAAAATCTTGGAGCACTGGGGAATTACCAGAGGATTGGAAAAGAGCTGATGTGGTTCCCATCTTCAAAAAAAAAGGGGGGGTTGAAACAGACCCAGGAAACTATAGACCAATCAGCCTAACATCAATATATGGGAAGATACTGGGGAGGAGGGGGAATAAAAAACCAAACATCTAGAAATAAATAAATGTATAACTACCGGTAGTAGCCAGCACACGTTTGTTAAAAAACCAATCTTATTTCTTTCTTTGACAAAGTGACAAAATGCTGTGGATATAGTATATTTAGACTTCAGCAAGGCATTTGACAAAGTAGACCACAACCTACTTCTTCTCAAGCTAGAAAAATGTGGGATAAACAGCATCACCACCAGATGGATTTGTACCTGGTTGACAAACCATATTCAACGAGTAGTCCTTAACTGTACTACATCTACATGGAGCTAAGTAAGCAGTGGGATACCATAAGGTTCCATCATAGGCCCAGTACTCTTCAATATCTTCATAAACGACTTAGATGAGGGAATAGAAGAGGAACTCATCAAATTTGTAGATAACACTAAGCTGGCAGGAATAGCCAATACCCTAGAAGACAAGCTCTATCCAACAAATGGGCCCTATCCAAGAAAATGAAATTTAATATGGAGAAAAGCAAGGTTTTACACCTGGGCAGGAAAAACCAAAGATACAAGCAGTGGTGGGTTGCTACCAGTTTGCCCCAGATCGAGTGAACCGGTAGCGGCGGTGGCAGGAGGCTCCGCCCACCCTCCCGGACGCTTCTGCCCATGCATCGTGAGTGCACAAGTGTATCACGCCCATGAAGCAAACCAATAGCAACAGGTTTTGAAACCCGCCCCTGGGTACAAGTATAGATTAGGTGAAACCTGGCTCAAAAACAATAACTCTGAGAAGGACCTAGTGGAGTCCTAGTGGACAATCACTTAAATATGAACTGGCAGGGTGCAGCAGCAGCCAAAAAAGCTAATACAATCCTGGATTTATAAACAGAGGCATAGAATCAAAATCACATGAAGTATTAGTACCGCTTTCAAAAGCTTTAGTAAGGCCACACCTCGAATATTGCATGCAGTTTTGTTCACCACATTACAAAAAAGATGTTGAGACTTTGGAAAAAGTGCAAAGAAGAGCAACTAAGATGATTAAAGGCCTAGAGACTAAAACATATGAAGAATGGTTGCAGGAGTTGGGTTTGGCTAGTCTAGAGAAAAGAAGTGGGGAGAAGAAAAGTGGGGACATGATAGCAGTATTTCCTAATTTACCAGCAATTTATGCAAACCTATATAGAAGAATCAGCATCTTATATACTCATGCCAATTGATAAAAAATATCTACAATTCAGAGTTAAGTGTTCATCTCCTACACCTGGCCAGTTCCTTCATTTATCCAGGTTTCATTCACCTTAGTGATTTTTCAGACTGTACATGGGTTATAATTTCCCTGAAACCATACCCATTTTTACACAATATCAATATAAGGGAAAACATTGAAAAGATAGATGCCAAAGCTTTATTATTGCTCTAAGGAAGAGCAGATACACTTGAAAGTGTTTTTCCATTAGATACCAACTATTAAATCATTTTATTCATCACAAAAGAGAATACAAATGTAAGGAGAGTATTTCTGGATGAGACCAAAGGTCCATCTTAACATCCTGCTTTTTAAGCCCAATAGATGACTTTTCATTTAATGTGAAAACCTAAAATGCTTTTATATAGTTGTTTGGATGATTTAGCTAAGAGACACCTGGTTATGATAAAACTGAAGTTGCTGAAACTTTCAAATGCAAAAACATGGGTAGCAAGGTAAATATTTACTGCTTACGTTGGACATTTTCTGATGGAGGGAGTTCTGAAATGGGATCTGAGCCAAGTGTAGCTGGTACATAAGCTTTGTTAGAAGGCTTCTGGGAGAAAAGCATGGCATGTGAAATGCGCCGTCTAGTCCGGCGCGCAATTTCACGTTCATTATGCATCAGTTGTTCGTCTTTTAAAATAGCAAGAACTTGCTTAGCCTTCTCCCTTACATGGAAACCTGTTGAAAAGGAAATATTGACAAATTTATAAAGCTTACTAATGCCTTCTGTGGCTACTATATTTGTTAGGACTTTATGGATTTGGAAAATGCTGAAATGCCAGTAATGTATATAAATTTACACCTAGGGCAATTATCTTGTTTTTCAAATCATAATCATATCATATACCTGCCTCTAATAAAAACTGGGGGGGTGGGATCTAACAACCATTTGCTAAACTAGCCCAAGGATTATATGATTCCTTAGCTAAAGTAGTGTTATGAGAAACTGCCATTTTCAGAAATAGGGGATGCAAATAGAGATTGAAATGTTATTCTCTGATATTGTAAGACATATGCTAGTGTCTTAAAGATGCTCTTTCAAAAGGCAACTGGACGTTCTTAGTTTTATTTTTCCTTGAAGTCTTTTGAAGAAGCTTCATTGGTTCTGGCAAGATGATGTGTGAGGAGGGGGGTGGGAAATGGAAGGGTTCATTCTGACAGGATTGGGAGGTGGAAGGAACATATTTCTTTGCAATCAACTGGTCATTAGCATTCTCTCTGAGAGCCACTGAGGCCACTTGGAGATTTATCTGTACCCACAAGGTCACCTCAGTAAGAGTGCAAATAGGTGTGGAATCTTCTTGGAACTGCCAAAAGGATTGTGTTGTAGACAGGAGATAGGTAGTGTCTTATCCTTCCTATCTATTACATGGTATCCTAAACATTGTACATGATATTACATTGTATCATAAACACTGTAAAATACACATGCATCAATTAGTGGATATTCTTCTACTATAGTTTGTAATCCAACCTAAAGCAGAATATCATACTTACATAATTAAAATTTGATAATAAGAAATGAAGCTTTTTTATTGAAATAGTTATTAAGTAAGTATCCCGATATAATTATTTATAGATCAGTTCTAACAATCAGAAACTAACGAGCAACTGCATCTTGCAAGACAATGCAATAATTTATTTAAAAGGCACTGTGCCATTTATGTCAACAGGAAATAAAACAATAATACAGTTCATGGCTTTAGTGTTATAAATAAACAAAGAAGTTGTTATTCTTTTGTTTTACAATATGAATTTTTTTCTCTTTTAACCATATAAATAAAAATAACTGACATACCTAAATCATTAAAATTAAATTAGTAAAAACTAAAATTAAGAATACCATGTTTGCTATATGATACAGAGATCTGACTGGTTTTGCTGTTAATTAAGAATTAATAGAGTCTTTCTTTTAATTTTGCATGGTGCCTAATTAGTCTGTATGGCTTGTTGCCTGCCAAAAATAACCTTAAAAATCCAATCAGTGCCATATATGCAGTTTGTAAAGTGATGATGACACCAGCAAAAAACTAAACCAGTCTTCACTATCTATAATCTCTTGAATGATGTATGAGATTCGAGGATGCCAGTAAGTGAGGAGAAAGATAGGATATTGCACACAAAGACAGATCAGTGGGAAGAGAAAAGAGAAGGATCATAGCAGGACAATTATACTTTTGCACACATTTGAAAAGCCTAGTCATGATTGGTTTCACTTCTCCAAAGAATTTATGCTTTTGCATCAAAAAATATTTCATCCTTAACTTCATTATTAATGCTTTCAGTGAACTGTCTTGTCTTACTAACTAGTACCAAATGATTTGACCTTCCTGCTATCCTGCTGTATATTCTCGACCATTTTCTCCAACACTGTAATTCAAACACATAATTTTTTCCTCATTTAACTTTTCTGATTTTCTGGGCAAGAACAGTGCCTTAACAGTACATACTTTTGTTAGCAGTTTATCTACACTTTCAATATTTTGCCTAGATTTATCTTAGATTTTATCCCCAAGCAGAAATCTTTGTTTCATATTGTAGTCAACACCTGTGTGGAGTTTAAAGTCCAGAAATATAAAATGTATAATTCCTTCCACTACTTTACCAGTTGGTATTTAGCTGACACTAGCAGTTGACCTAATCTTAGGTTTTCATTCTTACTATTAGGCATTAAACTTACTTTTGCACTCTCATCTTTTACCTTCAAGGAATACCACTAGATGGTAACAAAAAGATAGAGAACGCACTATTTTTTTACTGCCATCTATTGGTTCTCCAGGGGTTTGCAGTTCACATCTGGTATTCCTACCCAATACTAATGACAAACGCATTCATTTAATTTTAATGGATATATCCAAGTACTTTTAATCTTACCTTGATCTTTTCCTGCTTCATCTAGATGATGAAAATCTTTTAATATCTGAATGTTAAAGAAACCCTCTTGACAATGTTGTATGACTTTCTTTGATCCATTCTTGAGGAGATAGTCCAAGAGTGTAAGAGATTTGTACACATGCCTCCAGTTCTTCCCATGGTCATTCATCCTATGCCAGATCATGTTCATAATCTCACAAAGGGAAATTGTGTTGTATGTCAGGTCACTTATCTCTAACATCAGAGAACTAGAAGGGCCCCAAGGGTCATTAGAAGTTGCTTCTCTGACTTTTATCTCAGCTTCAGAATAATTTTTCACAAGGTTTTTTACATGCCTTCTGAGTGCCATGAATGTAGCAAATTGTTGTTTGTGGTATTAAGCAGATGGGAAACATTAAAGGATTTTTTCTATGGTTGCTTTCTGTCTTTCCATTTTCCACTGCAGTAACCACTAGAATTCTATAGGTAAAATAGCAGAAAATTTAGGTCACCAATCAGAATCATACCATACAACAGGAGTCCCAATTCCGAGCCACAGACATGTACTGGTCTGTGGCCTGTTGGGAATTGGGCCGTACAAGCAGCGGGTGAGCACGTGAAGCACATGAGAACTAGGTTGTGCAGTGCGCACACAAAACCATTCCCTCCCCGCCGCTGTCCCTGCTGGTGCTGATCCCTGGAGCCAGAAAAGTTGGGGACTGCTGCTATACAAAATTTTCAAAAAGATTTAATATGAAATACTTTTTTTCCAACTATTAATCAGAAGTCCAATACAACAGCTATAATTAAGCTTGTTCAACTGATGGAAAATAAAAACTGAACGAGTGCATGATACTGGTTTTTATTCTAACTATGTTTTAATTATTAAGTTCCCAGGTTACATATGAGCTAAAAAAATAAAATGTAAAATTATGTTTAATCTTAAATTCATGATATGAATCAACACTATACATCTGGTTTATTTCATAATCCTACAGGTAAAAGATGATGGAAATGTGCTCAAATGGTGCAAGATACTTCTTCCTCTCTTATTCACAAGTCCCTTATAGGCCCAAATCAGGTAAAATATGGATTAGCATTAACCAGTAGTAGTTGTAAAAGGAACAAACCTATGGCATATTCTCAATGGTTTAGTAGATCAGAAATTATGTCTCTCTGTGTATACACACAAACACAGACACAAAAGAGTATCTAAAATTCTAGTGCCTGCTGGGTGACTTATCCATATGCACATTTACTGGTTAAAAAGCAGTATTTAATGCCCCACTAAATAATTACAATTTGAAAAATGCACTTAGGAAAAAAATATTAGAATATGAATCGAGGAGTTATAATTCTCAAGCAGAGCAATTGAGAAATGCTGAAAAGTTTTGGGCCTCTGCAGTAATATTAAATATTCTAAGGGGCTCTAAAATAAAGAAGAAAAAGAAAGAAGAAAAAGTAGAGCCCATTTGCCTGACGGCCTCTGCAGGACTATGAAAATATTTAATCTACACCGATTAGCTTAATAATTGGAATTCACAGCTAGTGCCAGCAACCAGGAGAGCATTTTTGTGCTACAATGATGCCTTCAAGGACATCACAGACTCTAAACAGCTTAAATCATTGTGAATTATCTGGTCACATCTTTATGAAAATTTCACTACTTCTTCCTTCCTTCTCTTCATTAATTAGCATCAAGATGTGTAAATCTCTAAAGAGTTCCTAAATCTCTATAGAATATTGCTATAATCATATATCAAATTGATTTCAAGCTCTAACAAGTATCATTCTTGGTCAGAGACAAAATTTATAATCAGATTTTACACACCCAAATGTCAAATATTAGAATTCATAATAAAAATGTTTATTTTCTACCTCATGTATCATAATATTGTTGCCCCGACAGTTAAAGTGCTGTTTAAGAATGGTTTATGATCAAAATCTAGAGGAATTTGAAGCAAGAAATCAAAATATTCCTTTTTATATTTTGATCCTTTTTAATCAAAGAATGTATAAAACAGTTCAAAAATATGTAAAATCAACATTGCGAAAGGTAAATCCCCAGCTCCATAAAGCAGGAGAGTCTATTGATTAGCACTAACTATTTTATCATTTGCCAATTCTTCCTTTTATCTGTACTTCACCTACAGTCTGTTTTGCTTTGTATTACTCACATAGAGAAAAATTATTTGATAATGTATTTCAACTAATCTATTGAAACTTCCATCAAAAAATTTGCATTTGCTTTAATGTGCATCAATTTCTCACTGCCGAGAGAAACTCACTTTGGCACTGGTTACATTACATAGCAGCAAATATTGATCAGGGATCTTTCCACAAATTGCATATAACGATTGTGATATAAATAGAAACTTGACCCTTTTGCTTTTTCTATATGTGTCTGGTTTTGGTCAATCTCAATCCCAACTTGTTTTGATTTTCAACAGAGTGCTTTGATTTCCTTTTATGGAATTGATGCCAAATCTGCTACACCAATCACTATGTAGCATAATACTGTAGAGCTGGATTTCATTCAATTCAAAATTCAAATCAATTAAAAATAAAACAGCAGCATATATGATAGTTACAATCTCTAACAGCTGTAGCATCCCATTAAAACATACTTGCCAGAACTTTAGAGACTTAATGCTCCACCTAAAAAAACAAAAGTTAAAAGATGTACCCAATCTTGGAGGTAAATTAGAAATTATTTGAATTTTAGGTACTCTCAGAAGCACTCTACTCAAGATATCAAAATGTCTTAAAATAAGAGATAGCATCTTTTATCCCAGCCTCCCTTCCAAATCTATATACACTTTATGTATTAAGTAATAGTTTTACTAATACAAAACTATTGTACAATGCTGTTATTATTTATCCATGACATAAGAGGAATATTTCTTACATCACAAAAGGAAAATATAAAGCTACATACCCAAAATAATTTCAAATAGAGGTCCATAAAGGGAGATTACATCTTGTCTCCAAACTACTTTCTATTCCATTAATCTTATCCTATTGTACCTGAGAAAACAATTCAGCTGTGACAGTTAAGCCATTTACATCTGTTTTTTAAACTGCCGTCAATCATTTGTAGAACCCACCTATGTCACCAATCAGAATGTTCCTATTATAGCCCCACCCCTTTCCTTGTTTCAAAGAGGTTTCCATCTGGACAATTATTGTTCTTAGGCCTATCATTTATCTAACCATCTCTACTGGTTACCAACTGTAGCTTTTTTTAAAAAAAACAGTCGCTGTTTCTAAATAACTGTTTATTTTTCCTTATGCAAAAAAAGAGGCCCCTTGCATCTGTGACCTAGATTGTATAATTTGTTAACCATGATTTATCTTTATTTCATATAATGAAACTCATTTATGATTTCTAGAATGCAAATCTAAATGAAATTTGTGGGTCACTTTGTAGAAGAATCAATAAAACATAATTCGTACTAACAGAAGTTTAACTGTGGTGTTGCTTTTAGATGGGAGACAGATTTGGCAAAGAACACATAGTACTAGATAGAGATTTGGATTTAATAATTTTAGAAATTAAACCTGTTCTGTTTATCTATCATAACAGTGATAAGTAGTCAATCTTGCGCTGGATTCAATTTCCTTTCTATAAAATATAAATATTCATGTGTTGGCTGGGGATATCTGCTTTCCACCTTGCAGCACAGTATGCACAGGCAAACCTTGGATATTCATTTAAATCAATAAATAATGTTTTAATTAATCATGTATTTGTGTGCTGTTCAGATCTTCTACTGTATGGAATTCACAGTTTTGTTTATTTCTCCATTCAAGTTTCTATGCCAAAAAAATCAGAAAACTTTGAGTGGCTTACAGTCTCTTCACATAAGCATTAAAATGAAAATCATTCAAACTGTGAGCAACAGCAAACACTCGTAACATTTTTTTTCTCTAAAGCAGCAATGGCATCAACACTTTGGGAAAAATTAAACATTTAATCTCTTCCTCAAACGTCGTCTGGAAGAGACAAATCTTTAATGGTTTTCAAAAACTTAACCAAGAAGAAGCAGTCCTTACCTCTCAGAGGATTCTATCACTATAAAGGACCCTTTATATACTTTTTCTTTCTGTTTTCATCAAATGGGCAGGTTCCACTTTAGCAACACATCTCTGAGATGCCCAACACAAACATTATGTAGGGTTTTAAAAGTAATAGTCAACATCTCGAATGACACCCACAAGGTAGCCAGCATCCAAAGCAGCTCCTACTGTAGAACTGTCACATGGACAAATCTCAAAGCATCCATAACTACCTGGGATACTGCTGAATCAGCTGCATGTTCCGAGTGCTCTTCAAGGGCAATATCATGCTAGCTGAAGAAGCTTCTTGGATGAGAAGCGAAACATCTTCAAAGAAAAAAAATCAGAAAGTCCAGTTGCCGCTTGAAAAAAAAAACACCTTTGGGAAAATCTAGGAGGAGTTAGGAGCACTAGAGAGCTGTAGGAGAACGAAAAGATTAGTATATAGCAGATTAAAACTATCACAGTCCAAAGCATCTAGAAGGATGAAGACTAGTTCATTAAGACTAGTTTATGGGCAGTTCATCATCTGATGTATTTTAAGTGTTGCTGCATAGAACCTGGCAATATTATATACTTTCCTAGCAAGGGAATATCTTGATCAAGGCAGGACCTCAATTGCATCCCTTATTCAGCTCTAAGTGATGATGTATAACTTTAGATATACATCTAAAAGTTTAGATATACATCTAAACTTTAGATAAGATATCATTAGCATATTGATATCTAGGAGGCTGCAATATCAACCCTTTGGTGAGATTGACTTAGGTGGGGATGAAGCTGTGCAGCATAGAAGCTGGCGGGAGGCAAGAAACCCTCACTCAGAGAAGCATTTATAATCCTCTGGAGCCAGCCTTGTGTAACCTCCCGGGTAGCCAGCACCAGCCAGGAGGGACATGGGTCCAATAAACATACCCGTTAGAGGCTCGGTTTTGCCATAAGAAGAGGGAAGAAGCAATATTTAGCCATGGAACTAATGAAATCTTTTAGAGTGTCACTATCTATCATCATTATTTCCCAACTTTATATTTGTTGCTTGCATAAAGCAGTGTGCATGGAATTGTTGCCTCATTCTACCCCTCAGCTGAAATGAGATTTTCTTCTCTCTCATCCTCTGCTCCATTTGCAAAAAGCTCTGTGCTACAAGCTTCAAGCAAGGTTAGAGCTATTCTTCCAACTAACAGAGAGTTTTAAATAGCAACAGGAGGAATGGTGTGTGATAGGAGGTTGACTTTTTCCTATTACAACTTGACCTGCATTTAATTTTGCAACATATACAATGCATATCAAAGCATATACTAAGGGAAGGGTAATAACAATGTATTCATTTTATAACGTCTGTTACTTAGGCAGATAGCATTGCTGTCATAGTTTGGAGTGATAGGACATTAAATCCAATTTTTTGAGCTTCTTATTGCTTAGTTAGAGAGATCAGTTGCCTATTCTCAGAGCTTTGAGGCCAGCGCTGAAGATACTGAAATGGTTTATGAATTGTCAGGTAAAAATGCAGTGAAATTCTGAAATTATGCAATCCCAGAGCATCTTTTGAACTGTCACAGAGTCCTTGTACACAAGTGGCTACATACATGAATGTAATTAAGATCTCTAATTTTAATCAGGTAAATAGCATCTTTGAGAAGAGTGGAAAAAAGGATTAGGATTACAGAAAGGATTAATCTCTTCTCCATTTGCGGTATCCATTCACATAGTTGTTATTAGTTCCATGAAGACCCATTGCCAATCAGAAAGAGAAAAATACAAATGCATACAATAGCATTAAAGAAGCAATACAACCTCAACATGAATAAGCATTGATAAAGCCTGTAAATTATTTCATAAAGAGAATTTAAAAACAACCACCACCATGTCACTTGGAAGTTTTCTTCTTTGCCTCTCATCTATTCCAATCTATCAAGGGTGTCCTTCTTTCTCAAGATAAAGAACAAATAACTATATACTCGAGTATAAGCTGACCTGAATATAAGCCGAGGCGCCCAATTTTGCCACAAAAAACTGGGAAAACTTATTGACTCGAGTATAAGCCGGGGGTGGGAAATGTAGCGGCTACTGGTAAATTTCAAAATAAAAAAAGACTGGTCAAAAGTGCGAGGACCTGTCAGAAATCACTTTTTTCAGCCCTCTGGGTAGTCCTTTTGTGCATATGGACTACTCAGAGGGCTGAAAAAGTAATTTTTGACTGGTCCTCGCACTTGTGACCAGTCCTTGAACTTATGACTGTCCTCACATTTTACGTTTTTGCCCTATCTTATCACCATTTCTCTCTCCCCCTCTCTTTCTCATTCTTTCTCTCCCCCCCTTTCTCTCTCTCTCTCTCTCCCACTCTCTCTCTCATTCTCTTTCTCCCCCCTTTCTCAAAGAGAAAGGGGGTAGGTTTGAGGAGAAAGATTGCTGTACAATAAAAAAGATGAAAGGGAAGAAAACCAACCCCAAACAAATATAAAGATATCAAGATAAAGAATGAATTGTTAAACTTTAAAGAATAAAAGAGAACAAATATGAATAAATAGCAATAATTAGAAACACATACAAACATACAATGTATTTTCTTTGAACAGAGTATTTGGCCGGTTCACAAATTTAAACAGTGTTTAGTTATTTCACTTAAATTTACAATTTCTGTATTTCCTTTTTGCCATATTTATTCCTCATCTATTTTTTTAAAAAAACAATATTACCATATTTTCCGGTGTATAAGACGACTGGGAATATAAGACGACCCCCAACATTTCCTGTTAAAATATAGGGTTTGGGCTATACTCGCCGTATAAGACTACCCCTCTTCCAACGCACACCAAATAAAAATTTAAAAACATCAACTGGCTGTAAAAGCAGCTGTGCTAGACCCAAAATGGCCCCTGCAACAAGCAGGAACCTCACACAGCCACAAAAGGCCCAAAAAAAACCAACTTTCACACTTTACACACACAAAATTCCACATACAGTGTTGTGAGATTTTGTGTGTTTGTGTAGTTAGAGTGAAACACTACAGAAACACACTAAATCTCAGAAAGCTGCACAAATATTATTTTATTTTATTTTATTTTTATTTTTATATGAAAGCTAAATTTAAAACTTCCTAAAGCTCCCAAAGGGGAAAAAAACTTACCCAATAGAACAGGGGTCTCCAAGCTTGGTAACTTTAAGACTTGTAGACTTCAACTCCCAGAATTCCTCATCCAGCTTTGCTTTGCTGGCTGAGGAATTCTGGGAGTTGAAGTCCACAACTCCCTGCCTGCTTGGTTGCTCAGTTGGGATCACCAGAGCCATTTCTAAGGGAAAAACTTTTTTCCTTTTACTCTGACTATCCAAGCCGAGTCGCCTGATTAGCAGGCAACTCAGCTGGGATCACCAGAGCCATTTCTAAGGGAAAAACTTTTTTCCTTTTACTCTGACTATCCAAGCAGAGTCGCCTGATTAGCAGGCAACTCAGCTGGGATCGCCAGAGCCATTTAAGGCTCGTCAGAGCCTTTCAGGCTGGTCCGCCTGGTTACAGGAGAAGGACACCCGGCGTATAAGACGACCCCCGACTTTTGAGAAGATTTTCATGTGTTAAAAAGTCGTCTTATACGCTGGAAAATACGGTACCCTTCATCCTCATCTCTAATCTTAATCAAATTCAATTTTTCACTTCTATTCTATATTATACCCTTTCCCATTGTCATCTATTTTTATATCCATCCTCACATTGGTTAATTATGTAATATTACAGTTGTTTAATACAAATTCAACATTTTAATATAAATCAATTAGTTATATAACTATCTTTTTTGTATATTAATCAATATGAACATGAATATTCCAATTATTTCCATGCAATCCAATTTCTTACAAATCAATTACCGGTAATTATATTTACCAATAATAATAAACCAAATAATTTCCCCCATATATTCTTCCAAACCCCAACTTAACCATTTCTGCTTTCAACACAATATACAATTAATAGTATCTCAATTATTACAATTCCCTAGTTAAATAGAGCTTTTTTTTCTTTTGTGTTTTAAAATCTTGAACTCTCCTCTTTTGCCATTTGCCATAAATTTCCCATTGTTTGTACCTACCTTTTTTGATGAGGAAAAAGAAAAGAAATCTGCCTTTCCAACGTTGCAAGCAAACAGCAAAGCCAGCAACCTGCTTTAGTTTTGGTTTCATTTTCAGCTTGAATTGCACAAGGAGAAAAAAAAATGTGCTCCAGCAGCAGTCTTTGCAGCTAGAAAAAGACTCCTGCCCAAAACAGCTGAGAGCAAATCAGCTGAGAGTCGGGAGGCTGTTCAAATCAACTTATGGTAATTAACCTATACTGAAGCTGAAAGAGACTGTTTTTTCTATTTTTGCAGACACAGGTCAACTCATTTGTTTTCTTTTAAAAAGGCATTTTTTTTGTGACTCGAATATAAGCCGAGGGGGGCTTTTTCAGCCTGAAAAATGTGTTGAAAAACTCGGCTTATATTCGAGTATATAGAGTAATGGTCTAGGTTAGTTGCCTTCAAGTCCTGCTTATGCACTTTCTAGAAATATAACAGTGCTCAAGATTACATAGCTACTTGATCTTTTTCATGACCAGCTTCTTCCTTTTAAAATCACTAAGAGAATCTTAGTTCTCTAAGAGAAGGCAGACTGGAGAGCAGACAGGCATTACTTCTCTTTCAGCATGTATTACCCACAAATTCTTTAACACTGTTTTCCCAAGACAAAACTGTAGAACTACACTGGAACAAACCAAACTTCTATCTAATCCAGCAATTCTTTTCCAAGCTGATCAACCGTATGTCTATAAATACAACCATCTTCTCCTGCTTAGGTTTTGTTTTAGCAGTTAATAGTCAATTCTTAACTACTTGCAAAAAAATAAAATAAAAGGGACTTTATTGCAAACAGTTAATAGCTGAATATCAATTGTTAAAAAGTATTTTAATTTGGATAGAATTGGAACTGTGTGTGTGTCTGTGTGTGTGTGTGTGTGTGTGTATACACACATACATTACAAACTATTCTAAAAATACAAGTTCCAAGCATATTAGTAAAGAAAGAAGCAGACATTCTGCGAACTCCGGAACTTAAAATTTTAAAATATTTTTTTATTTTTTTTTATTTTACTAAGCTTTCGTCAACCATCTGCTGACATCATCAGAGTATTAAAATACCATTACAGAGATCTCTGCCTTTATATGCCATTAATCAATTTGGCCATAGCCTAGAAGGGCCTATTATGCATGTAATGGCCAAACTGATTAATGGCATATAAAGGCAGAGATCTCTGTAATGGTAATTTAATATTCTGACGATGTCAGCAGATGGCTGACGAAAGCTTAGTTTAAAAAAAATTATTTTTTTTAATTATTTTAAAATTTTAAGTTCCAGAGTTCATAGAATGTTTGCTTCTTTCTTTACACACATACATATATACATATATTGTATATATATGCATATGCATACACACACACACACACACACACACACACACATAATTTCCTCATACATACGTTGTGATTCTGTGTGATTTAAATGCCCTAATTGGCCATAATAACGAAGCACTGGTAATCAAATTCCTTTGCTTATTTGCCAAATTTTGGGCAAGTGGATTGTATAAAAGACAGTCAAAAGATCAGAACTTCAACTATGCAGGCTCTTGTTTAGCTAGTCTTTGTAATATATTACATTTAATAATCTTTTTTTTTATTGAAAAAGTTTTAAAAGTTTTACATACATTTTCTCCCCCCTCCCCAACCACCCCCCCGACTTCCCAGAGCAAATACAAGATAAAATACAGCTCAAATTCTCTAAATTAAACTCCATTTCACACTTATCATAATCATAATCATTAAACAAGTAGATAAAAGGAAAGCAAGTCTTCTTTCTTCTTATTCCATCTAATTCAACAGAATTAATCTCCATTTATAATTACAGCAGTTAATAAAACAATTAAGTATTACCTAATCAAACCTATCATTACTCAATATAGCTAATTAATACTTAACAAATTATTAAGTCTATACAATTTAACAAGATATTTTATAACTTCTTTCATTTAAAACAAAGAAAAAAAACCCAACAACAACAACAAAAAAAGAAACCCTCATTCAAAAAAACCCAAATTTAAAATAAAATACTATATAAAGTCTTCCGTCCTCCATTTTTAAACCATCAAGGTCCAGTTATAGTTAAAACACTTAATAAAAAAAATTTTTTTTTTAATTATAAAAAAGATATCATTTAATAACTATATCAAACATTTAAGTTCTTCATACTAGATTAAACCAGTTGCTAATCTTCTTGTCTTCGCATCTTCCAACAGCATATAGAATATCTTCATTTGCGTCTACCCACCTAAATAAAAAATTGCTTCTTTATAAAAAAAAAAAACCCCGAGTGACTTTATAATTATATTTGAAATAGTATCCATCAAATCCAGTCAAAAATTAGATTAGTAAATTCATCAGACATATTAGGGAAACCACCAGATCACCTGCAATTGCTCTAGGTCCATAGTCCTTTTGCCTTATATTTATTACCATCAAACAGGAAACTCCAATTTACTATATTCAATAAAACTTCTGCCATTACAGTTAGATCCAGATTTATTACAGTCCTTAATAAAATATTCCAAATCATTCAAGTCAGGGCATATTTCACAGCCCAACACACCAGCATTGCTGTGATCTGTTTATTCTTCTCAAAATATTCCAATACAGCTGTAGATTGCCTCCTCATCGTCGCTCATCACTTAGTTAACTGGCATTAAACTGCTGTCTGCTTTTTTTTTTCCAAAAATTCAAAATCTTTAAACAGTTAAACAATACTTTTTAAGGACCATCATCTCATCAAGCAGGGTTATTTTCCATTTCTCCAGTCTTTCTTCTTTTCCTTTTTACGAACTTTCTTCTTAACTTTGATCCCTCTGCCTTTTTTAACTCCAGTAAAATTTTGCGGTTTTTGGGATTGCATATTATAAAATTTTTGCAGAAATGTAGGTTCTTCTGGAAACAGCTCTTTAAATGCAGATTGAGTTTTATAAAAAAAAATTCGTGTAACCAAAATTTCATCAGCTTCCAAAATTTCTTGCTCCTTATCCTGCTCAGCATTCATCTTTCTCTCCTCTGTAAAATCTGCTATGATCTGTTGTTGTTTTTTTACATCTCCCAACTCTTCATTCAATCCCCCACTGCTAGATTGCAACTCAGTATTTCCATGTATTTCATTGTTTCCAGCTTGAGAAGCTTGAAATATAGTATCAATTCTTTTCAATAAAGCAGAGGTAATTGAACTCAAAGCTTCCTCAAAATCAGACCATTGAGGGTTAATTAACCCTCCTTTGCTTTCTTTGCTTTCAAAAAGACCAGCCATCTTGCCCCCCTTCTTCTTTCCCTTCCAGAAGGACAGGGAAAAAAAGGAAAAAAAAGAGTTTCAAGAAAAAAAAAGAAAAAAAAGACCCTTTACAATTTGTAATTTGTATTGCTGCTTGAATTATTATTATTACATCGTTTCTTATTTCATCCACTTTTCAAAAAGGAGTTTTACGTTTCAAACAGGGACTTATCAATAATTACTTTTAACTTTCACTTCTTCACGCCCCGTTGAAACTCAAATGCCATCTTGCTTTCACTTTCTACTTAGGGAAAATCTTTTAAAGAAAGTAAATCCTTGGAGTTAAAAAAAAAGAAAAAAAATACTTGCTGTTTCATTCGTACAACTTGTGCTCCGCCAGCTTGATTCAAGAAGTATTTGTTTAAAATTGGTTGCTGGGATGGTAACGACATCTAGCTCTGCAAAGCAGAGACATCCAGGGTCCGGAGTACTGACAGGCTTAACGGGGAGCTCTCATCTTCGAGCACCAGACTATGGGTAAAATCTGGCACTCTCAGGGAGCTCTACCCCACCCGTCTACTCACTTTCCCCCCTCATACCAGGGGGAAAGTTTTCAAACCACAAGACAGCCGATAGTCGCTGTTCTTGCGGTTCTACGAAGCCCTGGGCTGGCACTTCAAAAAGAAGCGTCCGGCGATGTCGCAGTCCCACCGGAAGTCCCCCCATTTAATAATCTTAAATGGTACAACAGTCCATGATCATTCTAGTAAATTCACATTTACATGTGAGTAGGAAGCAACTGTGATAGATTTTTGTTTAGTACAGGTAGTCCTTAATTTACCTGTATTGGGGAATTGGGAGTGGAATTTCTGTTGCTAAGCAATGTGGTTGTAAAGCATGACTACATCACTTAGCAATGGAAATCTCTGCAATCCCAGCAAGTAAAATGGCTGTTGCCAGATAGAGGAGTGAAGGAGTACATGAGCATGCAAGTTGGGAATGGTATGCAAGGATGCAAGTGGTGCACATGAGGAGCCACACAGGTCAGGGAGGGTGTGCAAGGAAGGGGCATGATGTGGGTCAGGGAGGATGTACAAGGATGTATAAGAGTTACCACATGGATTGTGTACAGGGATGTGTGAGATGTGCATTTTGCTTGTCAGAAGCTATATGACTGAGGGATGTTGTGAATGTAATTGTCAGCTGGTTACCAGCCACCTAAATTGTGTCCAATGGCTGGTGGGTACGCAAAAATTCATTGGCTGAATGAATATTTAACCAAGGACTACCTGTACTAGTAACTTTCAAATATCAAATAGTTAACTTTGGGGAAATGTATTTCCTGTTGGCAATTCTAAGTACCTCTATAAAAACATTTTTTAAAAAAAATAAGAATGGCTTTCTGGTTGTTTTTTATTGGTGCTTGGTTTTTTCCTTTGTTTTTGTTTCTTTTTTTCTTCAGTTTTTTTTCTATTTCCCTCTAGTCATATTTCCTGTCAACTTGGGAATAAAACAATAATGAAAATGCAAATACTAAAATAAAAGTATCAGAATCATAAAAACAATCAAAATAGCAAGATGAAAACCTCATCTAAAAAGTTTCAGGAAACTGAAAAAAAATATTTTGCTACAAAGCAGATATCACTTAAATCTCTCTGAAGAAAACACTTTACACTTCAGGCTCAAATTACTTTTGGAGAATCAGAGGCAGGATCCAATTGCCTTGACTGCTAACTGGCAATATACTGTTTCCTTTATTCTTGGGAATAAGGAACAGTCCTACTATTTAAATAGGATAGCTGAGATTATTTTGAAATCTGTTCTGTCTAAAAGTCTTAATAATACTCATGTCAAAAGCACCGAGATACTTCTGGATTGAAAGGATTAGCTGGTGATATCACCATTGCCCAGGGGATGCTCAGTTGGGGGGTCCTTTCATGTCCCTGGCAGGAGCTGGAGCGAAGGATAAGAGCTCACCCCACCCCACAGCAGCACTGGAGTTTCGAACACAGACTTGCTAACCTCCATCCCAGCATCCTAACCATGTGAGCCACCATGCTCCTTAAGGTCTTAATTACATTGTGCATCATTGCATAAGAGGAAAATCTATATAGGAAACCACATAACATAATGCAATTCTGGGCATAAAGAAATTTCTCAATCACACAAGACTGCAAAATGACGTATTATTTGAAAAAGAAAGAAAGAAAACCACAAGTTTTAACTAAGCCTGTACCGAACACTTTAGTTCTTCAATGTCTTGTGGCTTGCATCTTAACTGTATGACAGGCGGAAGTTTAAGTTGGAGGGGAATATCAGTGATAAAAGCCTCATGAATGATTCTCAAAGTTCAGTTAGTCAAGGGCAAGAAATTTTCTCATGTGTTACGGAACACAACTCCATAATTTGACATCTTGAATCCTGTGCATGTGGGATCTAATAAACAGAAACAAATCAGAGATTTTACTTGCCTAGATTCTCCTAAAGGTATGTGATCAATATTTGTGTAAAGTCTTCAAAAATAGAAGTAATAGGATTTAAATGAAATACTGCAATATGGAGAGTCTCTGTTTGTTGTTTAGCCAGACAGCCATTCCTTCTTTCACAATAAGGTTCTAGAAAATATTATTTCAAGATAGAACTCCAGCTCAATTTTTTGGTGATTCTGTCATGCTTGGGTCACCATTAATTGCCACTGCTATTTCTCTTCTTCCTTTTACTCATCCTCGGTTTTCATAGAGTTTAAAGAAAAGGAGCAATTTTGATTATATAGACTGGGGGATTCTGGGAATTGAAGTCCACAAGTCTTAAAGTTGCCAACTGGACACTCCCGATCTAGACATTGACTAATGAGTTTACTCTTAACATTGCTAACTCTTGTCTAACTCTCTGAAGATATTCATGAGGTTTATTTGATGTTCAAAACTTTATGTCAATGCACTCCATGAGATTTACAGCCTCTTTTAAAAAATAATGTTAGTACAAACCTAGAAATTCTTGCTGAATTTTTTTTCTAATTCTAGAAAGTCAAAGAAGGAAATGCTTTGGTACCATTCTGATTTATGCATTGGTAGTCTCATTATCATGATTCATTAGTCTTAATGAATTCAAGAATATATCATACTTTCACCCTCCTCTACTTTGTTACACATTAGCAGTGAGAACAATTAATACTGTTTCATTTTGATATATATTTGAAAATAAGTAATGTAACACATTCACAGAATAAATAAATAATTGTTCTAAATTCAAACTGCTAGATAGCATTCTGTATTTTATACTTATACTGTATGTTCTGGTAAGCTTGAAAATCAACTGTGCATTCCAGGTTTTCACCTTACAAGCCAAGAGATAAGCCAGACATATTATTACATAGGTTTTCTTCCTCTTCTGTGGTTCATTTGAAAAACCAAGACATAATTTCTTTCTGCTACTAGTTTTAATGGCTGATCTTTCTCATTATTTCTGCCATGGAAGCACCCAGGTCCTCTCTTAGCAAGAGACTTTTTGGTTCCACCTCCATTTATATGATATGTGACAATATTATGCATCTTTGTATAATTTGAAATAAAGCATCTTTGGGATAATCTAAAATTAAAAAAAATAGAATAAATGGTTTATATTAAGTGGAACAAAGTCATAGAATAGCTGACATCTTAGAAGCATGAGAATAGAAACTTACTTAGGCAATTCAAAATTTAAAGTTCGGCACAAAGTCATTGAAAGCAGTGATTTGCAACACACGTACGTTTGAACCAAGTATCTCTTTCTAAAACAATAGTCATGCCTTTTGCAAGGATTCTCCAGGTGAACAAATTTAGGGGCAGTTTGCAAAGCGACCTTGCAAGCTGTATAAATGGCATGACTTCAAGAAAGGTGATACATCATTCACAAGATAAATTAAGTTAGAGTGATGAAGTAAGCTCATTCAGATCAGGAATAAGCAGATGGGACTATGTTTCCTGCTGGGACTCAGAAACCTAGGTTGCCCAGTTTGATCTGTAACATCAGTTCATGAAGGGGGAAATGAGGTTGAGTAGTTGGTGCTTCAAATTCATTATGGAAACATATTCACTGAGTGGCATCAGATAATTTGCTTAGAATATATGTGCTTTGGGGAATTATAACTGCTCATACTAAGTCTCCTACATGTTTACTGTACATACTTTCTAGTGTTTAATTAAAAGCTATTTGTTGCATTCAGGTAGGCTATTTAATTTATTTTTATGAAGAAAAATCTGTAAGCATGTATTTGCTGAATTACTCCTTCCTCTTCCCCCACCCCATCCCCTTTCTTCTTTAGTTGGGAACTTAAAGTTTTTCACTAATCCAGTCTATAATACTGAATATTTTCACTGGTAATTTTCTTAGGGAGAGCTATCATTGGCCAAGAAATTGTCTTGAGTAAATTGTCAGTAGGCTATACCTTGAACTAGGGACAACACACTTTGTCAACATATCTTCGTACAGTATTAAAATGTACTTTACTTTGATATAGATTTATTTTTATTGCTTTATTATTTTTGGCAATTACTCTGAAATCTATTTTACATCCTGCTTTGAAGTAAACTTAAATTTATGCAAAATGCAGCAAGGAAGATGATCATATTTCTTGGCTCAACCTGGCTCAAAAACAGTAACTGTGAGAGGGAGCCAAAAAAGCTAATACAATCCTTGGTTGTATAAACAGAGGCATATAAACAAAATCAAGTGAAGTATTAATACTGCTTTCTAAAACTTTAGTAAGGCCACATCTGGAATACTGCATCCAGTTTTGGTCACCACATTACAAAAAAGATGTTGAGACTTTGGAAAAAGTGCAAAGAAGAGCAACTGAGATGATTAAAGGCCTGGAGACTAAAACATATGAAGAACGGTTGCAGGATTTGGGTATGGCTAGTCTAGAGAAAAGAAGGATTATGGGTGACATGATAGCAGTATTACACTATTTGAGGGGCTGCCACAAAAAAGGGGGGTCAACTTATTTTCCAAAGCACCAGAGGGCAGAACAAGAAACAATGGATGGAAACTAACCAAGGAGAGATGCAACCTAGAATTAAGGAGAAACTTCCAAAAAGTGAGAACAATTAACCAGTGGAACAGCTTGCCTTCAGAAGCTGTGGGTGCTTCATTGCTGGAGGTTTTTAAGAAGAAACTGGATAGTCACATGTCTGAAATGATATAGGGTTTCCTGCTTGAACAGGGGACTGGACTAGAAGACTATTCTATTCTATTCCCTTAACAACTTGGTCCCTTTCCCTGAGGGAGATTTTTCTGGCTTTAGCCACCCTGCTTACATGCCTTCACCACTTTTAGGTAAGGTGGTTTTGGCCAAGTCTCACACATTCCTTCCCCTGGCATCGCATTAAACAGGAGATGCCACAAAATGGGGCTCCCTCATCACTCGCTCAGAGCATTATAGGTTTTTCTATGTATTCTTGCCAATAGGTTTGCTGTCTAGTTGGCTTGGAGGTACAGTATTTTAGGAAAAGAAATCTAACACAGTGAAAGACCGAGGAGATTAATACAAAGGCAAATAATTTAAACAGAAATTTTTGAACATCTTTCCTTCCCTAGGATATCAAATCAGGTAACCAACATGTGAGCCAAGATCAGTTCCATCCGTCCAGATCTTGGGAGATCTGAAACGCTAGAGTCTTAAGCTTGGCTCGTTTTGCTTCAGTGTAATTCTCATTGTTGGTCAGGTTAAAACAGCAAAGACCTTTAAAGGATTCACAACCCTGACCTTCCCTTACTAGCAGATGATCAACAGCCGCACAATGTTGGTTATTTTGATTGCAGTCCTGATGTCTGTCATTTCCTCTGTCAGAATAGTGATGAGGAACGATGTGAGGTTGACACTTTTAGGTAGAATTCACAACACTTTTCTTAGATCCATGTAAGCTCTTTAGGCCAGGGCAAGGCCTCCTACTAAGAAAAAGGTTGGAGTCATGACTTTTGGAGAAGAATGCCACGTCACTCTCACAACTAGAAGATAGTTCCAGTTTAAATCATGTTGATGGACTCACATGCATGGGGAACAGGGCAAATGGAGAGTCAAGCATCCAATGACACAAGCCCACCCACTCACCCTCGCCCAAACTGTAAGCTGGGATATGAGTATGACACTCCTTCCCACATAATAAAAAGAAGCCTTTAGGCAAAAATAAATGGGTGGAGGCATAGGAAACATTGTAAACCTTTTCACAAGTAAAAACAGGAGAATTTGAGGGTATTGGGTGTTTATAATTCCCAGATTTGTCTGAAATGGTATATGGTCTCCTGCTTCAGCGGGGAGTTTGACTAGAAGACCTCCAAAGTCTGTTCCAGCTCTATTCTGATTGAATTAAAGGAGATTGAAAATTATTTCTAAATATAAATGAAGTAATACTTCACATTCATCCCACCCACATTTATGACATGTGTTTTAGCCAATCAGAGGCAGTGTAAAAATGGTTCCCAGGGTTGCTCAAACTCCTCAGCTAGAACAAAGCATGTGTGCTCATATTAAAATAAGAGTTACTGTTTAGAAGATCTATATTTTTACCTGTGACATGTCCTCTAAAAAAATACCAATCCCAGATCTCCTTTTTCTTAAATAAAAAAGCAGATGAAAGAGGCAAAGCACAAGAATAATCAGAGAATCGGATGCTAGTAACAGAAAGTAGTACTGCTGGTAAAATGTATAAGGCCAAAAATTGAGACCACAGTTTGTGTTGCAAAACTCTAACAGATCTTTCTGAAAATTTTTCTTTTGAAGTATTGCCTGTGAACCAAATCTACAAATCTAATTTTCAAAAAGAGTAATGAAGGTCTCCACTTAACATTTCTTACCTTACTGTAAAACATATTTACACTATTTTATCTCAGCATTTCATCAAGATAGGATTTCTCTTTTTTCCCCACTCCAAATAATTTACCATAATATCTGTGTGCATTAGATTAGCTGAGAATACAGCAAGCCAGACATGTTTTTCTGTTAATTTTTTTTTTTTTGTTAGGGAAAATATGTCTTAAATCTGTGTGTGTGTGTGTTATAAAACAGTAGCTAATAATTTGTAGTGCTTGGTTAGCCTTCAGATTGTTTACATACATGTACTAATAAGAAAAGGAGTTTAGACAATTATCATTCTCCAAAAACTTCTAAAAGAGAACAAGAACAGTTATAAAATCTACCAATTTTATATTTTGAATGGAACCTAGGAACAAAAAAAAATCAATATTGATAACATTATTCAAATCTTTAACAGTTTAAGTAGTTCTGCAGTGTTGCCAATTATCCAGGTGATGGGATCTAGGGGCATTCTCAGGAAGGTACAGAAAGTAGAGATAGCACTTGTAATCTAACAGTTGATGGCCTGCCCCCTTTTAGATGTGTTGCACATAGATAGGCCTTTATTGGATCATCATAGATGCCCTTTGTAGGCTATCTTCCGACTGAATGTATTCAAGAAGAGTTCAGGCAACCATCTGGCTCAGATGTTTTAATTTGAACTTCTACACTGAGTAAAATGTTAGGCTTGATGGCCTAAATGGCCACCCCCAATTCTGTGATTCTATGATTCTGGAATGTATAAAACTAGATAACAACACTTTTAAATGAATTGATTTGCTAATAAAATAGGTGAAGATGCTCTGGCTTGTTTAAATTAGAATTAAAAAGGAAAACAAAACACTGAAAAAAAATCTCACTTTTAGTAGCACATAAAAAAAAAAGCAGTTGCTATTATGTTTGAGGCCATGGCAGAAATTTGTAATAGCTTAATTTCATAGATTTAGAGAATATAATTTTAGAATTAATATATACAATGCATATAATATGTATATGATATATATATATAGTGCATGATTCATGATTCATGCATTGTAATACAATGAGTTCAGTTATATATGTAGGAGTGAGTTCCTGTTACAAGTTTATATTGGGAAACTCCAAAATGATGCTTGGAGATCTTCTAGGATAGTTTCTATCTTGTGGCTATCATGTGAAATAGGATCCACTAATTAAAACAGCTGTGGTTCAATTTCTTTGGTAGAAAATCATCATTAAGAAAACAGAGTCTTTGAAAAATTGTAGCCTTGCAGTACCTTTAAATATTTGTAGAGGTGATTGATGATTGTGGTAGCAATTCAGTCATTTTTGAAAGTGTAATTGAAATCAGATTAGATGGGTGTTCTGAGAACTATTTAAAGACAGCAATAGAAATTGTTAATCTCGCAGGATTGTTGAAAAAAGTGCCTTCCTCTGGTATGAAAATCACAGAGCAGCTGTTATAAAACTAAGAGAACAGATTAGGAGACAGCCCAAATCCCATCGCTGAGAAAATATAACAGTCCCTGGATCTCGAACACATGTTGTTTGCAAATAGCCTTTAACATTTTATAAAATGCTGTCTTTTCTACACAGTGCAGGATAAAATTAGAATGGGTATCTTTTCTTGCAGTGCCAGCTGTTTTTTCTCCCATGCTTCTTTCTTGACTACTAATATAAAATTAGTTTGAATGTCAGCTTCCCATAAAATAAATGTGTGTCCTATCTTTGAATCTGTACAAATTATTTGCATGATAAGGGACTATTCTGGTCATATACAATCTAGTCTCCCACAACCCCCAAGGAATATTGTAAGTGCAGTGTACAATATGAATAACACAATCTTTATTGCAAATCGTTTCTTGTTTGGGGAGGTTATCTATAGTAATTCTTTAGATTACTTGCTTGAAAAATAACAGTGGAAGGCCACATCAGATGTCATACAACTCGGAGAGTTTGTCCTTTACTAGTTATTTAAAAAATGCAGAAGGAGACAGACTGAAACTATTTACTAGTTTCTACCCTCTAATATCCTAGGAAGAGAATTAGGAACTTTCCACATCCTTAAGAGAAGATTTAGGAATATCTCCTCCAAAAACCAAGATTACAGTGCTTTTTGTGATCTCTTGGATGAGACGTTTCTCAAGAGTTGACAAGCCGGAGAAAGCATAACAATAGAGTGTAGGGGTTTCTCCTTTCCCCATCTGCCAGAATCTTACACTCTGCTGATATAATTAATTTTTCTTGGGCTGTACGTACAGTAGGCAAATGGGGACAACCTTGTCTATGGAGCAGGGTCAATTTCTGACAGATTGTTAATCTCCTGGGTGAAATCATTTGTCAAAACCATCAGCATTCATAGCAGATGTGTTTTTTTGCCAGCTGGTGATGTTGAGAATGGGGGAAGCAATCAAACTAAAATGATCCACAAATCTCTTTTCTCAGCACACACTGAATAGGGAATGAGAATTCTGTCCTCCAGAACATTGGCAATTGGGATTGGCAGTGAGAACAGCAAGATCTATACTGTTTAATTTTCTGCTCACAACAAATAGATGGAGAGCACCTTAACTGAGCTGTGGAGCAAATCCCTGTGTCAATTTATATTTTTAATACTAAACTGATTGTAACCAGTTCTACACTCTGCAACTGACTAATTAAGTTCAAGATTATTTAAACTGCTCAGCCATATTTGTGAGATAAGGTTGCTGATGAAATAAACAAAAAGACTTTTATACTTTTTCCAATTTTCCAATATTTCAGTTTGCTAACAGGATGAGACAAAACTGACAACTTGCTGGCACCATGTCCCCATATCTCTGCTTCCCTAGAGTGCTGGATTTGGAGTGGGGTGACCTATGTTGGGTTTATATGTTCCTCTCATTTAATTGGAATCTTGAGTATCCTTAAAAATTTTATTATCGTTTTTTAAAAAAAATCAAAGAATTTCCCATGGAAAACTTTGTTTACCATTCATTCCAAAATATTACTTTAAATTTATTTGGAACCTTAGTCTGTAACTTTCTAAAATCAAAGTTGTAATCACCCTTTTGCTCTTTATTATAAAGATTTTTTTTAAAAAGTTCTTAAACTTAAAACTTTCTTTTAATAAGGATTGAAGTGAAAATTTATCCAATGGTGGCAAATTTGTCAATCCAAAAGTTTCTAATAGATGAAAAGCAGTTAATCAGCAATAACTGAAAGTGAGTTGAAAGGGAAGCATGCAAACTCAGTGTCCTGAGTTCGAAAGTCCTGACCACAGTTTGAGCAAAATGACTATTCCCTTATCTCCCTGAGCTCTAAATGCTATCTTGGTCTCAAAAGGAGCAGCTGCCTGGAGCATTAGTGGGCAATCTCAAATCCTCTCCTTGTTTCTACTTACTGGCTCTTCAGTCTACTATGGTTGTCAGCTCCACTTTTCACAGAGCCGTATTCAGTCAGCCATTTTCTTCCTCTAGAGCAGATTCTTTGCATTTACTACACTTACAATGATGTGTGTATATTTTTACATATGTGGCGTTTATACAACCAGAAATAGATTTTTTCAAAAAGTTTTTTAAAACAATTTACTAATTAAATTAAAAAGTAAAGTCAACCTCCCAACTATCCCTGTTTATTTACAAGATTGGTTTTAGACATTTTAAGACTTTGTCAAATTCATATTATTTGGCTTATTTTCCAACTTTGTTAGGAAGCTCAAAAAGGCATCTTTTTCTTCTTTTTTTTTTCTTCAAGTTTTTGAACTTATGATTTTCAACCCCCGGACATTTCTTTTTCTTTTCTCAGACATTTTTATGCTGTTTACACTATGAAATTATATTTAACCCACAAGCAGGTGTGCTGCCTCACAGAGTGCACGCAATACTCTGACTGCTTTCTTGCTTTTTTATTATGCTTTTCAGAAATCTTTTTCATTTTTCTGCCCAATTAAGTTTTGTGCCCCTAAGCTGGTGCCTACTCAGATTTCGTGTAGAGCTGGTCCTGTTTCTTTTTATATTTACAGCATTCAGCATTAATCAAGAATTATTTTTCTCATAGTTGTTAGAACACATATGAAGTCCATATAATAGTCATATAGTATATATAAAGTAATCCTTAAAGTCATTTGTTTAGCAACCATTCAAAGCTACAGTGGCATTGAAAAAACTGACTTACAACCAGTCCTTGTACTTACAACTGTCACAGTATCCCTGCAGTTATGTGATTAAAATTTAGTGCTTAGCAGCCATTGTGTATTTGCAATGGTTGCAGCAGCCTGGAGTTACCTGATCACTATTTGTTACCTTCCTGCCCTGCTTCCAACAAGCAAAATCAACGTGAGTAGCCAGATTTGCTTAAAAACTGTGTGATTCACTTAACAACTGCAGTGATTTGCTGTGGCAAAAATAGTTGTAAAGTCAGGCATGACTGACTTAGCAACCACATTGCTTTGAACACATTGCATGAAATAAAAAATATCTGAGAGAATAAAAATACCCAGATGTAGATATAAAAATATTATATATCACAAAATTCTATGTTCAATGGAAACTGCAACAGGCTGAAGCAGCCTAAGGCAAATCTAAATTTAACACAAAAATGGCATTGAAGCTTTTCAGAACTACTGTGTCTTTAATTAAAAGTTTGTTGCCTGAATGTCCAGTCTCTTGTATCTTTTTTCTTCCACATACCAATTAATTATCTATAGACTGCCCTTCAAGGACCTCTTTTCGTTGAGCCTTAACTTTGTATTAGAGTTGACTGAAAAAGTATGGAATATATTTTGTAATACAGTTCAATCTTAATCAGCTTTAGAGTGCTATCTAGGATAATTTAATTTATCTAGTCTTCACTGACAAAAAATTAGTTGATAAGTGAATATAAGTCATTGGATACAAGATCGGTGGCAAATAAATTTCATAAATAAACAAACAAACAAATAATTCATCCAGATAACATTTATGTTTGATTTCTATGACTAAGTGTTAAATATGTACTTTACAAGAGAATCTTATGAATGCATGTTCAGGGAAGTGTCCCACAGAGCTTAGTACTGGTTTACTACATTTGTCTACAATCCTGTGTACCCTTGCTTCATATTGTACTGAAAGTAATTCTAATCAGCAAAATTAAATTTACTTTTGAACAAGCATGCATAAAATCCATGGTGTAATTTCTCATTATTACCAAATGAGAATGAGATTACCAATACATCTTGAAAGGTTCTTCATGTTTGGCTGAATTGTCGCCAGTATTTACAAAGATAACTAGAACAGGTTTTTGTCATCATATTTCTGGCACCATACGTTCAGACAATGTCCAGTCCAGGATTTATACTAAGTCTCTACATAGGCAACTATAAATATACAATAGATAAAGACAATTATATAGATAAGATCTGTGGTAGCGCAGTGGTTAGAATGCAGTATTGCTGGCGAACTCTGTCCTCAGCCAGGAGTTCAATCCTGACTGACTCAAGATTGACTCAGCCTTCCATCCTTCTGGGGTCAGCAAAATGAGGACTCAGATTGTTGGGGGCAATATGCTGACATTAGTAAACCATTCAAAGTTATCTAAAGCATTATGGAGTGGTATATAAGGCTAAGTGCTATTGCTATTGCGGTAGATTGGAATTCCTTTTGCTAATACTTTTTGATAAATGCTTGATTACATGTACTGATTTCAAAAAGAATGGAGTAGAAGCATCCTTTCTAAAATTCTCATTTCAGTTTCTAAAAAGAGAACATGACTATAGTTTATGGCAATTCATGCAAATGAATTGGCATCCATACTGTGTGTTCATTTATGTACACTATAGAACCTACTCTGCAGTGTAATATTTTCCAATATGACTATCATCATGAATTGAAGTTCATGCAGATCTATGAATAAAAATGGTTATAGAATATATAAAATAGAGAAAACAATTTCACTTTGTTAGATTTCATTCATAGAACTATAAGTTAAAAATCAAATGCTACATAAAAGATGAAAGAAACCTGATATATCATGGTACAAAATAGCAATAGATCAAAAGCAATGGAAGCAATACTACTATATTAAATGCACTAAGCTTTCCAAGTCAGAACTTTCTCATTTCCCAAATTCTGTTAAATCCTAGTAATTTTAAATAATTCAACTAAGCCTGATGAGTTTTTATTTAAGAACAATTCCTGACTCCTGAAATAATTCACAATGTTAACAGAATGGAGCTAGCTGCCTTATTAGTGCATTTGCTGGCCACTATCCCATTATGATCAATATAGGTAAAGTTAGCCAAGAGGAGCACAGTGGCTCACTTGATTAGGATGCTGGGATGGATGTTAACAACCCAATGTTTGAGACCCGAATGCAGCCTGAGGCCGAGTGAGCTCTCCTTCACTCCAGCTTCTGCCAGGGACATGAAAGGAGCCCTCAACTGGGTGTCCCCCAGGCAATGGTGATGTTACCAGCTAATCCTTTCAACCTGGAAATGCCTTGGTGCTTCTGACATGCATGCAGCAGCAGTTAACCAAGATTAGCAAAAAGAAAGGTTGAGTGAGAAAGTGATGGTTATAGCAAAAGGAGAGACTTCCTGACAATCTTTCTTTATATATTTATTTTGAGTCTTACTGCTGATGGCAGAGAATGAATTATTACAATGACAGGTATAGATAAGTTAGGCAGAGTTGTGCTGACTGTTGGGGAGGCAGATGCAGTCCATGCAAAAATGGCTATGGAGAATAGTGCTCTGGCTCTGCTTAAAGCAGCCAATAGAATCTTGGCAGTTTCAAATCGCTGACTGTCTCATCAGCTAGTTGATGAAGCCGACTAAATGGTTTCCATGGTGAGAATTATGTCAGGAGAAAAGGGAAACTGCTACTATCAAATAAACCAACTTCATATATCTTCTTCTTACTTTTAACAATCTTGATGTTTAATACCTTCAAATAATGTTGTGGACTTGATTTCATTTCTTTTCTTTGTCCCTTCTCACAAAATCTTTCAAAACTTTAACAAGTTTCTTTTGTAAATCCAATGTAGGAAAGTTATCCAGGTCACTCTTTTGGTTTATTATTTGTATATCCCTTTTAATTACCGAGACATCAGCCAATTTCATTTGTATGTATAGCATTATAGCATCTTATTCCATATCATTCTTGTGGTCTATCATTTTAAATCCACTTTCAAATAAATCTCAGTGTTATTCTTCTTCCATGCCATTTTTTTAAGTGCAGTTAAAGTTAATTTCTGGGTCCAGGGTTCACAAATATCCCTCAGTACATCCAATTTTAAATATTTTGCTCCATTCTGTATGAGTAAGTCAAGTTTAAGTGTTCTTCTAGTTTATTTGTAGTCTTCAGTTTGTTCTGGTTACCTCTAATGTCCAACCTTCGAAGTCTCATTCTTTAATTTTTTAAAGAATTCAAAACAGCAGCATTTTCCCACAGAAAGCATTTTTTATAATTAATTTTAAAATCTTATTTCAAATCCATCTGGATCCCTAGTCTGTTTGTAACTTTCTAAGATCAATGTCTAATGCCCTTTTGCTGTTTATTCCAAAACAAGATTTTTTGAAATCCTTAAACTTATATTTAAAACTTGTTTTGCTACTTATTGAAGGAAGCTCACCTGGTGCTATAAAACTAGTTCCAAAGTTTCCTAACAGCTAAAACCTAAAAAGCAATTAACAAGAAATTTGTGAAAGTGATTAGGAAATGAGGCTCAGCAGACCTTATATCCATATAGGCTGTGAATTTGACTAAAATCCCTCAATTCCCAGTTGCTCAACTCAGGAACTGAAGGGCTGACATGAGCGTGAATCTTCAATTCCTACAGCTTACTCTACTCACAAGTAGCAGCTACCAAGGGTACAAGTGGGCAATCTCAGTATTTTTCCTTTTTTCTGGATAGACTTTACAAAACAGAATTCAGTCTCTGACCATCAAACTCGATTGCAATGCCATCCCTGCTCCTTCAAGGACATCTATTTTGCTAAGAATCCTCACCAGAACTCTCTGAAAGACAGCATTTAACATTTGTGTGCTCTTTTCTATCCAGGTGTTCTTTCCAGAATAACCAGTAGAAAGGAGCCCTGGAAAACATTTCCCAAAGAGAACTAATAATACATGCTTCTTTCCATGCAGAATGTGCAGGCATCCCTCATCTTTCTGCTGTACTTCTTTTTGTCCCTTATCAGTAAATGTTCGTCTGTAGTTACTGGTTAAGTTTGAGAACAATTCTCATGATAAGTTTTATATAACCAGTTATCTAACTATCAAGTATAAATTAAGTATCAAATATAGCACTGGTGGGTTGCCCCTGGTTCGGACCGGTTCTATAGAACTGGTAGTAAAACCAGTGGGAGGCTCCGCCCACCGACCCCCCAACGTCATCAGGAAGCTTCTGCGCAGAAACATGCGTGCACGGCCCCGTTGCGAACCAGTAGTAAAGGCAAGTAGAACTCACCCCTGAAATATAGGAAGAAAAATTAACAAGAGAGAGAGAGAGAGAGAGAGAGAGAGAGAGAGAGAGAGAGAGAGAGAATAAATTCCAAGTTAAAATAATGATAATTACAAGATAGTGTTGCAAAATTTTCAGACTGAGAAATAAGGTGTTGAAATTGAATTTGGTAACTGCAAAGCAATTTATATTAGAAAAATGAATCTGGCATACATTTGCTGAGTTCCAAACTTTCTCTTAAAATTGACAAAGAGATCTTAATCCTCATTACAGATAGTTCACTGCTTTTTTTGCATTGAGCAAGTTTTTTCTTGGGTGAAGGAGGGTGGGTACGGCTGGACATTTCATCTGTGATTTTTGTCTCAACATTATTATTTTTTTTTAATAAGAAAAGTTTTTATTGGTTAAAAATATACAATATTATAGTTTACAATATGTTGAATTTTCAATATCTTTATAAAAAAGATATTTAAATTATTATTTTCTCTTTTTTAAATTCTCACACAACAGACGTTATTATGTTAAGTCAAAACAAACAACCGGATTATATAAAAGTTATATAAACAAAGAAAGCCAATAGCCAAAATATTATACAAAGTACAATGAAAAGGAAGAGTAAAAAGAGATATCAAAAAAAAACATTAGATAATAGATTCCCCTCCTTTCTTCATTTCCTAGCTCTAGCTCTTAGAACCATGGCCTGGCCTCCCCCCTCCTCCCGAGCCGCCACAGCCCCACCCGCCCCCGCTCCTTGTTCATCTAATACTTCCCCCTCTTCAGCTCCTGTATCTTCTCCCTCTAGGAAGGACTTATGCTGCTCAAAAAAGGCCTTAGCCTCCGCTACGTTATTAATTTTCTTCCTACTGTCCTTCCAGAAAATCATCAAACCCTCCGGAATCAACCACCTAAAGCCTACTCCCTTAAGGTACAACTTGTTTGATAAAAAATAATATTTTCTCCTTAATTCTCGTACCTGTCTGGGAATCTGCTTTAGGATGGTGACCTCCTTGCCCCTGTACACCAGCGCCCCCAGTCTTTGTTTTCTCAATATCTCATCTCTCAGTTCCCTTCTTACAAATTTAATATGGACCTCTCTTGGGACACTATGTAAAATTGCAAATTGTGAGTTTACTCTATGCACCAGATCCACATCCCTTCCAGTAGACTCCAAATCTCTTTCAAGAAATTCACCCAACATTTTGACCATCACTTCTCTCAAGTTTTCCTGGTTGAGTTGTTCCATGTTTTGAAACCTGAGAAAATAAGACATCCTATCCAATTGTAAAGTTAGCATTGCATTCCTCTCCCTTCTTCCACCCGCTGGAGTGCCCGTACCTCCCCTCCAGACCCCCCATCTTCTTCTTGTTTTGCTCTGCCAGCTGTTGAACATCATTTAAATATTTTTTCGTAAGTGTCATTTCAGATTTGATTTCAGATAATCCTTTTTGTAAATCATCCAATTTATCCAATTTCTGATCCAATTTTGCCAGTCTTTCCAAAAAATTTTCCATGTCAGCTGCTGTTGTTTTGTGGCCCTTGGCCATCTTGCAATGATAGAAGATGGAAAATCCCAAAAAACAAGCCTCCAGGAAAGAAAGAGGGATTGACAGTCGGTATAATTTTTCCAATAACCACCAGTGGGCGCTCACAGGAACAACGAGTCCGGAGTACAGAGTAAGTCAAACAGGAAGCTAGAGTTGGGTAATGTCTTCAGTCATAAATAAAGAAGCAGGAAGTCGGACCGCCGCCATAGCTCTCCACCGGGAAGAGAGGCACCAGACCTCTTTAACAAATTCTGATTCAGCCACCTCAAGAAAAAGTCAGCAAAGGAAGGCGTTTTTTTCCATTTCTTTCCCCCTACTTCTCAGCCAGGGCACCTTTCCAGCTACAAGGGGGGGGAACTCCAACCCCCCCCCTCTCACCTCCAGGATGCCTTGTCAGCTCTCTGCTCCTTGCAGTTAAAACTCCGTCATGCCTCCTCAACTCTCCAGTCGACCAGCTCCCAATCCACTGTGTCTTGCAGGTAAGCGCCGGTCCCCTTAGGCGCTGTGGCGCCTCAGCGGCCCCAGAAGAGGCCGCCGATCGCCTCCCTCCCCCGCTGGAGCCTCGGGCGTGCCAGCATCGGCCTCCTGGCCCCTGGATGTGAGGCAGGGGACCCCTGGCGAGCCACCCTCAAATGGCAAACGCCCCAATATTAGGGCGTTTGGCCTCCAGATGGGGGGGATCGGACACTGGGGCCAGAGCTAGCCCGATCAGTGTCCGTCGCCTCTGGGACCGGAACCGGAAGTCAACATTATTAATTTGATGATTCAGGATGTCCTATATAATATTGTATAAACATTAAGCTTTATAACAGTTATCACACAAATGTATGGATTGTTTTATCTATTGTGTACAAAAAGTCCCTCTTTATCTTCAAAATATTTATTTGTTTCTCATTGGTATAAAAAAAAAGGCAGAGTCCTAATAGTCTTTGTCTGGACTTGGAAAGTTAAGAAGGGTTGGATTCAGTTGGTATTTAAATGGGAGATGTCCAAAATTGACTCCTCCTTGGAGGACATTTTTCCTTGAACTAAGTTTTTGGCCAGGTTATTAATCTCCAAGCCTTATTAATTTCTCTGTAAAATGAGTATTGGGAATGATAAATTGCAGAATCAAAAGAAAATGTAGAGCTCAAACTTCAACTCCATCTTTCAACAACCTTCTTTTCCAACCTTTTATTTTTGAAACAGTTTCTCAAAATTCCAAATCTAACTGTTTGGAACTACCGGTAGTTTACACCCACTGAATAGTAATAATATACAATAGAGTTTCTTCCTATAGTGTTAAATATGTGAATAGTACGTTGGTTTTAGAAATAAATGTAGCAGAATTATTTCAGTCAACCTGAAACTGTAAAATGACTCATTTATACACTTTGCACAAAGCTCCAAGTATTGTTAGATGCACTCTAACAAATAGGTCAGAAGATTTTGTGGCTCCCTGCTGTAGATCCTCAGCAGATAAAATTCTCACAAAAGTGGTCGATTTGTGGTTATTTCTGTAGCATGTGCTTGAGTTACACAATAAAGCTACAACTAGCTGAGGTGGTAGATGACAACCAGACCACCCTTGTCTTCATTTGCAAACCATTCCATAAATGCTAACCAAAAAAAATCTATTGCCCCCAGGTCTTTGCTTTTTCTTCTAGTCCTGTGCAGTAGATTTAAACTATGTTATAGTTTTAAGTTAATTTTAAGTTAACATTACTACATTTGTGCAGAGATGTATATTGAAACTAAAACTCATTTTAAAATCTAATCATATTTTTAATGGAATAAATAAACCAGGCACTTGAAAATTAGAACCAAGAACCAAGAACCAATAAGCCTGAAACAATGACAAAGTAGGGAGAGAATCTGCAATCAGCCTCTGTTCTTCAAAATATATGTATGTTAGTAGTAACGTAAAAAGGGGGTGGGGGGGTAGAGATTAGAGTTCATTCCAAGAGACAACCAAAAACACTTCCATTCCCCTTTCTATATACATCTGCACACAGATCAAACAATATTAACTGAAAACATTCTCTGTCATCTGTCAAAACTTTAACGTTATATGTTCAACGTTATTTGAATATTTTTGTATATAAAGGAACTCAACAGTGCCCATATGGTCTGTGGTGTGAGTTTTAGCAAACTATATTTTGGACCACACAGAGCTTCCAATTCATCTTCTAAGACAACCCCAAGTATGGTGCATTACAAGAATCTATATATAAAATGATAAGTGCATGAGTTATTTTGCCATGGTGCCCCAGCTCCAAGATCCACAACTGACACATTAGCCAGAACTGATAAAGGCCCTCTGGCCACAGCCTCTATCTGTGCCTGTAGAAAGAGCAGCAAGTTCAGGAAAATCCCCAGATAGTGGAGCCTTTTCTTAAGTTGTTATGTGACCCCATCCAGTCCATGTTACAACTGGCCTAAGGCCAGATTGATCACCAACAACAGGAACTGTAATTTTTAGAGATTTAATCTCTAAACAATCAGAGCCAATCTGATCTTGTTTTGATCCATTCAGATCTTCACAGTCCTAAGGCGCCCATTATGTTTGTCTGCCATAAAACTATGGCATAATGACATTAATTAAAGTTGCATGCCTATTAAATTAGCATTCATGTAATAGATAGCAAGTTATGCATTGTGATGTTAGAATCAAGCTCATTGTAGATTAAGCAGTTTAAGGTGCTTCATAAACATTCCCATGAAGTGACTCAAATAGATTATCATTATCATTATCATTAAAACCAACAAAAACAGAAATGGGATTTAGGAAAAATCCTTTTCTGGTGCTTAAAAGACCTCCTGGAATACTATCAAAAGGACAGTGTGCATCCCCAAAATTAATGTATGATCGAATGAGTCTCATTAGAATTTTAAATCAATTGAGTTTTTCTCCCTCTCTCTCTCTTACTAAGGAAATCAACCACCCATGTAGTACATTTTAATGGTATTCTACTGGCAACTTTCTCACTGGCTTAGGTTAGGAGAAGCTAATCAGGGAAAATCATATAAACCATCACAGTCTCTATTGAAATACATAGAATTTTACATTGGTAATAGGTATATTCTTTTTTAATGTGTATTACTCTTATTTATGTGAATTTCCTCCTTTTTTTTGTCCTGCAAAAATGGTAGTACCAGATTACTCGCTCTTGCTAATGATTCCTCTCCTTTACCGCCTGTCTGCTATAAAAAAAATGGAACTTCAAACACTGAGAAAATATTGGTTTCATTCATACATCATACCTAGCCATAATGTGATGGCTCACTTTGACTTAACATATTGTGTAAATTCAAATATAATAGTTTATTCCACAAACCGGTTAAAATGAGCCATGACCTAATATGATGAGTGAACCATTTTTGATTTTATGTGCAGTGGAAAACTGTATTTAATTCTATAAACAACTAACTCTCAATCACTAGCATAGGGAAACTAAGCAATAAAGCCAAGGCTTTTCTGTAATATAATTTTATTAATAGTGATTATTAAAGCAGTTAGGCAATCCTTGTCAGAGTTCATAGAGGGCTGCTGGGGCTGAGGGAGGTTACACCTGCAAGCTCTCATGACAAAAGCAGCATTGCAATATCATGCCACAAGCTGCATCCTTTTGGATTTGTGTGGGATATTATGACGGACATAGAAATGCAGCAGGAGCTTACATTATGATATCATAATTCTGCTTTCCTCATTCCAACCACCTTTGCCTCTTTGAAAATACTTCCAATCTTGTCCAGAAGCAAAAAAGTATTGGAATAAAATTAAAATATGGTTGGAAGAGATGATACAGTTACGTATTGAATTTAAACCAGCGCTGTTCCTATTGGGTATTCTTCCAGAAAAGACTAGTAAGGAAAATACTTATTTGATTATACATGTAATAACAGTTGCAAGAAGTGTTTATGCTCAAAATTGGAAAGCAGAGAAAATACCTTTGGAAGATGAGGTGATAAAAACAATTATGGACTGTGGAGAAATGAATAGATTGACTTTAAGGATTAAAGATAGGGAAGAGATAGAGTATTATAGAATATGGAACTGTTTTTATTATTGGTTGGAAAAGAGATATAAAAGATAAAAGCTTTATGATTATATTTAAAAATTTGATAGGCAGAATTTTGTTTTAGTAAGGAGATATTAAAATGGTTTGCATAAAGATCAAAATAGAAGAAAGTTCCTTTTTTGGAAGAAGAAGAACGACCGAAGATAACACCGAGATGTCACAGGGAGGGGGCGACAGATGTACTAAATGTTTGTTTGTTTTTATAAAAAATAATAATACTGTAAGTTATATATATAAAAAAAAGAAAATACCTCCGGTTGAGGGTTGAAGCAGAACTACTCCTATTTCTGGGATCCCTGCCTTGTCTATTCTAATCCCTTATCCCAGTGCTTGCTGTCATTCATTTTTTTCTTTTCCCCAATCCCCCTGTAGATTTTCCTTCCCTCACCACTTTTTCTATCTCAGTGCTTATTCTTCTCCCACCACAGTTGTACATTTTTTTAAAAACTACTTCCAGAGGAATTTTAAACATGATCAAAGCTGTAGTCACATCCAGCATCTTTCTGTCACCAAGATGCCTCATTTACCAGAGGATATTCTGGGGAAATAATTATGTGACATGTGACTGAGGTTTAAACCCAGACTATATAGCCAGTCTCTTCTGATTTTATTTTAAAAGTCAGTATAGTAACTCGACTGGTGAACCACAAGACCACAGGGTTCCAGACTTGCAAGATTTGTGCTCGGCCTAATAGGAACTTGGTCAGCACCTAAAAATATACTGTTATTTGGAGCTTAAAACAAATTATTCTACAATTTATTCTTGAAATGTTTCAAATTTAAACAACTCTTTTTCAAGTTAGCAAAACTCATTTTGAATTCAAACCAAATCTCTTTAAAAGTCAAAGCATTTCAATGCAATGGTCAGAAAACTCTTGTTTCAAGTTCAAAACATTTCATATTAAAACAATGTTTTGCAACCCTTAATAGAGAATGCAAGAAGATTCTCGTGCCTGCTCTTAGATTGTATTTAAAATAAAATTGCAAAACAATAAATACTAAAAGCATTTGTTTTTGTTTTAAACATCAAACCTGAAGCAATACATATGTTAATTCCTGGTCATTCATCTTCTTCACATTTTTAGCCAAGACTTTTTCATTGTTGCCATAGATAACCAGGATTTTCTGACATTTTCTTATTCATAATAGCCATTATTCAGGGATAGAAGTAAGTATTCGTATGTGGTTTGCAAGATACAAAAAATCCCCCTTTCTCCTCACTAAAATCTATGGAACTGAGTTTATTATTACTAAAAAATAAAGAGGAGGACTTAAGTCTGGGAGTTACAATGTTGTAGCATTATATCCAGTGGTGAAATCCAATTTTTTTTACTACCAGTTCTGTGGGAGTGACTTGGTGGGTGTGGTGTGGCTTGGTGGGCGTGGCAGGGGAAGGAGACTGCAAAATCTCCATTCCCACCCCACTCCAGGGGAAGGATACTGCAAAATCCCCATTCCTACTCCACTCTGGGGCCAGCCAGAGGTGGTATTTGCCGGTTCTCTGAACTACCTAAAATTTCCGCTACTGGTTTTCTGAACTGCTCAAAATTTCCGCCACCAGTTCTCCAGAACCTGTTAGAACCAGTGGTGAAATCCAAATTTTTTACTACCAGTTCTGTGGCGTGGCTTAGTGGGGATGGTGTTGCTTGGTGGGCGTGGTTTGGTGGGCATGGCAGGGGAAGGGTACTGCAAAACCTCCATTCCCTCCCCACTCCAGGGGAAGGATATTGCAAAATCTCCATTCCCACTCCACTCTGGGGCCAGCCAGAGGTGGTATTTGCCGGTTCTCCGAACTGCTCAAAATTTCTGCTACCGGTTCTCCAGGACCTGTGAGAACCTGCTGGATTTCACCCCTGATTATATCTAATGTTGTAGCTAAATATACTTATACTTCTGCAGTACAATGACTGGTACTAATAAATTCATTATATGAATTTGAGCGATATATAGATTTAAGGAAATAACCTGATCAGAGAAGCTCACCAGATCTTGACAAAGATATATTGGTAAGGTTCTGTAAAGAAAGGTACACCTGCCCTATGTTGATGCTTCTCTGCAGAAAAAACACCCTATTAATGACTTGCCATTACATATATCTTAAACTACCTGTCGTTTGTCAGACACAAGGAAAAGGATGAATTGCTCTGTGTGTAACACATCTGAGACAGAAATAGATGGAAGATTAAGAAAACTGGACAGCTCCCATTCATAACCCTCTCCTTCTTGTGAAGTTATAGTCTCATCCACTGGTTGATTAATTGATGTTCACTACAAAACATGACAACTGAAACTCTCCTCTATGCCAAGGTTACACCTTCTTGTGCACCATCTCTTCAGTTTTTGACAGCACTGCTTTCTTGAGCCAAACTAATTAGGAAAAGGTTGAACCAGTTTAAGTGTGAAAAAACAACCCAGAGCCAAACCCCAATTAACCTCAAATGCTAACTAAATTGGAGATGAACAAAAGTTCCAATCTTGTTACTCTTCAAATCCACCTACATTTTTATGATTATTTTATACTTCATGACAGAAAACTGAAGGTGTGGAAAACAACACATGCAAAGTGCTTCTCTCCAGATATTCAGTTTACCAAGAAATCAAGATCCTGGAAACTGCTCTCAAAGAACTGATGGTATAAAAATATTCTCAGCCCAGTTTTATATCTATAGATTACCATTTGTCAAAAGAAACTCTAGGTAGTAATGCCATTATTTTCAAATTGGCTTATAATAGCCTTCTCCTGGAATTCCCCACTAGCAGAGCCAAAGAGAATTCTGGAGTTGCAATCCCAACATAGCTGCTAGATGTAAGAATATGAGAGGCTGACTAACCAAATATAAAGGAATTGTAATTTCAGAGGATGTATCAATGTATCACTGCATAATTTGTATTGCCATTGACTCTGTTATAATTTTGATGGAGACACAAGACTGTATTATGTAATACAGTCATAAAAAGGAAAGTGCTTGGAAATCTATTATATTATAAAAAGAAAAAGGTTTGCATCCAGTCTATTAGTTTAATTTACATAATTTGTTGAAGCGAGTTTCACTAAACTGATCAACATCCCATAAGGAGACCTTCATTATTATTTTTTCCATACTATCTCTCTCTCCCTAATAAATTAAATTGCAACAAGTTATTATTAAATGTAAAACTGTACATTCAATCAGGGACTGGCACTTTTTAATCATATTAAAGTATATTTATTATTACAACAGTAGTTCAGGGATTAACTAAATAGGATAGCAGCAGAACCTTCATCAAAATGGAGACTGATGTCGAATTATTCCATTCCCCTGGTTTTTTTGCCCCTAATTCCTGGACAAAAATGCCCTGCAGGGGGAAAAAATTGATTCAGGAGAGTTGATTTAGGGGGTAAAGTAGCAAAAATGTACCTAATTTGCCACAACATGGGTATGTGATTAACTTGAATAAAAACTTGTTTTATTTTGAAAATATTTATTTATTTATTTATTTATTTTTCAATTTATATACCGCCCTTCTCCCTGAGGACTCAGGGCGGTGCACAGCCAGAATTAAAAACATGAAATACAAATATTAAAAGCAATTAAAATATATATAAATTTGGTCCCAAAATTTAAAACTAACAAACCAATTAAAACATTTAAAATTTCTTCTTAAGCCAGCCCGGCTTGTTGGAAAAAATATGTTTTAATGGCACGGCAGAAGGCACTGAGGTCATGAATTCTCCTTTTCTCTAGAGGCAGCTGATTCCAGAGGGTAGGTGCCCCCACAGAGAAGGCTCTCCCCCTGGGGGTCAGCAGCCTACATTGTTTGGCTGATGGCACCCTGAGGAGGCCCTCTCTGTGGGAGCGCACAGGTCGATGGGAGGTCATCGGTAGCAGCAGGCGGTCTCGCAGATAACTAGGCCCTATGCCATGGTGGTTATAGTGATTATGGATAGTGTTCTCAACCTCAGGTTTGTATTTTTGTTACCCTACCAGCAGTATATACTGTATTTTTATTAGCTTTCCAATTTATTAGCCTTACAATGTTGTTTTAAATCTGTTATACCTGTTTCTTATATGTAATATGCTATTTTACTGGGTTTCTATATTTCTATAGGTTAAAAATGGGAAGCCACGAAATTACTATATTTTATTCAGAATTTAAAATTTTCTGTAAGTAGAATCAAAGTCAGGATAAAAAAACAAACTAAAAGTGGGATCAGTTGGGCATCTTTTTTTATATGCAGGCATTCTAATTCTTTCATTAAGAGAAAAAGAAAGTGTTAGACTTATTTATAGCTCATTTTTCGCAGTCATGAGCAATTTCCATAGTAGGCAAAGGCCATCCATTCCCCATCTTTCTCTTCCCTCATCAAAACTTACACTCATCATCTTTTCCAACTTTTTCTGGGCCTCTCTCCCAGAATCAAATATCATTCCAAGCTCATATCCTGCTTCTAAGTTTCTATCCCTGTCTTAGACTATTTGCAAACTAAAAATGCAGTTGTCTAAATCTTGTAAATTTGGAATAAAAATTAGAGGCAGTACTTTATGCCTCTCTTTAGCTTCCGCATTTCAGAATCTTTTCTTTGGGGGGAAGGCCACAGGGAGGAGGAATCCTGGGATGTTTCTGGAGTATCTTAACCATCCAGGGGTATCAAACTGCCAGCCCACAGGCCAGATGCATCACACACAGGGCACGCCCACCCCGGCTTCACAAAGGCAAAAAAGTCATGATATGTCATGTGACAACACGTGATGTGATCGAGTTTGACACCCGTGTCTTAACCTATCTGGGATATAATGTTTGCTTTTCTTATAGTCTTTACTAAGTCTTCTCCTCCACAGAAAGAAAACAGACTGGTTACCAGTCTTCTCCTCAACCTTGAGATAATTTATATGTGTACAGTACTGTTTCTTAAGAGACACTTTATCAGAAAATCTCAGAGCATCAGGTTAAATTGGAAATATGGGGGGAAAGCATCCAGGAAGAAAACAATTGGCAATGCATATTATTATCAAGAACTACTCGGAAATCACCTTGAGGCAAGCTTGAATTGAAAGAGACTTTTTCTCTTTTAACTTAAGCAGCTGGTGAATTGTAAAAACATCTGTTAGACTCTCATATGGGCATGGCAAAAATGATGTGGTAAGGGCTAGAATAGGAACAGAAAATTCAGAAACAATGATTTTTCTGCAATAGATTATCCTTGCTGCTCTTCTTGTTGGACAATGAAGAAAAACCATTACCCATACTTGAATCACAACTGATTGATCAAAATAGATTTTTCTGCATAAGTAGAAGACTAATATTGCAAAGACTTAGCATGGATAAATCACGAGGGGAAGTGATTTGGAAAATGCCAAATAAGAATTATTATGTTTTCTTGTTGGAATGTTTATGAGAGGACACATTCCTGGGAGAGGGCCCATACTGGTGCTATTGTCATATTAGCCCCGGAAGCTTCCACACTGCCACCTTCTCGTGTGTGTGTGAAAGTAGGAGGGGGGGGGGGTTAGTAGAGGGAATGTATTTAGACAAAATAGCATTCTTCCTTTCAGTCAAGGTCAGGACAATCCTGCATCTGGAGAAGGAGTGGTTGGAGTGATGTCTCGAGATGGGACGGATGGTGATTGGAGCATGTGATGGACTGATGAGGATGGGGATGGTTTTGGAGGTTTTGATTACTGAGGGAAAACCTGGAACTCTCAGATTCAGGTTTTCCCAGATGTGCCAGTATACCTACTCTAATTAATGGAACTTTGAGAAAATGCTTGCCTCAGAGTTTTTAATTGGAGTTGGGGTTTTCTGGAACGCTGACAGCCATGAGAAAATCATTGTCTGAAAAGGCACTTAGGCTAGGAGGGGAACTGATGGCTGCAGGTGGTATAATGTAGCTATAGATGTATCAAAAAGAATTTCTTAAGTGTATCCATTAGTATACCTACATTTCACAAAAATATCTGCATATAATCTAATATTAAAATCTTTACTTTTGCTGTTTTGTATGCCCTTTAGGTAATTTACTCTTATAAATTATGCTAGTTGTGAAAAATAATAGCAGTTTTTGTACAAAGCTAAACATAGCATACAATCAATCAGTTATATTTTTGCAGCCCTTCAAAGCTGATAGAATTATATCAGCCAACAAAAGGCATAATTTCATTCACAGTTTGAAAGAGGCCTTAATATCCAGAAAGATAAAAAGCTTCTGAAAAATGTAAGATAAATGTAAGGGGGCAATCAGTCTCTAAAAACATCAGGGAATACTGCCACACATTTAAAGAAATATGAACCATTATCAGAAAAGCTTTCATGGTGAGCCCAGTGATGACTGGGAAATATAAGAAAATACTTACAAATTGCTTATACTTTATATGATGAAAATATAAGGTGTATCTCAAAAGTAAAGTTCCTAACCAAAAATATTCAACCATGTTCATAAAGGGAAAATTTAATAACGATGTGTCAATCAAACAGTGTCAATCAATCAAATCAAAGATACAAAAAGAGAGAAATGAATGAGATTTTAAAATTTGACACAGGATGCTTCTATTATTTATACAACCAATCCTTGGCAGCAGGAAAAAAAAGTTAATCCATCATCCGATTCCATCCGATTGTTGAGGATGGTTTGTTTCACAGACTCCAACTGAGGTTGTAAATATTGAAACCAACCTTTCCTAAGCAAAGCTCACCATTTAATGTTTACCCAAAGCTATTCCTTTTAACAAATATAATTTCAAGTTTCATGTTTTTCAACTTGGAGCATTTAACATTTTAAAAATGTCATTGTTACAGAGATATTTACACAAGAAGCTGCCTTCTTTTCAGCCAACCATCTAGCTCAGTATTGTTGACATTGACATTGAGATGAAGGAGGTGCTTTCCTCCTTCTCACTGCATATCCTAGGTAGCCTGGCAATGCCAAGGATTAAGCTTGAAACCTTCTGTAAGTAAAAATGATAACATAAAAATGCTTAAGGTCCAGGGTGTACATAGATCCAGGATATACATGGGCAATCTGCAGTTGCTGTACGTACCGTATGGAGACACTCTACTCTCTTTTTGGAATGCTTAGTCCCCTCCAAGTATGTTAAGTTCCCTAAACCACAGTTCATATAACCACTCAGACATCATAGCACATGGAAGATGGCAGGCTGAAGACAGCTCCATGGAAAAGCAGAATCAACGTTTGCAGTATTAACAAGGTAGGCAATGAGTAGAGTTTTCTATGTTTCTCTCTGGAGAAAAGAGAGAGACATGAGATGGCCCAAGCTGCTTTTTCCTTGTGGTTCCTTTTCCTCATGAAGAGAACATAAAAAGTGCTCTCTGGTGAGGCAAGGAGAATCAGGAGTTGGGAGAATATGTCACGTGTGCACCAATTGCAGACAGAGTCTTTTAAAGGGCACTAAATTCACTGCTAACTACTTCAGGAAATTGCCTATAAACTGCTTCAAACAAGTTAGACACCTGCAAAGTGACAAGGCTGGAAGTAACGGGTGAGTTTCTTCAATACTCAATATAAGAATATGAAGGTTTATTTTTATAACTCTTAAGAATTTAAAATAAACAGCAAAAAGCAAGACAAGGTTTTGTCTACAAAAAATTTTAAAGGATCAAAAAACTTCAGAGTTTTGGACTCTGAATATTAAGACTTTGAAATTATTTTCAAAGAATAAATGTATGTTTATGGGGAAGATTTTTTTTTTGAAATTGTAGACACAATAAGACAAATAACTTAAAATGGCATTCAGAGATATGTTTGACAAACTGTACGGAGATCTGTGTCAAAAATTTGATTCAATAATGTCAGCTACGTTGTGTCTTTTTGAGAACAGTCTGATCCCAAAGATGTTACAAAACGAGATATGTAGCAAAATATGAACAAAACTCTATAAGAATTTGCCACCAGATATAAAGAAAAAACTGAATGAGTTTTAAAATTTAAGAAGGAAATAAAAATTAAAATCCCAGAGAACAATTGAAATAATTTCTTTTTGTTAGATTCACAAATGGCACTGTTTAAAGTGCTAAAGAAACTGTAGCAAGAATCAATACCCATCTGAATAAGAAAGAGAAAGATTGTTTTGTTTGGGAAAAAAATTCTGTATAGAATTTATATAAAATCTATATACAGAATCATTTTATTTGATCAGGGATAAATGGGATATGTTATAGTTCTGGGTTGTTCTTTTTGGATTTATTAATATCCTAATTGAAAAAATGTAGTATACTAAATTTGTTTGCATTTAATATGGTGTAAAGACTTTTCGCCTATAGATGCTGTATGTAATCCTAATTTTATAGTTCTTAAACTATAGCATAAATACTTTGCATTGAACTGATTGTTTTTTAATTCAGAACAAGGAAATTTGGGAAACTTGTCTTTTAAAGGAGAAACTATTACTCTTCGTTACATTAAATTTTGGTCTTTTATTTATATTAAGATAGTGGGATTACTTGTAAAATATGGATGTGTTTATAGTTCAGAGTGGAAATACAGAATATGTATTTAAATGGGGTAAGTTACTATTTGGAGTGTGGGTTTTTTGGAACTGTCGGTATTTGGAATAGGAAAAATGTTAGGTATTGGAGCTTGTCTTTATAAAAAGAAAATGATATTTATTTATTTATTTATTTATTTATTTATTTATTTATTTATTTATTGGTTCAATTTATATGCCGCCCTTCTCCAGAGACTCAGGGCAGCTTGCAATGCGTTAAGCAATAGCCTTCATACTTTTATATATACCTGCTTAGTAGGGCTTTCGGCCCCCCCTAAGCAGTGTTCTTTTTTATACAAAGTCAGCTTATTGCCCCCACAATCCGGGTCCTCATTTTACCTACCTCGAAAGGATGGAAGGCTGAGTCAACCTTGAGCCTGGTGAGATTCGAACTTGCAGTAATTGCAGGCAGCTGGTGCTAGTTAAACAGCACTTTAGTCTGCTGCGCCACCAAGACTCTCTGTCATCCATTCAGTCAAGTCCAGCTCTTGGCGATTCTATTGGCCAGCTGTCTCCACATCTTCTGATTTGAGCTTTTCTATGCTCTGGTTGGTGTCAGTTTTGATAGTGTCTTTGATGGCCGGGTTTCCTTAAAGGAGAAATGATCTCTTTTAAATTTTGGTTTTCTTTCACTTAGTTTATTTTAGGAGGAATCATTTTATCTGCTGAAAAACAAAATCTCGGAGCAAAGGCCTTTGCAATATTTATCACTCAATTCTCACTTTTAAAAAATGACACATTTCTAAACATTTCAAAGTTATCCAGCCAAGGATACTCCTATTGCAAAAGTGGAACATTAACTGTGAGCTACTCCAGCTCTACAAAACAGTGTTCTAAGTTAATTACTGTGAGTTCAGATGAATTCATCTGTATCATGGCAAAGATGACATTAATTTATAAGCAGCCCTGCACAAGATAGTTAACATACCCACCTCTGTAGAAAATTACCTTCAGTGCAAAGTGCCTGCCTAAATACGAGAGAAGGGTGTCTGCTGAAGATCTCAAAGCCCAGGGAGGCTTATGGTATGTAAAAAAAAATTAGACATTTCAAATAGTCTGCACCCGTGCTGTTCGTAACTGCATTTTTTTTTGTTTCTTACATGATTCTATCTTCATGAGATTCTGGATGGCTCATTGTTTAATTAATTATCGTATATACTCGAATATAAGCCGAGTTTTTCAGCATGTTTTTCAGGCTGAAAAAGCCCCCCTCGGCTTATATTCGAGTCACGAAAAAAATGCCTTTTTAAAAGAAAACAAATGAGTAGACCTGTGTCTGCAAAAATAGAGAAAACAGCCCCTTTCAACTTCAGTATTGGTTAATTACCATAAGTTGATTTGAACAGCCTCCGACTCTCAACTGATTTGCTCTCAGCTGTTTTGGGCAGGGGTCTTTTTCTAGCTGCAAAGAGTGCGGCTGGAGCACATTTTTTTTTCTCTTTGTGCAATTCAAGCTGAAAACGAAACTGAAACTAAAGCAGGTTGCTGGCTTTGCTGTTTGCTTGCAAGTTGGAAAGGCAGATTTCTTTTTCCTCATCAAAAAAGGTAGGTGCAAACAATGGGAAATTTATGGCAAATGGCAAAAGAGGAGAGTTCAAGATTTTAAAACACAAAAGAAAAAAAACTCTATTTAACTAGGGAATTGTAATAATTGAGATACTATTAATTGTGTTGAAAGCAGAAATGGTTAAGTTGTGGTTTGGAGGAATATATGGGGGAAATTATTTGGTTTATTATTATTGGTAAATATAATTACCGGTAATTGATTTGTAAGAAATTGGATTGCATGGAAATAATTGGAATATTCATGTTCATATTGATTAATATACAAAAAAGATAGTTATATAACTAATTGATTTATATTAAAATGTTGAATTTGTATTGAACCACTGTAATATTACATAATTAACCAATGTGAGGATGGATATAAAAATAGATGACAATGGGAAGGGGTATAATATAGAATAGAAGTGAAAAATTGAATTTGATTAAGATTAGAGATGAGGATGAAGGATAATATTGGTTTTTTTAAAAAATAGATGAGGAATAAATATGGCAAAAAGGAAATATAGAAATTATAAATTTAAGTGAAATGACTAAACAGTGTTTAAATTTGTGAACCGGCCAAATACTCTGTTCAAAGAAAATACATTGTATGTTTGTATGTGTGTTTCTAATTATTGCTTTTTATTCATATTTGTTCTCTTTTATTCTTTAAAGTTTAACAATTCATTCTTTATCTTGATATCTTGATATTTGTTTGGGGTTGGTTTTCTTCTCTTTCATCTTTTTTATTGTACAGCAATCTTTCTCCTCAAACCTACCACCTCTCTCTTTGAGAAAGGAGGGAGAAAGAGAATGAGAGAGAGAGTGGGGGAGAGAGAGAGAGAAAGAGGGGGAGAGAGAAAGAATGAGAAAGAGAGGGGGAGAGAGAAATGGTGATAAAATAGGGCAAAAACGTAAAATGTGAGGACAGTCGTAAGTTTGAGGACTGGTCACAAGTGCGA